>CAWUFW010003398.1:1224368-1836553 GCA_963921515.1 Calotriton arnoldi
AAGTACCTTGGTGCCTAGGGGTAGAAATGAGATCTCCTTGTGTCAAGCTTTGGAGGCCGGCATCGAAGATTTGTCGATGAGGAGATGTAATGCAAGGTCCAGCATCAAAATTGATCATGCAGCTGCTGAGCCGATGAGCCGTCCATGCGAGCTTGCAATGAGGGATCCTACGCCATTGTCGAGGGAGTCATCAGTAATTGCAGGGTCTTAAGCTGATATGCGCTAGTGCAGGGGACAAGATGCGTCGCACTGGGCCGGCGTCAGTGTTGAGCTCCTATGCGCTGTGTTGAGATGCATAGAATTGTGTCGACATCAAAGAAGCCTCTTATGTCATGTGGGTGGAACAACAGGCCAGCCAACTGACCCTTGGAGATTTCCTGGAGCGCTGGGTCCATACAGGCAGTCTGGTCTCAGCAGAGCAGATCACAAAAGCAGAAAAGTCCTAGTGCAGCAACAGCAGGCCTCAGGCAGCAATGCAGTCCTTTCTCAGTATGGCTGGCCAGCAGGGCTGACTTCACAGCTGGGCAGTCCTTCTTCCTGGCAGACTGCAGAGGTTCAAAAGTGATCTGAAGAGTTGGTTCTGAGGATCCAATATTTATACCTGGTGCCTTCTTTGAAGTAGGAGAGGTTTCTGGAGTTTTCCCCTAACAAGGCGTCTGGAACTTTCTGTCTCCCGGCCCTAGTCCCAGTATGTGTGGGGACACTATAGGAAAATGTGAAGGACTATTATGAAGGACTTTGTGTGTAAGCTGAGCCAGTGCCTTTGAAGTGCAAGTTTGGTAGGTGACCGATCCACCCCCCTATCTAGTTAGAGATACCCCATCCCGCCAACGCCCAGACCCTCCATTGTGATACTGTCTAGGAGTAATATGCATAGGCCAACTGCCAACTACACCTTGTCATGTGACCCAGAAACAGACTGCAGGCACCAAATAGTTAGGAGAGGAAAATGCCAAATTTCTAAAAGTGACTTTTTCAAAATTGTGACTTAAAATCTGACTTTACCATTAAAGAAGATTATAAATTACAAATCCTCAAATACCAAACATGCATTTTCTGCCTGTTTCCAATCAAATGTTAGCTCTAATTAAATCTAATATGGTAACACAATGTTAGCCTACGTTAGCAGACCCCTTTGGTCTCTGGCAGTCACATCACCTCTTGCGACCAGCCAGAACCTTCCATTCTGATTGCACCAGGATCGGGCCTTCTCTCCAAGGACTGACACTTTATCAAACTTCACAGCGGGGAGACAGAGAGGACGCCTCCGGGAAGAACGGCTGGAAGCACTGAAACTAGACAAAAGTCTAAGTAGGTCCTTCCACCTCAGCCCTCCCATGGAGCGTTTAGGGTAGAAATACAGGAGTTACTCTCAGTGGTACTATACCAAGAGGGAAGTATCCACCTACATAGTGTTTTTTTAACCCCTCCCTGATCTAGCGACAGGATTTTCCTTCCATTTTTCACTAGTTAAAAGGAAGTGAACACATAGGGTATATAACCCCCTTTTTAGGTCCTGAAGAATGCTACGTACCCTTCGGGGACACCTCAGCAGAAACATGTCGACCGCATTTCATACGGTGAAGGGAGAATAATATCCCATACCACCGTTCACTTAGTTTTTAACCACCATACATTTACCATTTGAATAAAGCATAGCACATGGACTAATGTAATGGTTTTTAAATCACTTATCACTCCCCCACGGCCATCACTTAGATTTAGAAGTGCATCCCTGTCTCCAGGTGTATGCCCGCCCTCTATCAAACCAAGTTTTTAGAGGGCGAGGACAGCCGATGATGAAGCATGACACCGGGCGGTGTGTGAGGCCAGTCCGTAACTTTTTATGAGATGCCCCCACTGGTAGTGCATCTCTATAGAACTCTGTAGATAAACATAGGAGTTGATTCAAGGGGCAGCCCACTTTTGTGTATTCACTTTATCAAACTTCCCTGGGAGCTACTGCCAGTAGTCGGCCGCTAAAAATACAACCTATGGTGACTGGAATTCGTTACCCACAGGTTGAGAGCTCAGACGCATGCACTAGCTCAGGATAATTGCAGTTTTTTGTTGGTGGGCGACCACATCTGCTCAGCTATCTTGCTGGTCCCATCCCACCAGTACATGTATGCTAAACAAAGATAGATTGATGAATTATGGGTTGTGAGAATTTAACCTAAGGTGCTAGCACAATCTAGGTTTGGGTGCACTGCAGTAAATGTTTGTTACCACAATTAATGTGTTTGGTCAGAGGACTGATTTTATGTCAGTTGACCATTGTTGTTAAGGGTGAATATGGTCAGAGAAATGGGGTGGTATAAACCTGGCTTTGTTTCTAATTATAATTGTCTTTTGGTAATTACTGTGAATTTAGCCACACCTATTGTATGAATTTTGCGATCTTCACAATTTTTGATTCAGTGTCACTTGAGGACCTTTTAACCCCTTCGATGCTCATGACGGAATGGTTCCGTCATGAGCATCGGTGCCCCGTTTTGGGCACCCCCACCCTAATTAAAATTTGCCCAAAAAACTCCCTGGCATCTAGTGGGCTTTTTGCCCCCCCTGGGGGTTGGATGGGGGCATTAGCCCCCAATCTGCCCCGCCAGGGGGGCAAAAGCCCACTAGACACCAGGGAGTTTTTGGGGCAAATTTGAATTAGGGTGGGGACTCCGAAACGGGCATGCCCATGCCCCCACCACCTCCCCCACAAAAATAACAGCCTTCCTGCCCTCTCTGGGGGCAGATGGGGCAGTAGCCCCCAATCTGCCCCGCGGGGCCAAAAGCCCACTAGACGCCAGGGATTTTTTGGGGCAAATTTTAATTAGGGTGGGGGCATTGGCATGCCCGTTTTGGGCAGCCCCCACCCTAATTAAAATTTGCCCAAAAAACTCCCTGGCGTCTAGTGGGCTTTTTGCCCCCCCCTGGGGGGCAGATGGGGGCATTAGTCCCCAATCTGCCTTGCCGGGGGGGGCAAAAAGCCCACTAGATGCCAACGATTACACTGGCTTTTTTATGTGTGGGGGTGGGGGCTGCTCAGAATGGGCATACCAATGCCCCTACCCCCCAAAAAAATAGCCACAGAGTTTCTGCCCCCTTGGGGGCATATCGAGGCAACCCCACCCCCGATATCCCCCCAGGGTGGCAGAAAGCCGACTAGGAACAGATTTTTTTTAGCAATATGCCTACCTGTGGATTTTGGGCCCTAGCGCAGCCGGCACATAGGGAAACCTAGCAAACCTGTACATTTTTGAAAATTAGACACCGAGGGGAATCCAGGATGGGGTGACTTGACTGGCTCTCACCAGGTTCTGTTACCCAGAATCCCTTGCAAACCATTTTCCTCACATTTCTGTGGTGGAAAGTTCTGGAATCTGTGTGGATCCACAAAATTCCACTCACCCCGCATTCCCCAAAGTCTTCCGAGAAAAATGGTACCTCACTTGTGTGGGTGGGTCAAGTACCCGCGACAGGCAAGGGCCCAAAACCTAGTGAGGTGACATCAAAATTACCTATCACAAACCAACCTGGTTTTGCACGGGGGTTACCTGGGTTTTGGCCCCGGGGTCGGCGGCCACCTAGGGAAACCTACAAAACCCACACATTTCTGAAAACTAGACACCCGGGGATTCCAGGGAGGTATGGCTTGTGTGGATCCCCCAACGTTTTCTTACCCAGAATCCCCTGCAAACCTCAAATTTAGCTGAAAAAATCACTTTTTCACACATTTGTGTGTGGGAAAGTTGTGGCATCACCGGGCTAACACAAATTTCCTACCAGCCAGCGTTCCACCTGGTCTCCCGATAAAAATGGTGCCTCACTCGGGTGGGAGGCCCAAGTACCCGTGACAGGCAAGGGCCCAAAACGTATTGAGGTGACATCAAAATTGCCTATCACAAAACCACCTGGTTTTGCAAGGGGGTCCCATGACTTTTTGGCCCGGGGCTCGGCGGCCACCTAGAGAAACCTACCAAACCCACACATTTCTGAAAACTAGACACCCGGGGGATTCCAGGGAGGTATGACTGGCGTGGATCCCCCAACGTTTTCTTACCCAGAATCCCCTGCAAACCTCAAATTTTGCCGAAAAATGCACTTTTTCCTCTCATTTCTGTGGTGGAAAGTTCTGGAATCTGCGTGGATCCACAAATTTCCTCCCACCCAGAATTCCCCCAGATCTCCTGATAAAAATGGTACTTCACTTGCGTGGGTGGGTCAAGGACCCGCGACAGGCAAGGGCCCAAAAGCTATTGAGGCGACATCAAAATTACCTATCACAAACCAACCTGGTTTTGCATGGGGGGTCCCATGAGTTTTTGGCCCGGGGCTCGGAAGCCATCTAGGGAAACCTACCTAACCCATACATTTCTGGAAACTAGACACCCGGGGGAGTCCAGTGAGGTATGGCTTGCGTGGGTCCCCCATCATTATCCTACCCAGAATCCCCTGCAAACCTCAAATTTCACTGAAAAATTCACTTTTTTCTCACATTTCTGTGGTGGAAAGTTCTGGAATCTGCGTGGATCCACAAATTTCCTCCCACCCAGCATTCCCCCAGGTCTCCCTATAAAAATGGTACCTCACTTGTGTGGGTAGGCACAGTGGCTGCAACAGGAAATGGCCCAAATCGTACTCTGGAGACTTCAAAATTACCTATAGCAAAACTAGCTGGTTTTGGGGGGTGGGCACCTGAGATTTTGGACCCGGGCTCGACGGCCATCTTGGGAAAGTACCAAACCCAAACATTTCTGAAAACCAGGCACCCGGGGGAGTCCAATGAGGTATGGCTTGCGTGGATCCCCCAATGTTTTCCTACCCAGAATGCCATGCAAACCTCAAATTTAGCTGAAAAAACCACTTTTCCACATATTTTTGTGTGGAATCACCGTGCCAGCCCAAATGTCCTACCACCCAGCGTTCCCCTTGTTCTCCCGAGTAAAATGATACAGGGATTCTGGGTAGGAGAATGATGGGGGACCCACGCAAGCCATACCTTGCTGGACTCCCCCGGGTGTCTATTTTCCAGAAATGTGTGGGTTAGGTAGGTTTCCTGTAGGAGAGTAGGATATGCCTCTTATGTTGCCCCCACTTTTTTTTCTGATGTTTACACTGGTTTCTGGCTATAGTCTGGCTGGGCCCCTGCTAATCAGGGCCCCAGCCTCTCTGTTCTCTCTAAACGACTTGGAGTGCACTCTAGGTGTACTAGTGATTGGATACTGTGGTACCTTATGAGTCCCTAGTATATGGTACCTTAGGTACCAAGGGCATAGGTACTTCACAGGCCTACCAGGGGCTGAAGCATGTATTATGCCACCCCTGGGAAGCAGACTAAATCTGACACCACAGGCCTGCTACTGCAGCCTGGGTGAGGTGGTGCTAGCACTTCTCACTGAGATATAGGTCCCCTATATCTCTCCTGCACACACATATGAACCTATCAGTCACCCCTAAGGCAGGCCCTATCAATCCTGAGGGCAGGGTGCTTGGCTTCTATGTGAGGGGGTGCCTCTGCCTGAGCAGGGCCCCTCTGCAGCTCTCAGAGTCCATTCTCTGGTGCTGTTTGTGGATGCGGTTAAACCATATACTTTTAAGTGCATTATATCCTCGCGGTAAAATGCTAACTTTGGAATGGCTGCATCGAAACATGTCGTGTTTGGTGTCAAACATCTTGGAATACTACCCCCCGCCAGTCCTGGCGGCGGGGGTAGCATTCCGCCCTTCTAGAGGGATAGACATGTACCTACTGTGGAAAAGCGGTAGAATCCTGCAGAGCCCTGGCATCACAAAATGGATGCCACCAGTCACAGACACTGGGCTGCCCTCCTGCTGATGAACAACACTCGCATTGGAGGAAGCCCAACAATAGATATCCTGTCCCTAGGGGGTGTGACCACCTCCCAGACAGGGTTTAGTGTATTGGGACTGGGTGGGTGCACTCTTAGAGTGCTTTGAAGTCCTGCACTGGGGGAGCAGAAGGCTCCTCTGTACATATGCCAGTTCAAACCGGCTCAGGGGCTACCTGCCACTGCTCTGGCGTGAAACTGGACAAAGGGAAGTGGGTGTAGCCACCCACTCCCCTGACCCTCCCATAGGTAGGGTCATAGAGCTAGTCCCTCCCTTTCTTTTAGTATAAGAGGGGGAACCTGTGCATTGCACCCTAGATTTCCCTGGACGACGCTCTGAAGAAGAATCCCGGACCTTCGACGTTCCACTACCTTTGGAAGACTGAAGAATCTCCCTTGGAGTCAAGGAGTGACTCCCCTGCTTGGCAGGCACCAAAAACTACAAACGACGGTCGCAAACTACGCCACTCCCGCTGGAGTCCGAAGTCCCTGCAGCCCAAGAAGTAGATTTCCTGACTTCTCAAAGGCCATCGTGAGACCCCAGCGAAGCTGAGGCCAGTGGACCCCAAGAGTAATGAGGAACCGCGACCCCTGGGTATCGTGCACTATTGTCGAGTGCAACCCCTTCACAATGTTTCACGAACTTGTGCTTTGGACCATGTGTGGTCCCAGCCTCCAGCAGGAATCTCTTCTAAGATCAGAGGCCTACCACGTCCCGAGTGACCGTGGGCCCCTGTGAGCGGATCCTCCTGAGGCGTCTTTGCGATCACTTGCCAGCCAGATTGTGGGTCCCCAGAAGACGTTCTAAAGAAACCGAAGGGCTCCCCTGGTTGCTCCAGGCCTGCCCTGACTTACCTTTGCTGGGTGAGTCCTACAGACTTTGCTGGTCTGCGCCATTGTCTTTTCACACTTTCCCCGAGACTTGCTGTTACCAAGGCTTGTTGGCTCCGATCGAGTAGCTGACACTGGAGTAAGCTGCAGACATTGTGGGACACGCCGAATCCAGCTCCTGGTCATCATCGACACCTCCTGGACTTTGTGGCTGAAGAGTCAAGGCAACCACGAACGACCTGAATCTTGCGACGACGGTGGGCATCCATCTTCCTTGCCCCGACTCACTGCCAAGTGACTTTGAACACTGTCCCCTCTGCTTTCAGGTCTTCCATCTTCTGAATCCAGGCTTGGATTCCTCCGGACACTTCTCCTGTCGCCGCAAGCCGCAAGTCTTCTCTGGCTCCCATTGAAAACGACGCCGCGACCCGACACCAAAGAACACCTATGCACCCGGCTCCCCTGGGTGAGGTAACTTCAGCACTACGGTGCTCCTGTGGGTGTGGGCCCTAGAACAACTTACCCTGTAAGTGGCTTGCTTGTAGCTTCCCTAGAAGTGTCCTAAAACTCTAACTTTCTAAGTGCGACAATTGCGCTGACTCGTACAGGGTTCGCGTCTGTGTTAGACACACCGCGTCCATCTCCTTTGCAACACTATCTAGAACTGTATCCTTCGACTCGTACTGAGTTCGATCGGTGTTCGCCTCGAACACACAAAGGGCCTGTAACTCTGAGATCTACATTGCACTGACTCGCACAAGGTTCGCGTCTGTGTTAGACACAGCGCGTCCATCTCCCTTGCATCTCTATCTGAAACCGCGTCCTTCGACTCGTACAAGGACCGATCGGTGTGTTCGCCTCGAACACGCAAGGGACCTTTAACATTGATATCCCAATCGCGTCTGAGCGCATAGACTCGCACAGGACTCGCACCGGTGCCAGGTCACTGCGTCCGTCCCCTGTGGGTCTCCTACAACTACCTGGGGTGGTTCTTGGGGGTCCCTCGATTCTAGATGCCCTAGACCTAGGTCTAGCAAACTAAGATTGTGATATTCGATTGTGCTAAACTTATTGTGATAACATTTGACTTGTACATATGTCCTTGACCTCTAATCTCATAAAGAGATTAGTAGAGAGTGTTTATTAATAAATACATATATATTTGATATATATACCTGTGTGGTGTCTTTTCATTTGGTGATTCAAGAGATTGTGTGGTAGAACAAGCTGCTTTACATTCCTTCAAGACTTAGCCTGAAGGCTGCTCTCCACAGCTACCACTAGGATAGCTTTCTATAAAGGTTGTCTAAACCTATCTACCATAAGAGTCGAATTGTTCTGGTGCAAGGTGTCCACTTTAACTAGTGAACAGCATATACCAGGCCAACTTCTCACATTGGTGGGCAGCGTGTGGGATTCCAGCTTGCTATTGTTTTACCAGAAAATCTCTATTTGAATTACTAACTGAAAACCACCATAGGTACCTAAGGGTCATATAAAGTCAAGCTTAGTATCGATAAGTTCTACTGAACTTAGAGCTGTGTGCCAAGGGATAGCACACCCTTTCTACAGCTCAAGCTAGTATCAGTAGGCCACAAACTAGTGTAGGTAGTACAACACTGCACAACACTAGAATGTCCTTAAAGGGTGGAACCAGTGGATCCACTCAGCCTCAGTATAAGGACATGGCTTTCTCTGACTTGAGAGCCATGTGTGTTGAAAGACGCCTGAGGCTAGGACAGAGTCCCTCAACCCTACATCTGATAGATCTGCTGACAGCAGATGATCTTAGATTGGCTCTAGGAGCTAATGGGTCTGAATCAGTGGGTGGGTCAATTACAGTATCTGGGTCAGATGATGAACATCAGAATGACCAGGACTCTGTGATTGAAGGGCCAGGCCTCAAGGGGCCTGAAAAGGACAGAGGAATTCTCCCTAAGAGAACTGACAGAGTGGACGAGAGGCATAGGTCCCCTTCCAGGGAATCTGAGCACTCTTATCACTCTGGCAGAGAATTTGTCCATCAGAGGAACTACTACTTTCCCATAAGAGAGACCTCCTCTGAAAGAATGTGCAAACTGCTGCAGTATGAGGAAGCAAGAGTTGCCCTCAGAACCAAGCAGTTGGCACTAGATAGAGAAGCCCTGGAGATCCAGAGAGCTTCTAGAAGAGAGGGGTTAGAACCCCTTGGTGGCAGCAACAGTGTCCCTAGAGGCAGAGAATCTATTCCAGACCATAGGAACCTGAGCAAGGTTGTTCCTCCCTACCAGAGTGGGGATGATATCCACAAGTGGATAACTGCTATGGAGAGGGCCTGTAGAGTACAGCAGGTCCCCCAAAAGCAGTGGGCAGCAATCTTGTGGCTCTCCTTTTCAGATAAAGGTAGAGACAAGCTCCTCACTGTTAGAGAAGAGGATGCTGATGATTATGAAGTCCTGAAGAGTGCACTGATAGATTGGTTTGGCTTAACCACTGAGCTGTACAGGTTGAAGTTCAGAGACACCCAGAAGGCACAGACTCAGGACTGGACTGACTTTGTTGATTGTGCGACCAAGGCTCTGGAGGGTTGGCTGGTTGGCAGTAGGGTTACTGATTTCAAGGGATTGTATAATCTGATGATGAGAGAACAGATCCTTAATAATTGCCAGAACCAGTTGTTGCATCAGTACCTGGTGGACTCGGATCTGACCTCTCCCCAAGAATTGGGAAAGAAGGCAGACAAATGGGTCAGAACCAGGGTGAGGCAGAAACCCCAGAACCAAGGGGGTGACACCAAGAAGCAAGATCCTAAGGGCTCTGAGAAAGGTGGGGATAAGTCAAAAGACCAGAAGTCTTCACAAGGGCCCCACAAATCTGCATCTGGTGGGGAGTCACAATCCAACAAGGGAAAAGGCCAAAAGAAGCCCTGGTGCAAATTCTGTAAACAGAAAGGGCACTGGACTTCTGACTGTAACAAGTCCAAAGACCAAACCACCACCACTCCTGCCCCTAAGGCAACTGTTCCCCCTAGTTCAGCTACTGGTGGAGGTGGTACTCAGAATAAGGGTGTAGTAGGGTTGACCCTGGGTTCTGAAGTGGACTCTGACCTAGTCAGAGTGCCCACTCAGGCCATGCTGATTTGTGAGGGAGACCTTAATCTGTCCTTCATAGTGAGTCCCAGTAATCTGGGCAAATACAAACAGCAGCCTGTAATAAATGGCAAACAGGCTTTGGCATTTAGGGACACAGGTGCTAGTGTCACCATGGTGGCAGAGGATCTTGTGGACCCTGGACAGATCATCCTGGGCGAAATGTACCAGGTGACCAATGCAAGCAATGTCAGGACCAACCATAGTCTGGCAGTTGTGAATTTCTCCTGGGGAGGGGTAACTGGCCTCAAGAAGGTTGTAGTCAGTGCAGACCTCCCTGTCGAATGTCTATTGGGCAATGATCTAGAGACTTCAGCCTGGTCTGAAGTAGAGTTATGGACTCATGCTGAGATGTTGGGCATCCCTGCAGAGGTATTTCCTGTGACCCGGTCACAAGCAAGAATGCATGACACTGAACCAGCTCTGGATCCTGGAACAATGGACCAGATGCTTCCCAAGAGGAGGAGCAGTAGGGTAAAGGCAGTGCCTTCCCCTCTGTCTCAGATCACAGATTCACCCCCAGAGGGAGGTGAAGCAGATCCTGAAGAAGGACCTGCCCCAGAGGGACTTGAGCCTGATCAGGTTGAGTTCTTGGGTGCAGGGGGCCCTTCTAGGGAAGATCTGAGTAAGGAGCAACAGTGCTGCCCCTCTCTTGAACCCCTCAGACAGCAGGCTGCTGCTGAGGCTGCTGGGAGTGCTAGTGGGTCCCATAAAGTTTATTGGGATGAGGGACTCCTATATTCTGAAGGTAGAGACCCAGCCCCTGGAGCCACCAGGAGGTTGGTAATACCTCAGAAGTTTAGGGGGTTCCTCTTGACCCTAGCACATGACATCCCTTTAGCAGGACACTTGGGCCAAAACAAGACTTGGGACAGGCTTGTTCCACATTTTCATTGGCCACATATGTCAGAGGACACAAAAGGAGTTTTGTCGCTCCTGTGTCACATGCCAAGCCAGTGGGAAGGCAGGTGGCACAACAAAGGCCCCCCTCATACCACTACCTGTGGTGGGGGTACCCTTTGAAAGGGTAGGGATTGACATTGTTGGTCCCCTTGACCCTCAAACTGCATCTGGGCACAGGTTTAACCTGGTGGTAGTGGATAATGCCACCAGGTACCCAGAAGCAATTCCCCTGAGGACCACCACAGCCCCTGTGGTGGCAAGAGCCCTCATTGGAGTCTTCTCCAGAGTGGCTTTCCCAAAGGAGGTCATTTCTGATAGAGGTACCAACTTCATGTCAGGATATCTAAAAGCAATGTGGAAGGAGTGTGGGGTAACTTACAAGTTCACCACCCCCTATCACCCACAATGCAATGGTTTAGTTGAACGCTTCAACAAAACCTTGAAAGGAATGATCAAAGGACTCCCAGAGAAGCTTAGGCGGAAATGGGACCTTCTTCTTCCTTGCCTGCTGTTTGCATACAGAGAGGTTCCACAGAAGGGGTTGGTTACAGCCCATTTGAGCTTCTGTTTGGGCATCCTGTGAGAGGTCCACTGTGTTTGGTAAAAGAGGGCTGGGAGTTACCTCTCAAGCCCCCAAACAAGATGTGATGGACTATGTACTTGGTCTCCGCTCCCGGATGGCTGAGTACATGAAAAAGGCAACCAAAACCTAGAGGCCAGCCAAGAATTACAAAAAGCTTGGCATGACCAAAGGCTGTACTGACTGTATACCAGCCAGGACAGAAAGTGTGGGTGTTGGAGCCTGTGGCCCCAGCAGCCCTCCAGGACAAGTGGAGTGGCCCCCATACAATAGTTGAACAGAAGGGAGAAGTCACCTACCTGGTGAATCTTGGAACTCCCAGGAGCCCCCTGAGGGTGCTTCATGTCAACAGATTAAAGCCATATGTTGACAGGGCTGACATGGGCTTGCTCATGGCAACTGATGAGGACCAGGAGGAGGAGAGTGACCCTCTCACTGACCTGCTCTCTCAGAACCCTGATGATGGGTCAGTAGATGGTGTTGCTTTGGCAAGCAGCCTCACTGACCATCAGCAAACTGAGTGCAGACAAGTTCTGCAACAGTACCAACATATGTTTAGCCTGACCCCTAGTCAGACTTCCTGGTGCACCCATGAGGTGGACACTGGAGACAGTCTTCCTGTCAAGAATAAGATCTACAGGCAACCTGACCATGTCAGGGACTGTATCAGGACTGAAGTCCAGAAAATGTTGGAGCTAAGTGTAATTGAGCCTTCAGATAGCCCTTGGGCTAGTCCAGTAGTCCTGGTACCCAAGCCTCATACCCAGGGTGGTAAGAAAGAAATGAGGTTTTGTGTAGACTACAGAGGCCTCAATGCAGTCACTAGGACTGATGCCTATCCCATACCAAGGGCAGATGAGCTGATTGATACTTTGGCCTCAGCCAAATATCTAAGCACGTTTGACCTGACAGCTGGCTACTGGCAGATCAGGTTAGCTGATGATGCAAAAGCCAAAACAGCATTTTCGACCCCTGGTGGGCACTACCACTTTGTGGTGATGCCCTTTGGATTGAAAAATGCACCTGCCACTTTTCAGAGGTTGGGGAATAAAGTTCTGACAGGGATGGAAACTTATTGCTCAGCTTATCTAGATGATATTGCTGTCTTTTGTTCCTCCTGGCAGGATCACCTGGTCCACCTCAGGAATGTTTTGGAGGCCCTGCAGAAAGCAGGCCTCACTATCAAGGCCACTAAGTGCCAGATAGGGCAGAGTCAGGTTGTGTACCTGGGCCACCTTGTAGGTGGAGGCCAGGTTCAGGGTTTACAGAGCAAAATCCAAACCATAATGGAATGGGTTGCTCCAACCACCCAGACACAGGTGAGAGCCTTCTTAGGCCTGACTGGGTACTATAGGAGGTTTGTCAAGGGATATGGATCTATAGTGACCCCCTTGAATGATCTGACCTCAAAGAAAATGCCAAAAAGGTTCAGTGGACAGCTAGCTGTCAAAAGGCATTTGAAGACCTAAAGCAGGCCATGTGCACTGCCCCCATCTTACAGAGTCCAGACTACACCAAAAAGTTCATTGTCCAAACAGATGCTTCTGAGCTGGGTGTGGGAGCTGTACTGTCTCAACTGAATGATGAAGGTCAAGACCAGCCAGTAGCTTTTATTAGCAGAAGGCTGACCCCTAGAGAGAAACGTTGGTCAGCTATAGAGAGGGAGGCCTTTGCTGTGGTATGGGCCCTGAAGAAGCCGAGGCCATACTTGTTTGGTACTCACTTCATAGTTCAGACCGACCACAAGCCCCTCCTATGGCTTAAACAAATGAAAGGAGAAAACCCAAAACTTTTGAGGTGGTCCATTTCCTTACAGGGGATGGACTATACAGTGGAACATAGACCTGGGACCCAACATGCCAATGCAGATGGACTCTCAAGGTATTTCCACTTTGAACACGAAGACTCAACTGGTCAAGGTTAGTTTAGTGTCCCTGCGTTTGGGGGGGTTGTGTAGGAGAGTAGGATCTGCCTCTTATGTTGCCCCCACTTTTTTCCTGATGTTTACACTGGTTTCTGGCTATAGTCTGGCTGGGCCCCTGCTAATCAGGGCCCCAGCCTCTCTGTTCTCTCTAAACGACTTGGAGTGCACTCTAGGTGCACTAGTGATTGGATACTGTGGTACCTTATGAATCCCTAGTATATGGTACCTTAGGTACCAAGGGCATAGGTACTTCACAGGCCTACCAGGGGCTGAAGCATGTATTATGCCACCCCTGGGAAGCAGACTAAATCTGACACCACAGGCCTGCTACTGCAGCCTGGGTGAGGTGGTGCTAGCACTCCTCACTGAGATATAGATATAGGTCCCCTATATCTCTCCTGCACACACATATGAACCTATCAGTCACCCCTAAGGCAGGCCCTATCAATCCTGAGGGCAGGGTGCTTGGCTTCTATGTGAGGGGGTGCCTCTGCCTGAGCAGGGCCCCTCTGCAGCTCTCAGAGTCCATTCTCTGGTGCTGTTTGTGGATGCGGTTAAACCATATACTTTTAAGTGCATTATATCCTCGCGGTAAAATGCTAACTTTGGAATGGCTGCATCGAAACATGTCGTGTTTGGTGTCAAACATCTTGGAATACTACCCCCCGCCAGTCCTGGCGGCGGGGGTAGCATTCCGCCCTTCTAGAGGGATAGACATGTACCTACTGTGGAAAAGCGGTAGAATCCTGCAGAGCCCTGGCATCACAAAATGGATGCCACCAGTCACAGACACTGGGCTGCCCTCCTGCTGATGAACAACACTCGCAGTGGAGGAAGCTCAACAATAGATATCCTGTCCCTAGGGGGTGTGACCACCTCCCAGACAGGGTTTAGTGTATTGGGACTGGGTGGGTGCACTCTTAGAGTGCTTTGAAGTCCTGCACTGGGGGAGCAGAAGGCTCCTCTGTACATATGCCAGTTCAAACCGGCTCAGGGGCTACCTGCCACTGCTCTGGCGCGAAACTGGACAAAGGGAAGTGGGTGTAGCCACCCACTCCCCTGACCCTCCCATAGGTAGGGTCATAGAGCTAGTCCCTCCCTTTCTTTTAGTATAAGAGGGGGAATCTGTGCATTGCACCCTAGATTTCCCTGGACGACGCTCTGAAGAAGAATCCCAGACCTTCGACGTTCCACTACCTTTGGAAGACTGAAGAATCTCCCTTGGAGTCAAGGAGTGACTCCCCTGCTTGGCAGGCACCAAAAACTACAAACGACGGTCGCAAACTACGCCACTCCCGCTGGAGTCCGAAGTCCCTGCAGCCCAAAAAGTGGATTTCCTGACTTCTCAAAGACCATCGTGAGTTCCCAGTGAAGCTGAGGCCAGTGGACCCCAAGAGTAACGAGGAACCGCGACCACTGGGTACCGTGCACTATTGTCGAGTGCAACCCCTTCACAATGTTTCACGAACTTGTGCTTTGGACCACGTGTGGACCCAGCCTCCAGCAGGAAACCCTCCTAAGATCAGAGGCCTACCACGTCCCGAGTGACCGTGGGCCCCTGTGAGCGGATCCTCCTGAGGCGTCTTCGCGATCACTTGCCAGCCGGATTGTGGGTCCCCAGAAGACTTTCTAAAGAAACCAAAGGGCTCCCCTGGTTGCTCCAGGCCTGCCCTGACTTAACTTTGCTGGGTGAGTCCTACAGACTTTGCTGGTCGGCGCCATTGTCTCTTCACACTTTCCCCAAGACTTGCTGTTACCAAGGCTTGTTGGCTCCGATCGAGTAGCTGACACTGCAGTAAGCTGCAGACAATGTGGGACACGCCGAATCCAGCTCCTGGTCATCATCGACACCTCCTGGACCTTGTGACTGAAGAGTCAAGGCAACTGCGAACAACCTGAATCTTGCGACAACGGTGGGCATCCATCTTCCTTGCCCCGACTCACTGCCAAGTGACTTTGAACACTGTCCCCTCTGCTTTCAGGTCTTCCATCTTCTGAATCCAGGCTTGGATTCCTCCGGACACTTCTCCTGTCGCCGCAAGCTGCAAGTCTTCACTGGCTCCCATTGAAAACGACGCCGCGACCCGACACCAAAGAACACCTATGCACCCGGCTCCCCTGGGTGAGGTAACTTCAGCACTACGGTGCTCCTGTGGGTGTGGGCCCTAGAACAACTTACCCTGTAAGTGGCTTGCTTGTAGCTTCCCTAGAAGTGTCCTAAAACTCTAACTTTCTAAGTGCGACAATTGCGCTGACTCGTACAGGGTTCGCGTCTGTGTTAGACACACCGCGTCCATCTCCTTTGCAACACTATCTAGAACTGTATCCTTCGACTCGTACTGAGTTCGATCGGTGTTCGCCTCGAACACACAAAGGGCCTGTAACTCTGAGATCTACATTGCACTGACTCGCACAAGGTTCGCGTCTGTGTTAGACACAGCGCGTCCATCTCCCTTGCATCTCTATCTGAAACCGCGTCCTTCGACTCGTACAAGGACCGATCGGTGTGTTCTCCTCGAACACGCAAGGGACCTTTAACATTGATATCCCAATCGCGTCTGAGCGCATAGACTCGCACAGGACTCGCACCGGTGCCAGGTCACCGCGTCCGTCCCCTGTGGGTCTCCTACAACTACCTGGGGTGGTTCTTGGGGGTCCCTCGATTCTAGATGCCCTAGACCTAGGTCTAGCAAACTAAGATTGTGATATTCAATTGTGCTAAACTTATTGTGATAACATTTGACTTGTACATATGTCCTTGACCTCTAATCTCATAAAGAGATTAGTAGAGAGTGTTTATTAATAAATACATATATATTTGATATATATACCTGTGTGGTGTCTTTTCATTTGGTGATTCAAGAGATTGTGTGGTAAAACAAGCTGCTTTACATTCCTTCAAGACTTAGCCTGAAGGCTGCTCTCCACAGCTACCACTAGGATAGCTTTCTATAAAGGTTGTCTTAAACCTATCTACCATAAGAGTCGAATTGTTCTGGTGCAAGGTGTCCACTTTAGCTAGTGAACAGCATATACCAGGCCAACTTCTCACATTGGTGGGCAGCGTGTGGGATTCCAGCTTGCTATTGTTTTACCAGAAAATCTCTATTTGAATTACTAACTGAAAACCACCATAGGTACTTAAGGTACATATAAAGTCAAGCTTAGTATCGATAAGTTCTACTGAACTTAGAGCTGTGTGCCAAGGGATAGCACACCCTTTCTACAGCTCAAGCTAGTATCAGTAGGCCACAAACTAGTGTAGGTAGTACAACACTGCACAACACTAGAATGTCCTTAAAGGGTGGAACCAGTGGATCCACTCAGCCTCAGTATAAGGACATGGCTTTCTCTGACTTGAGAGCCATGTGTGTTGAAAGACACCTGAGGCTAGGACACAATCCCTCAACCCTACAGCTGATAGATCTGCTGACAGCAGATGATCTTAGATTGGCTCTAGGAGCTAATGGGTCTGAATCAGTGGGTGGGTCAATTACAGTATCTGGGTCAGATGATGAACATCAGAATGACCAGGACTCTGTGATTGAAGGGCCAGGCCTCAAGGGGCCTGAAAAGGACAGAGGAATTCTCCCTAAGAGAACTGACAGAGTGGACGAGAGGCATAGGTCCCCTTCCAGGGAATCTGAGCACTCTTATCACTCTGGCAGAGAATTTGTCCATCAGAGGAACTCATACTTTCCCATAAGAGAGACCTCCTCTGAAAGAATGTGCAAACTGCTGCAGTATGAGGAAGCAAGAGTTGCCCTCAGAACCAAGCAGTTGGCACTAGATAGAGAAGCCCTGGAGATCCAGAGAGCTTCTAGAAGAGAGGGGTTAGAACCCCTTGGTGGCAGCAACAGTGTCCCTAGAGGCAGAGAATCTATTCCAGACCATAGGAACCTGAGCAAGGTTGTTCCTCCCTACCAGAGTGGGGATGATATCCACAAGTGGATAACTGCTATGGAGAGGGCCTGTAGAGTACAGCAGGTCCCCCAAAAGCAGTGGGCAGCAATCTTGTGGCTCTCCTTTTCAGATAAAGGTAGAGACAAGCTCCTCACTGTTAGAGAAGAGGATGCTGATGATTATGAAGTCCTGAAGAGTGCACTGATAGATGGGTTTGGCTTAACCACTGAGCAGTACAGGTTGAAGTTCAGAGACACCCAGAAGGCACAGACTCAGGACTGGACTGACTTTGTTGATTGTGCGACCAAGGCTCTGGAGGGTTGGCTGGTTGGCAGTAGGGTTACTGATTTCAAGGGATTGTATAATCTGATGATGAGAGAACAGATCCTTAATAATTGCCAGAACCAGTTGTTGCATCAGTACCTGGTGGACTCGGATCTGACCTCTCCCCAAGAATTGGGAAAGAAGGCAGACAAATGGGTCAGAACCAGGGTGAGGCAGAAACCCCAGAACCAAGGGGGTGACACCAAGAAGCAAGATCCTAAGGGCTCGGAGAAAGGTGGGGATAAGTCAAAAGACCAGAAGTCTTCACAAGGGCCCCAAAATCTGCATCTGGTGGGGAGTCACAATCCAACAAGGGAAAAGGCCAAAAGAAGCCCTGGTGCAAATTCTGTAAACAGAAAGGGCACTGGACTTCTGACTGTAACAAGTCCAAAGACCAAACCACCACCACTCCTGCCCCTAAGGCAACTGTTCCCCCTAGTTCAGCTACTGGTGGAGGTGGTACTCAGAATAAGGGTGTAGTAGGGTTGACCCTGGGTTCTGAAGTGGACTCTGACCTAGTCAGAGTGCCCACTCAGGCCATGCTGATTTGTGAGGGAGACCTTAATATGTCCTTCATAGTGAGTCCCAGTAATCTGGGCAAATACAAACAGCAGCCTGTAATAAATGGCAAACAGGCTTTGGCATTTAGGGACACAGGTGCTAGTGTCACCATGGTGGCAGAGGATCTTGTGGACCCTGGACAGATCATCCTGGGCGAAATGTACCAGGTGACCAATGCAAGCAATGTCAGGACCAACCATAGTCTGGCAGTTGTGAATTTCTCCTGGGGAGGGGTAACTGGCCTCAAGAAGGTTGTAGTCAGTGCAGACCTCCCTGTCGAATGTCTATTGGGCAATGATCTAGAGACTTCAGCCTGGTCTGAAGTAGAGTTATGGACTCATGCTGAGATGTTGGGCATCCCTGCAGAGGTATTTGCTGTGACCCGGTCACAAGCAAGAATACATGACACTGAACCAGCTCTGGATCCTGGAACAATGGACCAGATGCTTCCCAAGAGGAGGAGCAGTAGGGTAAAGGCAGTGCCTTCCCCTCTGTCTCAGATCACAGATTCACCCCCAGAGGGAGGTGAAGCAGATCCTGAAGAAGGACCTACCCCAGAGGGACTTGAGTCTGATCAGGTTGAGTTCTTGGGGGCAGGGGTCCCTTCTAGGGAAGATCTGAGTAAGGAGCAACAGTGCTGCCCCTCTCTTGAACCCCTCAGACAGCAGGCTGCTGCTGAGGCTGCTGCTGAGGCTGCTGGGAGTGCTAGTGGGTCCCATAAAGTTTATTGGGATGAGGGACTCCTATATTCTGAAGGTAGAGACCCAGCCCCTGGAGCCACCAGGAGGTTGGTAATACCTCAGAAGTTTAGGGGGTTCCTCTTGACCCTAGCACATGACATCCCTTTAGCAGGACACTTGGGCCAAAACAAGACCTGGGACAGGCTTGTTCCACATTTTCATTGGCCACATATGTCAGAGGACACAAAGGAGTTTTGTCGCTCCTGTGTCACATGCCAAGCCAGTGGTAAGGCAGGTGGCACAACAAAGGCCCCCCTCATACCACTACCTGTGGTGGGGGTACCCTTTGAAAGGGTAGGGATTGACATTGTTGGTCCCCTTGACCCTCAAACTTCATCTGGGCACTGGTCTATCCTGGTGGTAGTGGATCATGCCACCAGGTACCCAGAAGCAATTCCTCTGAGGACCACCACAGCCCCTGTGGTGGCAAGAGCCCTCATTGGAGTCTTCTCCAGAGTGGGTTTCCCAAAGGAGGTCATTTCTGACAGAGGTACCAACTTCATGTCAGGATATCTAAAAGCAATGTGGAAGGAGTGTGGTGTAACTTACAAGTTCACCACCCCTATCACCCACAATGCAATGGTTTAGTTGAACGCTTCAACAAAACCTTGAAAGGAATGATCAAAGGACTCCCAGAGAAGCTTAGGCGGAAATGGGACCTTCTTCTTCCTTGCCTGCTGTTTGCATACAGAGAGGTTCCACAGAAGGGGGTTGGTTACAGCCCATTTGAGCGTCTGTTTGGGCATCCTGTGAGAGGTCCACTGTGTTTGGTAAAAGAGGGCTGGGAGTTACCTCTCAAGCCCCCAAACAAGATGTGATGGACTATGTACTTGGTCTCCGCTCCCGGATGGCTGAGTACATGAAAAAGGCAACCAAAACCTAGAGGCCAGCCAAGAATTACAAAAAGCTTGGCATGACCAAAGGCTGTACTGACTGTATACCAGCCAGGACAGAAAGTGTGGGTGTTGGAGCCTGTGGCCCCAGCAGCCCTCCAGGACAAGTGGAGTGGCCCCCATACAATAGTTGAACAGAAGGGAGAAGTCACCTACCTGGTGAATCTTGGAACTCCCAGGAGCCCCCTGAGGGTGCTTCATGTCAACAGATTAAAGCCATATGTTGACAGGGCTGACATGGGCTTGCTCATGGCAACTGATGAGGACCAGGAGGAGGAGAGTGACCCTCTCCCTGACCTGCTCTCTCAGAACCCTGATGATGGGTCAGTAGATGGTGTTGCTTTGGCAAGCAGCCTCACTGACCATCAGCAAACTGAGTGCAGACAAGTTCTGCAACAGTACCGACATATGTTTAGCCTGACCCCTAGTCAGACTTCCTGGTGCACCCATGAGGTGGACACTGGAGACAGTCTGCCTGTCAAGAATAAGATCTACAGGCAACCTGACCATGTCAGGGACTGTATCAGGACTGAAGTCCAGAAAATGTTGGAGCTAAGTGTAATTGAGCCTTCAGATAGCCCTTGGGCTAGTCCAGTAGTCCTGGTACCCAAGCCTCATACCCAGGGTGGTAAGAAAGAAATGAGGTTTTGTGTAGACTACAGAGGCCTCAATGCAGTCACTAGGACTGATGCCTATCCCATACCAAGGGCAGATGAGCTGATTGATACTTTGGCCTCAGCCAAATATCTAAGCACGTTTGACCTGACAGCTGGCTACTGGCAGATCAGGTTAGCTGATGATGCAAAAGCCAAAACAGCATTTTCGACTCCTGGTGGGCACTACCACTTTGTGGTGATGCCCTTTGGATTGAAAAATGCACCTGCCACTTTTCAGAGGTTGGTGAATAAAGTTCTGACAGGGATGGAAACTTATTGCTCAGCTTATCTAGATGATATTGCTGTCTTTAGTTCCTCCTGGCAGGATCACCTGGTCCACCTCAGGAATGTTTTGGAGGCCCTGCAGAAAGCAGGCCTCACTATCAAGGCCACTAAGTGCCAGATAGGGCAGAGTCAGGTTGTGTACCTGGGCCACCTTGTAGGTGGAGGCCAGGTTCAGGGTTTACAGAGCACAATCCAAACCATAATGGAATGGGTTGCTCCAACCACCCAGACACAGGTGAGAGCCTTCTTAGGCCTGACTGGGTACTATAGGAGGTTTGTCAAGGGATATGGATCTATAGTGACCCCCTTGAATGATCTGACCTCAAAGAAAATGCCAAAAAAGGTTCAGTGGACAGCTAGCTGTCAAAAGGCATTTGAAGACCTAAAGCAGGCCATGTGCACTGCCCCCATCTTACAGAGTCCAGACTACACCAAAAAGTTCATTGTCCAAACAAATGCTTCTGAGCTGGGTGTGGGAGCTGTACTGTCTCAACTGAATGATGAAGGTCAAGACCAGCCAGTAGCTTTTATTAGCAGAAGGCTGACCCCTAGAGAGAAACGTTGGTCAGCTATAGAGAGGGAGGCCTTTGCTGTGGTATGGTGCCTGAAGAAGCCGAGGCCATACTTGTTTGGTACTCACTTCATAGTTCAGACCGACCACAAGCCCCTCCTATGGCTTAAACAAATGAAAGGAGAAAACCCAAAACTTTTGAGGTGGTCCATTTCCCTACAGGGGATGGACTATACAGTGGAACATAGACCTGGGACCCAACATGCCAAAGCAGATGGACTCTCAAGGTATTTCTACTTTGAACACGAAGACTCAACTGGTCAAGGTTAGTTTAGTGTCCCTGCGTTTGGGGGGGGGGTTGTGTAGGAGAGTAGGATCTGCCTCTTATGTTGCCCCCACTTTTTTTTCTGATGTTTACACTGGTTTCTGGCTATAGTCTGGCTGGGCCCCTGCTAATCAGGGCCCCAGCCTCTCTGTTCTCTCTAAACGACTTGGAGTGCACTCTAGGTGCACTAGTGATTGGATACTGTGGTACCTTATGAGTCCCTAGTATATGGTACCTTAGGTACCAAGGGCATAGGTACTTCACAGGCCTACCAGGGGCTGAAGCATGTATTATGCCAACCCTGGGAAGCAGACTAAATCTGACACCACAGGCCTGCTACTGCAGCCTGGGTGAGGTGGTGCTAGCACTCCTCACTGAGATATAGATATAGGTCCCTATATCTCTCCTGCACACACATATGAACCTATCAGTCACCCCTAAGGCAGGCCCTATCAATCCTGAGGGCAGGGTGCTTGGCTTCTATGTGAGGGGGTGCCTCTGCCTGAGCAGGGCCCCTCTGCAGCTCTCAGAGTCCATTCTCTGGTGCTGTTTGTGGATGCGGTTAAACCATATACTTTTAAGTGCATTATATCCTCGCGGTAAAATGCTAACTTTGGAATGGCTGCATCGAAACATGTCGTGTTTGGTGTCAAACATCTTGGAATACTACCCCCCGCCAGTCCTGGCAGCGGGGGTAGCATTCCGCCCTTCTAGAGGGATAGACATGTACCTACTGTGGAAAAGCGGTAGAATCCTGCAGAGCCCTGGCATCACAAAATTGATGCCACCAGTCACAGACACTGGGCTGCCCTCCTGCTGATGAACAACACTCGCAGTGGAGGAAGCCCAACAATAGATATCCTGTCCCTAGGGGTGTGACCACCTCCCAGACAGGGTTTAGTGTATTGGGACTGGGTGGGTGCACTCTTAGAGTGCTTTGAAGTCCTGCACTGGGGGAGCAGAAGGCTCCTCTGTACATATGCCAGTTCAAACTGGCTCAGGGGCTACCTGCCACTGCTCTGGCGCGAAACTGGACAAAGGGAAGTGGGTGTAGCCACCCACTCCCCTGACCCTCCCATAGGTAGGGTCATAGAGCTAGTCCCTCCCTTTCTTTTAGTATAAGAGGGGGAACCTGTGCATTGCACCCTAGATTTCCCTGGACGACGCTCTGAAGAAGAATCCCAGACCTTCGACGTTCCACTACCTTTGGAAGACTGAAGAATCTCCCTTGGAGTCAAGGAGTGACTCCCCTGCTTGGCAGGCACCAAAAACTTCAAACGACGGTCGCAAACTACGCCACTCCCGCTGGAGTCCGAAGTCCCTGCAGCCCAAGAAGTAGATTTCCTGACTTCTCAAAGGCCATCGTGAGTCCCCAGCGAAGCTGAGGCCAGTGGACCCCAAGAGTAATGAGGAACCGCGACCCCTGGGTACCGTGCACTATTGTCGAGTGCAACCCCTTCACAATGTTTCATGAACTTGTGCTTTGGACCACTTGTGTTCCCAGCCTCCAGCAGGAATCCCTCCTAAGATCAGAGGCCTACCACGTCCCGAGTGACCGTGGGCCCCTGTGAGCGGATCCTCCTGAGGTGTCTTCGCGATCACTTGCCAGCCAGATTGTGGGTCCCCAGAAGACTTTCTAAAGAAACCGAAGGGCTCCCCTGGTTGCTCCAGGCCTGCCCTGACTTACCTTCGCTCGGTGAGTCCTACAGACTTTGCTGGTCTGCGCCATTGTCTCTTCACACTTTCCCCGAGACTTGCTGTTACCAAGGCTTGTTGGCTCCGATCGAGTAGCTGATACCGCAGTAAGCTGCAGACATTGTGGGACACGCCTAATCCAGCTCCTGGTCATCGTCAACACCTCCTGGACCTTGTGGCTGAAGAGTCAAGGCAACCACAAACGAATCTTGCGACGACGGTGGGCATCCATCTTCCTTGCCCCGACTCACTGCCAAGTGACTTTGAACACTGTCCCCTCTGCTTTCAGGTCTTCCATCTTCGGAATCCAGGCTTGGATTCCTCCAGACACTTCTCCTGTCGCCGCAAGCCGCAAGTCTTCTCTGGCTCCCATTGAAAACGACGCCGCGACCCGACACCAAAGAACACCTATGCACCCGGCTCCCCTGGGTGAGGTAACTTCAGCACTACGGTGCTCCTGTGGGTGTGGGCCCTAGAACAACTTACCCTGTAAGTGGCTTGCTTGTAGCTTCCCTAGAAGTGTCCTAAAACTCTAACTTTCTAAGTGCGACAATTGCGCTGACTCGTACAGGTTTCGCGTCTGTGTTAGACACACTGCGTCCATCTCCTTTGCAACACTATCTAGAACTGTATCCTTCGACTCGTACTGAGTCCGATCGGTGTTCGCCTCGAACACACAAAGGGCCTGTAACTCTGAGATCTACATTGCACTGACTCGCACAAGGTTCGCGTCTGTGTTAGACACAGCGCGTCCATCTCCCTTGCATCTCTATCTGAAACCGCGTCCTTCGACTCGTACAAGGACCGATCGGTGTGTTCGCCTCGAACACGCAAGGGACCTTTAACATTGATATCCCAATCGCGTCTGAGCGCATAGACTCGCACAGGACTCGCACCGGTGCCAGGTCACCGCGTCCGTCCCCTGTGGGTCTCCTACAACTACCTGGGGTGGTTCTTGGGGGTCCCTCGATTCTAGATGCCCTAGACCTAGGTCTAGCAAACTAAGATTGTGATATTCGATTGTGCTAAACTTATTGTGATAACATTTGACTTGTACATATGTCCTTGACCTCTAATCTCATAAAGAGATTAGTAGAGAGTGTTTATTAATAAATACATATATATTTGATATATATACCTGTGTGGTGTCTTTTCATTTGGTGATTCAAGAGATTGTGTGGTAAAACAAGCTGCTTTACATTCCTTCAAGACTTAGCCTGAAGGCTGCTCTCCACAGCTACCACTAGGATAGCTTTCTATAAAGGTTGTCTTAAACCTATCTACCATAAGAGTCGAATTGTTCTGGTGCAAGGTGTCCACTTTAACTAGTGAACAGCATATACCAGGCCAACTTCTCACATTGGTGGGCAGCGTGTGGGATTCCAGCTTGCTATTGTTTTACCAGAAAATCTCTATTTGAATTACTAACTGAAAACCACCATAGGTACTTAAGGTACATATAAAGTCAAGCTTAGTATCGATAAGTTCTACTGAACTTAGAGCTGTGTGCCAAGGGATAGCACACCCTTTCTACAGCTCAAGCTAGTATCAGTAGGCCACAAACTAGTGTAGGTAGTACAACACTGCACAACACTAGAATGTCCTTAAAGGGTGGAACCAGTGGATCCACTCAGCCTCAGTATAAGGACATGGCTTTCTCTGACTTGAGAGCCATGTGTGTTGAAAGACACCTGAGGCTAGGACAGAGTCCCTCAACCCTACACCTGATAGATCTGCTGACAGCAGATGATCTTAGATTGGCTCTAGGAGCTAATGGGTCTGAATCAGTGGGTGGGTCAATTACAGTATCTGGGTCAGATGATGAACATCAGAATGACCAGGACTCTGTGATTGAAGGGCCAGGCCTCAAGGGGCCTGAAAAGGACAGAGGAATTCTCCCTAAGAGAACTGACAGAGTGGACGAGAGGCATAGGTCCCCTTCCAGGGAATCTGAGCACTCTTATCACTCTGGCAGAGAATTTGTCCATCAGAGGAACTCATACTTTCCCATAAGAGAGACCTCCTCTGAAAGAATGTGCAAACTGCTGCAGTATGAGGAAGCAAGAGTTGCCCTCAGAACCAAGCAGTTGGCACTAGATAGAGAAGCCCTGGAGATCCAGAGAGCTTCTAGAAGAGAGGGGTTAGAACCCCTTGGTGGCAGCAACAGTGTCCCTAGAGGCAGAGAATCTATTCCAGACCATAGGAACCTGAGCAAGGTTGTTCCTCCCTACCAGAGTGGGGATGATATCCACAAGTGGATAACTGCTATGGAGAGGGCCTGTAGAGTACAGCAGGTCCCCCAAAAGCAGTGGGCAGCAATCTTGTGGCTCTCCTTTTCAGATAAAGGTAGAGACAAGCTCCTCACTGTTAGAGAAGAGGATGCTGATGATTATGAAGTCCTGAAGAGTGCACTGATAGATGGGTTTGGCTTAACCACTGAGCAGTACAGGTTGAAGTTCAGAGACACCCAGAAGGCACAGACTCAGGACTGGACTGACTTTGTTGATTGTGCGACCAAGGCTCTGGAGGGTTGGCTGGTTGGCAGTAGGGTTACTGATTTTAAGGGATTGTATAATCTGATGATGAGAGAACAGATCCTTAATAATTGCCAGAACCAGTTGTTGCATCAGTACCTGGTGGACTCGGATCTGACCTCTCCCCAAGAATTGGGAAAGAAGGCAGACAAATGGGTCAGAACCAGGGTGAGGCAGAAACCCCAGAACCAAGGGGGTGACACCAAGAAGCAAGATCCTAAGGGCTCTGAGAAAGGTGGGGATAAGTCAAAAGACCAGAAGTCTTCACAAGGGCCCCAAAATCTGCATCTGGTGGGGAGTCACAATCCAACAAGGGAAAAGGCCAAAAGAAGCCCTGGTGCAAATTCTGTAAACAGAAAGGGCACTGGACTTCTGACTGTAACAAGTCCAAAGACCAAACCACCACCACTCCTGCCCTTAAGGCAACTGTTCCCCCTAGTTCAGCTACTGGTGGAGGTGGTACTCAGAATAAGGGTGTAGTAGGGTTGACCCTGGGTTCTGAAGTGGACTCTGACCTAGTCAGAGTGCCCACTCAGGCCATGCTGATTTGTGAGGGAGACCTTAATATGTCCTTCATAGTGAGTCCCAGTAATCTGGGCAAATACAAACAGCAGCCTGTAATAAATGGCAAACAGGCTTGGCATTTAGGGACACAGGTGCTAGTGTCACCATGGTGGCAGAGGATCTTGTGGACCCTGGACAGATCATCCTGGGCGAAATGTACCAGGTGACCAATGCAAGCAATGTCAGGACCAACCATAGTCTGGCAGTTGTGAATTTCTCCTGGGGAGGGGTAACTGGCCTCAAGAAGGTTGTAGTCAGTGCAGACCTCCCTGTCGAATGTCTATTGGGCAATGATCTAGAGACTTCAGCCTGGTCTGAAGTAGAGTTATGGACTCATGCTGAGATGTTGGGCATCCCTGCAGAGGTATTTGCTGTGACCCGGTCACAAGCAAGAATGCATGACACTGAACCAGCTCTGGATCCTGGAACAATGGACCAGATGCTTCCCAAGAGGAGGAGCAGTAGGGTAAAGGCAGTGCCTTCCCCTCTGTCTCAGATCACAGATTCACCCCCAGAGGGAGGTGAAGCAGATCCTGAAGAAGGACCTGCCCCAGAGGGACTTGAGCCTGATCAGGTTGAGTTCTTGGGGGCAGGGGGCCCTTCTAGAGAAGATCTGAGTAAGGAGCAACAGTGCTGCCCCTCTCTTGAACCCCTCAGACAGCAGGCTGCTGCTGAGGCTGCTGGGAGTGCTAGTGGGTCCCATAAACTTTATTGGGATGAGGGACTCCTATATTCTGAAGGTAGAGACCCAGCCCCTGGAGCCACCAGGAGGTTGGTAATACCTCAGAAGTTTAGGGGGTTCCTCATGACCCTAGCACATGACATCCCTTTAGCAGGACACTTGGGCCAAAACAAGACCTGGGACAGGCTTGTTCCACATTTTCATTGGCCACATATGTCAGAGGACACAAAGGAGTTTTGTCGCTCCTGTGTCACATGCCAAGCCAGTGGTAAGGCAGGTGGCACAACAAAGGCCCCCTCATACCACTACCTGTGGTGGGGGTACCCTTTGAAAGGGTAGGGATTGACATTGTTGGTCCCCTTGACCCTCAAACTGCATCTGGGCACAGGTTTATCCTGGTGGTTAGTGGATCATGCCACCAGGTACCCAGAAGCAATTCCTCTGAGGACCACCACAGCCCCTGTGGTGGCAAGAGCCCTCATTGGAGTCTTCTCCAGAGTGGGTTTCCCAAAGGAGGTCATTTCTGACAGAGGTACCAACTTCATGTCAGGATATCTAAAAGCAATGTGGAAGGAGTGTGGTGTAACTTACAAGTTCACCACCCCTATCACCCACAATGCAATGGTTTAGTTGAACGCTTCAACAAAACCTTGAAAGGAATGATCAAAGGACTCCCAGAGAAGCTTAGGCGGAAATGGGACCTTCTTCTTCCTTGCCTGCTGTTTGCATACAGAGAGGTTCCACAGAAGGGGGTTGGTTACAGCCCATTTGAGCTTCTGTTTGGGCATCCTGTGAGAGGTCCACTGTGTTTGGTAAAAGAGGGCTGGGAGTTACCTCTCAAGCCCCCAAACAAGATGTGATGGACTATGTACTTGGTCTCCGCTCCCGGATGGCTGAGTACATGAAAAAGGCAACCAAAACCTAGAGGCCAGCCAAGAATTACAAAAAGCTTGGCATGACCAAAAGGCTGTACAGACTGTATACCAGCCAGGACAGAAAGTGTGGGTGTTGGAGCCTGTGGCCCCAGCAGCCCTCCAGGACAAGTGGAGTGGCCCCCATACAATAGTTGAACAGAAGGGAGAAGTCACCTACCTGGTGAATCTTGGAACTCCCAGGAGCCCCCTGAGGGTGCTTCATGTCAACAGATTAAAGCCATATGTTGACAGGGCTGACATGGGCTTGCTCATGGCAACTGATGAGGACCAGGAGGAGGAGAGTGACCCTCTCCCTGACCTGCTCTCTCAGAACCCTGATGATGGGTCAGTAGATGGTGTTGCTTTGGCAAGCAGCCTCACTGACCATCAGCAAACTGAGTGCAGACAAGTTCTGCAACAGTACCGACATATGTTTAGCCTGACCCCTAGTCAGACTTCCTGGTGTACCCATGAGGTGGACACTGGAGACAGTTTGCCTGTCAAGAATAAGATCTACAGGCAACCTGACCATGTCAGGGACTGTATCAGGACTGAAGTCCAGAAAATGTTGGAGCTAGATGTAATTGAGCCATCAGATAGCCCTTGGGCTAGTCCAGTAGTCCTGGTACCCAAGCCTCATACCCAGGGTGGTAAGAAAGAAATGAGGTTTTGTGTAGACTACAGAGGCCTCAATGCAGTCACTAGGACTGATGCCTATCCCATACCAAGGGCAGATGAGCTGATTGATACTTTGGCCTCAGCCAAATATCTAAGCACGTTTGACCTGACAGCTGGCTACTGGCAGATCAGGTTAGCTGATGATGCAAAAGCCAAAACAGCATTTTCGACTCCTGGTGGGCACTACCACTTTGTGGTGATGCCCTTTGGATTGAAAAATGCACCTGCCACTTTTCAGAGGTTGGTGAATAAAGTTCTGACAGGGATGGAAACTTATTGCTCAGCTTATCTAGATGATATTGCTGTCTTTAGTACCTCCTGGCAGGATCACCTGGTCCACCTCAGGAATGTTTTGGAGGCCCTGCAGAAAGCAGGCCTCACTATCAAGGCCACTAAGTGCCAGATAGGGCAGAGTCAGGTTGTGTACCTGGGCCACCTTGTAGGTGGAGGCCAGGTTCAGGGTTTACAGAGCAAAATCCAAACCATAATGGAATGGGTTGCTCCAACCACCCAGACACAGGTGAGAGCCTTCTTAGGCCTGACTGGGTACTATAGGAGGTTTGTCAAGGGATATGGATCTATAGTGACCCCCTTGAATGATCTGACCTCAAAGAAAATGCCAAAAAAGGTTCAGTGGACAGCTAGCTGTCAAAAGGCATTTGAAGACCTAAAGCAGGCCATGTGCACTGCCCCCATCTTACAGAGTCCAGACTACACCAAAAGTTCATTGTCCAAACAGATGCTTCTGAGCTGGGTGTGGGAGCTGTACTGTCTCAACTGAATGATGAAGGTCAAGACCAGCCAGTAGCTTTTATTAGCAGAAGGCTGACCCCTAGAGAGAAACGTTGGTCAGCTATAGAGAGGGAGGCCTTTGCTGTGGTATGGGCCCTGAAGAAGCCGAGGCCATACTTGTTTGGTACTCACTTCATAGTTCAGACCGACCACAAGCCCCTCCTATGGCTTAAACAAATGAAAGGAGAAAACCCAAAACTTTTGAGGTGGTCCATTTCCCTACAGGGGATGGACTATACAGTGGAACATAGACCTGGGACCCAACATGCCAATGCAGATGGACTCTCAAGGTATTTCCACTTTGAACACGAAGACTCAACTGGTCAAGGTTAGTTTAGTGTCCCTGCGTTTGGGGGGGGGGGGTTGTGTAGGAGAGTAGGATCTGCCTCTTATGTTGCCCCCACATTTTTTTCTGATGTTTACACTGGTTTTTGGCTATAGTCTGGCTGGGCCCCTGCTAATCAGGGCCCCAGCCTCTCTGTTCTCTCTAACGACTTGGAGTGCACTCTAGGTGCACTAGTGATTGGATACTGTGGTACCTTATGAGTCCCTAGTATATGGTACCTTAGGTACCAAGGGCATAGGTACTTCACAGGCCTACCAGGGGCTGAAGCATGTATTATGCCACCCCTGGGAAGCAGACTAAATCTGACACCACAGGCCTGCTACTGCAGCCTGGGTGAGGTGGTGCTAGCACTCCTCACTGAGATATAGATATAGGTCCCCTATATCTCTCCTGCACACACATATGAACCTATCAGTCACCCCTAAGGCAGGCCCTATCAATCCTGAGGGCAGGGTGCTTGGCTTCTATGTGAGGGGGTGCCTCTGCCTGAGCAGGGCCCCTCTGCAGCTCTCAGAGTCCATTCTCTGGTGCTGTTTGTGGATGCGGTTAAACCATATACTTTTAAGTGCATTATATCCTCGTAGGTAAAATGCTAACTTTGGAATGGCTGCATCGAAACATGTCATGTTTGGTGTCAAACATCTTGGAATACTACCCCCCCCCCGCCAGTCCTGGCGGCGGGGGTAGCATTCCACCCTTCTAGAGGGATAGACATGTACCTACTGTGGAAACGTGGTAGAATCCTGCTGAGCCCTGGCATCACAAAATGGATGCCACCAGTCACAGACACTGGGCTGCCCTCCTGCTGATGACCAACACTCGCAGTGGAGGAAGCCCAACAATAGATATCCTGTCCCAAGGGGGTGTGACCACCTCCCAGACAGGGTTTAGTGTATTGGGACTGGGTGGGTGCACTCTTAGAGTACTTTGAAGTCCTGCACTGGGGGAGCAGAAGGCTCCTCTGTGCATATGCCAGTTCAAACCGGCTCAGGGGCTACCTGCCCCTGCTCTGGCGCGAAACTGGACAAAGGGAAGTGGGTGTAGCCACCCACTCCCCTGACCCTCCCATAGGTAGGGTCATAGAGCTAGTCCCTCCCTTTCTTTTAGTATAAGAGGGGAACCTGTGCATTGCACCCTAGATTTCCCTGGACGACGCTCTGAAGAAGAATCCCGGACCTTCGACGTTCCACTACCTTTGGAAGACTGAAGAATCTCCCTTGGAGTCAAGGAGTGACTCCCCTGCTTGGCAGGCACCAGAAACTACAACCGACGGTCGCAAACTACGCCGCTCCCGCCGGAGTCCGAAGTCCCTGCAGCCCAAGAAGTGGATTTCCTGACTTCTCTAAGGCCATCGTGAGTCCCCAGCGAAGCTGAGGCCAGTGGACCCCAAGAGTAACGAGGAACCGCGACCCCTGGGTACCGTGCACTATTGTCGAGTGCAACCCCTTCACAACGTTCCACGAACTTGTGCTTTGGACCACGTGTGGTCCCAGCCTCCAGCAGGAATCCCTCCTAAGATCAGAGGCCTACCACGATGGATTTAGGCCCAGATCTCTGTACTGGGGTGAATGTATGACATTGTTCTGCATTCTGTCCATCAATTGTTGTTTTTGCATTTCTCACCCCGAGTGGGACGGGTATGCCCAGACGTGGGTCCCGTGCTCTCCATGCCACTGGAATCAAGCTATCCTGGCTGAAGAGGGGTGAAACCCCAAAACCGGTCCTAGGATGCTTGTTTCCAGTCTAGGGAGGACCTGGCCTGGCAGTTCGGGCTGGACTGTTCCCATGGGGTGCAGGGTCAAGACTGATTTGCATATGGCTGGGTTAAAACTGGAATGGCATGGTGAGCAAAAAAACGATGGATTTAGGCCCAGATCTCTGTACTGGGGTGAATGTATGACATTGTTCTGCATTCTGTCCATCAATTGTTGTTTTTGCATTTCTCACCCCGAGTGGGACGGGTATGCCCAGACGTGAGTCCCGTGCTCTCCATGCCACTGGAGTCAAGCTATCCTGGATGAAGAGGGGTGAAACCCCGAAACCGGTCCTAGGATGCTTGTTTCCAGTCTAGGGAGGACCTGGCCTGGCAGTTCGGGCTGGACTGTTCCCATGGGGCGCAGGGTCAAGACTGATTTGCATATGGCTGGGTTCAAACTGGAATGGCATGGTGAGCAAAAAAACGATGGATTTAGGCCCAGATCTCTGTACTGGGGTGAATAAATGACATTGTTCTGCATTCTGTCCATCAATTGTTGTTTTTGCATTTCTCACCCCGAGTGGGACGGGTATGCCCAGACGTGGGTCCCGTGCGCTCCATGCCACTGGAATCAAGCTATCCTGGCTGAAGAGGGGTGAAACCCCGAAACCGGTCCTAGGATGCTTGTTTCCAGTCTAGGGAGGACCTGGCCTGGCAGTTCGGGCTGGACTGTTCCCATGGGGCGCAGGGTCAAGACTGATTTGCATATGGCTGGGTTCAAACTGGAATGGCATGGTGAGCAAAAAAATGATGGATTTAGGCCCAGATCTCTGTACTGGGGTGAATGTATGACATTGTTCTGCATTCTGTCCATCAATTGTTGTTTTTGCATTTCTCACCCCGAGTGGGACGGGTATGCCCAGACGTGGGTCCTGTGCTCTCCATGCCACTGGAATCAAGCTATCCTGGCTGAAGAGGGGTGAAACCCCAAAACCGGTCCTAGGATGCTTGTTTCCAGTCTAGGGAGGACCTGGCCTGGCAGTTCGGGCTGGACTGTTCCCATGGGGCGCAGGGTCAATACTGATTTGCATATGGCTGGGTTCAAACTGGAATGGCATGGTGAGCAAAAAAACGATGGATTTAGGCCCATATCTCTGTACTGGGGTGAATGTATGACATTGTTCTGCATTCTGTCCATCAATTGTTGTTTTTGCATTTCTCAACCCGAGTGGGACGGGTATGCCCAGACGTGGGTCCCGTGCTCTCCATGCCACTGGAATCAAGCTATCCTGGCTGAAGAGGGGTGAAACCCCGAAACCGGTCCTAGGATGCTTGTTTCCAGTCTAGGGAGGACCTGGCCTGGCAGTTCGGGCTGGACTGTTCCCATGGGGCACAGGGTCAAGACTGATTTGCATATGGCTGGGTTCAAACTGGAATGGCATGGTGAGCAAAAAAACGATGGATTTAGGCCCAGATCTCTGTTCTGGGGTGAATGTATGACATTGTTCTGCATTCTGTCCATCAATTGTTGTTTTTGCATTTCTCACCCCGAGTGGGACGGGTATGCCCAGACGTGGGTCCCGTGCTCTCCATGCCACTGGAATCAAGCTATCCTGGCTGAAGAGGGGTGAAACCCCGAAACCGGTCCTAGGATGCTTGTTTCCAGTCTAGGGAGGACCTGGCCTGGCAGTTCGGGCTGGACTGTTCCCATGGGGCGCAGGGTCAAGACTGATTTGCATATGGCTGGGTTCAAACTGGAATGGCATGGTGAGCAAAAAAACGATGGATTTAGGCCCAGATCTCTGTACTGGGGTGAATGTATGACATTGTTCTGCATTCTGTCCATCAATTGTTGTTTTTGCATTCCCCTGCTTGGCAGGCACCAAAAACTACAAACGACGGTCGCAAACTATGCCGCTCCCGCCAGAGTCCGAAGTCCCTGCAGCCCAAGAAGTGGATTTCCTGACTTCTCAAAGGCCATCGTGAGTCCCCAGCGAAGCTGAGGCCAGTGGACCCCAAGAGTATTGAGGAACCGCGACCCCTGTGTACTGTGCACTATTGTCGAGTGCAACCCCTTCACAACGTTCCACGAACTTGTGCTTTGGACCACGTGTGGTCCCAGCCTCCAGCAGGAATCCCTCCTAAGATCAGAGGCCTACCATGTCCCGAGTGACCGTGGGCCCCTGTGAGCGGATCCTCCCGAAGCGTCTTTGCGATCCCTTGCCAGCCAGCTTGTGGGTCCCCAAAAGACTTTCTAAAGAAACCGAAGGGCTCCCCTGGTTGCTCCAGGCCTGCCCTGACTTACCGTCGCTGGGTGAGTCCCACAGACCTTGCTAGTGTGCGCCATTGTCTCTTCACACTTTCCCCGAGACTTGCTGTTACCAAGGCTTGTTGGCTCCGATCGAGTAGCCGCCACCGCAGTAAGCTGCAGACATTGTAGGACACGCCGAATCCAGCTCCTGGTCATCGTCGACGCCTCCTGGACCTCGTGGCTGAAGAGTCAAGGCAACTGCGAACAACCGGAATCTTGCGACGACGGTGGGCATCCATCTTCCTTGCCCCGAGTCACTGCCAAGTGACTTTGAACACTGTCCCCTCTGCTTTCAGGTCTTCCATCTTCTGAATCCATGCTTGGATTCCTCCGGACACTTCTCCAGTCGCCGCAAGCCGCAAGTCTTCACTGGCTCCCATTGAAAACGACGCCGCGACCCGACACCAAAGAACACCTATGCACCCGGCTCCCCTGGGTGAGTGAACTTCAGCACTACAGTGTTCCTGTGGGTGTGGGCCCTAGAACAACTTACCCTGTAAGTGGCTTGCTTGTAGCTTCCCTAGAAGTGTCCTAAAACTCTAACTTTCTAAGTGCGACAATTGCGCTGACTCGTACAGGGTTCGCGTCTGTGTTAGACACACCGCGTCCATCTCCTTTGCAACACTATCTAGAACTGTATCCTTCAACTCGTACTGAGTCCGATCGGTGTTCGCCTCGAACACACAAAGGGCCTGTAACTCTGAGATCTACATTGCACTGACTCGCACAAGGTTCGCGTCTGTGTTAGACACAGCGCGTCCATCTCCCTTGCATCTCTATCTGAAACCGCGTCCTTCGACTCGTACAAGGACCGATCGGTGTTTTCGCCTCGAACACGCAAGGGACCTTTAACATTGATATCCCAATCGCGTCTGAGCGCATAGACTCGCACAGGACTCGCACCGGTGCCAGGTCACCCCGTCCGTCCCCTGTGGGTCTCCTACAACTACCTGGGGTGGTTCTTGGGGGTCCCTCGATTCTAGATGCCCTAGACCCAGGTCTAGCAAACCAAGATTGTGATATTCGATTGTGCTAAACTTATTGTGATAACATTTGACTTGTACATATGTCCTTGACCTCTAATCTCATAAAGAGATTAGTAGAGAGTGTTTATTAATAAATACATATATATTCGAAATATATACCTGTGTGGTGTCTTTTCATTTGGTGATTCAAGAGATTGTGTGGTAAAACAAGCTGCTTTACATTCCTTCAAGACTTAGCCTGAAGGCTGCTCTCCACAGCTACCACTAGGATGGCTTTCTATAAAGGTTGTCTTAAACCTATCTACCATAAGAGTCGAATTGTTCTGGTGCAAGGTGTCGACTTTAACTAGTGAACAGCATATACCAGGCCAACTTCTCACATTTCCCTAGATGGCTGCCGAGCCCCGGGCCAAAAACTCATGGGACCCCCCATGCAAAACCAGGTTGGTTTGTGATAGGTAATTTTGATGTCGCCTCAATAGCTTTTGGGCCCTTGCCTGTCGCGGGTCCTTGACCCACCCATTCAAGTGAGGTACCATTGTTATCGGGAGACCTGGGGGAACGCTGGGTGGGAGGAAATTTGTGGATCCACGCAGATTCCAGAACTTTCCACCACAGAAATGTGAGAAAAAAGTGAATTGTTCGGCGAAATGTGAGGTTTGCAGGGGATTCTGCGTAGGAGAATGATTGGGGACCCACGCAAGCCATACCTCGCTGGACTCCCTCGGGTGTCTAGTTTCCAGAAATGTGTGGGTTTGGTAGGTTTCCCTAGATGGCTGCTGAGCCCCGGGCCAATAACTCATGCGACCCCCCATGCAAAACCAGGTTGGTTTGTGATAGGTAATTTTGATGTCGCCTCAATAGCTTTTGGGCCCCTGCCTGTCGCGGATCCTTGACCCACCCACGCAAGTGAGGTACCATTTTTATCGGGAGACCTGGTTGAATGCTGGGTGGGAGGAAATTTGTGGATCCACACAGATTGTAGAACTGTCCACCACAGAAATGTGGGGAAAATGTGTTTTTTTTGACACTTTTAGGTTTCCAAGGGATTCTGGGTAACAGAACCTGGTGGGAGGCAGTCAAGTCAGCCCATCCTGGATTTCCCTGGGTGTCTAGTTTTCAAAAATGTATAGGTTTGCTAGGTTTCCCTAGGTGCCGGCAGAGCTATGGTTCAAAAACTACAGCTAGGCACTATGCCAAAAAAGGGTAATTTTTCACTGCGAAATTGAGGTGTGTCCACGTTGCGTTTTGCGCCATTTCCTGTCGCGGGCACTAGGCCGACCCACACAAGTGAGGTACCATTTTTCTCGGAAGACTTTGGGGAACGCGGGGTGGGTGGAAATTTGTGGATCCACGCAGATTCCAGAACTTTCCACCACAGAAATGTGGGGAAAATGTGGTTTTTTTGACAATTGTTTAGGTTTGCAAGGGAGTCTGGGTAACATAACCTGGTGGGAGGCAGTCAAGTCACCCCATCCTGGATTCCCCTGGGTGTCTAGTTTTCAAAAATGTATAGGTTTGCAAGGTTTCCCTAGGTGCTGGCAGAGCTATGGTTCAAAAACTACAGATAGTCACTTTGCCAAAAAAGGGTCATTTTTCACTGCAAAATTGAGGTGTGTCCATGTTGTGTTTTGCGCCGTTTCCTGTTGCGGTCACTAGGCCGACCCACACAAGTGAGGTATCATTTTTCTCAAAAGACTTTGGGGAACGTGGGGTGGGTGGAAATTTGTGGGTCCACGCAGATTCCAGAACTTTCCACCACAGAAATGTGGGGAAAATGTGTTTTTTTGGACAGTTTTTTAGGTTTGCAAGGGATTCTGGGTAACAGAACCTGGTGGGAGGCAGCCAAGTCACCCCATCCTGGATTCCCCTGTGTGTCTAGTTTTCAAAAATGTATAGGTTTGCTAGGTTTCCCTAGGTGCCGGCAGAGCTATGGTTCAAAAACTACAGCTAGGCACTATGCCAAAAAAGGGTAATTTTTCACTGCGAAATTGAGGAGTGTCCACGTTGCGTTTTGCGCCATTTCCTGTCACGGGCACTAGGCCGACCCACACAAGTGAGGTACCTTTTTTCTCGGAAGACTTTGGGGAACGCGGGGTGGGTGGAAATTTGTGGATCCACGCAGATTCCAGAACTTTCCACCACAGAAATGTGGGGAAAATGTGTTTTTTTGACAATTTTTTAGGTTTGCAAAGGACTCTGGGTAATAGAACCTGGTGGGAGGCAGTCAAGTCACCCCTTTCTGGTTTCCCCTGGGTGTCTAGTTTTAAAAAATGTATAGGTTTGCTAGGTTTCCCTAGGTGCCGGCAGAGCTATGGTTCAAAAACTAAAGGTAGGCACTTTGCCAAAAAAAGGTCATTTTTCACTGCGAAATTGAGGTGTGTCCACGTTGCGTTTTGCGCCGTTTCCTGTCGCGGGCACTAGGCCGACCCACACAAGTGAGGTACCATTTTTCTCGGAAGACTTTGGGGAACGCGGGGTGGGTGGAAATTTGTGGATCCACGCAGATTCCAGAACTTTCCACCATAGAAATGTGGGGAAAATGTGGTTTTTTTGACAATTGTTTAGGTTTGCAAGGGATTCTGGGTAACAGAACCTGATGGGAAGCAGTCAAGTCACCCCATCCTGGATTCCCCTGGGTGTCTAGTTTTCAAAAATGTATAGGTTTGCAAGGTTTCCCTAGGTGCCGGCAGAGCTATGGTTCAAAAACTACAGCTAGGCTATTTGCCAAAAAAGGGTCATTTTTCACTGCGACATTGAGGTGTGTCCATGTTGTTTTTTGCGCCGTTTCCTGTTGCGGGAACTAGGCCGACCCACACAAGTGAGGTACCATTTTTCTCGAAAGACTTTGGGGAACGTGGGGTGGGTGGAAATTTGTGGATCCACGCAGGTTCCAGAACTTTCCACCACAGAAATGTGGGGAAAATGTGTTTTTTTTGACAATTGTTTAGGTTTGCAAGGGATTCTGGGTAACAGAACCTGGTGGGAGGCAGTCAAGTCACCCCATCCTGGATTCCCCTGAGTGTCTAGGTTTCAAAAATGTATAGGTTTGCTAGGTTTCCCTAGGTGCCGGCAGAGCTATGGTTCAAAAACTACAACTAGGCACTTTGCCAAAAAAGGGTCATTTTTCACTGCACAATTGAGGTGTGTCCACGTTGCGTTTTGCGCCGTTTCCTGTCGCGGGCACTAGGCCAACCCACACAAGTGAGGTATCATTTTTCTCGGAAGACTTTGGGGAACGCGGGGTGGGTGGAAATTTGTGGATCCAAGCAGATTCCAGAACTTTCCACCACAGAAATGTGAGGAAAATGTGTATTTTTTGATAATTTGTTAGGTTTGCAAGGGATTCTGGGTAACAGAACCTGGTGGGAAGCAGTCAAGTCACCCCATCCTGGATTCCTCTGGGTGTCTAGTTGTCAAAAATGTATAGGTTTGCAAGGTTTCCCTAGGTGCCGGCAGAGCTATGGTTCAAAAACTACAGCTAGGCTATTTGCCAAAAAAGGGTCATTTTTCTCTGCGAAATTGAGGTGTGTCCATGTTGTTTTTTGCGCCGTTTCCTGTTGCGGGAACTAGGCCGACCCACACAAGTGAGGTACCATTTTTCTCGAAAGACTTTGGGGAACGTGGGGTGGGTGGAAATTTGTGGATCCACGCAGATTCCAGAACTTTCCACCACAGAAATGTGGGGAAAATGTGTTTTTTTTTACAATTGTTTAGGTTTGCAAGGGATTCTGGGTAACAGAACCTGGTGGGAGGCAGTCAAGTCACCCCATCCTGGATTCCCCTGAGTGTCTAGGTTTCAAAAATGTATAGGTTTGCTAGGTTTCCCTAGGTGCCGGCAGAGCTATGGTTCAAAAACTACAACTAGGCACTTTGCCAAAAAAGGGTCATTTTTCACTGCACAATTGAGGTGTGTCCACGTTGCGTTTTGCGCCGTTTCCTGTCGCGGGCACTAGGCCAACCCACACAAGTGAGGTATCATTTTTCTCGGAAGACTTTGGGGAACGCGGGGTGGGTGGAAATTTGTGGATCCAAGCAGATTCCAGAACTTTCCACCACAGAAATGTGAGGAAAATGTGTATTTTTTGATAATTTGTTAGGTTTGCAAGGGATTCTGGGTAACAGAACCTGGTGGGAGCCAGTCAAGTCACCCCATCCTGGATTCCCCTGGGTGTCTAGTTTTCAAAAATGTATAGGTTTGCTAGGTTTCCCTAGGTGCTGGCAGAGCTATGGTTCAAAAACTACAGCTAGGCACTTTGTCAAAAAAGGGTCATTTTTCACTGTGAAATTGGGGTGTGTCCACGTTGCGTTTTGCGCCGTTTCCTGTCGCGGGCACTAGGCCTACCCACACAAGTGAGGTACCATTTTTTTCGGAAGACTTTGGGGAACGTGGGGTGGGTAGAAATTTGTGGATCCACGCAGATTCCAGAACTTTCCACCACAGAAATGTGAGGAAAATGTGTTTTTTTTATCAATCTTTTAGGTTTGCAAGGGATTCTGGGTAACAGAACCTGGTGGGAGCCAGTCAAGTCACCCCATCCTGGATTCCCCTGGGTGTCTAGTTTTCAAAAATGTATACATTTGCTAGGTTTCCCTAGGTGCCGGCAGAGCTAGGGTTCAAAAACTACAGCTAGGCCCTTTGCAAAAAAAGGGTAATTTTTCATTGTGAAAATGTGGTGTGTTCACGTTGGGTTTTGAGCCATTTCCTGTCGTGGGCACTATGCCTACCCACACAAGTGAGGTACCATTTTTATCGGGAGACTTAGGGTAATTCTGATTTGTAAAGCAACTGTTATTACCTATTGACTTTCGATGCATTCTGCCTTCCAAATGAAAGACATTGTGTAAAAAGGAGTAATTTTAAAAAATGACCGATAATTCTCATGCTAGTATGAGTATTCCCAATTTCGGAAATGTGCAAATATCTACTGTTTCTAAACTCTATATTTTGTTCCCATTTCATAAATACATAGGTGTCTTTCATACCGATTTTTCCATGTATACATTTTCCCACAATAATTCTATATACCCGGTACATAATAAAAACCATTGCAAGATGCAGCTCAGTTGTTGGCTCTGGGTTCGTCGGGTTCTTGGTGAACCTACAAGTCCTATATATCCCCACAACCAGTAAGGTCCAGCGGATGTAACGGTATATTGCTTTCAAAGAACTGTCATAATTAGAAGAAGTTACAGGTGAAAACGTTGACACAAAAGGCTGTTTTTTTCAACTAATTTTAAATTTTTCCTATATTTAACTGTTAGTTTCTATAAAGAAACCTTGATGGATCTACACAAATGATCCCTTGCTGAATTCAGAATTTTGTCTACTTTTCTAAAATGTATAGCTGTCTAGGATCCATTATTGCTTTCATACCCATTTCTACCATTGACTGGAAGGAGGTTGAAAACACAAAAAATAGCAAAAATAGGCTATATCCCAGAAAAATGCCAAAACTGTGTAAAAAATGTTGGTTTTCTGACAAAAGTCTGTCATTCCCTAAAATCTGGGAAAATGGTTATTTCAGCCCCACAAACCCTTTTTTGATACCATTTGCAGGAAAAACCCAGACGCTTTCATTTGCAACTCTTTTTTCACATTTTTCCCCCCAAAAAATTTTTGCTGTATTTTGGCTAATTTCTGGGACCCCTCCAGGGAATCCACAAACCCTGGGTACCTTTACAATCCCCATGATGTTGGAAAAAAAGGACGCAAATTTGGCGTGGATACCTTATGTGGTCAAAAAGTTACAGGGGCCTAAGCGCGCACTACCCCAAATAGCCAAAAAAAGGCTTAGCACAGGGGGGGAAAAGGCCTAGCAGCGAAGGGGTTAATCTCCCTAGCCCCTTATTAAGCTTCTGTAATTATCCTTATCTTCTATTTGGAATGTCTGACGTCAAACAAGTGAGGGGTTACTGACTCAGAAAGTATGGAATTTTTGCATTTTTAATTTGTGTTTAATGTATGTAAATGTGTTTAATTTCTGCCTCATAGTCCTCTATAACTTCGATAACCACTAATAACCCCTACCACACAACAAATTGTTAGTGGGTCTACTCAGCCTATTATAAATACAGTTATAGTCACTCTACAAGGAGACATTTTACCAAGTACTAAATATATAAAGAAGAATCATTATTTTGCTTAGGTTGTGGGATTTAGCTTATAAACAGTAATGATACAATATGTTTGGGGTTGACTTTACTTATTTTAAAATATTTTGGGGCATATTAGCAAGACTGGCGATAAAATTATCGCCGTTTAGCGGCAGGAAACTGCCGCTAAAACGGCGATAATTGGCTTGCTAATATGCGTTATAGAATTCCAATAGAAGCCCAGGTTAGATGTGCAGGACATTTAACCTGGGCTTCTATTGGAATTCTATAACGCTTATTAGCAAGTTAATTATCGCCGTTTTAGCGGCAGTTTCCTGCCGCTAAAATGGCGATAATTTTATTGCCAGTCTTGCTAATATGCCCCTTTGTTTATTTATGGGGATTATAGCTTAGTATTGCATCTTTTATCCTTTCTAAACATGTATGGAAAGAAAAAGAAATGAACATGGACAATCAATGCATGACATTTTAGTTTTGTAGGGACTTGACTATTATATCTCATATTTGGGCTTGCGAATGAAAAAACCTAAACAATTTTCAGAAACATCAAAAGACCATTTCTAACAATCAGCAGAATCTAACCATGAGAGCACACAGGACAAATAATACACAGCCCTATCTGGTTATCAATCAAGTATTGAAATTCATTTAAGATCTTGAAAATGACTAATAGGAGATTTTAGTTTTGTATTGCTCTTTCACTACAGGGACACTTTGATACCCATTTTAATATATATGGTATTTAACGTATGTTAAAGAAACAAAGCTGTAAAATAAAAGGATTCTAACAGGGATTAGGCAATGGATTATGAGATGGTATGGTACAATGTATGCAGTTTAAAGAGAAGCAGTGCATTGCGAGGCATGAGGTGAGTACATTGTGTGCCTATATGGGTTGCTCTTTGCTTGTGGTTCATTAAATCATCTAACTCTCTTGTTGATGTCATAGTACCCTTAACCTGCACCCCGTTTTAAGAAATTGGGTTGTTGGGTTGTTGGGTTGTTGGTTGACTGGGGTGTCAACCCTGGTCAAGCAGTAACCACAATCCTTGTCTGGGTGAAGCCACAATCAAACCCCAAATTAACCTGTGCTCAGCTGTCTGGTAGCTAGGCTCAGAGCAGTCAAGCTTAACTCAGAGGCAATGTGTAAAGTATTGTGCAACACTTCAAACAATAACACGGTGAAAACACACCACAAAAGAGTCCCACAGCAGCTTAGAAAAATAGAGTATACTTTAATAAATAAAAGAAGACCAAAACAACAAACATCCAATCAGTAGAACCATAGATATTCAAGTTTAAATATTTCAGTGAAAGTAGCACCAAAAAGAACAGAGCGCCAACTGCAGATATCTGGTCACACCGGACAGAGACAAAGTCAGAAGTTCAGGTCAACCACAATGGAGCATGGAGCAGCCACAGGGACCCATTTAGATCCGCTGAACAAAGTTCCTTAATTCCTGGATTGCGGAGCTCTGCGAGGGTTTGTGTCGAAGATGTGTCACGTAGCCTGAATGATGCATAGGTTCGGAGATGCGGCAAGACTGCAATGCGAAGTCCTGCACTGCCATCGAGGATCCATTCCATGAGGGTTTGCAATGTGCAGTCTGGCATTGAGGGTGTGTCGCGCAGTTGGGGTGATGTGTCGGTTGCAAGGACCTGTGAGGCTGCTGGGGTGTCCAATGTCCTCGTCGAGGTTTCCGTTGACAAGAAATGCGAGGGCCTGCACCAATGATAAATCACACAGCAGTGGTTCCAATGAGGCTGTGAGATGAAATGCGATTCAGGTCTTTGCGTCGGTTCAGATTAAGGTTGTGCTGCACATAAGAGAAGATGTGTCAGTTACACTGGATCCGCAGAGGCTGTCAGAACACCTTAGGGCCACTTCCAAGGGTCCAGGCAGAGTAGACTCACAGATGGCAGAGTTCAGGTGCTGGGGTCGAGGTTATTTGAGCCTTCTGTCTCTGAGGCTCAAGTAAGGAGACCAGTCAACTACCCCTTTGAGTCACTCTGGAATCCTAGGTTCATCAAATGCAGGTCCAGTCCGTCTTGCTCAGGCAAGAGGACAGCAGGTCCGCAAAACAGGCCAGCAGTCCTTGAGAGCAGCAGTCCAGCAGAATAGCAGCCCTTTCAGCAGCACAGCAGTCCTTCTTCCAAGCAGAGTATCCACAGGTCCAAAAATGTACTGAAGAGTTGGTGTTTGGGAGTCTAATATTTTTTCCTGGGTCTTCCTTTGAAATGGGAAAAGCTTCTAGAGGTTGCTCTTTGAACTCTTCAGGCATCTTACCTTCCCTGGCTCCAGACTAAATATAGAGAGTATGCAGCCCTTTGTGTGGAGGCAAGGTACAGCCTATTCAAGTGTATGTAGGGCTGTGCCCAGCTCCGCCCTCACATCCTGCCAATGATGGCCCATCCAGGCACACCTAAGCTCTCTATTGTGTGTGACTGTCTAGGAGGAATATACAAAACTGTCAGCAAAACCCAGTCATGTGACCCATTGCCAGGATACAGAAACTAAATGGCAAATGCAACTTTCTAAAAGTGGCATTTTCAGAATTGTAACTAAAAATCCGACTTCACCATAAGATAGGATTTTTCATTACAATTCCAAAGACACCAACCATGAACTGGTTACCTGCTCTCATTTGGAAATTACAGTTTATTAAACGTAATAAGGTAACTGTAATGCTATCCTATGGGCAAGGTAGGCCTTGCAATAGTGAGAAATCAATGTAAGTGTTTTTCACTACCAGGACATGTAAAACTTAAAAGTACATGTCCTCCTTTTTAAATACATTGCACCCTGCCCTCTTGGCTGTCCAGTGTGTACTGTCAGTTAAGTCCAGTCATGTGACCCAGGAACAGGCTACAGACACTAAATGGCTAAGGCAGGAAAATGACAACTTTCTAACAGGGGAATTCTCAGATTTTTAACTAAAATTCGGACCTCACCACAAGATAGGATTTTTCATTGCAATTCCAAAGACACTAAACATAAACTGCTGACCTTCTCCCATTTGGAAATTACAGTTTATTAAAGGTAATAAGGTAAAGGTGCCCGTTTTAGCACTGCCCAATAGTGGTAACATGCACAGAGTCATAAGGCCAACAAAAACGAATTCAGCAGGGGTGTAGGCAAAAAGTTTGCGGGAAGACCACCCTAAGGCTGACAGGTCTAACACCACCCAAGTCAGAATTCAGATTATTTTTCAAGAACAGCGAACAAGATACAACATCCTGGCTCAATGTCTGCTTCATGGCTGTCCAGACACACACCAGCATGTGTCATCCAGAAATATGATCACATCACCCTATCCTGATGGAACTCCATTGGCTCCCCTTGCCATCCTGCACCATGTTTAAAATTAGCTGCATTGTTTACAAAACCATCACAACCAGCACCCCAATGTTTCTTGTATATAAAGTCACTATCTACTCAACACAACCACAACCAGGACACCCTGAGACTGCAGAAGTGAAAATAAGAAAAACAGCCCTTTTCAATATATGCACCTAGGATCTAGAACAACATCCTTATATCCATCAGGACCTTACATCCATCAGATGGCTAATGCATTGTGCTATAGCACAATGCATTAGCCATCCTGAACGCAGATTCCTCGCCTATTACATGCTAATGTTAAACAGTTCTGCTGCCTTTTGTGCTATAGAAATAAAATACATGCTTACAAAATACACATCCACAGTGTGAGATGTATGAAGGTTGAATTTGTTTGTTTTCAGTGTTTTTCTGTTGGTTATTGTTTGTATTGTATTGTATTGTTTGTATGTATTCGGAGTAGTAGGATGACTTTCATTGAGTGTCAAAATCTGGAAATGATTTAGGTGTTTACACAGGTTTTATACTGCAGGAAGTTGGGAGTTCCTCATTTACTCATTTTTGAATCGGGCAACCATCATTTCAGTTTTACACTACAGTGCATTGTGAGTTTCACCTTTATTCTTTTTTTTAGTCAGGTGGCTGTTATTTCTATTGCAAGCTTATAGTAAAAGCCTTGGTGTGGTTTACACATGTGCAGAGTTTGATTTTGTAGAAGCACAAAGTTAATGTGACGTCCACAATTCTAAGGCTGTCATGCTTTGTTAATGTTATGGCTTGCACTGCATTACGTGTAAGTGCTTCATGCATGCATCAGTCATATTGGAGAATTGGATTTGGAAAGGTTTGAAAATCTAACATGTAAATAGTGACAGCCATAGTTTGGTAACTTTAATGCTGCTCGATGACAGTTGCTTAATTTATATGACAGGATTCAACTTATCGGGAAAAGAATACATTTCAGTCATTAACTTGCACATATTAAAAAAAAAACCTTATAAGTTTAGGTTTGGTGGGAATCGAAGACAGATTTATATTAATATGGAAGGAAATTATGCATTGGGTGATAAGGTTATTGAGTAAAATCATCAGGGGATGGTTGATATGGCTGTTGTGTCATTGGCTGAATATTTTAGCAAGCACTTACAAGAATGCTTGGATAAATACATTCTCCAAAATGTGTCCACTAAATTTGATTTGGCACAGCATTTGATGGAAGAGAGTTTTTGAACATTAGGTGAGTCAGCTGAACAGGAAGGAGATAGGAAAGAAGGAAAGAAGGTTACACAAAAAATGCATATCCTGAAGAACATATCTGTGGGGCATAAATTGACAAGACAGGATGATCTGAAAGAGATCAAAGGAGAATCTGATTATGCAGGAACTGGAGATAAGGCTATAAAGGCCTAAAAAGGCCCACAGGGTTGTGGCATGTGATGATTCCACAAGCAGTGATGATGTGGAATTAACTTGCTACACAAGTATTTATTCTGATTTGAGGGGGGAAGAACCAAAAAGACATAAAACTGATTAAGAGGAAAAGAAAGATGAGAACTTTGTGGTTCTTCATGTGACCTATCAATTATTCAGCATTGCCTTTCACCTCAATGGGTGATAACCCAACATGTGGCTCAGAATGTGGAGCACTGGTTAAGGAGAGAAATGCACACAGAACTAAGAATGTGAGTGATAAATGGATAATGGGAGCCTAGCACATCGAAAGCATAATGTTTGTCATGGGTTAGTTGGTGTTCTAAAAGGAATCTGGTTTCATTTCAGCTCCTATAGTCCAAGTGATAAATATTGAGACAGACATGTTAAAAGATGTTTTTTCTCATATTAGAGTGAATTTGCTTAGGTCAGCCATTAGAGCCATTTAGGATGGGTTACCAGTGGTTGAATATGTGTTAGTTAAGAAAATTATTAGAAGTGTTTGTTTGGAAAATCCACCGTCGGCTAGATATCATTCTTTGTGGTATGTCGAGTTAGTTCTGAAAAAGTCTCTTCCTTGAAGTTGGTGATACTTCTTTTGTTTGGTTTCTTACAGTTGTTTATCGGATTTTACAGTTTAGGAGTTCTTACATATGCTAACATCCTGACGATTTTATATTTAAAAAAGGATGAGGTCTATCTCAAGAACAATTTTTTATCCAAGTATACATGATCATAAACATTTTTGTGTTGCAAAATGTTTGAAGGAGTATGAGGTCAGATCAGAAGGTTTGTGACAATCAGGGGAATCACAGCTTTTGATTTCTTTTCAACAGCCTCATTGTGTTGTATTCAGCCCATCTTTATTTAGATGTGTGAAAGAAGTGATGAAGTAGTCTAGTGTGAACACTGTGCATCTCATTTTGCTTGTGGTGCAATGGCTAGCAAATCAGTGGCTGATGGGAGCAGTTTGAATGGCCTTCGAAAAATCATATGATTGGGTTGAGGATTCAAATTTTACGAAGTTGTATTTTAAACCAGTTGAGAGGGCTGGATAAAATGTTAAGGCAAAACTTTGAAGATGCATGATATTGGCATACATACATCACCAGAAAATGCAGATTTTCCATAGCCCTGGTGGGAAGAAGATCATGATTTGCTTTTACTTAAATATATTCAATATACCTCTTGAAAAGTAAAAAAATAATTAAAAAGTGTTTTTTATAATAGAGCTTTGGTATAAGGAATGCATGAGAAACTTCCTGGAATGTTAGATGGAAAAAACAACATCACCAAAAGAATTACCACCACTCCCTAGAAACAAGAGCAAACATACACACTAAGGTAGGTCAGTGTAGATTTCTCTGACCCATAGAGGCAGTGATGGTGACCTTAACAATAGAAGTATTTTTCATACCGGAGGGGCATATTTATAATTTGCGAAACTGAGGTTTGGCAGTAAACTACTCCATCGCCTTGACTGCACCGTTGCCTGACAAATAATCAAATGACTGCCAAACCGGCTGTCATTTCTTAAAGCATTACCAGAAAAGCCCTGTGACTGCAGTTCCTTTTGCTGTTTTACACACAGCTTCATCAAGCATGATGGAGCCATACAGCAAAGTGTTATCTTTTTATTTTCAAAAAGAAAAACCCACTTTTGGATTTTCTTTTGGAAAAAAAAAAAATGATCCCCTCACCATGTGAGCCCTCTTCCATGGTGAGCAACCATTTTGTAGTTTTTACTGCCTCTTACTGCCAGGTCTCTAAATGCACCCATTTAAATTAGAAGCTGCAAATCTATACTAAGACTCTTCATGGTGTTGTAAGAAATGTTGACTTAATCTCAGAAATTTGCTGCATACACAGGCGTACTACAATGAATATAGAAAACTCCTGCCACCAAATTTGGCAGAGTGATGTGGTTGTCAACATACAGTGCATATAGTGCACACCTGAAATGTTTAAGTCATAGGCACTGTACTAACAGCTCCTTCATGAAAACTCTTTATATATAGGCCCTGATTACCAGTGCACAGCTAAATTCTGATCCTTATGCAAACACTAGTTTGCTAATGGATCAGAATTCTGAGTTGTGTGATGATTATCACACCCTATGAAATTTCCCCTGATAAATTCTGGTAGGTTAAGCCTGCTGAAATGTATTGGAGGAAAAGACCTGTTAAAAAGGTTAAATGTGGAATTCAGTGTCTTAAATACTGATTCCACAAAAATATGCTTCATTTTAAAGGACACAACTTGTAATAGGCGATAATTATCACACGTTTACATTCCACTCCACGTGATATCGTGTTTTAGAAGGTGCAAAATAATCACCTTCCCAGCTGGGCCCTTATTTTGAGAGTCATAGAAAACTTAAAAAGGCAGGTAAGCAGATAACTTTGTAGTGTGCAGTTTAGAACCTAGCCCCCACCCAGCTATCATGATATTCACTGGGTTCAGAAGAAAATGTTCAAAAGAAAACCTACATATTACTTGCAAAATTGTTACTACCCTTGCACCATTACTATAGATAAACATCATGCATCAACAAAGGGAACTGACTTCACCCTATCCCAACTGGATCACCCAAAACTCGTGGGCACAGAGATCATGCAGTGTACATTCTTGATTATCCTATTTACTCGACATTTTTTATAACGTTTTTTATTTTGGATGATATTTTTATGTTCTTTCCTTTAAACTACTAATTTAATATATAGATGCTTGTCTAAAACAGTTTAATAATTGCTTTACAGTATTTTTTGATTAACCCATTGTGTGATAAACTTGGATAAGGGATCGATACCTTCTTTCCCCCAAGGAAGATTGTACTCCATGTTCTCTTTTCTGTTGTTCTTTGTTTCTGTGAAATTGTGTTTATTATTGTTAATCATATTATTGTAACCTGGTTTGAACATTCAAGGTTTTTTCATCAACAGTTTTGTGAGTTGTCTTTTCTCATCCTTAATACCTCACTCACATTGCTCCTGCATCTTGCCTTACTGGTCAGGCCCCATAAGGAATATTAATTTATTTCTTATACAGGCTGGTCTTCACAATGGGTAGTGTGGGAGCTCAGGTGCAGCTCACAGCTGTGACCTTGTTCCTTCATAACCTTCTGGGGTGCCTTTTAAGACATTATTTTTTGAGTATGATCTTATCAATAAGTATTGACAACAGGAGGGCTTGGCATGGCAATAGTGTATGCACCTATTTCACCTCTCTACGGAATGCCACTATTTTTAACACTCTTTGCTACTGTTAGACATGTCAACATTAGGGTGGTCTTCCCCAAAAATGTATGAGTCTCCTCCTCCCTTTTGTTGAACTTTTCTTAGTTGGCCTTAGGTCTGTGTGCACTTTTTCACTACTAACCCGTGCTAAATTGCACATGCTCAATCCCCTTAAACATGGTTAAATTGGTTTATACCCAATTGGAATATTTAATTTACTGGTAAATCACTTGTAGAGTGGTATACCATATGCGCAATGTCTGTAAATTAAATACAACCAGTGGGCCTGCAGCACCTATTGCTGTGGACTTGGCACTAAACCCCACTTGCCAAGCCTTAAACACCCCTTTTTATTACATATAAGTCACCCCATAGGGCAGGGTGCTATATATTAAAAGACTGCAGAAGTACTTTTAAGTTTTACATGTCCTAGTCGTGAAAAACTACTAATTTTATTTTTCACTACTGTGAGGCCTATCCATCCCATAGGATAACATTGTGGACTCCTTATTGCATTTTCTAAATTGTAATTTCCAATTGGGAACAGGTGGCTATGTCATGTTTGGTGTCTTTGGAAATTAAAGTCGGTTTATAGAGTACAGTTTTGAAAATGCCCCTTTTAAAAAGTTGGCATTTTTCTGCCCTTAGTCCTTTTGTGCCTGTAGCCAGTCTTGGATCACATGACTGGGTATAACTGATAGTTGAACTTTGTGAAATCCTCCCATACAGTTACACAATAGATCGATTAGTTGTGGCTTAATGAGCCACTTGCTGGCAGGATTAGGGGGTGAAGCTGAGCACAGCCGCCTTGCAACTTAATAGGGAGTGCTCTGCCCTAACACATTAAACTTAACTCCTCCCGATTGTCACTGCAGCTAGAGCAGAGGAGTCAGTAAATTCCTTTCACTTCTCTCACCATCCAGAAGGAGGGAACCAGGGTACAAAAATAGGGTCTCAGACACCATCTCTTCAGTATTTCTGGACTTGTGGATACTCTGCCAGGAAGAAGGACTACTGTGCTGCTGAAAGGACTGCCACTCTACCAGACTGCTGACCTACTGCTGCCTTGCTGAATTGCTTCCTTTCTACCCTGCTGCCCTCTTGCAGGAGGAAGAAGGTCTGGATGTGCAACTTGAACACAGGACCACCACAGTGACTCTAAATGGCTAATTTGTTGCCCTCATGATCTGAGCCTCAGAGACACAAAAAGCTCCCTTTACCTTAGATCCCTACCTGAACCCAGCCTGAGTGAGTACTGACCCTCCACGTGGTACCCCACCAGTCCTGGACCCTTGGGAGTTCTTGAATGCTCAAGGTGACTATATATCCAAAATCCCAAAGTGAGAACCTAGAAAATATTTGGCTAAAAACTGATCTGAAAACCTTGAGAAAACCGAGACCAACCTGCTTACCTATCTGCCGGAGGTCTATAGCCAGTCAGATTGACTTTGCGGCTTCTCCTGCTACGTTGTTCTCTGCAGAAGCAAATCCGTTTTAACTGTCCTTCGTGAAGGGGGTATCTGGCCTTGTGAAAATGTCTTCAGCTACAGCCTTCTGCCTCATTCTGCTGGATTTTGGACTTCCATTTCAGAGACTAAGTTCAAATGTAGAAATATTCACTTCAGCTTCAACCCAAGGCTGTCTGACAATGATGCTCCCTACTTGGACACCTCCTACAGCCTTGCCCCACTGATCTTTTCCTTCTAAGAACATTTTTCTCAGAAATGTTTCTAAGCCTGAAGGTAAGCGCTGACCGTTCCCAATCCACTTCTTGTATATGAACCGCACTCTGTCAGCCATATTATTCAAATTTGACCCGGTCTCACATGACTGGATGTTTGCTGTTGGCGCTTTGATGTTTTAGGTGCTAGTTTTTACTAAAAACTTTTAAAATTCATTACTCCAGTTCTACTGATTTGAATGTTTTTGTTTTGGTCTTAAATAATTTATTAAAGGGGGGAATGGAACAATCATCGAGGTGGTTTGTGTGCCCCTTATGGAAGTGCTGATGCAGATGCACCGTGCCTAGCATGCCCGGACTCTCATACTGCTCAGTGAATTGTTTATGAGGTGGGTGGTGGGGTAGAGAGTCACTAGAAGCATTAGGGAGAACAATTTTAATTGGCTATGTCTTGATGCCTTGTTATGTTTTTTGCCCATCTTTCACTTGCTATAAAATAAAAAAAATAAAAATATGAAAATGTACTGTATTTTTTTTAATTAGTTTGGAATTTTTCTTGTATTGTGTTTTCAGTTTATTGCTCTTTGTGTGCTGCAAAACTACTTTACACATTGCCTCTAAGTTAAACCTTCCTGCTTTTTGTGCCAAGCTACCCAGGGTTAAGCACTTGTTAATTTAGTGACTTTTTGTGGTTTATCCTGCAAGGAATTGTGGCTGTTGCTTGACCAGGGCTCACACCCCAGTCAACCAACCCAATTTCTCACAACTGTTTAATTAATTTTTGTGTGTTTTATGAGCATTAGTCTACGCAGGGCAGGAGGCAATATTTCGTTAACTGAAAAACAACGTTTAGTGACAAAGATTTAGACCATTAATAATGATGTGGAAAGTCTAGGCGAATATATGACAATTATATGAAGATTATGGAATTTTTAAATTTTAATTGGTGTATGTTTGATTTTGCAGGGATGTCTCAATTGCTTACCAGTAATCTTCATTACTCTTAGTCCTGTGTGTCCTTGTCCTATTCATTACTAATGAGGTGAACTTCAACTCATGAGACAGAAAAAAGAACAGGAAATGCTTGTAAAAGTGTTCATCCCTCTTAGGCCATAGCCTATCAGGGTACATTTTACCCAGGATTCCTCCTGGATTTCCAAGCTCTTCAAAACAAATGTGAACATCTTGATTCTGGGCAAGAGAGGGGGGGACATAATGGATGCGACGAGGACCAACATGACTTTGAGTAATGAAGATTACTCAATCTCTTAATTAAGAGATTACATCCATATCCTATTGTCCTTGTCCCACTTCATTACTAATGAGGAAGACCAAAGCAGTCAAATGATCTTCATATCACAAAACAATTAAATACACTCCAAATCATCCATAAATGCTGCAATTATATACTGTTTTATTGACACAGGAGTAGACATTTAGGGCAAAACAGAATTAAAAACCCAGACACCTAAATTATTATACCCCTGCAACACATTCAAATGCCTGTATAGCTTTACAAATGTATGAGGAGCAGCCCTGTGACTGTCCGATAAATCTCACATATAGACACTCCCTCTGTTTCAGTCCAGGAAGCATCAGTCACCCGAATAGAACAACCCTGAAAACCCACTGAGGGAGGAGTGTCTGACAAGGAATAAGTCAAATTAATAGCCTGTTTCGCCCTTTGCTTGATAAAAACCAAGGAAGCCCCCTCTCTTGTTTCAGGAGTCAAAAGAATTAAAAAGGGAATCAGACTTCCTAAAAAGCTGAGTCCTTTCCAAGTAAATTTGCAATGCCCTCTTCACAACTAAAAAATGCCAACTGAACTCATGCAGAGAGTCAGTCACATCAGAAAGAGCCAGAAGAAACATCTCTAGATTTTTGTTAAAAGCAGAGGCCGTATTAGGGACAAAAGAAGGATCCGGCTTAAAGACAGCACCATCCTCAAAAAAAGAAAGGAAGGGCTCCCTAGCCATAAGAGCTTAAAGCCCCCGATCTTCATGGCTGATGTGACTGCCACAAAAAATACTAACTTTATGGTCACAAACTCAATGCCCACCTGCTCCAGAGGCTCAGAGGTGAGGGTCTACAAAACCAATGGTAAGTCCCAAAGAGGATACAATGGTATCACCACCGGATAGGAATGAGAGTAATGTCTTAAAAGAGGAGAGAACAGATCATCTGCATCCCTCAGATTCCCCCATGGGTCTCAAAAGGTCTGAATGCAAAGTGGAAACTGACAGCTTTTTCTCAAAACCCTCCTAAAGAAACTGAAGAACATCAGGCAGAGTATCAGCAAATAGAGAGATAGAAAGGGGGGAATACCACTTCTGAATATTCGCCCATTGCCTCCCATAAGATTTCAATGTGGAAGGCTGATGAGAATTGTGAACTGCCATAGCCAAATGGCTATCTAACCCCTTGTTTTGCCATCCCCTCCTCTCAAGTTCTATACTGCCAACTGAAGCCTCTGGCATAGTATCATGTCAGAAATCTGTGAAGGAGATGGACAGAGAGCCAGTGGCCACAGTGCCAGAATTACCAGAGAACTGAGAACCATGATCATTTCAGCTAAAATGGAACTACAACCAACATCTATCTGTCCTCCCCTTGAAGCCTTGTGAGAAACTTGCGAATCAGAAAGATTGGCGGAAAAGCACACAGAAGTTGGTTGGGCCATGGAATTGTTAGGATATCCACCCCATGCACCTTTCTGTGGGCCCTGGCACGAAATCTTAGAAGCTGAGTGTTGACGTGGGAAGTAAAAAGGTCCAGGAACAGAACCCTAAACCTCCTGCACACCTTCTGGAAAATCTGAACTGACAGCGACATCTCCTGAGACAATGGAAAAGTTTGACTCAGGGAATCTACTACCACAATGTCCATACCTCTTATGGGGACTGCTGCAAGGGAGAGGAGATAGTGTTCCGTCCAGAGAAGCATTTGCCTCACCACCAGATTCAGAGATTTGGATTAGGTTTCCCCTGGTTGTTCAAAAAAGCAACTGTCATCATGTTGTCTGATCTGACCAATAAGTGATGGCCTATGAGAGTTTCCTGGAAATGCACCACCATCCTCTGCTTAGCAATGAGCTGTTTACAGTTAGAGGATCTTCACCTCTCCTGAAGTGTCCTCCTTGCTTCCATGGAGAACAAGTACCTTTGGGGGATCTGGCTGAAGTTCTTCTCCCTTGTTAATGACTCCAGAAGAAGCCACCAATTGAGTTTCTCTCAGATTGACTGTGTGACTGGGATTACCCTCTCAAAGTCCTCCAATATCGGGTCCCAATAAGAGTGCAGATGACTCCAGAGGGGTTGAAGGTGCAGCCTGAAACAGGGAACTGTAAAAACAGCTGCGGCCTTATGCCATTGTAGCTTCAGGCTTGAGCTTCCATTTTTCTCAATTATGAAGAAAACCATGAGGCTGAACATTCTGCAACACTACTCCCAGCTCTTTGAGTAGCTGAAGCTCAGAAGGAGCATGAAAGAGCCAATAGTTGAGGTAAGGATAAAGAAAAAGTGATGCAGGGAGGCCGCCACCTTCATGAACACCCAAGGAGCAGTATGCAGGCCAAACAGGAAAACATTGAACTAAAACAGAAGCACAGAAACTTCTAGTGAGGGGAATACATTGGCACATGGAAGTAAGCACCCTGTAGATACAGGGTGACCGTAAAGTGCTTTCTTCACTCTCTATAGGGTCTCCATTGAAGAGTATTCATGAATTTGTTTAGATGTTTCAAACCAGAACCATTCAAACCCCCCTGTTGCCTTCTGAACAAATAAAATTAAGGAGTAGAACGTAAGACTCTGGTTTGCTTGGGGAACCTCAGAAATTGCCTCCTTCAGTTGGAGAACTTCAATCTACTACTGGATGGCTAACTGTTTGTCATTGCTCATAGGCATGGAGTTGGGCACACTCCCAAATGTTGGGGGAGAGAAACAAATGTGGTCTTGCAATCAATCCTGACAATCTGAAGAGCATAACAGTCTGAAGTTTGACACCAAGCTACCTGGAAATACCGAATGCTGCTTCCTACTGCAAAGGCTTAGTCACCTTCGTGATAGTCAAGAGCTCTACTTCTTAGGAGATTTAGATTTCTTCCTAGGTTCATTCCATGGTCCAAATTTCCCATGGTGACCCTGATGCTGCCTTCGAGAAGGCTGACAAATTGAAGATATCTTAACATTCTGAGGAAAAGAACTTTACTTAAAAGATTGTGTGCTTCTTCTCCTTAAAAGGTTTATGAAGCTTATCTTCCAGCTCCGTCCCCAAAGAGGTGAGTACGTTGAAAAGGGATTCATAATGCTGACCCCCTCTGTGCCAAATCAGTTTTCAAGTCTTTGAGGACCGAATTACGCTGCGCAGCAATATAAGCTCCAGCAGACAGGGCAGTAGCTCTGCCAACATCAAAACATATGTCAGAAACATATTCAGTTTGTCCCTCTGTGTCTTCCAACAGTAAAGAACATTCAGTATCACCTTCTACAACCTTAAACAGCTGCTTGAATGGTGAAATTAAGTACTGTGTGACATATGTCCCAAAAATACAAGCCCAGAGTGTGAGATGGGCCCACTAATAAACCTTTTTCAAGGCTGAATCAATTCTCTTATTAGATTGATCTCTAATCACTGCATCCTCTGTATGAGAAGTTCTCCTCACAAGAATAGCCACAAAGGAATCAATTAGAATATTGGCTGGAACTACTTTCTGCATCTCTGTCAAGGGGTATAGTTTTGCCGTGAAGCAGGGCATAATAATTTTATTAGGTCTTTCCACTCTCTTTTCATCATTTCTATAATATCAGGGTGCACTGGCAAACTAATTTATGAGGACATTTGAAACAGTAAACCACTAGTGGAATAGCAAGAAGGCTTTGGTACCTCATCCGACTGGAAATCCATATTTTGCTTCACGTGTGCCAATAGTTCAGGAAGCAAATCCTTTCCGATATATTTGTCCTTCTGGTCTTCAATCACCTGACCTGCTCCTCCTCGGATAGAAAAGAGACATCAGAAGACAATTCTCCATGTGCAGTATTGCTAGGAGCCTTAACAACATTGAGCTTCAATAAGGTGTTCTCAATGAAGGTGAATCCGAAGAGGAAGATGAGAAATCTACATGCCTCCTCTTGCTAGAATATTTGCCCATAGTGTAGCCACAACAGAGAGCACAATACACCAATTGAAGCAGAATCACCAACAAGCACCTTTCGCTATGTGTACCTACTTGTACCTCCACATTGCTCTAAATATTCTCCCATCCTCCTTGAGCACCAACAGAAGAGAAAGAGCAAACATGCGCATACACGACCTTCCTAGGTCTCCACACATGTGCAACAAACATACCTGAAGATAGAGCCATCATGAAAATAGCTCAGTTCCTCCCTGGCTCTGACTCCAGAAAGAACTCTGGGGTAAGGAATGATATAGAACGTATCCATGTACATAGTCTAAACCCAGCAGGGACTGGCTACACACTGCCTCTAAGAAAAGAAAAAAACAAGCAACACCTCACAAAGCGGAACGAAGTCATGTAACTCCAGCAAAATACTCTGGCGCTTGATCCAAGAAAGAACACAGGAGATAGGGTAAGAAAAAAAAAATTTGCCCAAGCCCAGCGGGGACCAATGTCCTCTGTTCCATCTCATTGTGAGACAGAAAAAAGAACAGGAGGAATGTTGCGTAAGCTGTACAGCCTCAGATTGGCAAAGCAGGCAATTGGCCAGCGGCCTATAGGACTGTGGTTGAGGCCAGTTGGTGAGCTGCCTTTTTGGTGCCCGTCTCAGTCTCCGCCGCAAGGACACAACATCAGAGACTGTTGCTAAAGCCTTTGCATACATTTAATGAGCCTGACCTGATGCACTTTAAGGTCAGGCTGCCCTGCCTCATTGTCAGAGGCAGAATGACAATGATCTGCTCTGGCTGTCACAGCATGAGGTGTGCCTGCCCTCTGGCTTCCTCCAGGTGTGACAACAGCCTCAAAGAGCTGCTGATGGGAAGCCTTTATCACTGGCTTTGCAGGGGATGGGGACAGGAGAGAGAACTAGAGCCGGTGGTGGGGGTTTGGTGAAGGCCAGCAAGGGGGCTCTTCAGTTATTTTTGTCTTCCTCCCCAGATTGAAACAGGCGGAGATAAATTAGTCTCTGCTGTTTTCCTTTGTCTCCCATAAATCAATTACTGTAGTCACAGGAAGAGGATGTGGTATTAGACAACTTTGAAACTGGAAAACCAGGTTTGAGTCCCAGCATCAGCTCAACATCCTGTGATTCTGGGCAAATCACTTAGTTTACACGAGCCAAAAAAATTAATCTGATCTTCTGTAATATTATCTGGCACTCATGTAAAGCACTCCAATGCCTCTGGGCCAAATTTGTGCTATAAAAAACTGCATGTATTTGAGGAAAGTGACACTATTTAAAAAAAAATATTTTTGCATTTACACACTAACATAATTCCTGTTATTGGAACTTACACGTGATGTTAGCATTTAAAAAATATAAAAAAGGTACACCTTATTCCAGTCTCTGAGCATTGGAGAACCTCTCTTAAGTAGTGTAAAAAATAAATATCTAAAAGCCAAGGGTGAGTGTAAAAGGCAGTCTAGGTCTGTGCCATTACCGTGAATGTTTGCCAACATTTAGCTCCATGATCGTAACCAAGCAGCCTATTGCGAAAGGTTGCGATCTGCGAATGTGGGCAACTTTTGTTTGGCTGCCTGGGCCAAATTGTGGCCCCAATCCTACCCTGAAACTGTACCCTTATATGCTATGGTCTAAAAGGGAGGGACTCTGTCACAAGCATTTCCTGTCCTTTTTTCTGTGGCTTGACAGTAATGAAGTGTGATGAGGACAATAGGACGTGCAGGTAATGTTTAGTAGTTTCCACGATATTTCTTGCATGCTGTCATGTGCTCTAAAATACGATATTTTGCATTGGTTTTCGTTTCTGTTACTCTGAAAGAGTCCTTTGAAGGAATAGTTGAGAGAGTACATTAATTTCTATGCCACAATTTCGGGACGGAAACAGGCTGAAAATCTTTAAGTGCTGGTCTGCAATAGCCAAGAAAAACACGTGCAATTCCTCTATCCTAAACAAGATGGGACGGATGCCCGCATAAACTAACGAGATTAATAAGGACATCTATTAGCTGGACCAAACCTTCAAATCCACCTAGAGCCTACATTTTCAACATTTAAAATCACCTACAAATCATGAGACACACATAACTTTGTTTTATGCAATTTTCTGTGGTTTATTTTTCGTTCAAATGCGAAGCCATCTGTTTTTACTAAGCCACCCAACACCTTTCCAAGAAACGTTAAAGTGCTGCTTTTCATTTTACGATTGCAACAAATGCACTCCTTGAATTTTCCATAGAATTTAAGGGGCAGATTTACAAGGCCCTTGAGCCACTTTTGCGTCATGTTTAACATCGGAAAAGTGACGCAAAAGTGGCGCAAGGGCCTTGTAAATAACCCCCTAAGGGGCATATTTACGTTCCCTGGCGCATCCCTGCATATCAGCAGGGATGCGCCAGGGAAAATGCGTCACGCAAGTTTACCCTTGCGCCACGTCCGATGCGCCGCATTTACAATGCGGCGCATCGTGGCGCAAGGATAAGCAGATACGTGACGCATCTGCCGACAGAAGGTTGGCGCAGTGCTGAAGTTGTGTCGCAAGCGCGACGCAACTCCAGCACTGTTCCAACCTTCCCTATCCCTAACATGGTGCGTCAATCCTTACGCCTGCTTGAAGCAGGCGTAAGGATTTGACGCACCAGCGCCGGAAAGTGACTGCGTGAAATCTTGTAGATTTCACTACGTCACTCTTCCGAGGCGTTCCTGCGCCGGAACGCCCCCCCCCAGCGCCGGTATGCCCACATGAAACCTGACGCAAGTTTCATGTGGCGCAGGGGTTTACTTCGTGACGCATCTCCCTAGATGCGTCACGTTGTAAATATAGCGCAACGCGGCGCATGGCTTATGCGCCGCCGCTGCGTCACATGCGTGACGCAACGGCGGCGCAAAAGTGGCGCAAGGGGCTTGTAAATATGCCCCTAAGTGTTTTACATAAACGATTTTTAGTGTTGACACTGTTTTTATATTTATATGTAGCTTAAATATCACACATATTGTGGCATTGCATTGAAAAGGCTCAAGCATAATGTTTTACTAGGATAGCATGTTAAACATGAAGCAGTATTTCCCTCTAAAAATATTGAAAATAAATCTAGTCCCATGGCACAAAATTTAGCAGTGATTTTATCATCTTATCTAACAAGCATAACCGATAAAATGACACTTCTCCACAGCTCTCAGTGAGTTGTAAATTATCATCATGATTGCCTGGCAGACTGATAGAAACATATGATCCATTGGGTATTAAATGAGGCTGATTTTCCAACTATTTCTAATTTTTTCAAAATTGATTTATAGAAATTCTCGAGTAGCGAATTAATCTTCTAATTATACTATTTTACTTTCCAAAGGATGGCCTAATTAATGACGGGAAAATTGAGGCAAATCCATTTTGAAATCCAGCCAAATTAGCAGGAGTTCAAATAGACTAAATAATTCGAACCAGCTGTGTTCTGAATTTGTATAAGCAAGAATTTACAGCAGACAAGGAAAAATAGAGGACAACAATTGTAGCTATAACTTCAAGAAAACACGTGTCATGCTATTTTCAGTGCATTACTTTTACATTTTTCAATGGTGATGGTAAAAAGTTAATTTGTTTTAAGATACTGGTAGTAAAACAGGAAAATAAATGTGGAGTAAAGATGAGACAATATGTGAAGTTATGTTTAGTAAAGGAACGAATATACCAGGTATTGTGATGCTTTCTTCTAACAAAAATATGCTAAAGCTAACATCTTTGTAAATTTTTGTCATTTGGTCAAAATGTACACTTTTTGGAATTGCAGCTTCATCCAAACCGTTGAAATTAGTGATGAATCGGAAAAAGGATGAGTCACAAAGATTCAATGTAATTTCTGTTACGAGAGAGGGAAAGAGGCGTAACATCCATTTGTGGTTCCTCGTGCACAGCCCTTTGACGTCTGTTCATTCAATAAGCGATGGAAGTTTCCTTCTCGTTTTTGTGTGGTCTAATCTCTGCCACTTCACTGTTTTATATGGATACCTGTCTTCTTTGATACTATAATTTTAGTTTGATTCATTTCAGTATGTCTTAGATTATTTGAAAATGATACATGTAAACGGAAACATCAGGGTGCAGCGCTATGTGTTGGCAGTCTGTACCAAACTTTCCAGGGATTGGTACCGTAAAGATACAGTAAATCCTGCATGGAGTATGAAAGGAAGAGGAAACTTGGTCTGGTAAGACAAATCTCTTTATTTGTAACAAGAGATGTCCTGAGTAAACGACCGGCCAGAGCGACAGCAAAGTACAACTGCTGTTCTGACCATTCCACAAGCCACCATTCTGGTATGGAACAATGGTTAGGGGAAGTCTGGACAAACAGTCCGCAAAAATGTTCTTAACACCAGGAATGTATTCTAAATGAAAATGAAACACCATCAACCTATAATGCCACTTGGCAATGCGGGTGTAGCATTACCAGCTCCTTTAGTAGTGAACAAATTAACCAGGGGCTTGTGGTCCATGCGAATGGTGAATTCAGAACCCCATAAATATTGTCTAAAGTGATCCACACCCCACCAACAGGCTAAAGCTTCACGCTCCACAACAGAATAAGTGGACTCCGCACCTCTCAAGGTGCGTGAGGCAAAGGCCACTACCTCCTCCTTCCCTTCTCTTATTTGCAGCAGAACAGCACCTAAACCATACTGACTAGCATCAGTGACTACAATGGATTTGTCACGTGTGTCAAAAGGTTGTAAGGGAATAGCATTACTCAATTCTAATTTTATGGATTGGAATTCTTTCTCTAAATCAGATGACCAAACAAAATGTTGGTTTTTCTTCATGAGTAATCTCAGATTATGTGTTTTGCTACTGCAGTTAGGGATGAACCTGCCGTAAAATTCTAACATGCCAAAAAATGAACGAAGTTGATCTTTGTTCTGTGGAGTGGGAAAGCATTTTATAGCAAAGACCAAATCTTCCTTAGGTTCCACTCCTTTAGCTGATAACTTTTAACCAAGGTAATTTACTTCTTTATCGGGAAATTTGCATTTCTCTGCTTTTAAGGTTGCACCTCTGTCAGTTAAAATGGATAACACAATAGGTAAAGTCTTGTCGTGAGACTCTATGTCTTTACCATAGACCAATATGTCGTCCTGAAAACACTTTACATTTGGTACCTTGGAAAACATGGACTCCATTACTCTTTGAAATACAGCCGAAGCTGATGCCAAACTGAAAGGCATCCTTTTGAATCTATATGCACCAGCAGGAGTGACAAAAGAAGTGAGGTGGCGACAGTCTTTTTTGAGAGTGATTTGGTGATATGCTGACGACATATCTAAGGTTGTGAATACCTTAGCATCCTTGAGGGAACTCAACATTTCAGTGATGTTGGGAAGTGGATGCCTATCCACCCATATTTTGTCATTTAGGTCTCTCAAGTCTATACACATCCTAAGAGTTCCATTGGGTTTTCTGGCTAAAACTACGGGAGAAAGCCATTCTGAGCTCTCTATGGGCTCAATGATGCCTTGATTGCAAAGAGATTCAAGTTCTTGGAATAATTCCTTCCTCATGGCCAGAGGAACTCGTCTGGACTTGTGCACAACTGCTTGGACACCTTGCTTAAGAATGATTTGATGTGAAAAACCCTTTATTTTACCAAGAGTTCCACTGAATACAGATGGAAAAGATGTTTTCCAATCATGGGCATCTATAGTGCAAACAGGTGTAAAATGATCCCTGAGGAGAACCTGTTCAGGACTATTAGGATCCAATATGATCCCCAAATTCTTTTGCTCCAACCAGCCAAGAAGTGAAGATCCATTTTCAGCCACGTAGACAGTAGCCGGAGTAGCATGCTTTTTAAACGTTAAAGTACAATTAAATTCACCCAAAACTTGAACAGGTTTGCCACCATATGCTACAGGTTTGACTAGAGACTTTCTCAAGGGAATATCAGTTAATTTGCTCCACTCCTCAGGACTGATTAATGTGAAAAAAGAACCTGAGTCAGCCATCATGGAAATGTGATTACCATTAACCCCAACTTGGCAGCAAAGCCGCTTTACACTGGCAGGTTGGAGTTTCAATATTTGAGGAACATTTTCAGGAAGGCTAGAATTGGGGGGTGTACTCAAAATATTCTGGGATTCTTTGACAAATACTTCATCAGCAATAGATAATATCATGATTTCATTACCATCCTCACTATCAGAATCAGGATCTGATTAAGATTTGGCTTCAATAGAAAGAACTTTTTGGTAGAAGATTTAAAGTTGGAATTAGTGGGTTTAGATTTGCAAACCTTAGAAAAGTGACCTTTCTTTTTGCATTTGACATAGAACTTATCCAAAGCAGGACAAAAAGGAGAATTTCCCAAATGACTCCTATTACCACACCTGTAACACTCAACTGGTTTGCGTTGTTTGTCATACTTAGTATCTTTCTTGATAAAAACCTTATCAACAGCAAGGGCATGTACCTTAGTATCCAAAGCCATTTGGTCCATATACATTGCTGTAGATTCTATGTTTTTAGCTATGTCTAAAGCTTTATCCAAGGTTAAGTCATGTGTAGTTAACAATTTCTCTTGAATTTTTTTGCTATTTGTTTTTTCAACTAACTGATCTCTCAACATTTCATCGTGAAAAGTTTTGTAATCGCAAGTAGATGCTAAAACTCTTAAGTCACTTACAAAAGCTTCGACAGGTTCACCAGGTAACTGTTTTCTCATATAAAACTTGTGCCTCTCCATAATAATGTTACACTTCTTTTTAAATCTGGAGTCCAACATCTTTATGGCTGAAGCATATTCATCAATGGCATCACCTTCGCCCATGATTACAGCAGGAGGCAAATGTTTTAAAACTTTCCTTCCCTCTGTATCCAAAGAGTGACGCAATAAAGCAAATGTTTGCTTTTGTGTAAAAACTTCGGCTTCAATGGCTTCTAGATAAGCCTCAAAACCTTCTAACCACAATTCCCATTCTACAGGAGGATTTCCAGGAGTGGCGAGGAAGAGGGAAGGCGGAAGTACAGATTGTTGCATTTTAACAAAATGGTACACAAAAGTGACACACTACTGCTAGTGAATAAAATGAAATATGAAATATGAATTTATCTCACAAGCACATGTCAACAATATGAAGCACTAAATAGTATTGATGTGGAGAGGTGTGCACATCACCGAAGTGCACTGTAATTTGAACTATGGTTGCAATTTGTAATAAATGTCCTGTGAAATAGGTGAGCGCATCACCGTAAAATTCAGAAAGATTGAAGAGCGCATTTGTAGTAGTAAAAGGCACACAATGCAAGAAAAAAAGAAGGATAAGCGGTGTGCATCAGCGAGTTATGCACAAACACCATGAAGCCGTGGGAGCCACAGAGACCTTGAAAGACTGTGCGCAAATGAAACAGGCTGGAAGGTCTATTTAAAGCTGTGGATATTAGCGATCTGAAATTCAGCTGTGCGCAAGTGAAAGGAAACGTAAACACGATATCCATAAAAGCCGGGCCAGTTGCTAGGAAACAGAAACAACACTTTGCAAAATGACTGCAAGCTACATGGCAACGTAGCGTAGAGACGGCGTCAGGCAGGGCAGGCAGATGGTGCACGAGCACTTGCTTCTTATGTCCAGTTGCTAGGAAACACCAGCAACAATGTTGAAAATGGCGGGCAGCTACGTGACAACGTAGCGTAGAGACGGCGTCAGGCTGGGAAGGCAGCTAGTACAGGAGCGTTTGTTATTCACGCGCTGGATAATGGATACACAGTAAAGTTCTCGCGACTGCATACACGGTGACGAAATTGAAGGATAAAGCGCACCCACAAGCTCCTGAGCGTGAGGCTGCGCGCGACAGCAAACAGGACTGCAACCAGGAAATATTTCCAAAAAGAAGCAGGAAGATCCTACCGGAGTGTACTGTCAAATGGCAACAGGAAAGGTTCCAACATCAAAGGAAACACGGTGGTTGTCAACAACGGAGACAACTAATAATTTGCAGCAAAAGTCTCCTCAGAAAATAAAGATGCTCTTCGCCTTTCCAGGGTCCAAATCCCGTCGTCGCCAGTGAAAGGAAGAGGAAACTTGGTCTGGTAAGACAAATCTGTTTATTTGTAACAAGAGATGTCCAGAGTAAACGACCGGCCAGAGCGACAGCAAAGTACAACTGCTGTTCTGACCATTCCACATGCTACCATTCTGGTATGGAACAATGGTAATGGTGGCTTGTGCTAAAATTCAAAGGTAATCCTGAAACTTATAGATACATGGACTTAATTATAAAGATACACAGAACCCAACAGAGTAGTTGAAGAAAAACTTCAGCTTAAAATCCTAAGGCATTCGTTATCTCAATTGTAGTTACTAAATGTTAAATATCTGTTGTGTCCTAGGACAGTCAGAAGGTACTGGCCCCAATGGTAACAACTCAGGTCTTTTGCCTCTGATGTCTCAGGTCACCTGCAATGAGGAACCCAAACAGGGAACAGTGTACATTCTTTTGTTCTTGACTCCTAGGGTAGCTAGACAGACCACTCCAAAGTTTACTCATGGGAGGTGCTATCCCAATGAGGACACTATTTAACGGGCCTGAGAATAAACATGGGGCACAAAAAAATGAAAGATCACAAAGGTCAGGTAACTCCCTAAAAGTACACTTGACTCCTGTGAATGAATGAATGAATTATTTTATTTGTGTGGTTACTTAACCATTACAAAATACAACATTAAAAACTTGTAGCAAAAAAGTGCAGAACATTGTTGAAATCAGTTTATTTTCTTTTAAAAAAAAAAGACTTCGTAATGTTAGAGATCAAACGGTCAACGTGATATATGCACAAGTGATGTAGTCTTGATGTTTTTTTTTCACTGTGCCTGTGAGGACTTGTCCTTTAATAGTGAGCAAGTATAGTATGCAAATTTCCCAAAATTAGCCATGTACTTCACGATGTCCAAGGAATAGAGCTGTTGGGCGGCCTCCTTTGCTGTGCGGGTGCCCAGTTGAAGGAGAATGGGTCTGAGGTGTATACTGCGAACTTGCCGCAAAGCAGGACAGCAAAATAAAATGTGTGCCAGGGATTCTCTTTTGTAATTACAGAAACGACACTCCGTGATGCCCAGCCGTTCTTTCCAGGATGGATATAATTCTTTTAAGGGAAGCGGATGTAGTCTTGCTGCTAAAATTCGATGTAATGCCTGTCTCCCCACGGACTGCGTGAGGTGGGGCTTGTGGCTAAGCAGGATGTGAGGGAGACATTGGGTTTTATGAAAGTCTCTGGCTGCCAGGGATTCCATGGCCAGACTGCGAGACTTGACTCCTGTGGTGGAGGCACCTCTCACTGTCTGTAAACAAGCAGACCCTAATCTCTAAAAACACCATACCCCCATGTGACTAGCAAAATGCATTTGAATAATACATTAAACTGTGAACATTCTGATTCTGAATCATGTTTCTACATTAACCAGTTACTTAGCAATCTCAGAGAATCTATGAACTAATGCCCATGCACACCAGAGCCACTGACTAGAAAGCCAAATTCCAAGAATACGTAATGCAAGGAAAAACGTCTGTCAGGTTCCCTTTTTCTTTATCCAAGAAGACATAGGTGAAAATACTGAAACTGGATGGACACCCCTCTGGTAGGCACACAGTTAATTCTCGTGACCCCCAAAACGGGCTGGATTATTTTATGGTGCCCCTACTATTTCTGGCAATACCACAAACAAAAATAAAATAGTGCCACAAGGCATAAAAGCATCCAATTTGCCCCAGGCCGTTTCCTTTGAATTGACTGTAGTGTGCTTTGATGTTTGTATTCTCCTATTTTGCAAAAGTTGTAAAAAAAAAATGGGGATGACATGTTATTCTTAGCCTGAGTTTCATCCAAACACAATCAAAGTGTGCCGTTTCACACTTGGACTATGTTTGAACAACACTTTGTCTTATGGGTACTCAAAACCCTTGAGATGATGAGATGATGTGATTTTGTGGCTAAGACTAACATGTAATTCCCTGTTGTAATGACACAGGAGAAATATTGATAGCAAACCAGTGAAACTACATAGAACATAAAAACTATAATACATTTCTAGCACCTTAAGAAAGTTCTTCGGAACGAAACGCGTTGGCTGGTTTTTATTCATAGAATTTTGACGCGATAAAAAATTTGAACATTTGAACTTCACGCATGGTGAACTACTCATTCTTTTGTACCACGTTCTCAAGATACTGATAGGACATTTATGACAAACTTGAAAACTGTGATATAAATCAGAGTGCTTTTCCTAATAATATATAGAGATTTGTTCCAATTTAAAAAAAGAAAAAGAAAATTGGGGTCTTTAACGGCTGGAAAACCTGGGGTATAGCTCCAGTTAATTAATTTTGGATAGGCACAAATAGAGGTGGTGCAGTGAATTCTTCATCAACTGTCATTTGTAAATCAGTGTTTATACCAAAAATAGCACCCTAATTATATGTGCACTGACACTTCTCCCTATGAATAGAATAACTACCTCAGGTCTCAAAACTATGCACTGTTTGAAGAAGACAAATTATAATGTGCACTTGCCTCTTGTAGAACAGTAAGGTAAGTACCAAATGTTCATTATTTACCTGTTCCTTATTTTGGCAATTTGTGTAAATAGGTTAGAACTCTAATATTTTATGCTTTGACATTTATATACATAGTCATACATTTATATACATAGTCATACATTTATATACATAGTCATACATTTATATACATAGTCATACATTTATATACATAGTCATACATTTATATACATAGACAGTGCAACACAGACTCCTTCCTGTTCCTTTACAATCAATCAATCAATCAATCAGGGACTTGTGAAGCGCACTGCTCATCCGTGAGGGTCTCATGGCGCTGGGGGGGGGGGCGTGTCAGGCAGCTCCGAGCTATCTGAAAAGCCAAGTCTTGAGGCTCTTCCTGAATGCTTGCAGTGTGGGGGTACGTCTGATGCTGAGGGGGAGTTCGTTCCAGGTCTTGGCTGGGATGAAGGGGAAGGCTCTTTCTCCCATTCTGGCTTTCCAGATGCAAGGGATTTCAGCTAGGGTGAGGTCGGCGGACTGGAGGTTTCTCTTGGGGGCGTTAAAGGAGATTCTTTCATTGAGGTATTGGGGTCTGGTGTTGTGGAGGGATCTGTAGGCATGAGTGAGTAACTTGAAGGTCACTCTTTTCGACGGGGAGCCAGTGGAGGTCTCGTAGGTGATGGGTGGTGTGGTCTTGTCGTGGGATGCTGAGGACGAGTATGGCTGCGGTGTTTTGGATGGTCTGGAGTTTGTGTAGTAGAGATTTGTTGACTCTGGCGTAGAGGGCGTTCCCGTAGTCCAGTCTGCTGGTTATGAGTGCGTGGGTGACGGTCTTCCTGGATTCGGGGGGATCCACTTAAAGGTCTTGCGGAGGGTGTTGAAACACATGGAAGAAACAGCATCGACCTGTTGGTTCATGGTGAGGGAGGAGTCGAGTATGATGCCGAGGTTGTGGGCGTGGTCTGTGGGCGGAGAAGGGTTGCTGAGGGCGGGGGTCCACCAGGTGTCGTCCCATGAGGAGGGGGAGGATGCAAGGACGAGGACTTCTGTCTTCTCCGAGTTGAGCTTCAGGCAGCTGCTGCTCATCCAGGATGCGATGTCCTTCATTCCTTTCTGGAAGCTGCATCTGGCGATGTGGGGTTCCTGGGTGGGGAGAGGATGAGCTGGGTGTCGTCGGCATAGGATACTATGCTGAGTCTGTGTGTTCTGACGATGGTTGCGAGAGGGGCCATGTAGATGTTGAAGAGCGTGGGGCTGAGTGAGGATCCTTGGGGTACTCCGAAACTGATCTCTGTGGGTTCAGAGAGGTGGGGCGGGAGTCTGATTTTTTGAGTTCGGCCAGCGAGGAAGGAGCGGAAACACTCTAGGGCACTTCCCTGTATGCCGGCGTCGTGGAGTCTGGTGGCTAGTGTGCGATGGGAGACGGTGTTGAAGGCTGCTGAGAGGTCTAGTAGAATGAGTGCTGCTGTATGGCATTGTTCAAGGATAGTTCAAGGATAGTGCGGATTTCATCAGTGGCCGCTAGAAGGGCGGTCTTGTGCTGTGGTTGCTGTGGAATCCGGACTAAGAAGTGTGGAGGATCGAGTTGGATTCTATGAAGTTCGTAAGCTGGTTATTGACGATCTTCTCTGTGACTTTGGTGGCGAACAGGAGGAGGGAGATGGGTCTGTAGTTCTTGAGGCCCTTCTGGTCTGCGGAGGGCTTCTTGAAGAGGGGTTTGACTTCTGCGCATTTCCAGTCATTGGGGAAGGTGCCTGTTTTGAGGGAGCAGCTGATTGTACATCATAGTTCAAGTGCTATGGCGGAGGCAGCTCTGTGGAAGAAGTGCGGCGAGCAGGGGTCGGTGGGGGCTCCTAAGTGTATGCTCCTCATGGTCTTTGCGGTGTCTTCTGTGGTGACAGGGGTCCAGGCAGGGATGGCCGGCTGGGTGGCATTGCTGGTGGCTGGTGTTGTGTCGGTGTCTTGGTTCTGTTCATCAAAGTTGTCGTAGAGAGTCCTGATCTTGTGGTGGAAGAAGGAGCCGAGTTTGTTGCAGAGGTCCTGTGAGGGAGGGATGCCTGAGGTTTCACTGGGGGGTTTGGTGAATTCTTGTATGATGCTAGCAAGTTCCTTAGAGTTGCGGGAGTTGGAGAGGATTCTGTCCTGGATGAAGTGCCTCTTTGTGGACCTGATGAGTTGGTGGTGTTCTGTCATGGCGGTCTTGTAGGCGGTGCATGCTTCCGATGTTTTGCTGTTCCCTCCATGCTTTCTCGAGTCATTGCCATGTGAACTTGGATTCTCGGGGGTCTGTGGTGAACTAGGTGGCTTTGGTGGTGCATTGTCTGCATGAATTCTGGAGGGGGGCAAGCGTGTTTGCGCAGTTGGTGAGTCATCTGTGGAGTTCATTGGCTGCAGAGTTGGTGTCGGTCATGGTGGGTGGATGAGTGTGGCTGAGGGCAGAGTTGAGGTGATCTTCGGTGCTCTTGCTCTGGTTTGTGCATGGGGTGTGGTGCAGGTTTGTGTGCTGTGGGTCTTGAGAAGGAGAAATGGACAGAGTGGTGGTCCGTCCAGAGGGGTTGTGTGGTGCGGCTGAAGCGGATGTTGTTTCCTCCTGCGAAGATGGAGTCGAGGGTGTGTCCTGTCGTGTGGGTGGGGGGGTTACGAGCTGCTTCAGTCCGATGTTGGCGAGGTTGTCCAGGAGGGCGGTGGAGTTGGGGTCGCTGAGGTTTTTGAGGTGTAAATTCAGGTCTCCGAGCAGCGAGTAGTCTGTGAAGGCGAGGGTGTGGAGTGTGATGAGGTCAGCAATGATAGTGGCGAATGGGGCGCGTGACCCGGGAGGTCTGTAGGCGAGAGTTCCGCATAGAGTCGTTCTGGGGTTAGTCTGGATTTGGAAGTGGAGGTGGTCCAAGGGGGTCGAGGATTCGTTTGAGCTGGTTGTTGTGAATCGGAGGTAGCTTTTGTGTACGATGGCGAGTCCACCTCCAGGGTTAGGGGGTGGACTTACTGGATAACCTTCAAGCAGAATGTAACAAACCCAAAGTTCTAAAAAATTTCATAGTAACGGTTGATATATGTCAGTGTTGGTTTCTATCAAACAACATGGCTTTGAGAAATAGTTCTCTGAATTCCCCATACCACTACAATCCAAAGACAGCACTTGAGTTCCAATTTAGTAATTGGCTGAGAGGAAACTCTGTCGCAATGTCAACTCCATGATTATGGTCTGCCTGCCTGATTTAAGTGCAGGCAGACGATGGTTTGATGACTGCGGGGACAACTCAATCTCTGCTGTGGTCAAACTATTCCGAAGTCCAGATGGAGCAAGGCCGTCAGAGGTTTGACAATATGTCCACCCACATAATTTAGATAGGTGCACAGATAGCCATTTTTCACTGCCAGGAAAAACCTGGGGGTAAGGGTTATTGAAAAATGCTCAATGCCCCCCATGCAGAGAGAGGAAACTCCCATGGAAAGGCGGGGCATTGGTTTTTTTGTTTTCAAAAAGAAAATCCCACTTTCAGATTTTCTTTATGAAAATAAAAGAAAATTAACTTGTCTGTATGGCTCCATCATGGTTGACAGAGCCATCTGGCAAAGTTACAATGCATTAGCAGGATCCACATTGATGGCAGATCCTGTCAATGCTTGAAATGTGTGCCGGGCCATCAGACATTTCAAAATTTGGCTGTTGGCACCTCCTCCAGGGTGATGGAGTAATTTACTCCATTGCCCTGGCAGAGGACGCACCGACCGCCAAAATTTAAATCATGCCCTTGGTACTTAGCAAAGGATATCCTAGATATGCAGACCAGGTCACCTAACATTGTATCATGATTGCCTATCAAAGACGCCATTGGTTATGTGGGAAGTTTACCCCAATATCCGGGTCTCTTAACATAATGAGAGTTCTTGGTCTACTGGGAAATGTCATTTTTTGAGGCACTGCCACATAGTGCATTCTTTGCACTCAGTAAGCAAAGTTTAGACAGCGCCAACACTCTGCAGGGTCCACCAGCCTTTTCTATCCTGATTGGAGTTTTGCTTCCCCTTGTTTGCCAAGTTTTAACAGGTAAACAATACAGCCAGTTCCCTCTTCTTGACCTCATATTTGGCCTTTCCACACCACACTTTTGGCTCTCTGCTCGTGGTGGTAGCACCCAGCTACCAAACAGTTTAGGGCCTTCTAGCTTCTAAGTTTTTAATGATCCTCTAGTGTGATTCCAAAAGTCTTTAAAAATGCTGCTTCCTTAGTCCTGGAGATTATTTTAGGCTTCTCACCCTCGGTTGAGAGAGAATTTTTAGTATCTGACTCCATGCCCCCAGTTCTTAGTAGCCTGGCCCGAGATCTCTCAGCATCAGCACTCTGTCTACACAAATTGCCTACACTCCCCAGGTCCAATGGCTGAAGGCCACTTGCAGGGCATCTCTGTGTCTGTAAGAATAATGTGTACCATTTCAGATGGCATCCACCTCCAAACAGAACTGTTTTAAAGTTGTCCAAGGGGTCCCTGGCCTCCAGCGTCCCCAGCAAGCCCATTGTCTATTGCCCACAAGAGGGAGTGATGGAGACCAATGCCACAGGAGACAGAGTTCAACAGAGTCCCAGAAATGAAACGCCGGTAGTACTCCCCCGGCAGGAGTTTGTCCACACAGGGAGTCCTTCCTTCCTCTGGTTTTCTCGTTTTTCAAAGTCTCTCCTTTGTGCTATGGTTTAAAAGTGGAGTTTGAAAGTTCTAGAATGTGGGTGTCTCTGCCCAGTCCACAGATGTCACATTACCCCATCACCCCTTGCATTCACTTCCCCGAGCAGTCCAAAAGCTGGCCCACCCCCTGCACAGCATCTTGCAAACCTTCAAAATGGCAGAATCAAAATGTCATCTGCAAGAACTCCCCTTATACTTTTCCTCTACCCCTAGCTGACACTGCAAAACTAGTTCTTTCACTTGTAGACTTCAAAGGGAATCCCAGGTCCAGGGTTCTGCCTGCCCCCCTTTGACCCTATGAGAATATCATGTCCAGGGTTGTTAGTCAGTGGCAGCTAATCATTCTATGCACCCTACAGAGAACTCACTCCCATCTCTTTCCTCTGCCTGTAGACAGGCTAATCCCATTCAAATGGGCTTGGTTAATAGGGGAAGCGTTGAAATGCAACTAGAGCTAATTACATGGCCTAACAGCCTAGATAAAAACCCGAACCTAAGTACAGCTGCCTCAGGAAAATATAGCAAAGATGAAAAAGCATAAAGGAGTGCAAGTATGGCCAAAAAGATTTTTCATTTCTAATGAAGATCATTTCAGAACATTTTTCCATGTTGAGCTTATATAAAATAACATTTTGAAAGGATTTTACCAAATACAGTGAAGCACTACAAGGTTACAAAGCTGAATTTTCTTTTTGGGATGTACAATCAACCTTTAACGTCTGCACAAGCCATAATTAATGTATTCATGGTCCAGCAGCCTACCTGAACGCAGATACCAAGTTGAGTCAGACATCTTTACATGTGCACACTTATGTTTGTGTGTAACCAGGAGAGTCTCTTACCCTGGCTGCAAACCGGTGAACCTTATTTTAAAAGGTGAGAACTGGAAGTTATCACTCAAATATTTTTCAACAGAAGCTTGCAGTGGTGAAACTCAATTATGTTTAGACCCCCCGCCCCCCATGGCCGAGTTCAAAAAGGTACAAAATCAAAAAATCTGGGTAGATTAAGACGGTCAGAACGGACATCCTCACACTTACCATTTCTTTTTATGCTTTTTACAGTTGATCTGTTTAAAATATACTCTGTCATAAACCATCATTTCAAGATTTCGGCCCCCACAAAGTCTTACCTTCATGCTCTGCACATACCTATAGAGGAATAAATGTTCTTGTCTGCTGCGATACATGCTGCCTGATACCTCTTGCTCATAGTATAATATTAGTGCATATTTTCCTCCTATGCATCAATTATGAGCCCTGTGTTAAACTACAGAAGCTTTGCAAATCTCTGTTTGCATAGGTGTGGCAAATACGAGTTGGTTGAAGCTGTAGAACTACTCTGAGGTTTGCCCAGGGAAATGTAAGCGAGTCAAAACTGCAAATAATTACCATTTGGAAAGGCCTCCTAAATACCTGGACATGTGGATTTTGGTGCAGAATGCATCAACATCGACATTATCCTCCATTGCAGTGGGGGAAACCTTGTGATAGATGTTATTTTTTGCAATTGTTTTATTCTGGACTCCAGGGAATCAGGATTTTAAAGGTGCATACAGATCACCCCTTACTCAGAGGTACTCATAAAAGAGGCCTACGCAAATGGATATCTGGCAGGTCCCTTATCCATAAATGCTGTGTGGTGTTTTCTAGTATATAGCTCACTTTAACTATGTGCACAAGCTGTCCTTGTATATGAATTGCTGTGTTTACCTGGAAACATTTTCATCACCCGAGAACATGGGCTGACAAGTGTTCTATATAGATGTAGTCGTGTATATTTTAGTATTTAATTGTTTTATGTTTCCAGAGCTTGCATACATATCATAGTGGGGATTGTGTGGTGTGCACCTGCGCATGTGTACCTTGTGTCCTGCTGTGTGTGTTTGCAAGAGCTACTCTCTGGGTAACCCTTGAGCATGTTTCAGAGTGCTAAAAATGTAAATAGATGCGGGTCTACCTAAGTTGGTATTCCCAACAATCACGTGTGCCCTCGACACTAAACATGTTTTAGGGGAATCCTGGGGCATATTAGCAAGAACCTCGTTAAAATTATCGCCGTTTTAGCGGCAGGAAACTGCCGCTAAAACGGCGATAATGGGCTTGCTAATATGCGTTATAGAATTCCAATAGCCCAGGTTAGATGTGCAGGACATCTAACCTGGGCTTCTATTGGAATTCCATAACGCATATTAGCAAGCTTCATTATCGCCGTTTTAGCGGCAGTTTCCTGCCGCTAAAACGGCGATAATTTTAACGTGGGTCTTGCAAATATGTCCCACAGTTTTTCAGAGAAATCCCTAAAGGAAATTCTCAAAGAAAGATACACACAAACGGTGTTGATGTGTCTATTTACTAACACTAGTATGTTTAGTACCACGAGAATGCATGTGTTTTTGCTGACTTGAGGCATATGGGTTCTGTGGGTTCTCCTGAAGTCTGGCAAAGATTCTTAAAAAAATTAAACTAATGGCATTTGCTGTGGATTTGCGATATGTTCCAGGCCAACAATGGATGTATTTAATTTTTGTTGCATTGCACCCAAAAAGTCTCCTTTCGGCAAAATCACTGCTCACGGGAGTCTGAACATGCACATATTTACTGACTTTGGTTAGAGCGGTCATCACCTTAATATGTGGGTGAGAGTCGGAGGAGGGACAAAAAAAATTCTTATTTCCCAAAATACAGATGACTTTTCCGATATATTATGTGAAACTACTCAGACATTGCAAAATATAGTCGGTTGGTACCATGTGTGCCAGTTGAATTCAAGGGCATATCTTGAGTACAAAGGTCACACAAGACACTAGAAGGAAGGTGGTTAGAGGGAAATGTCTCTCAGCTGCAGTTTTACTGTTCCAAGAAGACATTTTGTTTTGCTTGAACCAGCCTCCCACATGTGAAAATGATTGCAAAATTGTGTGACTGCAAAATGGCACAAATAATTCAAAAAGTTTGAGAATTTTACCAGATTTTTCCCATATAAAAAAATGCCAGAGTCTTTCTGCTACACCTTGGCATGTCTGATATCAAATCTGGGCTTTCTGTAGGCTATTACATTGAACCATTGCTGTTCTTGAGGGTAGTAGGGTCTCTGCATTGCAAAGTCGGATGCCAGAGTGTGATTTAATAGATGCAGAGCCACCTTTAGGGCGATGCGACCACTGCAGCCGCACCTGGCGCTGACCTCGGGAGAGTCGCTGTGTTCAGAAATAACTTTCGGTTTTAAAAGCACCTGCTGTTTTCTTGCGTCCAGCAGTTTTCAGGCAACAATATAAATGACAATGCAGGGGATTAATGTTTCTGCTGGCGCGAGATCGAAGCTTTGTCTAGTGGCACTTTGGACTCATTAAAAAGTAGTGCAGAGGGTTAATATGCCTGTGCAAAGAATGTGCACCATGCAGATCAGATAACAGTAATCCTCATTGTTTTGTGCAATAGTTCCTATAGACTTATTTACATAGGTACGGTCAATTCCTTTGTATAACGTGTGTGTGATATAAAGTGCTCTCACACCCTAAGGTTGTTATGAGTAGCACTATAAAACAAATTAAATGCATGTGAGAGAGGGGTTGTGGAGAGATGAGTGGCACTTTTGGAAGGTTTTGGTGAGGGAATATGTGGAGAAGGAGATCATGGGGCGTCGCACAAAAAAGATGGTTGCACCGGCGGCCTCTAACTCTAAAGCTGGCCTTGAATATATGCACCTTCAGGGATGTCTTAATGGACTGAAGATTAGGATAAATCCATATTGCAAATTCAATTTCTTACAGAGATAAGGACTCAGCACCTAGCCCTTTTACTTGTGTCCATTCTACTTTTTTAAGATAAGAAGGGTGGCTCGATGTTTTACTGTTGCCTGATGTCATGCTATGACAGGGGGTGTATTTTGAAATTGGCATCTACAGGTATTTCACTGGTTTTCCTGTTTAGACAATGCATGTGAGTTTGAGCTTAATCCATTTTCCCCAGAGAGTGTAGCTTTTTTCAAGTCTAAGGAGATTTCAGCTGATTTCTTTATTCTGATATTTTTGGATTTTCCAGGTCTCTTCATGCTGTGTCCCTGATAGATCCCATTGTAGTAGACCAGTCACACATGAATACTTGACTCAGCCGACTTCACATATTCATAAAATAAGGCATCATGCGAGCCCCTCAAAATAACGTTAATGGCACTTTGTCTGTATTCTTCATACATCAATGTGAATGAATGGATGCTGTATAAAATCTTCCTCAGCATTTACAGTTATATTACAGTGTTTTTAGCTGCATCAGTTTGTGTTTCACAATTACTTCCTGGCTATCATGTATCACAACACATAGGTGTTAATTGCAGTCAACTGTAAAATCAGGAGTGGCTAATTGCCTCTTATTGTTTCCAGTGGTGACTGAAGGACTTGAAGCCGTCCAAATAGCAGCCAATTACCAATGACTTGCTCTGTAAAACCAGATACTTTTGAAAAATACTGTTGAACCAGCTCTAAACATAAACCTGTCCCCCGAAAGCAAAAAATCTAACCTTTTTTAGTAAATGCCTGGACTATACTAATTATGGTGTTATCACTTTTCATCAATCAATATGAATCAATATAAATGTAGTGGTCGGCATTCTTTCCTGTATGTGACAGCAGGGTATCACTATAGTCCTCATTGCAATTGGCATGTTACTTTTGATGGGCCCAGTAACAAGAGTTACTGGGTCCATTGGAATTAAGAGTTCAGGGGAAACACTGCTGGTAAACGGTATGCCACCCGGATATTTGGCCTGCATTAGGCAGTCAACGTCTTTGGGTGGTGAACATCATAAGAAAAGTGCAGAAAACAGTAAAGTAAGTCTGATTTCCATTTTATTCCTCAAAGCTCATGATTCATGTTATTTCCTTACCCCTGGATTTACCAATCCCCTGAGTAAAGTTAATTCTGGGTGTAGGAAATTACGCTATTGGTTGAGAGGGGCGGAAGCCACACTCAGTTAAAAACAACAATCCTTGTCAGAGTGAATCACAAAATTCCCTTCAGTAACCTGTGCTCAACCCTCTGGCAGCTTGAAAGTCTATAATTTCCACAGGTCCCAAGAGTGTTCTGGAGGTCCAATATTTATACCTGGTGCCAGCCTTTGTGTGGCATGACTCCCTGTCCTGTCCCCACTTCGGGTTCTGGAAAGTTCTTCCCGGCTAAAGCTCCAAACTGTCTGGGGGGGGGTAACAAAAGGCAGGGCAGGAATTACATTAGGTTCCTTTGTTTGTACAGGAGGCACAGCCTTCTGAAATGCAAGTTTGCTGGGTACAGACCCACCCCAGTAATCCTGACAGGATGGCCCATCTTGTCCACACCTAAGTCCCAATGGTGTGTCTGTCTGGAATCAATACACAAAACGAACAGCAGAGCCACTCACATTCATTCGCTTCAGGACACTGGCAAAAGCTACAAATGGTTGGGACAAGAAAATACCAACATCTAATAGCAGCATTTTCAGAATTGTAACCTAAAATCTGACGTCACCATTAAAGAGGGTTTTAAATTACAATTCCTTTGAGTGTAAATTGCAAATCTCTATCCGCTCCCAAACCAGTTAGCACATACAGGGCCTGATTAGGAGTTGCTGGTTAAAGTCCAACCCAAGCGTAAAACTCTGTTTACACACAGGTTGGAATTACAAGTTCGTCAGTTTTTATCAATGCCGATAATTATCAGATGCGTTAAATAGTTCAACTTGCATTATATTGCAGCAGATCAAACCTGCTGAAATTTAACCTGGGAAAGTCATACAGTATTTGCCATACAGTGCAGATTTTGTGCGTTAAACATCAAAATCTGCATGTTATTCCCCACAAACTCATAATAGATGTTATTTATCGAACTCGATAAATAACGTACCCCGTGGTATAGTTATTTATCAGGTGTGATAAATAACACCTATACTAGTAGTCAAGCCCTAAATGCAATAATGTAACACAGTGTTTGTCAATGGGAAAGATAGGTCTTACAACAGTGAGAAACAACTTTAGCTGTTTATCGCAGTCAAGACATGTTAAATTTAAACACGTGTCTTACTTTTTAAATTTAATGCACCCTGCCCTATGAGCCTTTAGGGCCTACCTAAGGGGTGACTGATAATTTTGTAAAATGAAGGTTTAGGACTTGAAAAACGTTTATTATGCCAGGTCAAAATGGCAGCTTAAAGCTACACTGCAGGGTGCACTGACAGGCCTGAGAAATATTCTTAAAGTGCTACATTAGTGGGTGGCTCAATGAGATTTGCAGGTCTACTAGTAGAATTTAATTTACAGGTCCTGGGCACATGTAGTACCATTTAGTAGGGACTTACAAGTAAATTCAAAGCGCCAGTTAGATGTAGGACAATATTGCCATGCTTTTAGGAGGGAGCACAAGATCTTTAGCACTGGTCAGCAGGTTTAAAGTGGACAGAGCTCTAATGTCTGCAAAAACAATTTTAGCAAAAATCAGGGTGTCAAGGCAATACGTTTGGAGAAGCCACGCCAAGCATGCAGGTCTAACACAGGGTGCAGGGCATTTAAAAGTAGGACACATAAAAGTTTAATGTTTTAATGGAAAAGATGTCCTTACAGTGACAAGGCTACCAAAGCTATTTTCACTATAGCAGGGTTAGCTGTTCCATAGGAAAGCACTGGATATAATATTAAAATGAAATAATATTATCTTGCTTAGGAAGTAGCTACAAAGTTCATGTTTGGACTTTGTAAAATACTTATCACAAGGCCCATTCACTGGTAAAGTCAGATTTGTATTACATATGTTAATAAAGGTTCTTTTAAAAAGTCACTTTTCACCTGCCTAGTGCCTCTAGAAGCTCACTTGCATGAGCTTCCAACTGTAAACCAAGAGCTGACTAGCCCTTTTGATGAGGTGTGAACTTGCTTCCAGAGTAAAGACAAAGGTCTTGGATATGGAGAGGTGTTGTTTTCCAGTGATAGGATGACCATCTGGGCTGTGTCTAGAAGCTTAATTAATTTCAAAGAGGCCTACACTGTCAAAGAAGCTCTACGCAGGAGATGAAAGGTTCTGCCATGTTGGTTTTAGGTAGAGAGAGACACTGTGGTCTTGTTTGCAGTAGGGTACATAGAATAGTGCAAAAGTGGGTTGGATTACCCCTAGGAACTTTTTCCCTATTAGGTGGGAAGCGCCAGGAGTTACTCCCACCTACAGGCTAGTGCCAGGCATAAATTTGGCACCACTGGGCACCCTCTTCAGAACAATACTGAACCTGTGGAAGACAGAATATGGACAGCACCTGATGGAGACCTGAACGACTGTGGAACCTCTGATATAAAAAGATAGGACTGTTCTATCTTTTTATGTCTTTGCAGTCATAAATATACTACTCGCAAAATACCTTTGTTAATATCACACAAATGTAAACTTAAACAAAAGTGTAAGTTTACCTTTGTGAATCATGCCCATAATGTGGCAGATTTATTATTCCCAGCTCTGGTCTGGAACAGTGAAGGGGGTAGGTTTACCATTCCCAAATCCAATTAAGGACAACTCTGGGAAGGTGCCGGACTCGGAAGGGGGCAGATATAGTATTCCTAACTCCTGTCAAGGGTAACTCGGGAAAGTGCTGGACACTGAGGGGGCAGATTTACTATTCCTAAGCCCAGTCAGGGCCAACTTGGAGAAGGTGTTGTACACTGGACAGGGAAAGTTTACTATTTCAACCTCAAGGAAAGCCAAAACAGGGTAGAAGTTGAACATTTAAAGGGTCATATATGAATGTATGACATTACAACGAAAACTTTCACAACGCATACCTTTACAACGCGGTCAATACAACGCAGCTTCCATTGCAAAGCATGCCATTTCAACTCAAGCCATTATAACGCATATTCCATTACAATGAAAATTTCTATTCTAACACCGCCGGGTGCTTACCTCAGGGAAGGTGCTGGTCTGTGAGGGATATGCATTGTAATGGCATGCGTTGTAATGGCATGCATTGTAATGGATCCTGCTTAGTATTGACTGCGTTGTAAAGGTATTGCGTTGTAATGCCTGCTTTGTAATGGGTGTTTCCCGTCATATATACAGTATAAATAAAATATTGTTTAAGCGTGTTATATTTAGATATATTTTTAATCTCTGATTTAAAATATGGACCGTTTTCCAGCTTTAAACCAGTTCAAACCAATTAGAAGACACTCAAAGACTTTATGGTTGAATAACACAGCCTATATTTTACAAAAAGGAAAATATGTTCAAAGAAAATTTCAATGCATTATTTAACCAAATGCCTCTCTTTATTCTTTCAAACAGGTATTTACAAAATATCTCTGAAAGATAAAAAAAATTCTGAAAGAAACAAAAATCAAAAAACTGAAACATAAAACCAATGAAAAAAGACTTTTAATAATCCTCCTGGCTGAAATACTTCTAGATAAAAAGAAGCATAGCCAACACCCCAAACAGAAAAAAACATCTGTACAAATGCTTGAAGTCTCCAAGGTAACTATCAATAGAAATGCCAATCAACAAATCAATAACCAACGTTCTACTCCCTAACAGGAAAATCACTTTCAATATTCTCTTTTTTTTAGGAGTATTCATCTCACTGACATTTTCTTTTTAAAAAAAAGATGTGTAAAATAAACAACATTTTCTTTCTCTCAACAGGAAGAAACAGAAATATTAAAATAATTTCTAAAAGATTTTGGGCCCAATTATGAGCTTGGCAGATCCAAGAAAACCACTGAGCCGGTAGTCTTCCGCCTGCCGTATTATGATGCATGCAGCCTAAACCGCCGTCAAAAGAGTGGTTACCACCAGTGCCACGGTGGACTGCAATGCTGGTGATGCATACTCCGTCGCTGTCAGGTCCACGGCTTCCTGCCGAGCTGGTTACAAAAACACAGTTGGACTGGCAGTCACCTCGCGGCAGTTCATCGTTGGCGATAGGCCTTCACGGTACGCTCTCAGCAAAACACCAGAACAGTGCCCATTGGATGGATATAGAAACAAAACAGCTTGTATCCATTGGCCATGTGGACACACCTACAAATCACACTATAAAACACACCCTATCCCAGACCATGATCCTCTGCCTCTCCAATGAAGCACAGCAAAACAGACACCACACTTTTTTGTTCAGATAAGGCATCCCTTTTTTCCTATGTAATTTAACACTTTCCACACACTTTTGTTGCATTTGTTTCTAATATCCCTTGGTGTTTTTTCATCATTGTAACTCACTTTAATTTACACTTATGGAATCTCAAAAGAATCCACATTTTCAGAGGCTGGGTTGTCAGTCATGGTGAATGAAATCATAAGAGTAGAGCTACAATTGTTTGAAGCCCAAGTCCAACATACTCCTCTCAGTAGGAAAAGGGAAATGTGGGACAGGATAGTCGACATAGTGACTGCTGTAGGTACAACCCTGCGCACAAAGAATGAAATTAGGAAGAGGTGGAACAACTTGATGGAGAAGGTGCATTCCCTGGCCTCCAAGCAACACCTGGAGGGCCAGAGGACTGGCGGTGGTCCTCCCAGCATCCAATTACAACTGTTTCCCTGGGAGGCGAAGGTCTTGGCCATCCTGCATTCTGAGGGCTTGACAGGAATAGCTCGGAGAGTAGAGTCGGATACGTTACACCTCACTAACTTCAATGCCCTGTATTCTCTCATCTCACATTTTGCTATTGTGTTGTCTATCTACTTTTCTAACATTCATACTAAAAGTATCAGAGATGTTTGATTGTCAGTGTCAATGTGTATTTTTTCATATAAGATCACATGTAACAATCTCCATTACATGCCACATGTTGGAATGGTGTCTGTATGTGTATTACTATTAAATTATCATCCCAGGACCCATGATATGTGTCAATACGCAAATGTATGGTCCAGCCCAAATGCATTTTGGCAACAGGTATGTAAGGTTAACCATTTGTCAAGTGTTGGGAAGCAGAGATTGAAATGAGTATACCTACCATGAGGCCCTGTTTCTGTAACAGAAAATAAGATGCAATAGTGATTTTGCCCATTCTCACTTGTCTCACATGTTACAATTGATGTTCACTTCCCATGGAGTTAACCATTTGTCATTTGTTGGGAAGTAGAAATTGAAATGACTACAACTACGAGACCCTGTTTCTGTAACAGAAAACACGATGCAATAGTGATGTTGACCATTCTCACATGTTTGACTTTACTTCTCATGGAGCTAACTATTGGACAAGTGTTGGGAAGCAGAGATTGAAATGACTACAACTACTATGAGGCCCTGTTTCTGTAACAGAAAACAAGATGACATAGTGATTTTGCCCATTCTGACTTGTCTGACATGTTACAACTGATGTTCATTTCTCATGGACTGAGAAATCTACATACAATGCTCTACTCAGAGACATGTCTGCCTACTTAGCTTGATGTTGCTCTGGTCTCCTCAACTGAAACTATTGATGGCATGAATGACACCATACCAAGTTGGTACCTCAAATATTTGTAAGGCATTAAGGTAAGTCAGCTGACTAGAAGTGGCAGGTGACCTATTGACCCTGCACTGCTCACATGATGACTAATGCTTAATATAAAACCAAGTTGTGTGATCGCCTGTATTGTGCCCAACTAGGCTTGGAATGGTCAGATACACATTTTCCTTATCCAATGTGTTGGCTTAAATGTTTGTGAGATGTCATGTTCATTCCTTAATCCAAAATGCAACATATCAGCACATCTAATGAGCTACTCAATTCCAATACATGTATTGAATGTCTGTAAATGTCTTGTTAGCAAGTTCAATACCACAGAAATAGATCACATTAGTAATATCTACCTTTTTTGCTTTTCCTAGATCTCTACTTACTGTGACACACAATATTTGGATGTAGATACCACATTTCCACCAATAACAATTGTAGTGTAGCTCCTATTTCCCTTATAGGCTCTGCGCATTGGAATAATATATCCTATAGGTTTGACATAGGACTAAGGTCGGTATGTCCCTATCGAGTATATTAAACTTAATTACTTGTGCCAGCTAGCTCAGAGGCCACTAGAAACTTCTTGACGACAAGAAGGGATTAGTTTCTGGCAGCCGCAAAACATGACCACTGTGTTTCCCTTACAGAATCAGGATGTGTCCCAGAGTCGTAGAAACAATAGATAACTATTTCACTCAGCTCAGTTGTGCATGTTTCGGTTACTCCTCAAAGTTACACAGAAATAACAGACGGGCGTTTCAATAAAAGGTTTATTGAACAGTCTTGTTTCTGTTGTAAGTTAGATGTGCTGTTACGATCACAAGACAGTATGCGAGATAAATAATGTACAGAGTGAGCAGTAAAAATAAATAATACTGCGTTAGCATTATCTTTTCAGCATATATGCATTTACATAAAATGACACAGCCTAAAAATGCGAGTACTCATACGATGCGTTTCTATCCTAGTTCTACCCAGTGTGCCTAACCTGTCCTAGGTGTAGGAAGAAGTAGAAGTAGGTGCTGTATTCCTGACTAGAGTATACTAAGAGTAAGTTACGCCTAGAGTCTAGTATGCCAAGAGTCCCTCTAGGTTCTAGTCTGCTCCATACCTGAAGAATGAGAGAGGTAGGAATCTCTTTTCCAGACTCGAACTCCAACACCCCGCAAGGGAAGTTAGATCACTGGAAGCTGGACTCTCTGCGTGCAGGAATGACAGCGTCTTCTCAGTGCGTCCGGCCGGGAATCGGGCTCCTCTGAAGTCGAGGTCTCCTCTGATTTACAGGGGTTTGGGAAGGTATATTTATACCTGAAAATGTTAGCATTGACGTGAGTTGGGTAGCGAAAGACGTCATGAATGAATCCCTTAAGGAATAGAGGTTCATGCATAATGTATGAGTCCTTGAAGAAATCAATAGTCCTGGGCAAGGGAAACTCCCGCAGCCTGAGGGTCTGTTTTTTCATGGACTCGTTGAGACGCTAGGGTGGACGGATGTCGGAATCCATGCCTGTATTTGGTATGCATGGCTTATGCCTAAATAAGGTCTGGGATTTTATGCCTATATAAGGGCAGGTTGGATTGTGCCTATATATGGTCATGATTCTAGAAAGCCCGTTTATGGACACCCTATGAAGTATACAACACCCACTCCTCTTTTGTGTATACAACAATACTAAAATGCTAAACATTTAAAATGCTAAACATTAAAATGGAGTACCGCATATTAAAACATATCCTAAAAAGCCTTAAAAGATACATTAAAATGCAAAAGGTTGCTGTACATCACAAAGCAGTGCTTTTCATTTCCTGCATAAAGTGTGAAATAAATGCAATTTGGAACGTAATATAAAAGCAATATATATATATGACGAAAATGATCGATAAGTTTGTTTCAAAATCAAAATCATGTCCTATCATGAAATTTAAATGAATAGTTTTAGACACACAAGATGACTAAATGTCCCTGGAAGTACTGCCAAGTCTGTATTATAAGGCCAGTTCTACTTTAAGCAGATTGGAGTGCCATTTTCGTTCAAAAAATGGGACAAAAGTTCAGATTTGGTAAAAGTTCCAAGGTCTTTGAAAAATGAAGGCCAAATTGTTGCTGTTGTACTGGAACAGAGTATGCCGAAGCAGAGTCAGTTCACGGGTCTGGTGTAAACATGAGATCATCTACCTCAATAGACAAAACATCATCCACTGTCGCTGGTGTAAGTTGGAACACCTCGTGTAAAAGATTGACCGCACAAAGATGGGAAACATCGCTCTCAGCAATGTTCGCGTTCGTTGTTACCTGTGTGCCTGGAGTTGTTTCTCGTACCTCAGCAGCAGCAGGAGGCGACTGTGAGATCTCAATGAATGCTGACATCAGGATTGGAAGCCTCTGGGGACAACACAAAGCATGGGCCGTTATCGGGTCCAGCAAAGCATCGACATCCTTAGGCGCAGCTGATGGATATGTTAGACAGGCGTCCAACACGCATTCTTCACCGCATAGCAGGCATCGTAGAACAGGTAAGATGCAATCTTGCCAGATTGGTCGGAATGACAGGAACCACGTGGTATTAAGGTCCCGTAGACGAGTCATGCCCAATAGCTGTACTATTTGCTCACGGCACTTTCTTTCAAGGAGAGCTTTCTCCATTTCGCTCGGAGTGATTTCGGCGAAGAGGCTGGCCATAGCGCAATAGCAGGCAGATGAATAAAATTCCAGCAACAAGTGCGAGAATTAATGGTATGCCACCAAACAGCGAATGTGCAAAGTTCGGAATGATTCCAAGTATTGCCTGGAACGGTGCTAAGAGACCGGTGCAAATGCTCTTAAATACATGTAAAACTCCCGTTGTATCTGACATGTTAAAGATACGTCCTATCATTTCTACGAAATGTATAGGGCAGTTTGTACGTATTAAAGTCTGTATCTCAGCCGAAGTCCTTGCGACTTGCAGATCATAGGTTTCTTTGGCCGAGGTCAAAGGCACTGTTTGTTGCAAAAGCATGGCTTTCATTCTGCTTAAAGTATCAAATCTTATAAAAGAGACGTTAAGTGAAGGCCACAAAGGCGACTCCCTGACTGTGTCTATTGGGGAAACAATACTTGCATACAGCAAGTGACCCTGGAGTTGACCGTTACTAGATATGGGATGCCTGGCAACATTCCACAGCAGCTCTGATCATTCAACATGAGGTAACTCCCATTCGAAAGTTGTCCAAACGTTGGATTAATCACAGCAGCTGGAGAACCGTGCTGATGGCAAGACAGGTTTGCCACAGAACCATTACAAGCTCCGTGCAAAATAATGTCCTGACATATGAGTGAACCGGTCAGTGCATGTTTACAGTTAGTACCGCTAAGAAACACTTCACGATCCCCACTCCAACATCTATGTGTATACGGTAAATCCCAAAATATCTTAATGTATTCCTTACCCAACCTTTCATATTTGCCTGCTTGCATCTGTCTGAGGCAATACTGAAACTGAAAAGTTGTCACAGGCAACGTTATTTTGCCATGAATAACCCATTCTGTAGCTGGTTTTTCTGCCACTGTAAATGGTAATTTCTCCATTTTTTCAATGCTCAGCACTGTATACCTCGCTCCTCTTTGTGCCAATTCGATCTGTTTATCAGTTAGATTGTATTCTGCAAACAGAGACGACGTGTTGATGAAACGCCAAGGCACATAGCCCGCTCGCAATGATTGCAGAGTCCATGTCAATAACACTATAGAACGTAATTGCGATTGACCTTGTTGTAACATAGCCAAATCTTGTTCTAGAATGTCGATAGCAGAGGATACAATGCCATCCAATGAATAAATTCTGGAGGACAAAGTTGTTAACCCATTGTCGACTACAGAGAGTGTTTTCTCTAAATTAATACGATCAAGTTCACGTATTCGTTCTGCAGCCTCTATCTGTGACACTTTCCATGCTTCGTTATAAGCAGCATAGATGCCGGCATATATGAAACGTTTTTGACGCGGTTTTCTTGGTCCAAGCAAGAATTCCCTAAGATCTGCGTCATGTGCAAGTAAGGTTAAGTGTTGCTTCACATCCTGTAGTGTAGATTTATGCAGCCAATCGAGGCATAATTTACCTACACTGTATGTTGTAACTACCCCCGGATGTTGTCTTTGGACATATCTTGGGTCTGGCCTATGAATAGTTAAGCCCTGAGTTTTGTTCAAGAACCTTTCCTGACAGTTGTTTGTGTCTGTGGGCCAGATCAACCATTTTTTCCAATTAGGATGAGTTCTGTTGAGTTGTAGTATATTGTCAACTGTCACCACTGCCTCTGTATTATTATCACTGGCAGGTGTTGGCACAGAAGGTGTTTTCATCTCTTTGATCTTGGCTAATCCAAGACAAGATGTTTGTTGGACGGTGTCATTCAAAAACAGTATTTGTTCAGGGATGATACAGGCTCTAAATAAAGCTTCTATACCCTGTACTTGCCAATCTTTACTACCCCAGACAGTTTTTGTCTCTATTGTGTCTTTCCATAAGTCGAAACCCTGTGTAGACAGTTGGGCAATAAATGCTTCAGAGTAAATCTGTTTCGTATTTGTTAACATAATTTTCAGTCCTGTTTTGTTTACATTTCTGTAGTAAAATGTCTCTGGGTCAGATGTATTATAACCTGAAAAATATGGAAATTTACTAGCAAAAGTTTTCGAACTACCTTGTGGTGGTGTAGGACAATGTTCCCATTGATTAAACATAAACACATTTCTTGGATATGCAGTTTTGTGCAAATAATGATGACCATAGTGGTTATAACAATACAATTCTTCGTAATCAGATGAACCCTCTAAAAATTCATTTTTAGAAAATGCAGCAGATTTTTCTAGATCAAACATTATATCTTGAACAGTCTCTAAGTCCCAATCATCTGAATAGGTACTGGACGTAATCAAATCACTTAGTGAAATTTTAAATAAATGTGGAATGTTCAATTGTTCACTTGGACCGAAGATTTCATAATCTGTTTTGTCCCACACTATACCATCCTGTATAGGAACAGCTGTGATGTTCACTGATGACAAGTCTCTTGCTTCACGATGGGAAGATTTATGTGGTTTCAAAAGTACATTCACGTCTTTTCCTTCACTGTTCACATGGATGTATTTTCCACTTATAAGCATGCTTACTGTTGTTACCAAAGCTAGCCAGAGCAGGAAAACAAAAAGTCCAGATGTAATCCAGAGTTCAATCCATGGAGAAACCAGATAAGTCTTTTTCAGAAAGTGAATAAAGTCTTGTACTTGCTGCTTGAGTTTTGATGATGCTGGCGTCGTTTCAGGTTCGCTTGGATCCTCTGAAAACGTATCAAAGTCAATGAAATAGCCAGAAGCAGTTCTGTCAATTGTTGGAATTGCATCAGGATTCGTTGAAATCACAGGAACCAGTTCTTCACGAGTCACGTTGGTGTAGACAGGTGTATTTGGACGAACTGTTATTTGGTTGTCAAGAGGGATGAGTTCCATAGCCTGGTTGCTTAGTCCTTCATTTGTTACAGCTGAATTCTCGATCGTGATCAGTCTTTCAGTCTGAACCTCTTGAATAGTAGCGAGAGGAGTGCGTCTGCTACTAGGTCGGAGTCCACGAGGCCTACTGCTTAGTATTGGCCACATACTGTGGTTTGATCAGGTCGATTGACACAAATCTTTTCTCCTTTCTTCCAGCAAGGGGCGGCAGAAGTACTGTCCTTGTTCCTTGAACAGCTAGAACAGGTACCGGTTGTCTGTAAGAAGGTCCAAATTCCTTCTTGTCCGCGATTTTTCTCTGACTAGATCCCCAACTTTTGGAATCCAGACAGGCCTTGCTGGGACCGCCGATTTTTCCCCAGTGGTGGTTGGCTGTAGGGATACGTTGCTTTGTTTCGTTCTTAATTTGTTAAGATCCTGTAAAACAGCCAAACGATCTTTGATATCAAATGGTTTCATGTCCACCACTGTGCCTACGTGTTCTAAGTCTGGAACCCACATTCTTGTCCCAAATAGGACCTCATATGGAGTGACCCCCCTAGAGAACTTCTTGGCAAATTATTGATAGCGCGCTGAACGCTAATGAGGTGTTTGACCCACCCATCACCCGAGCCTAATACCCTAGCTGTTATAGACTGCTTTATGTCCCGGTTTTTCCTTTCCACAACAGAATTTCCCTCAGGATGGAATGGAGAGGAGTACCGCAATGCAACGCCCAGACTGGCCATGGCCTCTTTGTAAGCCCTAGAGCTAAACGCAGGACCCTGGTCAGAATGAAACGTGCCTATTGCGTATGTGCCGATAAAGACTCGCAAATCTTTTATAACAGTTCGAGCGTCAGCCGAGCGCTGAGGCCATAACCATAGGAACCTAGATTCAGTATTTGCGGGAATGCCTATGTCCAGTAGGATGCTGGCGATTAGATAGCCTAATGCTGTCTAACAGTGGTGTCTGCACTGGGCTGCCGCATTCACTGCATGGTGTCTGGTGGCTCTCTCGCTGTAATTTACAGTCTAAGCAATTGTTGATGAATATGTGAATGTGTGTATTCATTCCAGGCCACCAGTACATCTCTTTTAATGTCAAAATTGTTTTAGAGATCCCTTGATGTGACAGACCCTCCCCCAAATGTGTTTCATAAATCAAGGCTGCTCTTCGTTCCATGTTTGGAATCACCCTATCCCCCACTCCAGGGATTCGAGCAAAAGGAACGTTATTCGCATCAATTACATAAGAGTACTTGAGTGGAAACTTTTTTGGTAACGCTGCACTGCTGCCTTTGCTTGAAGCATTGACAGCTAACATTATCTCACCGTCTATTTTTGTTTTTGAACGAGTGATCGCAGCTACGGAAGCCGTCTGAACAGCCCCCTTCGCGGCTTCGTCAGCCAATGAATTCCCTGCAACGTGAACGCCATCACGCTGATGACTCATTGTGTGAATCACGTGAGCCTTCGGTAGTTCGTTTTTCAACTGAACTACTTGTTCCCAAAGCAATTTGTGCTTTATTGTGCCACCCTTCGCATCTTTGAAACCATTTTCAAGCCAGGTTCGTATATAGTCATTATACGACTGAACACAGTAATAGGAATCGCACACGATTAGTGTGAGGAATTCTCGATCCGTACTCTCAAGTGCCAGTTTAAATGCCTGTAGTTCAGCTCGCTGAGCTGTACAATCACCTAGTGACTGAGTTTTTGTGACCATGGGTCTGAAGATGCCATTTCGCATGCGACCTTTAACGATAGCACACGCTGCACTGTAAGCTTGCTTACTCCCTGTTGCGGGCTGTGCGGATACGTCAGTGTAAATTATAAATTCGTACTGATCGAGAGGCAGAATCTCAGTGGGCAGAGGACATTCTTGTTCATATTGGAGAAATGCCTGTGTTTTTAAATCTGGATCAAAAACATATTCAACATCAGTTGCAGCAAGAGAATTAACCCACTGTATCCATCTCGGATGTAAAGCTTTAGCATTTGGAATGCTCGCTTTTGTGACCGCTTCTAAAGCCGGTACTGGGGTAACGACAATTATGCGTTTCCCTTGGGCTAAGGCTCTTTCTTTTGCTACAGCTGTTTGAACTGCTGTCAGAATTTTTTCAGTTGACCTGAAGCGCATTTCCGCTTGTGTATACAAATGTGATTTGTATGCAATTGGTACTTTCTCACCCTCATTAAAGGTTAAGTAAGTGAATCCACATTGACCCGAAATTATTCGAATCACCAAATTTCTTTGACTTACGCGTGTTTGTAAGTGCTTTGTTGCTAACATGTTAGCTTGGAGTGAACGCAAAATTTCTGTGTGTTCCTGTGTCCAGTTTTTGATTGTGTAATCAGGTTTGATTAGTGCGTAGAGAGGTTTAACCCTTTCTGCGTAATTTAGAATGTATGTTCTACCAAAATTTAGGAATCCCAGTATTGATTGTAAATTTTTTAGCGTTTTTGGAGGTTGGAGCAGCGCACATTTCTCTAGAAAGTTAGCTGCCAAGCTCTTGCCTTCACTTGAAAGCTCATATCCTAAAAATAGGACATTGAGATGGGCAATTCTGGACTTTTTAAAGTTGAACTTGTAGCCCTCAGAGGCGAATCCCAATATAATGGTGCTCACCCTGTTCAAGTGTTTTTCCAAGTCATCGTCTGTCAGATAGATGTCATCGACATAGGACAATGCCTCGTTGTCATAAATTTGTAGTAACTCCGTTACTCTTGCTGAGAATAACCCCGGGCTGTTCTTGAACCCTTGTGGGAGTCGACAAAAGTGACGCTGGGTCCCCATTATGGAGAATGCCGTTAAGTACCTGCTTTCAGGTGCTATATTTTGACAAAAGAAACCGTTTGAGATGTCTAATGTGGTTTTGTATTTTTTACGCACAATGTTATTCATTAATGCTGTGCTGTGTGCATTTTGCACTGCAAAAGTTTTAGAACAAGTGTTTAAATGTCTGTAGTCCAAAACTAGACGATATGTATTGTCTGGTTTGGAGACAGGAAACAAAGGATTGTTCATGGATGAGGTGCATGTTTCAATCACCCCTTGGTATTCAAGTTGATTTAAAATCTCCCTGACCTGTTTTTTAGCTTCTTGCTTAATAGGATACTGCCTCTGAGCAGTAGGTTCATGTTTCAGATTTATTTTATGGTGAGGTGAGTCCTCATCCCATCCTACATGATTTTTATATAATGCTGGAGCCTGGGCCACTGCCCATTTTCTGGCATATGTATATTGTAAGTGAATTGGTATGTGATTGGAGAAGGCAGGCATAATCATGTCCTCGCCGTGTGGGCACTCCCTGACAAATTGTGGTGGCCAGTCTTTTTCTGCTAGAAGTATGTCATAACCCTTTGATAGTTTTTCCCAAAAAAGTGCTTTAACCTGTCTAGGTTTGTCTCCCTCCATCCGGAGTGTTATTTCATATAACCTTTGTGGAGTACTAACCCTGGTATCTACAGTCTCTACTGTAATGTACTCATTCAAGTCCACTATCTCCAGAAGTTCCATCAGGTTCTGGCGAGCTATTGTGACTTCTGCTGCACTGTCCAGCATTGTCTGAGCCCATTCTCCGTTCCTGAGCTGCGTTCTCAGAATTCTCGGCATGTCTAACTATTAGACCTGCTACTTTCTTTTTGGAGAATTGAGGTTTAGCTTTAGTTTTTGTTGCGTGCTTGTCGTCTTTCGATTTCACGCGTTCTTCTCTATGTTCTGTTCGTCCTCTTCTTTCCGAAGTCTGTGATGAGACCTGAAAGGGACGAGAGGAACGTGTATCATTATCTTGATACCTGTCAGGTTTTCTCAAATTATCCCTATTCCTGAGGTTGTACCTCCTTTCAGAGGGCTCCTTTTGAGGAGACCTACCTCGGGATTGAGATCTTTTCTCATTTGAATTTTGTTTAGTAGACTCCCACTTCTTTTTAGAAGATGTAGGAGTTTGTTTAATTGAGTCCTTCTCAGGACTTTCAGATAGTTTTGGTTTAACTGGTCTCCCACCCAAACTATCTCTGCCTAATTCTGCATAGGATTGCTCTATAATTCTGGGTAGCTCTGTTTGATGTTCTGTAACATCAAATTCCCTTAATTTTTGTCGGATCGCCACTGCTGCTGCCTCCCCTTTAATATTTGACAATATTATTGTTGAGACCTGGTCGAAATTTTTCAGTAATTTCATACCTAAATTTAAAGCAGGCTCTGCCCCATATTCGTTTTGAATTTGTTTTAGGACATCTGGTATTACCGCTATTGACGGAATGCCGTGTGTTTTAGTGTAGATGGCAGCAAAGACTGAGCCCCAAGTGGTGCAGTCTTCCAGTTGTGGTGTGATCCCCATTGGTAAACTAATGGTTAGGATTCTGTGTTTCTCATGTGGGCTAGTATTTGGAAATACTGCTTCGATTTGAGTAATTTTTTGAGCTATCCAAAATGGAATTTGCTCCCGCTTAGTGGGCATTTTACCCATGACTGCGTATAGAGTCTGTGGTGTAATTTTTAGATTGTTCCCCTGTTGAGGGGTTTGATTTGGAAGTGTTAATGGTTGTTGGACTGTGAAAGTCCGCATGACATATTGAACCAATTGTCTGTAGATTTTTATTAACTCTGTGAGTTGATTAAGTATTTCCTCGTCTGACATTATTTCGATGTCTGGATGAGGTGTGTAGCCGGCTAGAATCGGCCATGTTGCTCCTGGTCTACCTAGTGGACCGAGCCTGGTTATATTTTTGTTATGTTTTAGGGCGCCTTTAAACCAGAGCTGATGCTCCTGGTATGTTAATGGAATCTCTATATCCTCGAAAGGAATGTATTCCTCTGGTGGTTCATCTTCTTTGTAGAAGTGGAACAAGTGTGTTACTGGATTGGATTCAGGAAGAATTACCCATGAATACAATACTTCTGTCTGAAAGGATTCATGTGCCTCAATCACGAAAACTGCTCTACCTCCTCTCGGTGGTAGGCCATGTTTTATAAGTTTTAGAGTAATGGCTCTTCTTAAGTTTGGAGCGATGTCTATGACACCCTCCTCGGTTTCATTTAAACCGGTGAAGTTAAAAAGTGCTGCTTGGGCTGGATCAGCCGCAGCTACACCGTTTCCGGCGTCATTGTCAGTGCCTGACATTTTTCTGCTTGAAAATATGTAAAACAAATTTCAAGGAAACAAAGATAAGGTGCACAATATTGTGGAACACTGTATCCTTCAACGTTGAACAAACCAAACAGCTAATATATAGGGGTCTTCCCTATGTAGCCGTGGCGGATACTATCCCTGCCCACTCCAGACGTCTTTTGGAGTATATGGGTAGGGGTCTCTGAGAGAAAAAGAATATATGCACAGCTGAGTTACTCAGTATCTAACGTTGAATTACTGCCTTACCAAACGTTGGGCGCCATGTAGTGTAGCTCCTATTTCCCTTATAGGCTCTGCGCATTGGAATAATATATCCTATAGGTTTGACATAGGACTAAGGTCGGTATGTCCCTATCGAGTATATTAAACTTAATTACTTGTGCCAGCTAGCTCAGAGGCCACTAGAAACTTCTTGACGACAAGAAGGGATTAGTTTCTGGCAGCCGCAAAACATGACCACTGTGTTTCCCTTACAGAATCAGGATGTGTCCCAGAGTCGTAGAAACAATAGATAACTATTTCACTCAGCTCAGTTGTGCATGTTTCGGTTACTCCTCAAAGTTACACAGAAATAACAGACGGGCGTTTCAATAAAAAGGTTTATTGAACAGTCTTGTTTCTGTTGTAAGTTAGATGTGCTGTTACGATCACAAGACAGTATGCAAGATAAATAATGTACAGAGTGAGCAGTAAAAATAAATAATACTGCGTTAGCATTATCTTTTCAGCATATATGCATTTACATAAAATGACACAGCCTAAAAATGCGAGTACTCATACGATGCGTTTCTATCCTAGTTCTACCCAGTGTGCCTAACCTGTCCTAGGTGTAGGAAGAAGTAGAAGTAGGTGCTGTATTCCTGACTAGAGTATACTAAGAGTAAGTTACGCCTAGAGTCTAGTATGCCAAGAGTCCCTCTAGGTTCTAGTCTGCTCCATACCTGAAGAATGAGAGAGGTAGGAATCTCTTTTCCGGACTCGAACTCCAACACCCCGCAAGGGAAGTTAGATCACTGGAATCTGGACTCTCTGCGTGCAGGAATGACAGCGTCTTCTCAGTGCGTCCGGCCGGGAATCGGGCTCCTCTGAAGTCGAGGTCTCCTCTGATTTACAGGGGTTTGGGAAGGTATATTTATACCTGAAAATGTTAGCATTGACGTGAGTTGGGTAGCGAAAGACGTCATGAATTAATCCCTTAAGGAATAGAGGTTCATGCATAATGTATGAGTCCTTGAAGAAATCAATAGTCCTGGGCAAGGGAATCTCCCGCAGCCTGAGGGTCTGTTTTTTCATGGACTCGTTGAGACGCTAGGGTGGACGGATGTCGGAATCCATGCCTGTATTTGGTATGCATGGCTTATGCCTAAATAAGGTCTGGGATTTTATGCCTATATAAGGGCAGGTTGGATTGTGCCTATATATGGTCATGATTCTAGAAAGCCCGTTTATGGACACCCTATGAAGTATACAACACAATGTTCTTTATTTCACAACAGGTTGGTCTGGCACAGCACCTGGGCAGAGCTTGGCCACCGAACAGACTCCCACTCCACCCCTGGATTAAGCCCTCAGTGATGACAACACTCCTAGACATGTGGAAATGGCTGATGGTCCTGACACATCTGGTCAGCCTGGGCAGACGGCAACAGTGAGTCTCACTGTGCCCACATCAACACCTACCACCCCCAATCCCCCCAACCTGTGTACTTAGTACATCTACTACCATCTTGTGCCCCCAGTCCTGGATTCTGAGGGGAGAATCACCAGCCCAGTCACAGAGGAACCTGGACCCAGTGGGAGTACTCCCTGGGACAAGGGTACAGGCTCGTAGGGGTAGGGTTTGTGGGAGGGGTACTGTGGGACCGCTGAGCGAGGCCACTGAGGCCATTCACACCCAGGCCACCATCAACCAAGTCTTGGGAGTCTATCATGAGTCCCAAGATGTGATGGGCTAGGTATTGACGGATATCCAGGAGATTAAGCAGAAGGACATGCACCAGGAGCTGGCTACCTACAACACCAACACTGGCTCCATAATTGGGGTGCTCCAGGACATCAATACAACCCTCTGCAGGGCTTTTCCACCACCATCTACCTCTTCCTGTGGTCCAGCTACATCCGGGCCATCTACATCTGTGGTAGCCACAGGACGGGAGGCCCTGACAGAGGAAGACACGCCTGCAGACACCCCTGTCCCTGAAGCAGCAGATCCTCCCCACCTTCCCAAGTGGGGACACCCATGCAAACATCCAGGAGGTGTGGATGGAATCATATACCCACCACCACCAGCAAGAAATCTCGACCTTAATTTCCTCCTGTGTCTGGAAAACATTCACTCTGTGGACTATTTCTGGACACTTTTCCCTTTCTGATGGGAGTAGTATTTTGGACTTTGGACTTCAGACAATTTGGCATCTCCAACTATGGTTTCATTCACCATGATTGACTACATCACTTTTTTTAATGTTTGTTTTTGCACAATGTATCTCTTCGCCATTACCACGTTCATAAATACACAAGTCACAAATTCATTGTCTGCTGTAGTAAACCTCACATGTAGCAATGTATATATGTACTCCCATGTGAACTTCACAATGCCACAACAAGCTACTTTTGTAAGCATGGATATGTTACATGTACACAGTGTTTAGCTCAGGATCACAACCATGTCACACTAACACATACATACAAGTGTCTTGTTTTATATCATCTTTATTCCATTGTTCCAATCAAAGGCTGGCAGGAAGTCAGAAACATAGCAAATCATACATGACTCAAATATTCTGTGTCAGTGATCACATTTTCTGTTGCAGACTGCGGGAGGGATGGGCGGAAACAGAATCTAGGAGGCCTGATGCGGTTCTCAATTTTGACTTATTTACTGGACTGTTATAAATTCGGACAAAATTGTAATGCTTGAAACCTGGTTTTCTCCTTCGTTACGTTGTTGGAAGCTTCTTCTCCTTTTTTCACAGGATGGTCGTTAGGTGATGGATGGTTCCCAGGAGGCTCAAAGAGAGTAGAAGATGGCGGTAAGTATTTGGACTTCCTTTCTTTATTTAGTAGAAGAGACCTTCACCACATCCGGAGAAAATGTGAACAGGACTGGTTCTCGGTGCTGGTGGTTAAAGTAAAGTAGGAAAGAAATAGAGAGGCTGTGAAAACATTCAAATGTTATGCTCCACCAGGGTTTTTCTTTTAGTCACCCTAGTGGGAGTAAATTAACCCACACAAATGACAAAACAAGGGAAATTTGTTTCCTTTTGTTGGGCCCATGGAAAAAGAATTGTTGAGGGACGCTCTTCTTTTATGAAACTGGCAAGCTTATTTGATTTGCATAAGTTGCCATTCTTTGCTTAAGGTTTAGGTCTAGGTCACGTCTATAAAGAAACAACAATGACGTCACGAACGATAGACAATAATGGTGCCAAGAAAGATAAACAGTAATGGTGCCTTGAAAAATAAACAGTAATGGTGCCTTGAAAAATAAACAGTAATGGTGCCTCCTGCTTAATAGTTTGGTGAGGCCTTTCATACATTTCCTCCTCCCCACTACTCTGTTGGTCACAGTTCCTGCCCCGACTAGAGTTTTACACCTTTCACCCCCCTCCTGTTCACTCACCACCGATGTCTCAACTCTCCAGAGTTACGGCAGCAACCAGGATGCTCCTGGGGTAGTCCACCACTCTTCACTCCAGTCCTCCCGAGCGTCGTCCTCAGCGTCAGGGTTCTCGCTCTGAGAACCGGTTTCCTACTTCTCTACTCCTTCTTCGGCTTCTTTCGGTGACAGCGCTCCTCCTCGGACATCTATGACAGTGTCTTCCGGCTTCTTTTGACTTTCTCCTTCGTCTCCGCACTGCTCCTGTCCTTCCCATGGGCCCTCCTTTTCCTGGATGTCCGGGGCAACTGATTGGCGGGTTCGCCATTGGCCTGCATGGGAGAATTCATGGAGAAAGGTTTCCGCCTTTGGTTACCTTTCTCCTTGCAGTCGTGACATCACTCCATATGTAAGCTGGGGAGGGCAGCCTGAGGTAGGTCCTGGGGTTTGGGGCTTCACCCTCCCTCTCATCCCCCTTCCCTAACATTCTTGCTTGCAAGACAAGAGTCTGTTGGATACCTAGATAAATAATCAGCATTAGTTTGGTCTTTTCCTTTTTGATGATGAGTGAGGAACCAAAAAGGCTGAAGGGCTAAAAACCAACGCAGGATCTGATCATTATGTCCTTTATTTTTGGAGAGCCACTCCAAAGGGTAATGAGCCATGAATAAGGTAAATTCCCTCCATCAAGATAATACCTCAGGGAATCAATTGCCCACTTTATGGCTAGAGCTTCCTTCTCTATTACCGCATATTTACTTTCCCTAGGAAACAGCTTTTGGCTGATATAAATTATGGGTTTCTCTTGTCCCTGTGGATTTATCTGGGATAGTACCGCTCCTAAGCCATGATCCGAGGCATCTGTTTGTATGAAGGGTTTATAATAATCTGGACTTAGGAGAACAGGTTTAGTGGTAGAGTTTGTTTAAGCTGGTTAAAGGCTTGTAAGGTTTCGGGGGATGACTGTTTGAGTTCTTTCTCTGTTTTCACATCTTTCTTAAGGAGATTGGTTAGCAGGGTTACTTAGAAAGGCTCGGAGGACTTTTCTGTTCTGAGGGAAAGGTAAATATAGGCTGAAGCATAGGCTTGATGGTGTTTGAGGATTAGATTCATAAGCCTTTGGAAAGTGGCAGAATCCCTGTGTAAGTCAAAAGGGAGCACTCTGAAGTGGTATAGACCTCCAAGTATGAAAAAGGCGGTCTTTTCTTTGTTCTTTTCTCTTAGGGGCACCTGCCAGTATCCTTTACAAAGATCCAGTGTGCTAATGTACTGGGCTCTTCCTAACCTCTCAATCATCTCATCCACCCGGGGTAGTGGGTAGGCATCAAATTATGATATCTTGTTGACCTCCCTAAAGTCGATATAGAACCTGGTGGTTCCTGGGAACAATTACAATAGGCGTATTCCACTCGCTATTGGATGGTTCAATGATTCCCATTTCTAACCTTTGTTGAACTTCCTTCTCAATAGCCTCTCATAGGATGCTAGAATACGGTAAGTCCACAATCTTATGGTTTTTTGGGATCTGTATGGATGGCATGGCTGATCAAGGATGTTTCCCAGGGGTTAGGGAGAATATGTCTTGAAGGGGTAATGAATGAGCACTCAACTCTTGTTGTTGTTGGATAGGTAAGGCAGGATCTATGCTCTGTTGGAAAAAGGGCTCATAGTTTCCTACCTTCCCCAGGAGGGTAGGCTCGGCACCTTCCCATTTTTTTAAAAGATTGATATGTAAGATCTGTGTATTCTTTTTGTTTTTGGGATCCAACTCAAGATGGTAAGTAACAGGGGTTACGCGGTCAATGATTCTATATGGGCCTTGCCATTGACCTAGCAATTTGTGATCGGAAGTGGGTTTCATTACCAAAACCCAATCACCTATTTCTAAGGTTCACTCTTTGTTTTTTTTATCGTATTGTTTTTTTTGGGCATCTTGAGCCTGCTCTAGATGGGTTTTGACTATACTCCGGATTTTGTGAAGGTGGGATTTTAGACCGAGCATATATTCAGTGAGTGGTTTAGCTCCTTCGGACTCTTCTTCCCATTCCTCCTTTACCATGTCTAACAGGGTGCAAGGTTGTCTTCCATATAGCAATTCAAATGGGGAATACCCCATACTCTGTTGTTTGCAGCGGAGGGCAAACAGGGCCAAGGGCAGCACATCTTCCCATTTTCTTGTTTCTAGATCTAATAGTTTTTTTAGCGTGACTTTATACCTCTCTACCAACCCATCTGTCTGGGGATGGTAAGCAGCAGTACTTATTTGTTTTAAACCCAACTGTTGGCAGACCTGCTTCATTAGGCGAGAAACGAAGGGTGTTGCCTGGTCAGTTATGATTTCTTTTAGAATTCACACCCTTGAAAAAATGTTGATCATAGCTTTTGCTATATGGGTGGCGTTAGGCTGTTTTAGCGCTATTGCTTCGGGTAATCTAGTAGCATAATCTACCAAGACTAGTACGAACTGACACCCGCTACGGAATGGAAGAAGGGGTCCGATTATGTCCATCCCTACCCTAGAAAAAGGCTCTTCTATGACCGGTAGAGGTTTCAATTGGACTCTTAAAGGCAGAGTTCGGCTATTTTTCTGATGGATAGAACATTCCCTACAATACCTATGGACATGATGGTATACCCCTGGCCAGTAAACGTTCTCTAAGATCGCTTTTTCTGTCTTCTCTCCCCCGAAATGCCCTCCTAACAAATGACTATGTGCAAGGAAAAGAACTTGTTCCCGATATTGTTGGCGGACTAACAATTGTAGGGCAAGACCTTGTCCACCTTTTCGATAAGGTAATCCCTTTTTCGCAAAGAACTGGGGACTTACTTGACTTGGGTCTTCCTGGGAAGATGATCGATTCCAGGCTTCTCGCAGACTGGAGTCTTGTCTTTGGGCCGCACGAAATCCACGATCGAGTTCCCACATACTGGATGAAGTTGACTGCATTAAGGCAACCTTTGTCTAGTTTTGTTTCTCTCTTCTTTTTTGCCTTCTGCTTTTCCTTATTTTTCCTGGGGGTGATTCCAGATTAGTTAACTGGGAAAAGGGAGCCGTTTCCCTCCACTCATCCCCCTCAACCCAGATTTCTTTTATGAGTTTGCTCATATGTGGATAATCATTATCCAGTACAAGGGGTTCTGGTAATTTCGGGCTCCGTCCTACCCTGAGGGTTACTAGCTCTACTGATGGTTTGTGTTGTATGCCCACCTCGGTTGTGGGATATTGATTTTGGTCCCCATGTACACACTGAATGTTTACGATTCCCGTATTGGTCTTGACACCTCCTGGAACAGCCTGGGGCTGAATGACGCTCTGAAAACATCCTGTGTCTACTAAAGCCTTTCTGTTCTCTCCGTTAACTGTTACTTGACGGTGATACAGCAGAGATTTTTGTTCTGATGGAGTGCAGAAAAACGATTTGATTAGTCCGATTTCTATGGGTGCTTCTTTCTGGGGACACATTCAGTCAATGTGTCCATACACACCGCAGTGGAAACACTGAGGTCCTGGATTAATACACTCCTGCAGGGGTGTGGGTGGGGGTCCTGGTAGTAACATTACAGTCTCAGCTTTCCTCAAAGGAGGGGTTCTAGAAGGTTTCAGTACTATCCCCCTTACTAGTCTCCACTGAGTTTCTTCTCACCCCTTTTGAATTTCTTGCGCTCTGCTATAGGCACTGGTGATCTCCACTGCTCTCTCCAGAGTAATGTGAGTGTATTGCCGGACCCATTTTTGTATGGGGGGTGTAAGTATAACAAGTAAGTGTTCCAAGTATACTTTTCCATGATTTTCTTCTTTTGTGGAGGTCAAGGGTCTTAACCAGTGATCTATCATATCACGTACCCGATAGTACAGGGCCCTGGGAGTATCTTGTGGTCCTTCTCGAATTTGACAGAGTCAGATCTTGTACGTCTCTTCATCTACTCCCATCCGTTCTAAGATACTCTTCTTAACATCTACGTATGGTGTCAGTCCAAGCAGGTTGGCAGCTTGAGATGCTGCTTGGAGGTCTCCTGAAAGAAGAGACACCAAGTACTGCCCCCACTTGTCGACAGGCCATGCGGCAGCCCTTGCCATCCTTTCAAAATTTGAAAAGAAAAAGTCTGGGTCTTCCCCGCTGACATATTTCTGCATTACAACTGAAGGAAGGGTAGTATGGCTTTGCTGTTGGCTCAGTGTTTCTGCTAGTTTACCTATCACGGTTTCCTGAGTTTGGCTTTGTTCCGTCAGGGTTCTATTTAGCTTCTTGCGATCCTCTTCTGCTACAGCTAGGAACTTCTCCATGATCTTACCTAGCTTCTCCTGGTTTTTGGCCATTTTATGCATGACGGCCTCCATTTCCTCGGATCCCACTTCTGACTAACCCTGGGCGGTGAACTACACTACGCTCGCGGAGTTTGCGTAGTTTCGGTAACTTCGCGATTCGCGTAGAACGCGAAGTTACTGAGCACTACGCAATTTGCAGCGTAGCGTAGCGGTTTTTCTTCTTCGCGCGCTCAATATACGTTCTCGCGCGCGCGGTAACGACCTACCGTGATTCTGCGTTCGCGACTTCCTATCTGTTCGCAGGCGCCACAAGATTTGGAATCCGGCCGCACGATCCCGCGAGAGTGTGCGAACGCGAACACGTCATTCGGACGCGCGATCTGACTTCCGGCGGCAGTGTTGGTAAGATCGCGATCCCGAACACGAAGAAACTACAATCTGGTGAAGAATATCTCTCGAGCATCATAAAACCTTCTCGAAAATGATGATTTTGCTCCAAAAAACTCCTCAGATTGTGATTTGGCTGTAGTTTTTTGTGATAGGAGTCCTTTTTCTTTTTTTACTTTTTTTTCCAAGAGGACGGAAGTGCCCCTGATTCTCAAACTTCCTGTTCCTGTCCAGCAGGCTCCTCCCAGTGCTTTGTCCATGTGCTGTTCACTTTCATTTGGATTTGGAGCTGGAAGGATCACTTTTTGTGTCTGTCTGCTGCATCATATCATTGGATTGGATTTGAGGACTTTTGGATTTGAGATTTTACAAGTAAGTTGGAGAATTGGTGTACTTGTTTGTTTGATTGGGGCTTGTTTGTACCTACATTTTTTTGGGGATTTCCATCGTTTTTTAAAATTTATTGTTGTGGCCTGTAGTTCCGGTAGGGGCCTAGTTGTTTTTCTTTGATTGGAATTTCAGCCAGTAGGCCCAGAGCCAGAGGTACCCATGGGTGCATGTTTCTGTGGTGTCTGTTGAATTTAAACATCATGTAGGGCATGCATGGATGGCATTGGATTAAATTGGAAAATGTGGTTTTTGGGGTGTATTTCACTTTTTGGGTGTAATATATACCTTTGTTGGATGTGTGTGTGTGCTTGTTGTGTAACTTTCCAACCTTTCATAGCCCTGTGGATGTTTGTTTTTGCATTTTTGTATTAAAGCTGTGTTGTTTAGCACTGCAGGCCTCCTTTGTCTGGTCATATTATTATAGGCCTGCTTGAGTTCATTGTTTTCCATGGCCTGTTGTGACTGTGAGTGACCACGTGGCTTGGGGCCATTTTGTGGTGGTAGTTTAGTAGTGTGCTGCTTTTTCCAAATAGGCCTGCATGTCTTTTCTTTGTTCCCCTTGGCTTATGCTTGTTGTGAACTTGTGGGTGGCCTGGCCATGTGGTGGCGGCCATTTTGTGGGACCAGCCACTGTGCTTTTGCCATAGGCCTCCAAGCTTGCGGCCTAGTCTGCCAGTAGGCCCAGAGGTAGTCATCCTCATGGGTGCATAAAAACTGTTTCTGTGTTGTCTGTTGAATTGTAACATCATTTAGGGCATGGATGGCATTGGATTGAATTGCAAAATGTGGGTTTTGGTGAGCAAGGAGTCACTTTTCTTTTGTTTTACAATTTTTTTCAAGAGGAAGGAAGTTGCCCAGAGTCTCCAACTGCCTGGTCCTGTCCTTTGTCTTCACTTTCTTGTTATTTTGGGTGGCCTGGCCATGTGGGTGGTGGCCATTTTGTAAAGCCAGGCATTGTGCTTTTGTTCCTTTTCTTGTTGTTGTGGGTGGCCTGGCCATGTGGTGGCGGCCATTTTGTGGGACCAGCCACTGTGCTTTTGCCATAGGCCTCCAAGCTTGCGGCCTAGTCTGCCAGTAGGCCCGGAGGTAGTCATCCTCATGGGTGCATAAAAACTGTTTCTGTGTTGTCTGTTGAATTGTAACATCATTTAGGCCATGGATGGCATTGTATTGAATTGCAAAATGTGGGTTTTGGGGTGGTATTTCAGTTTTTGGGTGTGTGTTAAATAAATAGGCCATTTCAGCCACTAGGTAACCCTGGGCGTTCAGCTCACGGACTTTGGGCAACTCAGCACTGCGCGACAACACGGACTTACACTTTTTATCTTCTTTGCGCGCTCAATATACGTTTTCGCACGCGCGATAACGACTTTTTGTGACGATTGCGATGCCGAACACGCAGAATTTACAATGTGGCGAAGAATATCTCTCGAGCAGCATAAAACCTTATCGAAAATGATGATTTAGTCATTTTGCACAAAAAACTCCTCAGGTTGTCATTTAGATGTAGTTTGGTGAGCAAGGAGACACTTTTTTTTTGTTTTACAATTTTTTTCACGAGGAAGGAAGTTGTTGGGTGGCCTGGCTATGTGGTGGCGGCCATTTTGTGGGACCAGCCACTGTGCTTTTGCCATAGGCCTCCAAGCTTGCGGCCTAGTCTGCCAGTAGGCCCAGAGATAGTCAACATGGGTGCATAAAAACTGTTTCTGTGTTGTCTGTGGAATTTTGACATCATTTAGGCCATGGATGGCATTGAATTGAATTGCAAAATGTGGGGTTTTTTGGAGGCTCTATTTCACTTTTTGGGTGTGTTAAATAAATGCTGTTTTTGCGTGTGTAATTATAATTATGTGTTGTTGTAGTGGTTGTCTAACTTTCCAAACTGTTTTTAGCCATGTGGATTTTAGTTTTTGCATTAAAGCTGTGTGTGTTTTATCAGGCATCCTTTGTCTGCCCATATATAGGCCTGCTTGAGTTCATTGTTTGCCGTGCCTTGTGCCTGTGAGTCACCATGTTGCTGGGGGCCATTTTGTGGTGGTAGTTAGTAGTGTGCTGTTTTTGCCACAAAGGCCTGCATGTCTTTCCATTGTTCCTCTTGTCTTACTGCTTCCAAATCCATCCCCATTGCCAGCTGCAGCTCCCTGATGCTGCATACATCCCACGTGATGCACAAATTTAGGCCAAACATGCTCCACTACATTTTAGTTCTTGTTCTTTACTATTCTTATTCTTCCAGAGTGTACACTCTACACAGTAGCCAGGAAAGCCCTGGCCTTGTTGTCAAAGTCTCATAAATGGCTACACTGTGTGTTGTTGTTCACTGAGTTTCTAAAATTTAATAATTGAGACCACCACACACTAAGTTCTATATTATATTTGTTTGATTTGTGCTATCGTTTGACTGATGTTATTCTGGCTTTTTTGCTTTTAGGTGCACAAAGACTGAGGAGGAGGTGTGTCATCATTGCCCGTTGCACTGCCAGACAGACATCCTGCTGCTGTACACAACGTGACGTGTGACCTGACCAGACATCTCTGCAACTGAGTGCTGCTGACATCTGAAGAAGATGGGCCCAAAGAAAGCAGGTACCAGGTCCTCCAGTACCAAGAAAGTTGCTATTGAGAAGAAGGAACAGAAGAAGGAAGTGACACTTAAGTCTGGTGTGCCGCCCAATACCTTTTTTGGGAAAAAAAAAATTACGCCTGCAGCAGCGGTGTCCAGGGGGCAAGCTGGGGGCAGCACCTCCGCATTAGTGGGCCCAACCCACCAACCCAGGCCCAAGCACATGAGTGTGGAAGAGGTAGCCAGCCTAATGGTGGAAAGCAGTGACGCTGAGCCTGAGATAAACTTATCGCTATCTCAAAGTAGTACCCAATCAATGCAGGCGGAAACACAGCAGATAAGTGGTCAACAACAACAGCCGCAACCACCGCCCGCAATAGTAGTTGTTGTTCCTCCCGAAGTAGGGGCAGTTCAGGAAATTGAGCCTCGTGCAGAGGTAGAAGAAGAAGCCACTCATTCAGAAGATCCATTGACTTCCAAATCTCCAGCAAGGAAAAGGAGGGGTAGTCCATCAAGTTCTTCGCCAAGCCCCCCTTCTGATAATCTAGATGCCACTTGGAAGCCACAAACTGAGTCTGAGAGGGAGCCACGTCCCAAGACCAAGCTAGGGAAAAGGAAGGTTCCAGAAAGCCTTACACTTATGGAGGTCGATGTAGAACAGCAGGATGATGATGATGAGCCAGTCATCACGAACATCACTCCCGGCCCCGAGGAGATGGAGACCAACATTATTACCCTATCCAAAATCGCTGCGAGGGATGTAGCACACATACCTCCACAGGTAACACCAACACGACCTACAGCTTCCATATTTGCATTAGCAAAGGCCTGGCAGCGACCTACATCCAGCACAACCACCACCTCAGTAGAAGTAGGTAGTGGTACAGCAGCACAGAGTCAAATTCAACACACACCCTCCAGTTCATCCGGCATTGGAAGTGGCACCTCCAGCAGGAGGCCAAAGTTAAGCTCCCCAGTTTGGGACTTCTTTACGGTTAGCGAAAAGGAGGAGAACATTGCTATATGCTCCATTTGTAATACCTCTGTTAGTCGTGGTAAGCTTGGTACAAACTATGGTACCAGAGGCCAAATGACCCATCTGAAAAAACACCACTTGATCAGCTGGGAGGACCACCTTCGCGGCATAAAAACTGCAACCATTGGTGTTGGTGGGGATAAAGGAGTAGAAGATCCGATCATGATGGAAGAGGAAGGACAGGGAGACATTCTCTCTGGTAGTGGTACACAAGGTGTCCCTGACCCCAGCAGTGCAGTGTTAACGTCACCCACATCTTCAGCAACATCTCAGTGGCACAAGAGTAAGAATCAGCCTGAGACACCAAGGAGTACCGCAATCAAAAAAAGTGCGTTGTTGAGCCTAAGAGAAAGGAAAACCATGCAGCCTACCATTATCAGCATGTTTGGGGGGGAGGGGCAGTACGAACGCAACCACCCAATAGCACGTTTGTACAATGCAAAGCTGGCTAAAATGTTAGCACTGGACCTTCTCCCTTTTTCTTTTGTTGAAGGGGTGGGTTTTCTGGAATTTGTGTCAACCATCTGCCCAAAATGGCATGTTCCCAGCCGCTACTATTTTGCCAGAGTTGCTGTTTCAGCACTACATCACGACGTGCTGGAATTGCTTGGAAAAGCCTTGAAGCAGAGTGCTGTTCACAGTATCCACCTGACAACAGACATGTGGACCAGTTGCCAAGCCACAGATTACATGTGCATCACTGCACACTGGATCTCTTTTGCGGGGGTTAGAGAACAGATATCTGCTGGTGTTGACGCTGCTGAGATTTTTCATGCCACTCGCAAACATGCAACTGTAGCCATGTTTGCCATGGAGAAATCTCATACTGCTGCAAACATTTTGGAAGAGTTTAACACCAAGGTCTTTGAGTGGCTGCACCCAAGAGGGCTTAAGATTGGTTTTGTTGCCACGGACAATGGCAGTAATGTAGTTAAGGCCATGGGCGATGGTGGCTATTTCAGGGTCCCGTGTTTGCATTAACATTGTTGTTCAAGACTTTTTGAAAAATGAATCCAAAGTCAGCAACTTACTGGCCACCTGCAGAAGAATATGCACACATTTCAGCCATTCTTTTAAAGCCCGGAAGAAGCTGAGGGTCATTCAACATGAGCATAAAATGCCAGTCAAAGCGCTCATCCAGGAGGTGCCAACACATTGGAACTCAACTTATTACATGCTTGATCATCTGTTTGAACTGTACATACCACTCAATGCTTATGTCATGCAAAGATTAGGGGAACCTACTGTGAGAGGCATGACTGTTGAGATGGGTCAATGGGACCTCATTAAATGCCTGACTGAGATGCTACTTCCTTTTGAGATCTTCACACATGAAGTCAGCAGGGAGGACTGTACTATGGGCATAGCTATCCCATTGTTGCACATGCTAGAGCAACAGCTGAAGGAGGTGTCTGAAACGTATGCAGGTGTGGATGACAAACAAGACGCATATCATTTGCCGGAGACCTTAGCCGCTCGCTTATCTGAAAATACAAGGATTCAAAATAACATTTTGTCACAACAACATTACATTAGTGCCACAATTTTGGATCCACGGTACAAAGTATTTCTGAACAGCAAGGCAGTAATTCCTTTTTCGGAAGTGGATGTTGCCAACTACAAAACTTTGATAGCTAAGGAAGCCACTATTTTCGAAACGAACGGCTGTTAATTACAGGCCCCCACCCCAGGCCATAACAAGTACTACAGGGCATCCAGAGTCAAGTTCTACTTCGGAGCCTGAGGGCAGTGCGTTTGCCTCCCAGCAGTCACCTACACCAACAATAACATCAACAACAGCAAGAACAGGAACATCCACAGTACAATCGGCAACTGATTGGTTTCTACGGCAGGGGTATGGTAAGTCCAGTGCTGATGCAAAGGCAAAAGAGGCCGAGCACATCGGAGCACCCCTGAACATTGAGCGGACGGTCCAGGCCTATCTGGATGACCCAACAGAGGTCTTCATGGATCAGTGCTCAGCAGGCTGGCGATAAAGTATCTGGCTTCTCCTATTGCAAGTGTCTCTTCTGAGCGTGTTTTTAGTGCTGCTGGTGCCATTGTAACTTCGAAAAGGACCAGTCTCTCGCCCAAAAGCGTGGAGAGGTTAACCATGATCAAAATGAATCAGCACTTTATACCACCGGATTACAAAATACGTGAATCACAGCAGGAAGAGGAGAGTGACTTGGATGACGTAAGTAGTGGGTTACAGGACCTACTTCTGTCCGAACCACCGGAGTTTGAGGATGAGCTTCTCTTCCCTGACAACTAGGCTTTCAAATTGTTACTTTCTTCCTTCCTTTATTTGTCTGTGTATCTGTCTTTCTGGTTCAAATCAAATCACAACAAATCCATCACCACCGTCTTCTCTTTTTATTTCCCTATTGGAGTTGCACGTCTGTGCATTTAACTGTTCAGAGTCCTGCTTCATCTTCCTGTCTCGCCCTAGTACATTTCCATCAAGCCAGACATTGGAGAACAAGAAATGTTGCCTTTAACAGTCCCTCCATAAGAAGTGAAACGTGACTATAGCTATTCTCCGTTTTGTTTCCGAGCCGAAACTCATCAGTGTCTGAAGGCTACCGCCTCTGCAGGCATCCACAACTCTTCACTGTCAAAACTTGGGCAGTCATCCAAAAGTAAACTCATCACTGTCCGAAGGCTACAGCCTCGGCAGGCATCCAAATCTCCTCACTGTCAGGACAGAAGGTACTTGGCAGAGAAAGACAAGACTATTCAAAGAAACTTGCTGACATTTGTGCAAACTCAATTGACCAGCAATGAGCGCTACCCAGGCCGCGGCCCATCATCACAGTGCTGACCATGTGAAGCAACTTAAACTGTGACAAAGTGCCACAGATGAATAAGACGAAAACCGAAACAGCGACTAACACTCAAAATGAATGTGGACTGGAGTAATGATGAGGCCACTGCCCCGTTAAAAAAAAAACACACACGTGTCAGAACTAGGCATCTGATGATCTGACAGCCAAAGAGAAGAGCAAGACAGGTAATGATGAAATGCATTGGATGCTTGCAGACTCTGAGCGATTGCTGTTGTTTGTTGTGTTGATGTTGTGCATGAAGTCGAACTCTACTCTACTAGTTAATCTACAAAGTGAAAGTGACTCAAGTGACAGTCAATGTTTCCCTTCTTGTTGTTTAATAACCAAATTGTACTCCTACTACTGCAGGTGCAGGCCAATATCTGTTGCAATTTTTTAATATGGAATATGGACTTAATCGGAGTCACTACAGACTGAGTTGGAGTTGGACAACACGTACCACACCATGATGATGACCATACTATCTTTGCACGCAGTCAGTCAGTTGGTTCGGAGATGATTGAAGGAATAACTGCGTTTCATGAAGTGGCATAAGGTACACATAAACACAACAATTCAACAAGAAAGTAAACACAGCAGACCTACATGTCCATGTAGTGGTGGAGTCGAGTGTAGTCATGACTGACAGCGGCGCATTGATTTTGTCACTTAATTTTGAAAATGCTAAGTTGCTGTATATGTCTTTTGTCTGGCTCTGTCAAAAATTAAGGTAAATGGAGGTTGGGTCCCGGGCTGGTGTTGTGGTGGGCCTGTTCTGTCCTGTTGTTGTTGTAGCTTAATGCTGTAAACAGAATATACACAATATATCCAAGCCGCCTCAGTCTGAAAGTGTTCTCTCTTCTCTTCTTGGACTCCACCGTAATTGATGCTTTTTTTTATTCATTGATTTTGCAATACCCCTTTTGTTTTTCCATCTAGACGTTACAGGCCGGCCTTTACCCTGTGCTATACTGGGAGACACAACTCACATTTACCTTACCAATCCGCATCAGGAAGGCCACCAAGATTGATGTGCGGAGCGTCCATGGAAGATAGGACCAAGAGGAAGGATGAGATTCAACTCCACAATTTGACCAGGATAATACAGTAACTTTAGTATTATTCATCATTCATCTTTTAATTAATTGGAATCCTTTTTTCTCTTCAATCATTATGACTGTGTGTTGTGTGTTGTTGGTTGTTTGCTAATTGATCCCTACAACTATTTTTAAATTTTCTTTGCTATCTTTAAAAGTAAGCCTAGTACAACATGGAATTTGGGTCTCTGAGGGCATATTACAGGCAAGGCAAATTGCATAGAATATACTGCTGCCCTGTACTGTCTAATTGTCTAGTAGGCATTAGTAAGTACTACTCATTAACCATCAAGTTATCTTCATCATCATGCATGCATTTCCTTTTTCTCCCTTTATAGATTTTTTGGATAAGATCATGGTCGTCTGACAAGATTGCGCTTTGCTTTTGTTGTCCATGCGTACTGTTTTTCTTTCTCAAACCTTTCCCCAAACCCCCTTCCCATCCATTCATCAAACCCTAACCCTCTTCCCCCGGGCTGTGATTTATATTGAGGTGTGATGTGACTACATAAAATGTACACCAATTGATCACACGCTTGCTGGGGCAGATGTGGTGAAAGCAACACTAATTCAATTTCAAGGCAGGGCGAGGAGCTTCTTCTGCTTTCCCACCCATTCTCAGTCTATGTGCAAGCCATCACTGGCTAATAGTACATCATAATTAATTGCTGGCATTGATTGGATTCATCATAAAACTCCTACCACACAGCAGTAAAGGTTACGAATTACGATTGTGTTAAGTTAAGTGACTCACTCGAAACAACTACAGTTTGTAACTTCTTGTACTAGGCTGTCCCCGCCACCATTATGTTTTATTTGACTTTACCAGTTGCAAATGCAATATTGTTTGTTTGGCAGTCTTCTTCTGTACTGTATTTTACTTCGTTCTACTACTCCTCCCACAGTCGCTGTCAGGCAAGTGACTGTCTCTTTTTTATTTTTTTAGCAAATGCTACTGCCAGTGTCTACTCTACTACTACCACCACAACCATGGCATCTTCTCCATTCTCTTGGGAAACCATGCAGCCATCGCTGTGCTGAACGTAATCATCATCAATCACAGGTAAGATAAGTTTGGTGGGAGGTATAATGGACTAGGAGGAGAGACTGACAGTACTAGTAGAACAAATAACTCAGTGAGGGGTACCGCATCTATCTGTTTGTGTTACATCATCGGCAGATTATTTAAATCAAACACTGGCTGCGGCCCTGCAGCAGCAAGGAAACCATGTGACGTTAATTCGTAAAACAGTAACCCCCACAAAACATTAACATTGTATGTTTAAGTATAAATATAATGTATTACCCTAACAAAAATAAACTATCCCACACCTGACCCACCCCTCTCCCTAACCCCAACCAATGTCCAAAACGAAAAAGTCCAAAGAATGTCCAGAAACCCCAATGCCCAATTCCCACCCACCAACAAAAGGAATAAAAAGGGGCAATGCAACAGGGTCCTATAGTTGTAATATTCAGCGGGCTTTTAGGTGTTTGTCCACCAGTATTTTGACACGCTCCTCTAGTTGCTCCTCAAGCCGTGACACCCGGAGGAGAATCTTGCGGCGAAATGCCCTGCAGTGACATCCAGGGTGGGGGACAGCAGTGCTGGCTGCTAGAGAATTGCGGTGGCGGGCGGCTGCCAGACCGCGGCGCCGTACCACTGGAGTTGGGGCCTGGCTGGGGCCCGGGGCATCGGACGAGGCTGCAACTGCTGCCGCCTCCTCCTCCTCCGCCTGTGCCACCAGCCGCCGGTACTCCTCACAGATGGCCTCCAGTTTCCGGCGCCGGGCCCTGGCTGCCAACTCCTTCCGGGATGGTTTTTCTTGGGAAGGAGTACTATCTATATCAAGAGAGAAAAAGAATATTGTTGTAACCAGTACTCTTAGCAAAACAGTAACACAAAATTAATTCAACACATAATGGCACAGTAGCACTAGCAAGAAGCACAGTACATAACATTTGTGGTAATAATCTATCTATCCTCCCACTTCCTCGGCCTCTAACATTTGTGGGAGTTTCAGGCAGTATACTAGCACTATGGACTCCAGTACACAGTACACCAGTCTTCTTCTTATCTCTAGTTTAGCGAAATTACATAACCTGGTTGTAGCCGGCATGCCAGCTCGGTCATCTATGCTTGCAACCAAGACAAAAATACGAGTCATGACGCAGACTCACGTTAGTTTGATTTACTACTGTCTGCAGGTGGGGAAGCTCGTATTTTCTATTACGGGTGGCACTGGCCATAATCTCTCTGTTACATGAAGGGCAATTGGTCAATTTCACTTTCACAGTGCCCTGGCTACTACAAAAAGGCAGATTATATATCTGATCCAATGATCATTGCTTTTATATGGGACGACGACATAAGGTCAGTAGCGCTCGGTGGTGGGACTCGGGGAGTGCTGCCGGGCGGTGACGTGGGGAGTGGCAGGGTGGGGGTAGTAAACTATGGATTACGGCCAATTACAGGTAAGTAAACATATAAATAAATAAAACTAATTTTGTTGCGCGCACTGCATCGCATTTGGCGGTGCAGTGCGCACAATGAAATTCGCTTTATTTATTTTTATGTTTACAGTAAAGTTACCTGTATTTGGCCGCGTAATACATTGTTTACTACTACCCCCACCCTGCCCCTCCCCACATCGGCTTTGCTACTCTGGCGCGGTTTCTTTTACATTCCCTTAAAACTAAAACTGTGCATCCCGTGACAGTCTCCACCTATGCTGTCTATGATGAATACATACAGGCATCCATCCATTCTAAGTAAATGTCAATCATTCTTCTTAATCTCTCCACAAACCTTACTTTGTTTCACCACCAACAACCCATGCGTCCACTCACTCCGTTGCTTGCCTTGGCTTTGAGTTTCACCCATACACCGCTGATGATTCTTGCTATCCACAGTATCCACCCATACTGTGTCGCCCACCCAGGCAGGCATCCATTCTTCTTTCACCTTCCACCCATCCTTCAACAACACATGCATCTGATTCCTATCAGCCATCTATCCATGCTTCCAACGTATCTTTCTCTGCCAGTCATCATATTAAATCTCGCCCGTCCTTCCTCCTTCCACCCTTCTTTCCCTTTTTGTTCAACACATCCATCAAGGTCATCTGATCTGACTTTTAGTCTCCTCCATAAAACTTTCACAGCTGAGTTGGAGTCAGATAGAAGAGGCCATTGGTTAATCAAGTCACGCTGGTAATGCTATTGCTATTGCATTGCTAATGCTAAGTAAAGGGTGTCTTCTTCAACCGTTGTATAATGTTCACTACAACTTTATACCTAATAAGTCTCAACAACAGTACAGTGAGTGAAGTCAACACCCTTCCAGCTAGTGCAATGTCAATAAGTAATGAATATAACTTACCACCGCCCGCCACTGCTGCTGGCTCACCCCTGTAGCTCCTGCAGGTGCCGCATCTCCTGCCCCCTCCGGAATGGTAGAATCGCCGCTGGCCCCGCCGGCACTGGTGGTCGCTAGTACGCCTAGATAAAAACATGACACATTTTTAGATGCCTGTACACCTCCCCCTATTTATTCGTTTTCACTAGCAAGATTGAAAAAAAGTTAATACATACATATACATCACATTCACTAGTCCAAATCGGGTACTAGAGTAGAGTCAGTAGACACTAGTAGTATTATGGTCCCTAGGGTCATTATTATAGTATACTCTACGCAAAGTTAGCCTGAGCCATGCAACCATTTTTCGCTTCATGTCTTTTGCGCTTGTTACCTCGCAGCTTGTTGTGCAGTAACAGTAAGATGCCTTTTTGAGCCCACATGAGCTTATACAGCTACTGTCTGAGCGTTGCGTACAAGAGGTCGAAAAACAAGCCACTTTGTTATGGAGTTCGGTTAGTCCGTATTGCTTAGCCATAAGTAACATGTTACACTTTTTTGGCAGGACTGAGAAATGCTTGCATTATACTATCTAACGCGCACCATTTTTCTCAGGCAGAAGATTCCCTTCTACGAACCAGAGATTTGCAGAGCTTATGAATGATGCATGTAACCAGTAATTCTACGTTCTACGGTGAGGAGTCTCCCAGAATTCGCACAGATCTTTTGTCTTCTATCATCATGCACTTGTTGTAACAATGTTTATTGTTTTAATCTTATGCATTTTGCTGTTGGAGCTGGCTGGAGTACACTGAATTGTATAGAACAACATACAGAGCTTGTTAGTTGAAAATAAACCTTTTGAACTTACACATAGTCTCTGTGGTATTTGGTGTGGTGGTGGTGGTGGACTTACACGAGTGAGTGAGCGAAAGGGTGTTATCTGTTCTGGGTTGTGTAATCATTGGGTATCTTCGGGTGGGGGTTCGGGGACCTAATGAGACACTATAGCTAGTCGTTCAAGGGATTGTGGGTTCACTTCTGACTGAGGTGTGAGGAAGGTCCAAGTTCCAACCTCCCATCACAAACATCCTATTTTCTTGTGCATAGTTCTGCATGGGGCTGTGCAGAATCCCCACATCAGTAGTAGTATGTACTATATCCTATCAAAAATAGTCAAATATCTGGTTGGGCATTTTGTTTGTGGTAATTGTCAAAGCCTCAAGATTAAGAAGCCTAGAAGAGGACAACCGAAAGGACTGGACTCAGTGGCTAGAGCTATTGGTCAATCTGAGTTTTATTCAAAACCGTAAAATAAAGAGTGGCAATGCAAACTGGGCAAGCTTAGCGACAGACTAATAGTAGTAGTACAGACACTCATAGCAGAGGCAGTTAGAACTTAGAGGAAGGGATAACCAGAATTTAGAAACAAATAGTCAAGTCAAGATCAAAGAATCTTTTGTAAAAAATAGAATTAGGGAGTGGTACCAGAATTAATAGTTTGGAAAAAATAAGGTGCAGTAAAAGTTAGGGCAATATAATTGTTAATATTAACCACTGGAGGACTTACTGGGACCAGCAGCAGGGCCCTCGGTAGAGGAGCGGTCCTCTGGTGGTTGTCCCGCCGACTCGGACCCCGTCTTCTTGCCCCTGGGTGCTGCAGATCAGTGATCATGTAAGATATAATAAAGAAAGACACAAACATTAATGATTGCTGTGAAACAAATAAATTATCTAAAAACGCTCAAAAAACGTTTTAGGAAACAAAATTGCAATAAAATTGACCTATCTAATCCGATCGACTACTGGCTTGCGGATTCACGGACAGTCTACTTATTTAGGAACACTAATTCAGTGTTCCATTCTGATTGATTCAAATAAAATCCAGAACACTAACTAAGCCTAAGTACCACCTGACCTAGCCCACCTATTCCAGGCGGGCCAATTGTTCATTAAGTCTGCATTTCCATTTTTTTTAGCCCTCAAAAATGCATAGATGAGAAGGAGGACACATGCATAAATTGGTGCATAATGCATACACCAAATTGTTGGTTGGTTGCGTCTGATGTTCTGCTGCTGACTGACACTGTTAAGCCTACCACTCACTAAACAAACTACAAAAGGTTCTACTAAGGACTGGGGTAAGCAGCACTCAGTGACAGAGGATGCGTCACGCAGACCGCTCAAAAATTATCAACTAATAGTAACTAAACCTAGTATCAATCCATCCACCACTATTTGACAGGAGGACAAAGGAAGGACTAGACTCTCTCTAGCAATAGCATTACCTAACTGAAGTTCTCTAAAGTAAACTCTTACATAATAATAAATTCAAGCGAGCGCAAAGTTGCAAACAAGTAAGAGTAGCGCCCAGCACCTGTGTCCTACAATCACAGAAGATTTTGAAACATAATTTACCTGCAATGTAAGCAGCAGTATTCTTGTTATTTGTAAAGAATTTATACACAAATCACAATACTTATACTACTATATATATTAGCTACTCACCAAGCCCCACGACCTCGACACCTAGCAGGTCCAACAGGTCCTGCTCCCGGTCCAGGATGTCTGACCACCGGTGTGCCAGCTGGTTATGGGTGCGCCGGACACCTGAGCAGCGAAACACTGCCCGGCGCACCTTCGCCCAACGGCGGTGACGCTCCTGGGTAGGGTACCCGGAGCCTGGCCTGCCGCCTGCTGCCAAGGTCAAGGGGAGGTGGCACTGAACAAAATAAACAAGGGCGGCCACCTCCGCCTCACTAAAAAGCTGGCGGGCTTGCACCCCTGCAGGGCGCAGTCTGCCGCAAGGCAGGCGGCTCTTGGGCGCACGCGCCTTGCCCTTCGAGCCGTTACTGCTGCTGCTACCCTTCGCCATGGTTCTGGGGTGGGAGGAGGCGGAAAAGAAAAGTTAGAAGGGAAAAATAAAGTTATGGGAAGAAGTAGGAGCTTAAAGAAGAAAGTTATATAAAACAGTCGAAAAGTAAAAAAAACACAGTAAAAAGTAGAAAAAATGCAAAATATAGACTTAGGCAGTGTAAAAAACTAAGGATTGCAAAGATTGAGGGAGGATAGAAAAGCAGGCCCAGAACCATAGTATAGAGTGAAAAACAAGATGGCCGCGCCCATTGCGACCGCGTGGGTAAGTTTGCGCGATATTTCTCCCCGAGCCCGCAAAAAACATCGCAAACACGTACGACGCGTTCCCGAACATGAAATGCGCATCGCGAGCACGCTATACGTGACCCGGAACAGGAAATGAGGGATCGCAAACGGGCGGGACAAGTGAAAAGCAAGATGGCCGCGCCCATAGGCGACCGCATGGGTAAGTTCGCGAGATACTATCCCCCGAGCACGCAAACAGCGTCCCGAACACGCACAACGCATTCCCGAAGAAGAAAAACGCATCGCGAACGGGCGCGACAAGCAGCTACGCATGCTCGCGTAGCTACGCGTAGCGCTCCGACGTCTTCGCGTAGTTTCGCGTAGCGCGACTACGCGAACTATGCCCAGGGTTACTTCTGACACCACTTGTGGGGGGGATGGGTGGAAACAGAATCTAGGAGGCCTGATGCAGTTCTCAATTTGGACTTATTTATTGAACTGTTATACATTCTGACAAAACTGTAATGCATGAAAACTGGTTTTCTCCTTCGTCATGTTGATGGAAGCTTCTTCTTCTTTTCTCACAGGATGGTCGTTAGGTGATGGATGGTTCCCCAGGAGGCTCAAAGAAAGAAGAAAATAGCGATAAGTATTTGGACTTCCTTTCTTCATTTAGTAGAAGAGACCTTCACCACACCCAGATAAAATGTGAACAGGACTGGTTCTCGGTGCTGGTGGTTAAAGTAAAGTAGGAGAGAAATAGAGGTAGGTGCTGGGGTTCGGGGCTTGACCCTCCCTCACACAGACCTTAACAACATGGAAGGAAGAGATACAGCAGACAAATTCCTATAGAATAGGCAACATAAAATTGGTCTATGTCATCAGCTGGAGCCATATCGCCAAGGTCACAAAAGGAATCCCACATCATCTAAAACAATAAGCAGACACATGGCAGTATAACAATTTCTGATCACAGGGTCATTCCAATGCAATGTTGCTTCATCTGGTGGAATGTCACAAATGTCAGTGATGTGCCACAAGACCTTTGGCCTACAATGAGGAGACACATCAACAGCTACAAACAATTTATACACAATGAGGATTTAGCCAATGTGAATGGAGACTGGCATGTTTTGGGCCCACAACAACATTTTGCTGGAGCACATGATGGCACACATATTTTATTAGGACAACCACATGACAAGGAACAGGTCCAATGGATTCCTCTTAACTTCCATCCTATTGGTGTGAAAGCTGTCTTGGTACAGGTTTTGTACACCCAAAGTCTGTGACAGACATTTCCAGGAACAATCCATGTCCACTTTGTATGTCCAAACAGCATCATATACCTGTTAATGTCACAACTCTGACATGTCCAAACGAAGATGCCATGATGAGGGTACCTAAAACAGACCACAACAAAGAGATAGCGTACATATGACACATTCACATAGTCAACTTCTGGAGAACACAGTCTATGACAAAAGTCTAAGCTAAACAAAGCAGCAGTAACAAACTGACCATATGTCAAATCCTTCCTCCACAAACACCTTTCACCAGAATTTGCCAGAGCATTGGCTTCCTAATATTTTCCCTAAATATACTCCTCTCATCATCACAACAAGAGTTGCTTTAGTAGTCAAGGTCATGACATCTCACAACATACTTACACTCATGAGAAGAAGTTGTTGGTGAGATCTTGATGCAAGTCAACTCCTTCCTCTTCACCAATATCGTCATCATTTGGCATATCAGGATCCTCACCTGTGGCACTTCCTGGTCTCTTTCCTCTTTGATATAAGGGATGTTCCGTCGCAGGGCAATGCTGTGGAGCATGCAGCAGGCCACGGTGACTTGACACACCTTCCTGGGTGAGGAGAAGAGGGCTCGCCCTGTCTTGTTCAGACATCTGAATCTGGCCTTCAGGAGCCAAAAAGTCTGCTCCACTGGCCAACGTATTTTTCCATTGGCCTCATTGAAGTGGACTTCCCCTGGTGTAGTTGGATTACTCAGTGGTGCCAACAACCATGGATGGTTGGGGTATGCTGAGTCTCCTAGATGGAAGACAGACATAAGTGCAACAATAAGTTACACACTTTCTGATCCTACTACCTGACATCACCCACACACAGTTAGGGCAGATCAAACTTACCAAAAAACCAGGCACTCCCGGTAGTAGTTGTGACATCAGTTGGGGTATGGTGCTGTTCCGCAGTATGAAGGATTCATGGTCTCATCCTAGGGACTGGGCACAGACTTTTGAGATGTACAAATTCGGTAAGCAGACAACTTGCACGTTGATAGAATGGAAGTGCTTCCTGTTACAGGACACTAAGGCAATATGGCTGCAGTCAATTGTTCCAACCACATGTGGGATGTGACTAAATCCATCGAAGTCAACTTTCACATTGACTAAATCCTCATGTTTGGTGAACATGATGTAGCTGTCAATGTGTCTTATCATTGCTGAAAGTATGTCTTGTAGTACACCACTGAACATTGGCTGAGGCATGCCACCAGATATAGCCTCAGTGTATTGAAAGGAACCTGTGGCCAGAACATGCAATACTGCCATAGGTTTCACAATAGATGGGATACATGATGAATTAGTGTTTTGAGGAAGGAGATCAGGCTGCAACTGATGAAATGAATCCTGTATTGTTTGCCTATTCAAATGAAACTTCTTGATGACATCCCTTTCTTCCATGGTCTGAAGGTCTAGAAATAGGCGGTACCCTGGAGGCTGTCGTCCCCTCCCTCTCCCTGGGTACCTATGTGTGAAGTGAAAACAGTTTTGAACATTAGTCATAGTGTCCAGAGTGGTATATATGAAGAGTAAGCCAAATGCCATGTGACAAAACACAACTGCTTCAGAAAGCATTACACATAATTCACATAATAATTATCTACTGTCCAACATCCCCATTGTGGTCTTCACATGTGTCTGTAACAGAAATGTGTGCATTATACATCCAAAAATGTATATAATTGTAAAGTTTGAGTTGTTCTCACAAAATACCGTCACTGGAAGTGTACAGTGCACCACAGTAATATAGAGTTTATGCACAGAAACACACTACACTGATGTTTGTGTACAGGAAATTACAGAGCAATAGGGTAATACATATGTAAACATGTTACAACACATTTGTAGTAGTGGTGACGCACTTAATAGTCACCAGTACTGTTGTTCCAACCGCAAAAATGGTGGATGCCTGACCTCACATATAGGACATTCGGAACCTACTGCAGCCAGCGGAAGTCACCCACATGGTGGGCGGTTACTTCCTGGGCGGACACAGCCATAGGCTAACTTTGGTGATGTTGATGGTTGCTGCCCAATGGCTGGGTCCATCTAAGCTGATGACCGCATACGTGGCGTACATGTACGCCATGGTTTGAAAAATAACTCACTTACCTCCTGACACTGCTGCTATCAAGACCTCCTCCAATTTAGCTGCTGTTTGCCACCTCTGTGAGCAATTTTGCCAGGCCAAGCAGATGAGAGGGCCCATGCTTTTTCTCAAGTGGAGCTGGAAAAACTGGTTGAATAGGTCCTTCTCCTGTATGGCCAGCTCTATGGCTCACCAGAGGAACAGGTAACTATCTCACATACCTATTTTACTCTGTTCAACTCCATCCTTTCCATTCACACAGGCTACAATGTGCCTCTGAGTCCCAGAGTGAATTTAGATTACTGTTCTAACATTTTGTGTCCCCTTCATAGGACAATCATGTAGTGGATTGTGGAACACTGTACTTTTTGTACTTAACATCACCATTGTGATGTGTGAGTGTGATAAGCCCTACTTCCTACTTGTGTTGCATGCACATATCTCTGCATGTATACATTTCATAGTACCTATGATATATTTGCTAATCAGATCATGGCAAATGTGCAAAGAAATGTATAGGCTTTACAGCTGATGATGTTAGCTATGTGTACAGTCCCACATATCACTCAGCCAACATCAGGCCTCACCAAACTGTTGTCTGGGAGCTAGCTATACCTCACAGACCCTTCACACACCCATAATGAGACTTATACACTCACACAGATATGTACTCAAGCGCTGAGACAACCAGCTCACCGATCCAGACACGTAGCTGCTTACATGTCTCTCAGGCTTGCTAGTGCAGAGGCTGTGTTTATAGTTTTACTTCCATGTCAACTTGGCATTTAAAAGCCTTTGTCATGTCTTAAATCACTCTTCTACTACATATAGGTAATCCCTTAAGCTATGTCGTAGGTAGGCAGAGAACAGGGTGCTATGTGCTTAAAAGGTAAGACATATAGTTTAAAGTTTCAGTGAGTTACATGCACACTTACAGACACATATGCTTAGTTATACATCCAGTCTCTTACTCACACTGCAACTCACATATGTATTTACAAAAACATAGAGACACTCACACATCTACTCAGACAGTGGCCGAGGCACTTAAACATTCACTGACACCCTAATTCAGGACTTATGTATCCAGCAGTACCAAAGCTAGTTGCACACACAGTAGCATACTCTAACACTAACTAACACAACCAGTAACCTATCCATAAATCTAGGAGCATATAGATTTCCATACCATAGAGTTACTAAGAGAGCCACTCTTAAACTGATATACTTATTTACTCAAACACTCACACACTTATACAAGGGCTGATATACTCACTCAGATATGTACTCAAGCGCTGAGACCATCAACTCATCCATCCAGACAAGTAGCTGTTTACACATCTCTCAGACCTACTAGTGCAGAGGCTACGTACAGTCTTACTGACATGCTGACATGCTAACTTGGCAATTTAAAAAAAATTGTCAGGTCTTAAAGTACTCTTTTACTAAATATAAGGAACCCTTAAGGTAGACCATAGGTAGGCATAGGCAATGTGCTTATAAGGTAGGACATATAGATTAAGGTGTCAGTGAATTACATACTCTAATACTAACACAGCCAGTAACCTATCCATACAGCCACTTGCATATAGATTTACATACCTGTAAAGAAACTCACTCTTATACTGATATACTTATTTACACAAACACTCACACACCCATACTGTAACTGATACACTCTCTTAGATATGTGCTCAAGCCCTGAGACAAACAACTCACCCATCCAGACAAGTAGCTGTTTATACATCTCTCAGGCCTGCTAGTAAAGAGCCTGTATATGCAGTTTTAGTTCCATGTTGACTTGGCATTTAAAATCCTTTGCCAGGCCTTAAACTCCTCTTCTACTATATTGGCGTCACCCTTAAGGTAGGTCGTAGGTAGGCTATAGGGCAGGGTGGTATGTGTTTAAAAGGTAAGGCATGTGGTTTTAAGATTCACTGATTTACATGTGCACTTAGGTCCCATACGCCCAGTTATCAATCCAGTTTCCCTCCTACACTGTGAGTCACATACTTACCCAGGCCAGATACACACTGATCCATACAGTAACATGCACAGATACACACCTATGCATACAGTGATACAGGCAGAAACACATTTATTTAGACATGATAAGTAACAGACTTCCAGTGGCTATAACATTGATATAAGTATTTATATAGGAAATTAAATGGTTAAATTAGGTAATTTTATGATATATAAGGAAAAGCTAAATATATATATTTCTTTTTGCTTGTAGAGATCTACTTCTACTCAAAAACAGACACAAAACGCGGAGAACGTATTCAAAGAGAAAGTAGATGCTTGTAAGAAAACTAAGACGTTTCTTAAAAATGTATGTGGAAACATGCAAAGCAAGGAAAACCATGGAAATAAATAGCAAGATTTTAGAACGTCTAAGAAAAGAGTAAAACTAAGTAATATTAAGAGTATTAAATGTTATAAGAAAGCAAATACTTTCACAAGAAGTAAAAGCAATTTAAGGAAATCAGTGTCAGAATGTTTCTTAGTAGAGAAATTAAGAATTTGTCACAAACTATGACGCACTGTAAAAGGAGTAGAGAAGCTTTCAAACAAAAACTACATGTTGAATATGTAGTTGATAAGGCATTTGCCCTAAAGAGAAAGCTATTTATTTTGCTACTGAACAGGATGAGAACACTAGATAAACAGCGCTGTTTATGAAGAGAAGGAGCCAAAAAAAGACTTGTGAGTAGGAGTAATATCTGAAAAAGTTTCTGAGGTGAATGGAATGTTACTTCCAGTACTGAGCCTTTCTTTAATAAAGAAAGCTACTTTCAAGAGAACACATTAGTGCACGCAGTTGAAAAAACTGGTTGATGTTATGAGGAGAAAGATGGTACTCCCATTCCCCAAAAAAAGGACCTGCTTCTGTAACTGTGCTACCGGCCGCAGTGTTTAATTAAACCGTTCCTCTGTTGCCAAACCCTCTTGTCTTTTGTTTTTTCAAGGTAAATTCAACATTTTGGCAAGTCAGCAAAGAGAGATTGGTACCTTGGACCCGACTGCAGCCGAAAGAAAGGGACCCCGCCTGGACAAATTCATATTTGTGCACCAAAGAAGGTGAGCAGACACTGCAATTGATTGAAAGTTCTGCGGAATCTGCAGGGCTGGGTGCCGTCCTGACGGCACCTTCAGATGGTAAGAGACCACATATGATCATTAGTCCCCAGCGTTTGGCGTATGGCAAACTAGGAAGAAGTGTCAAAATCTAACCTGAGCGCCCTGCCACTGACTGAAATCTGGCATGTTACCTATTTTATGTTTATGAACTGAGTAGTCGCAAGATGGCCTTGGAGGCATTTCCACGGAGGTAATATTTTTTTGATAGTCAGCACGCTAGATAGTGTGAAATTGGTTGTCACTTGGATCGCTGGGCATGACACATATCGTACGCTTGTCCCCTGGGTGTGACACAGGGTTGAGGCCTCACTGCTTGGACTGGTGGGTGTGATGCACATGGTACGCATGGGCCCTGGGTGTGTTATAGGGCCGACACCTAGATCCTATTTTTTTGTCTAAAAGGGGTTTCTCATACTACAGGTCTCTTAAACACTGTTGGTATCTGAAAGAAGTGAGAGTTGTTGTTCGCATGGACCGCTGGGCATGACACAGATGGTACACTAAGCCCCTAGGTGTGAAATAGGGTGAAATTCGGACAGTAGGGAAAAGATTTAGATTTGGGAGTTCAGGTGTAGCTTGTGTTTGGCCAAAAGGGGCCTGCAATTCTTCGAGTTATTCCTTTTCTCCGCAAAAAAAATGTTGTTTTCTTTGTCCTTGAGCTGATATTGACAGACCATCGGGCTCACTTAGTCCCATGTACCGGTGCAGGGCTTCCCCTGGTCACAGGATAGCATGCACTAGGAGCAGGCTAAGGTATTTTTGACAAAGTCATATTTTTTTTCTCTGTCAGTTTTTTCTTATTTCAGTATTGAAATTGATGCAAGATATATTTGATATTGTGGTGATTTGATACTGTGGTGCTGGTAAATTAATGCAAATGTTTTGTCATTGTCTCAATGTGCTATATAAAGGAATTATTTTCACAATCGTTATTTTATATCACAGTAAGTCTGCTATTTTCTGACAATCTTTCTTCTAGGTTGTGACCCTTCATATGCATTGGTATTTGTGTTTGTGAAATGTACATATTGATGCATCTGTACATAGCATTGAGCTCATAGTAAGTAGAAAGAACCAGCTATCTCCTTGTATAATATTTCCCCATGACCAGAGTAGAAGTTAAAAATTCCCCAAAAAACAGAAAAACTAGGGTGCATCTGTTCTTTAAAAAGTACCCAATGTATCATGGAGTCACCACTAAAACACATGCAAACCAGGTTCCCCACACAGGCTAAAATACTTAACAAGTACCACAAATGGCACGAATACACTAAGGCACACGCGTTTCCCTGGCCAAAAGAGGGAACCTTTGACACTAACATAATCGAACACATGAGGACACACATACCGATCAAATATGCAGGACAGAAAAAAGGTCAGGAGAGATGCACTATTAGAGCTGAGGATTCCCAGACCAATAATCCTATCCCACAGATGATAAGCAAAGCTGTAACTCCCCGACGTTCGACCCGCCCTCCATTGAGTTCAGCCCACCGTACCCCAGTGGCGCTAAGAACACACAATCCCACCAGGTCAGGCACATAACAATTTAGAGGCTGACCCTGAGGGAGATAGTAGTGAGAGACGAAGGAGAAATGTTTGCAGGAGGGGAACCAATTTGACCTTTCCTGGCCTAGGGGAGGGTCATTTGAGCCAGACGACTTGGCAACGCAGAGGATTGCATCAGATACAGGAGGGGAAATCCTGATTGGAATTTACCCTACATGCAACAATGCCTCGTAAGGTGGAAGGAAGGCGAGATCTTCGCAAGGCCATTTTGCCACCTGCCAGCCCACTGGATCTAGGGAAAGGATCAGTATTTTAGACCCTGGCCGGAGGAGGGATTCTTCCAATCAGAGGACATGGCCATTGCGGAAGACTGCATCTGACACAGAGGGGGAGATCCCAAGTGGAACTTACCCTACATTCAGGATTGCCTAAGAAGATGGGAACACTATGTTAAGTAAAGACCAATGAAGCTCCCACAAGCCACAATGTACTCACTACTACAAAAGGGCATTTCAGGGACCATCTCTGTGCCCTGGGCTCAGATGGATAAAGAAGGACTAATGACCAAATTGCCGCCTTTGCTGGATGGAGCAGGGAAATAGATCGCATGATTTGAGAAGAACACAATAGGAGTAAATCCAGCGATAGGCAATGTTTAAAATTCTGCTAAGTAGCCTCTTTGGAGAGCAGACTAACATGGTGTTCACCCAAGCTCACATCCCAGCAGTCATGCTGACAAACACTGAGCATGATGGGGCCGCATTCAGTTTGCAGAGGCACTTAATATGGACGGCCCTGAGGGAAATGTTCCCTGACCGGGCAGATGTAGGAGTGTTAATGGTGGACACCATGAAACCTGAATAAACCATAACTGAGTTTCTGGATAGAATGAGGGAACGATCGGAACAGGAGACAGGGCAGCCATGAACTGATATGGGTTCGCAAGTCGCGCACTTTTATAATATCCTCAAAAATGGGAGTCCCATCAAGATACAGAACGGTTTCGACAGTGTAGTAGGGTTAGATACCAAACCCTGGCGGGAGATACAGGTCCACATATTGCACTATTACAAAACGAAACAAGAGACGGATAAGGAGAAACAAGAACAAACTCAGAGAGACATCACTAAGTTGGTCCATCACAAGTTGAAAAAGACTGACTTTGAGGGGGTCGCATTGGCTGCGAGCATACAAATGGCACCAGTCTTGAAGAGGACACCACCGCAAAACCCTAGAGGGTTTCAACCTAACTATAACAGCAGAAGTCAGGGAGGATGGCAGCAGCTAGAACTTAGAGAATGTTATTACTGCTCAACACAGAAAGGAGCATAGGGGGAAAAAAAGTCAAGCCGCCCCCCACTCAACACATTATCAACAACCAGGGCCTGACTCAATGGACAGATATCCTTAGCTTTCAGACACTGGAGGAGTCTATAATATTTTCTAACGACGCCCCCAACGATGCGGTCTAATACCGCTAATTCAAGTGTCTAAATGTCCAGTTTATAAACGCACTGTCACTACACTGCAGCCAAAGAATTCCCACCAAAATTAATTAGAAAAGATTAGAAAAATGTCAGAATGGAGAGAAAGCACCTCACGGTAGTAACACCAAGGGGGCTTGCTAGTTGGTACTCGCTAGCACACCCACTTATCATCATTGGTTGCTTTCTCACCATGAAAAGAAAATGTGTTCCAACGTAAACTTTCTCAAACGTGAAGGAAGAAAACAGTGACAGCAAGGTACAATATGCACTGTAGGTGCTAATGTCACACAAGTGCCCTACTGATCCCCGTGAGAAAAGAAATGAAATGCAGTTCCCAACATTAAATATGAGATCCTACTCACTGGCCAAAGTTAACTTTATTCAGTGCTGTGAGCGTCCTCAATTAAAAAATGGTTCAACTTAGACCATTATTATGTCCAAAGCGCCAACATGTTTCGTTGCTACCACTTTGCGCAACTTCATCAGGGCTAAGGGGATGACCAGAAGATCAAGGGTCTCAAACGTAATTTGGATCGTTTCTCCCATGAGTGGGCATTCCCTTATGTTGAAGATAACTATTATCTAGCTAGTACCGAACAGGCCAGCTATCAGAGTTCCCAGAGGGGTGGACGCAGACAGACAAAGAGGACTCCAGCTAACTGGACATTCGATAATACCAGTAGTGAGGAGGAGGAAGTTGCTGAACAAGCCTCTACATTAAATCAGAATAGAGTGAGATTTACACCACACAATAGAACCAATGAAGATCTAGGTGCCCTATTGAGGTCTTTTTTAGGTCAGACCCAGAGGGGCACAAGGGGAGGTGGCGGTGTAACTCAGAGGGTCAGGGGCAGAGGAAGGGCCAATTTTCAACCAACATGGCAGACATACTCTCCCTGCATCACTCGCAGCAGAGGCAGAACACCAATGTAATGGAGGCCCCCGATAATGCACCACAGGGAGGGGGTAATTCTTCACCCCCCATGAATGACATTGTTGTTAATCTGTCTGACTATTCATTGTCCCCACAAGAACTGATAGTATTGAATAAAGGTCTGGGATTTGTTCCCACTCCACAGCATGATACCTTCAAGTGCCATACGGAAATTTTTGAAATGATGAGGAAGATCAAGATTCACAAATTCTTTTTGGATAAAGAGAGAGAACCTCAGTCTGTTTTTAACACTAACCTTTATCGACCTTCAGGGTTCTGCCCTCCAGGTACATTGGTGGGTCCGGAGGTGGCTGTTTTTGAACAGCGGGTCCTCCATGACATCGAGGACTTGGAAGAGAGACAGAACCAGTTCCACACTCACAATATGAGTAGAAGTGATTGGCTGGCTGTGAAAACTCTTCAAGAAAATGAATCAATCACGATTAAACAAGCCGATAAGGGTGGGGCAGTGGTTGTTCTTAACACCCATGATTATGAAGCAGAAGTCCAGAGACTTCTAGGGGTGCGTACTAACTACCAACCACTGATGCGGGACCCCACTCCTGAATTACAGGATATCATCAAGACTTTGGTGGTGTGTGCTAAGGAGAAAAAGTGGATCACGTGCAAGGAAGCGGATTTCTTAATTAACTTGAAACCGCGTGTACCGGCTTTTTATATCTTGCCGAAGATCCACAAACCTCAGCACCCACCACCTGGTCGCCCGATCGTGTCGGATATCCAATCTGTATTGGAGCCTTTGTCCCAGTTTGCGGACTTTTTCTTAAGAGAAGCAGTCATCACACAGCCATCCTTTGTGCAGGATACCACTTATATACTTAATATTCTTAATACAGTGGTGTTTGACCCCAGGGAACAATTTTTAGTTACCATCGACATTGAATCCTTGTACACCAGCATACCCCAGGATGCCACGCTGGTGGCAGCAGCGCGGGCTCTGGGGGAGCTGGAATGGTTTTATGACACTCCTCAGTCCTTTGTTTTGCAGTGCATTGAATTGGCTCTCACTAGAAATTTTTTTGAGTACAGGAATCAGCTGTATCTCCAAGTGTCGGGCACGTCAATGGGGGCTACATTTGCGCAAAGTCTGGCCTGCATTTATGTAGGCCAGTTTGAAAACAATGTGATTCATCATGCCTCTAACCCCTTCAAAGAGAATATTTCTCTTTGGAGGAGGTACATTGACGATGTCCTGTGCATTTGGACTGGTTCAGAGGACTCTTTATTGACATTCCTGACCTGGTTAAACCAGGCGGATGGTTGCCTGAGGTTTACATGGTCTTTTAGTAACATCTCTGCTGTCTATCTTGATGTGGATATAACAGCAAGGGACAAAAGGCTATGTACCTTTGTCCATCAGAAGCTGACGGATAGGAATTCCTTGCTGCACTATCGCTCTTTTCACCCCAGAGCGCTCCGTGACAATCTTCCGGTGGGGCAGTTTTTGAGATACCGACGGAATTGTTCCTCTACCGATAAGTTCATGGAACAGTCGGAAGAGCTAGCAACCAAGCTTAGAGCCAGGGGCTATCCAGTCAAGGTGATCAGAAGAGCCCGCACACGTGCATTAAATACCCCACGTGATGCTCTATTGGAGAGAAATGCAAAACAAAAGGACGAGTGTCTACCTGTTGTTACCACCTTTGATCCTCTTTCAACGAAAGTGAGACAGATAATAAGAAAACATTGGTCAATTTTGGATACAGGTGCAAAGAAGATGCCGCCGCCGCGGTTTGCATTCAGAAGAGCCCTCAACTTAAAAGATAAACTGGTCCATACACGGTCCTTTGTGATGCCACAATCATCCAATTTACCATCTGGCCATTACCCTTGTGGTGAGTGTTCAGTGTGTGACCTTACACAAGCTACTAAAAGTGTCTCTCTGGTGAGTGGCAAAGTATGGCATTTAACTAAATTTAGTAATTGCAATACTTCAAATGTCATCTATAGGCTCACCTGTTCTTGTGGGTTACATTACATCAGACTCACCACTCGCAAGGTGAAAGTGCGTATTCAAGAACATCTTAGCACCTTGAAAGCAGGCAGATTAACAACTCGTCTGGTGCAACATTTTCAAGAGATGAAACATGACTTCAGGGCTCTGAAGTGGACGGTACTCGAAAGGGTGGTCGCAGAAACGCACAATGCTGATACCATTTTAGCAAGAAAAGAGGCTAAATGGATTTTTTCTGAACAAGTGGACCGGTGTGGTCTAAATGATTCCATAGAATGGAATAAAATTAGCAGACATTGAGGCCAGTCTACAGTCATGTCTTTTGGTATGTTCGGGGTGAGGGGCTCTATGAAATGATGGTGCGCCTATCCTTCTAATATTGGCCTCTCTGTCCCTTTTTGGCGTTGGTGTGTGGCAAAATAGTTCACATCCTTCTCCCGTCACTCTCCTGGTATGAATGTCTGGCGGCTATAATGTGTGAATCACTACATTGGAGTGTAATAGCATAGATAGGCGCCAGTCATTGGTAATAATGTAGGACTTTGTGTCTATGTGGGTTAATGCATAACAGTAAATTAACCCCGGCCTGGGTATATTGGAATGTACAATTTGGGATTTTGTTCGGGCCTATTTGTGCTAGGGATCGTGGAGAGATTCATTGTAAATAGAGTTTTATTCACCTCTCCAATATGGTGCCCGTGCCACCCAGGAAGGACCTGGAGGCGTGGACACGTGACGCAGTGCGTCGCGTGATGACGTTTCGAAGGACGCCCGGGTTGAATCTTAAATGCCCGCGGGGCCCGTGTGAGTGAGGAGGGAGCCTTGAGATGCCGACAGTTCCCAGTAGCGGTAAGGCAGGGGACAGTATGGATGGTACAGAGGACTCTATTTTAGGATAAAGATAGGGTTTGTAAATGGACCCTTTCTTACTCGCGTCTGAGATTTTGGCTGACGCTTGAGTTATTTTTACTTACAAAACAAGGCTTGTAATAGACATATCTGGGTAGCCATTATGTGGCGGGTAATTGATATCTAATCCCGTCACAATAACAGGTTGTGTGAAGGCCCACTTTTGATTAATAATGGGAAAAAGGGCGTGAATTGAATAACTGCGAAACTTACGTATATATATGCGGGGAGTGTTTGATAGCCGTGGCATTGGCAGATATAGCAACAGATTTAGACACTTCCCACACAAAAAGTCTTTGTCTGAGTGTGTGAAGTGATGATGTGATGTATAATGAGCATTTTACTGTTTGCGCTTCTCTATAGGTGCCATAATTGTATATGGTTACCCGGCGGTTATGCGACCAATTGGTGCGTACCGCACAACGAGGAGGTTGCAGGTACGAGGGACACTGGCAACTACTCGGTAATTAAAGGTCCTGCATTATCATCATTACAAGTATGTTGTGTAGTGGAAAATGGGGGTTATTTACTCCTGGCACGTGTTTTGTCTTTTTATTGTCATATACCTGCAGACCAAGTGGTAATTCTAAGTGAAGTGAAGACTGGTCATCCCCTTAGCCCTGATGAAGTTGCGCAAAGTGGTAGCAACGAAACATGTTGGCGCTTTGGACATAATAATGGTCTAAGTTGAACCATTTTTTAATTGAGGACGCTCACAGCACTGAATAAAGTTAAATTTGGCCAGTGAGTAGGATCTCATTTTTAATGTTGGGAACTGCATTTCATTTCTTTTCTCACAGGGATCAGTAGGGCACTTGTGTGACATTAGCACCTACAGTGCATATTGTACCTTGCTGTCACTGTTTTCTTCCTTCACGTTTGAGAAAGTTTACGTTGGAACACATTTTCTTTTCATGGTGAGAAAGCAACCAATGATGATAAGTGGGTGTGCTAGCGAGTACCAACTAGCAAGCCCCCCTTGGTGTTACTACCGTGAGGTGCTTTCTCTCCATTCTGACATTTTTTCTAATCTTTTCTAATTAATTTTGGTGGGAATTCTTTGGCTGCAGTGTAGTGACAGTGCGTTTATAAACTGGACATTTAGACACTTGAATTAGCGGTATTAGACCGCATCGTTGGGGGCGTCGTTAGAAAATATTATAGACTCCTCCAGTGTCTGAAAGCTAAGGATATCTGTCCATTGAGTCAGGCCCTGGTTGTTGTTAATGTTATTACTGCCACAGGATGGGCCACATTGCCGACTGATGCCAGCTCAAAGAATATGATGAACGGAGGTCGATAAACCTGGGCCAGTCTCCACAGAATCTCCACCCACAAAACCAAGCCTCGGGGAACCTGAATACACCTTATACTCCGCCGCAGGGAAGTCAGTCAGCTACTGCACTACCACAACAGGGATCAGGTAGTTGGACAAATGTGTGGCAACAGCAACAACAGACAGAATACCCACCCCAACAGGGACCGGGGAAATAAATGTGTCAGGGAGGGCTAACTGTCTGGGGAGGCAATGCCTTTGCACAAACACAGAACTCAATTATGCAGTAAGTCAAAACCCCCAATGTGAAGCATCTGTTTTATGCGCACCTCATAATTCACTGTAGCAAAACTCAAAAGAAGAACCAATGAGACAACATTAGGAATTCAAGCCTTTACTTGCGTTTGGAAATTCAAGGCTGCTGGATATCATTTGTCAATTGGGTATCCTCACTGGAGTTCACCATGCCCAGTGCCTGCAGGAGCCTAGGCCCCATTCTGCTGCTGATACCCCAGGGTGGGACTGACTAACCATACCCCTTTGGCAGCCACGGTCTGTGTAGGTAACAGCGGTGGGGCGGTGAGGCCGGGTAAGGGGGGATTTCGAGGGATGATGCAGAGGGAAAATCAAATAAATAATTTATTTTCCCTCAGCATCATCCCTCAAAACCCCCCCTTACTCGGCCCTACCACCCCACCGCTGTTACCTGTACGGACTGCGGCTGCCCAGGGGGAAGGCAGCCTGATGAGGGGTCTGGGTGGTTCACTGTCTAATCCTTAAAGGCAGGCACCCAGGTCTCTATACCCACAAGTCAATTGGGATGGGTTCCAAATACCAAAGTGAGAGGACCCCATCTCGGGCCCCTAGCCTGGGACCAAAATTCCTTCATGGCGTGAGGTTACAACAGTGCCCCCAAAAAGCTAGCAGCCTCCAGCCAAAGGAGCCCCCCTGTAAGTTCCAAAACGAAGCTGTCCTCTAGTATTGGGAGCCAGGGTTCCTATACTCTTGGGATAGTGAAGACCCCAAATCACTACGAAGGTCCGCCCAAATAACCAAATATCCCAGTCCATCACCTTCATTAGAACAGATTCGATGAGTTCTTGACCTTAGACTCCTGATTCTCCATGCAGCAATGTTTTTTCCTCCCTTCTCCCTGAAATGTATTCAAAGCCTGTTCGCCGGGTAATGCCTCTCCAGAATAATGAAAGAAGCATGTTGCCGGTTAGGAGTCCCTGGCCTTAGCTGGGAACCTCAGGTCCAAATGCCCAGGAAAAGACGTGGTCCGAAGGAGAGGGGAGTGCCAGGGAAAAGGGAGTCATCAAAAATCCATCACAGCTGTTTGTGAGATTAGAACTTATGAATGTGCTCACCCCCGTATCAGGCCAAGCAGTCAGCCACCAGGCCTTACACAAACAGTAAGCCCAATATCAGACACTGCAATATCAGAAACACATGGAAGCTATGGGTCAGTTTTAAGACCACCTCAACTTTTCCCCCTCTAGTTGAAAATTCAGCTAGAGGGGGAAATGTTGATATTGATAAAATCGATACCAATGCTTATAATGGTTCACTCCAATATACGAACTAAATTGCATCAATATTATCAAATTCACCCATCATGAACTCTCCATCAACCTGACTCAGAAATGTGTGGTCAGGCAGACTCTGCGACCTAGGCCTGAGGTTATTGATTGACAGGTGACAGGTGGAGTGGTATGTAGCCAGCCGACAAAGACACAAATAGGAAACTCAGGTCCATCCCCCAGATAAGCGCGGCGACACTACAATGGTCCAGGAAGATTGGCACCAATAAAGCACACGTGGCAGGAGGGATGCGTGCATTCCCTAAACACCATAAAGTCAGATGCCACATGAAGTTAGGAACACATAGCTAATCAGGACACAGCACACACAGTTCACGCAGTGCTCACACGCTCCTCATGCCAGACATCGGGACATGTTACCCACTATCCACCATTGTGTCCACACAATGTTGAGGCCCACCTGCATTTCTTATCAGGGGCCTTATTTATGACTCCACAGACAAGGCCTGCATTCTTTTACCAAAAAAGGATTGTTGGAAGTAAATGAGACCCAAAAACTGTATAAAGACACGCTCAGATTGATTGTACTTTGAGACAGTCTTCAGACCTGCTTTTGTAATTGTGCTCCCGGCCAAAGTGTTTAATTAAACCAACTGTTCCTGTTTTGCCAAACACCTCTTGTCTTTTGCTTTTTCAAGGTCAATTCATATTTGAGCAAAATTTATTTTAAAAATGTTGATGTTGTTAGAGATGTGACATATATAAAGATGAAATATTACCATCAAGTGGACAGATTGAAAAAGTGGATCAATCCAGATTAGAAGAAATTTACGAACACTACAGCATCCACCCTCTGCATTCTAAAGAAGTCATTTGTGATGCTATTGTTCTCTTTCAAATAAGGCAAGTAAAAGTTCATGGAAAGAATGAAAACTTAGAATACAGCTTAATTAATTTGATGGTATGTTAACGTTGCACCAACAAGTATCGGTATCACAGTCATGGAGAACTGAAATGTATGTTGAGAAATGTAGGTGCTCCTACCTGGTTTCTGATGCTCAGTTGTGCTGAATACACCTGGGATGGCATGCTTGAAGTTTTGAGAGACACAAACTCTAACCTTAAAGATATCAAAGTAAAGACAGCTAGAGAACTTTGCTCCTTCAATCCCGCTAACGTTTGCAGATATTTTAACAACAGATTTCAAGCTACGATGTCTTTCATCTGTAGCAAAAGAAATCCTCCTCTTGGCGAAGTAAATGATTTCTTTTGGCGAAAAGAGTACCAATCAAGAGGTGTTTCTCATATTCACATGCTGTAATGGATAAAAGATGCTTTGAAATTTGGAACAGACAGTGATAAAATCTGTCTTGTCTTTCATATGGTATGTGACATGCACCATCCCAAAATACAGTGGTTAAACAGGCATGAGACAGCAAGTTCTGCACTTTCAAACTCACAGATATGAGAAGTACTGGTGTAAAAAATACAGATTGTCGATACAATATGTCGATTTTGATTCCCATGACCTGTCATTTCTCAAGGAAGAGTGAAAACCTTTTTGTCTTCAGTCACAGATGCATTGACACACAAATCACTGAAAAACACATACAACTTGAGAAGAACAGAATCATCCAACTATATTAATGACTACAACCCTGTGATTCTCAAGAGGTGGAATTCAAATATAGATCTATAATTTGTTGCGAACAACTCCATCACTGTTGCTCAGTCAATACTTCACACATTACAAAATCAGAGAAGACAGAGATGAAGGAGATGTGGGAGGAGATTTCTGCAGAAAAGACTCTATCTAAGAAATCTTACAGCTTCAGCTTGAAAATGCTTTCCCATAGAGAGATGTGATCCTATGAGTGATGTGACCGGTTGAGCTTGGCCAGTTTGTTCTCAAGGTCAATGGGAATTGTTTCGGTAAGTTGAGGCCTAAAAAGTCCATGAAATAGAATGTTAAAATCTTTCCCAGAAATTCGGTACCTAGCAGAGTTTGGCCTGAAAAGTACAGACATTGTGTAATCAAATATGTTAGACATGTACTATCCAAGAAGGAGTTCACATCTAGAGACGTGCCTTTTTGAAGTACTTCAACATTACAGATACAAAAAGAATGTAATAGAAAACATAGACGAAGGGAAATATGCCGTAGTTGAATGTGACGGTTGTTTGGTGAGACATGCAAAAGGAAATGCAACTAATCACAGAAAACATAATTGCTAAACTCCAGACCAAAGAGAGTTTTTTTATTTGCCACTTCTACTCTTCAAGCCTTGGCACGCTGAATCAGAATTACAGAGAGACTATGACTGCTATGAAGATTCTTTCAATGCTTTGAAAGATACCATTCAGTGTTCAGTCTTCGCAAACTATTTGCAAATGTTAAATGATGAGATTGATCAGGAGGAAATGATTGCTGCTGAGATAGCTAAGGAGAGCTCATAAAGCTGCCAAAGTTCTGGACCCCTGAGACAAGATCCTCTTGGACACCCCATTACTGAAAATGAAGCTGCAACAGCTATGAATGAAGTGGAAACTGCAATGGAAGAATCAAGACAGAAAAGTGTTGATTTCAAACAATTAGTTGTACAACTGAACAACAAGCAGGAGAGATTTATATGGAGGTAAAGCAGAAAATAGAGCATGGATTCCTTCGTGAGAAGAAATAATACAAATGTTCATCATTTAAACTAATACTATAATACATCAGTGGTCAACCTGGCACTGTGAAAAGCTTTTTAATTATAGTTCCCACCGCTTACCTACAGAGGACTACAGAATCAAATTTATCGTGTGTAATAACAGCACCCATTGGATTGGCTACACACAACATTAAAGGAATTATTCTACATCGTCGACCCATGCTACCTGTTGAACATGACAATAAATTGCAAGACCAAAAGTTATCCGGTGTAGCTTGCCATGAAGTCTCAAGAGTGTTGCAGAAACTGAAGCTTTTGATCATCAATGAAGTGAGCATGGTCTCAAACTTAATGCTTGCCTTCCTTCGTACATTTGAGAATGCAACAGACTTTAAAAACATGGTATGATGTGCTGTTTGAAGGAAATAATTTAATTGTCTTCGGTCATCTACTGCAACTTACCCCTATCAAAGGACAGCCTGTTTTCAAGACACTTCTACATGATGAATCTTGGATATCTTTAGGAAGTATTGGCAATGTAAAAATTAAGCTAAACTTTGAATACAAGAAACTACTGAGTAATATGCGTCAAGCATCCGACCTGGAAAAAATAAATATTCTGAAGGACATTAGAGTAGGAGTTCTGACAAAGGAAGGGAAACGTACCTTAGAAAGTCAACTTATCAACAAACTGCTCTCCTCTAAGAACACAGCAGCACAGCTAATGTTCAAATTCATTGAAGAAGGCTAATATATAGTCTGTTTAATTCCTGCACTTTATGAGTGCTCCAATTTTAATGAACAATTAGTAAAACTGGAGAAAGAAGAAATTACAACTATTGACAAAATGAAACTCTGGGGAGTAACACTACTGCTAGGTGAAAAGCTACAAGCAAAATTGGACTAATTGGAAAAATCTGTATCCAAGACTGCAGGATTATGAAAGAGATTTCTGTGCTTAATACTACCCAATTTCAAAACTGTGCCTTTTGACAGAATGATTAAAATGGTTAAGCAAAATATGATCTGCATATACAAACAAGTGGAAAATACCTTATATTAATGCTACAATGATGCAGAGCAGATGGATATAAATTGGAAGCTGAAATTACAAACTTCAAAGCTAGACAAATATCAATTTCTGGAAACATTTATACTTCTATGGCTATCATCTTTCATAAATATCTGTACACTATACTGTCTATTTAAAGAACGAAACTGAATGGACAGAATGTACTGACACCAACCTTAAGTTTAAACCAAAACTGCCTTTCAAACTATGAAATTCTTAACTTTTGTTTCTTCAACCAAAGTTCTAAGGAGTATTTCTGTAAAAAATAAGTGTATTGTGTTTCTTCTATGTGGATCATCAGTGTTTTAGACATCATTGGCCTATCAGGACTGATATCTTTCAAAACGTTTTCCAAAATTCAAGAGCTTCTTATCTTCCACAAAGAAGTTAATATAACATCGAAATGCTATACTGTCTAATTAAACAGCGAAACTGGATGGACACAATGTAATCACAGGAACCTTAAACTGAAAGCAAAATTGCCATTCAAACAGTCACCTTTTGTTTCTTCAACTAAACTTCTACGTACTATTGGTGGAAAAAAAGTAAAGTATGGTATTTTGTCTAAATGGATCATCAGCATTTTAGACATCATTCTGCCTAACTATCTACTGATAGTTACTAGCGCCAAGATGACCGTGGGGTGATAGCTGAGCTTTACAAAAATATATATTATTATTAATAATAATAATAATATTAATAACAACAACAACAACAACAACAATAATAATAATAATAATAATAATAATGAGGGTAATACCAGAGGCGATGTTTTCAAAAGAATCTTCAAAATTCAAGTGTGGTTTAAATTTATTAGTATTATTGTACCAGGTATAATAATAAAACAATTATTTTTAAAATAGGTTTGTTTAGAGTAGTGTTGTAACTGTAGGTAAAACAACTGATTAACAAATTGTTTTGAGTGCAATACATAGTGTCACTTAATTACAGTGATATACCGTGGAGGTTTTTTTTAAATTCAATCTTTATGATGGTTTTTTCCCCACTGTTCAAGGATGAAGCTTCATACAGTTCATTCTTTATGGTAAACAAGTATGAAAGCTGAGAACAGTAAAAGGGATAGCTTTTGATATAATGTTGTAGCATAAGCAACGTATACTATTATTTTTGTAAACTTTTATAAATCAAATTCTAACTTATATTTCTATTCTTTTTGTTTTACAATAATGTTTGCAGTGAAATGCCTTTAGATGTGTCAATGTAGTTGTAGTGCCACAGAAATACTTCTTTGACATACTCGTGGAGAGGGTCTTCATGTATAAAGATCATTTGATATGTTTTGCCACCAGTTTCTTTGACCAGGAGGGGATGGTGAAAAAATCCCATGCAACTGATTACCACTTTGCTGTGCTGTAGCAGCTAATCCTGACTGCCATCAGCTGGTATTTTATTTAGAAATAGTATAGAAAAGAGCAAATTTAAATTTAGAAAAAGAAAAGAACAGGTGCTGAATTATGAACAGGGCATTTTATTTTTAACCCTGTTTGTGATTGTTTTTCCCCACTATTAAAAAATTAATATTTATGCAATACATTGATTATGGTATACAACTGCAAAAATTGAAAACAGTAAAAGGGAAGAACATCCATTATTAAAATGTGAAATACTAATACAGCATAGGAAATGTCTACTGTTTTGTTTGAAATGCAAAAGGTAGAGTGGCATAGAGGTACTAATACAAACAGAAACACACTGATAAACCCAGGCATACACCCATCCACTCAGCCACTCAAACATCCATTCACTCACCAATACAGTCAATAACAGACCAAGACACTTGCAGAGACATTTACAACTACATATTTCCCATACTGATAATGACTCATCTGCTTGCTCACTCGTATAGGTACTAACACAGGCATTTACTCACCATACAGCCAACAACACATTCATTCACTCATTCATACAGTCGCATGCACCTACTCAATTGCTCATGCAGTCAGTCATTCATCTACTCAGTCTCCCATATATTCACTAGCACACGCAGTCACTCTGGCATGTAAGCACTGGTATACCCAATCACTGATCCATACAGCTACAAACACATCCACCCACATACCCACAGAGCCACTTATACACACTCACACACCATATACCACTAATGCACTCACTCATTCACTCACTCATACAACCACTCACACACCCTTTCACTTACCCGTACAGATACTCACTGACACAGTGATACAGCAACTCAGAGACTCACTCACTCATATAGCCTCTCACACAACCTGTAACTAACTCATACAACTACTTGCACACAGTTGCTAACTCATTCAACCACTCATACACACTTTGTTTGACCCACATAGCCACACATATACACATTCACTGATCAATACACTCAGTCATGTACCTTCTCACTCTCCCATCAAGCCACTCATGCACCCTCTTACTCACTCATACATACTCTCACACAGTCACTCACTCACTCTTACAATCCCTTATACAATAAGTAACTCATTATACACACACACTTAGTCACCCACTAATATATATATATATATAGCTACTTACTCACCCATACAAGTACTCACATCAACTACCTCACCCATACAACCACTCATGTCCTCACTCACTCACTTATTCACCCATGCTGCCACTTACACACCCAGTCACACCCATACAGCACTCATACACCCAGTCACTCACTCATATAGCCACGCACATACCCTTTCACTAACACAGCTACTCACACACCTACTCAATCACTTATACATTCATTTAAACACACCCTCACTCACCCATACAGTCACTCACACACACAGTCAGTCTCTTATAGAGCCACTGGCACATCCACTCATATAGCAATAAAGCCACTCTTGTACCCAGTCACTCACCCATACAATCACTGGCACACACTAACACAATCACCCATACAGGCACTTTCACAGGTACTCATTCACCCATACAGCCACTGATATACCCTCTCACTCACCCATACAGTCACTTACACAGGCACTCACTCACCTATACGCCACCGATACATCCAAACACACACTTATACAGCTAGTCACGTACCTACTCCCTCACCCATACAGGTACTTATGCACCCACTTAATCACCCATACACCACTCATTAACTCACTCACCCATACAGCCACTGACACACTCACTCATTCAAGCTCTACTTATAAAGTCTCTCACTCACTCACACAGATACTCACACAGCCATTAACTCACCTATACACCACTTATGTAATATACCCGATGAGCGGGCACCTTTTATTGCTACACTTTTAACATGTAGAATAAACATTTGAATATACATCGTGTAGCTTTCTTCCATTGCCATGCTCGAGACACAAATTGCTGGTGACAGCTCACGGCGCTCGCATCATCAAAACCATTCCAGACGTGCATGCAGTGCGTGCATCCTCACTACTCAAATGAGAGAGTCATAGCCCGCCGGCACGGCACGGCAAACAATTCAGCGCGGATAAGTTTTCCGGCTCTTTTGTGCCAGCGCACTCTAGGGTAACATATCCTGGCCCCTTCACTTCTAATCTTACAATTTGTACGGTGAAATCCTAATGTGGGATTATTCTCCTGTCATTTATTCAGGCTCGGGTGGGGATGGGCACTTGGCCTAATATGGAAGGACTTTCTTTCCCGCCACACATTTAAATTTGAGGCCCTCATTTGCATGTGCTCACAGTAAGGTATAGCTTGCTCCAACGGGGCTTGACAGCATTGCAATTAAATTTTTCATATGAATTGCTAAGACTGTCTCTTTTCCATTTTGGTTTAGATTTATCGCGCAATGACTGATAAGTGACCTCGCCGGCCATTTATTTTGAATTAAGTGAATTATTTTTGGAAGCAACATAGGGAGCCCCCTTTTACCACTCCCTTGGGGATAAGTTTTAAAAAAAAAGTGTTTTACATATCCAAAAACTATACAGAATTGTTTTGTATTATACAGGGTAGTAATCTAATCTGGATACATTTAATGTTTCAGACTACCTTCTCACAGCCTCTACAAATAGGATTAATATCCATCTTGGGCAACATATATACTATGGAATGTCCAGGCTAGCACCACGGTCAGTGTCCTTGAATTTTTTCATTGTTTACAATATCAAATTATAACAGGGAGATAGTCCTTAATTATATTGTCATTATATTTAGGTTGTCAACATGTCCTGATGAAGACCTGCATGCGGAGATAGAAATTACCCTTATCGCGGAAGACGGATTGAAACATCAACAATTTATCTCTTTTAATGGGGAATACTACCTCTAGACCCGTGCTCAATGCTCAGAGGTCATCTAATGAATGAGATAGTGGAGTGATAATGTATACAGGCCTAACATCGGTTCGGCAGATAATGGACTTATTCCAACCAATGTTGTGTATATAAACTAGGATATAATAGTTTTTACTCTTTTTATGACTGTTCCTTTATCTTTTCACATTCACATCACACATGAGCACTTTTTTCTTTGCCCTTTTCTGACAACCGCTTATTGTCATAATACTTGATTGAAAATTACATATAAAAGAAAGATTTTTTCTTAAATCATTTTTTGTTGTCGTTGGTCTTTCTCTGTGACTTGAATCAATGTATAGGATAATTCTCTGTATGACAGTTTGAATTCATTTTTCTAGTCCCACACACTTGAGGTGGGCCGAGAAATACGTCAGGAACAAGTGTTGTTAATACTTTATAGATTCCCAGATCCTCAGACGTTCTCTGGGTGAACCCCATTAGTATTTAATGGTACAATTTATGTAATGGCAAGATTTAATTTCCAAATCAGAACTATGAAATAAACTATTGTGTAGTATTTACATTTTAAGAAAATGAAGCTAGATATAGGTTTGAACTCCCGTTTTCTTTCGCGATTTCTCAGCGATGATCGCAAAAACATCGCAAGCACACATAGATAGGAAGCTCTTTTTTAAAGAGAGGGAAAGTGTTAACAGATACTAACCAGAGGAGATAGTGTAGTCTAAAATGAAAGACATGATTTCATTTGCTGCCTTTCTTATAATCACAGACTGCAAAGTTGAAGAGGTTGCCATTGTATGGTTGCTTTGTATGAGAGTGGTGTACCATTATTGTGCTTAGGTTTCAGAAAATCCAACACTGTCAAAACTATCCACAAAGAGCTAAAACACCAATATAGTCTACAAACTGAATTCACATGTATGTACATGACTTTTTAATTCTTTATAAAAATTACAGAAGAAAAGAAGATGTATATGGGAGTTTGATAAAAAAGAGTATCACAGTGATATAAAAAGATATATCACAGGAGTAGTGAAGTCACAATTAAAAGATGAGAGCATGTTGTCCAGCTGTATATGAATTAGAAAGAAGTAATACTTGTTAGGTATGTATTTAGAAGTATTTGTCAATGTGGTTTTTAACTTATATGACCGCTTTGCGTATGCTCAGATGGTAAGATATGGTTCTTGTGGTTGCACATACCTATATATACAGTGGGACTTTTGAGTTTACTTAAGGATGCAGGTACTACCCTTGCACTCATTCATTCACTGAGGCATTACCCATGCACTCATCCACTCACCCAGTCATTACTCATGCACTCATCCAAACAACCAGGTAGTAGTAATATACTCATGCAGTAACTATGCAGATATGGAATGACCCATGTAGTTCTGATATACTCAGGGAATCATCTAGGCAGTATCTATATCCTCAAAGAATCACCTAGGTACTATGTATGCACCAATTCAATCATCCAGGGAGTATTCATGTATTCAACCACAAATACATATTTTTACAAGTTTTACTGAACAATATGTAGTCTTCTAGAACCATCTGGTGAATTATATATGAAGCTGTGACATACTCTTGGATGTAGTTGGAAGAATTAGTGAGGAATATGCTTTGATAGGCATTAACGTGCAGATTGTTATATGCACCGTTTCCCAAAATTTAAATCTGATACATTTAAGTAGAACAGTTCTGAGATAGTAAATAGAGCACTAACACAGTGGTAGACAGGCATCCAATAGCTATTATGTTGTGTTTGTATTTATAGTGTTGAGGTACTGTATGTACTTGTACACTTGGGGCTAAATTTAGAAGAAAGTAATGCAGTGCGGAGCTGCAAGCCATTTGGCTGTGTCATACTGCATTACTTTCAAAGCACACGGATGAGTCATATTTACAACAATATGATGTATTCCTATGATCTTCCCTGTGCTGGTGCAGAACAGGCTGCCATGAACCAACAGAGGCACCCTTGCACCATGGTGCAAGGGTGCCTGTGTAGTGGGGATGATTGTTTTTGTGCAGGAAGGGACACCTTTCTGTATAAAAACAACCACAAGATGTATTTTCCTCTTTGTATGTGTGCTGTAAAATGCAGCACTCATAGAAACAGGAAAAAATGAGGAGAAAGAAATGTATTTGTTCTTGTTGCATCTCCCTATACCTCTCCTGTAGAGCACCACCCACAGCAACACCCATGCCATGCTTCTTTCACACAAAGTACTGCCTGAAAAGCACTTGTATTTATAAGGCCATGCAAAGTTACGCAGAGTGGCTTTATGTGGCTTTGTAAATATAGAGTATCACATTACGGTGCCGGTTTCTCCAAAAAAAGTGACACTCCGGAAAGTGCATGGGGCTTGTAAATATGCCTTCTTGCCTTGATGTTCATTTTGAATGTACTACAGAAGGGATAAACTGTTCTTTAACCATGTATAAGCAAGAAGTGAGATATGCTGTAGCTCTGTTGTATAAGAGGGTGCTAAAATGTAAATAAATAAAGTTTTGTGTTTTGCCCTGTGTTTGTTATATTGATGTAAGTGCATGTAATAATATTTCTAGGTTCACCTGTAACATAACATGAAAACTGGTTTTGCATTATGTGTAAGTTAGTAGTAAAGTAGTGTTATATTTCATATAGGTACCCCGATATAGGTCTAGGTATCATCATAACCCTTCCCCTGCATTCTCTCCTACACTACATACATAACGGATTTGGAGGACTGACCTTTTACCCAGTCACAATACTACACATAAGTACGTAGGGTTTTTCCCTGGACACTGGCCTCATAAGTTATGCATGAGGATTCTTAGTTTCTTGGAATCACAGCAGGACCATCATCTCCTGCATAATAACTGTGTATAAAGTTCATTCCTGACGTCATCCTAAGTCCGACACTGGCACAGCAAGGTAGAACCCCTGGGGATACCTTAGGGTATATAAACACCACATTTTGCTGAGATAGGGAGAGGAGATCACGACTTCCATGCCGACACACTGACGCGAGACGCTGAGGTTCCTGCATGCAGATACTCCAGGTCGCAGTGGTCTGACATCCCTCGCGGGGTGTTCAGCTTGAGACCAGAATGAGGTCTTGCAGGCTAACATCAGGTGATGGGGTTGGCTTTATCCTAGAGGGATTCTTGACTTTACACCTACTCACATGCTAAGTACACTTAAGTACATCTAGTTAGGGTGCATCATAGCAGTACGCATTTTATTGCCATGTATTTTATATCCTCGCCTATATTTATGATTTTAGCAAAATGGTAGAAACCTACCATCTGTTTACTTTCTTAGTGCTGCTACTCATTTATATATGCTACTGTCTACTGGTGATTTCAGTGCACTTATTTTACGCTAGAATAACGACTGTTCAATAAATACTTATTGAAAACGTCCCAACCGTTTATTCTGTGTATCTCTCTGAGAACAAGTGAGCACGAGTGACTGAGCAAAAAGTAAGTTACTGTTTCCACGGTCCTGAGGGATCAGAGTTGTCATGTTCGATAGTTGCCAAGAACTATTCTCTCCTTGGTAAGAGGAGGTTATAGTGGCATTGCGAGCTAGCTGGTACACAGGTCAACATACCCGGTGGGGGTGTCTGGAATCAGTCTGGACACCAGTCCCGCAGTGTATGTTGTCTAAACGCGCAGATCCTATATAGGTATTATAGGAACTACACTGCAGTAGTTGGCAGATTGGTTAGGGTAAAAATTAAAAAAATTTTTTTATACAGAACAATATCTACATAACTACACACAGTTACAATGCCTGCAAACGCTCAAACAAAAAAGCAACAGAAGCAACTACAATATGTTTGAAAAAATGAGTTGCAAAAGAGGCAAAATGCAGAAAAAGTGGTGAAAGAAACAAGAGCTTCCGGTAAGAGGACAAAGTAATTTCTTAAAAGTACCTGCACTTACTTACAAAAAATACAAAATAAAGAAAACAAAATGATGACTATGAGAAACAATAAGAGTGGACAGACTGTACATTGCAAGAACAGAAACTATTGTAAAAGATATGGACGCACCTTAACTAGGAGACAGAAGCAGTTTAAGGAAATCAGAGCCAGAATGTTTCATATTATAGTGGTTATAAATCTACACAGAACTATGGAGAAGTATAGAAGAAGGAGAGAGGCACTGAAACAGAGACACCGAGTTGAGAGAGAAGTTGATAAGGTCTTTGCTTTGAAGAGTAAGCTTTTCATTTTGATTCTAAATAGAAGGAAGACTCTTGAAAAAACTAGAGTTGTGCATAAAGAGACAAAACCAGAAGAAAAGATTAGTGAACAGAAGTAACTTTTGTACAGTTTTTAGTGGAGAATGGATGCATGCTTCTAGTACAGAGACTTTCTTTAATGAATAAAGCTATCTCCAGGATAACAGATTAGTTCATGCTATTGATGAAAGCGCACGATGTTATGAAATGAAGAATGGCAGTCCTATAGGAAGAGAGTTGATTGTACCTAGAAATATTGAAGACGTTATTGCAGAAGAGGTATAAGGGAGGTGTAGTCAGGCCTCTGTATACAAGTGGAATTGTAGTAGTATTTCTAGTATTAGACAGCAATCCCTAGATATATTAAGGAAATTCCTAAGTGCATTTCCAAAGCGAAGTTTAAAACACAACATAAGTACTTTGCAAGGTTTAGATTCTTGCAAGCTGAGAAAGCATACAAATTTGCAAGGACACTCACTAGCTTTTTTATCAAAGAAAGTGTGCCAAAGCATATGTCATCATTTTAGGATGTTAGCTGTATACCACTCAACAATGCAAACTTTAGTTAGGAGGCTGCATTATGTGAAAACCCCTGCTTTATATTTAGGAGAAATGAATAGGGCACTTTTGCATGGTACTATGGCAGAGGTTTGAAAAGGTTTGTGATGATGTGCAGTTTTGTGTCTTTGGTCCAGAACAGGACTGTAGGGAAATGGAAGAGTTGATAACAGGAGGAGTTGTAGAACAGAACACAGGTACTATGATTGATAGTTATGAAAAAGAGATTACAAAATTTAAGACAGTATGTGCTGAAAAACCAGAGTACGTTTGTATATGCTGTTGACGCACTCACTACAAGAATCAAACTCGTACTGTTGACTTATATTTAAAAAGTGAAATAGAGAATAATGATAACTGGCAGAAGTTTGCACTGTACTTATTTTTAGAAGAAATATTTCACTGGTCCACACGACAAGTTATATGTAAGTACTGCTACAATAAAGTAGAGGATAATAAAATGCCTGCTAGAGCTGTGCATAACAAGTTAGAACTGGTTCCCATTCCAGAAGCACTTCAAGGTTTAAATATTTATGAGTCCATTCTTATCCAAACTATACATCCATTTCAGGCTGTAGTACATATGGGGCCAAAGACAGGCAAGTTACCCCCAACAGAGCTGCAAAAAGGTCTAAAAGGTACAGTAGTGTATTTGCCATTAGATGTCAAGAAAAACATTGAAACGGTAGGGGTAGAAAGAGATTTAGAGGAAGGACTAGTAATTCTTGTAAATGGTGTGCCTACCAAGAACAAGAAGATACAGCAGGAGTTAGTAGATGTTACCAAAGTTAAAAAAGCAACTTTATATCTTTTACAAAACAATGTTTGCTACAGAAATGTGGAAAGCCTGCAAGATATCACACATATGGAGGATCAGACATTTCCATTAACAGGTCAGATTGAGAAGGTGGATCAGTCCAGGGCAGAAGAAATTTCAGAACACTGTAGCATCCACCCTTTTCATTCTAAAGAGGTTATTGGTGATGCCATTCAGCTGTTTCAAATGAAGGAAGCAAAAGGAGCTCCATTAAGTGTGTAGGAAAAAAGTTTAGAAGCTCTGTGTTTCCCACATCTTTTCGAACTGGAGTAGGTAGGCCTTGCAAATACCTGCAGCTGAGTATAGATGTAGTAGACTTTATTGAGAAGTCCCAGATTTCGTCAGTGTATTCCGTATACATTTCACCTATTATTTGAGAGTGACTTGCCTGGCCTCTCATATGCTATGAATCATATTCTAAAAACAGGAGTTAATTTTCATAATATATCAGCAAGAGAACTTTTGGAAAAAGTTCAAGGAAAAGATGAGCATTTGAAATACAATTTAACAAACCTAACGGCATATCAGCGTGGGACTAATAAATATTGGTATCGGCGCCATGGTGAACTGAAGTGCACCTTGAGGAACCTTGGAGCACCAACTTGGTTCCTGACACTGAGTTGTGCTGAAAATGCTTGGGATGACCTGCTAGAATTCTTGCAGGAGGCAAATTCAAATATAAAAGACATTCATATGAAGACGCAAGGAGCATTATGCTCACTAGACCCTGCAAATGTTTGCAGATATTTTAATCACAGATTTCAGGCAATGATGGCTTTTATCTTGAAGCAAACAAAACTTCCTCTAGTTGAAGTGATTGATTTCTTTTGGCGTAAAGAGTACCAAGCAAAATGTGCTCCCCATATTCACATGCTGTTGTGGGTAGAAGATGCCCCAAAGTTTGAAACAGACAGTGATGAGTCTGTGTTGTCTTTTATTGAGCAGTATGTAACTTGTTCCATCCCAAAGGAGAGTAGTGACATCATTTTAATACAACAAGTTCTATGATTCCAAAATCATAGATGCGGAAAATACTATCTGCGATGATACAGAGCAAAAGGGAAGTTTTATACAAGATGTCGTTTTGGATTCCCACGACCTGTCATCTCACAAGGAAGAGTCAACCGCTTTTTGTCTGCAGTCAGACATACACTTAAAACGGAAATCACCAAAAATGACATACAACCTAAGGAGAACAGAGGCCTTCAAGTACATTAATGAGTACAACCCTGTAATTCTGAAGATGTGGAATGCAAACATGGATGTGCAGTTTGGTTCAGACAACTCAATTGCTTTTGCTCAGTATGACGCTGCAGTCATTGCGCACCGGTTATGTGCCTTGGCGTTTTATCAACATTACATCATTATTTTCTGCATACAATCTAACAGAAAACAGATGAAAACGGCACAGAGAGGAGCAAAATATACAATGCTGAGTATTGAGAAACTGGATAGTTTACCCTTTACTGTGGCAGAGTCACCGTCCACAGAATGGTTAGTCCACAGCCATATAACATTACCGGTCGCAACTTTCCAGTTTCAATATTGCCTAGAACAACAACAAGCAGGCAGATATGAAAAGATGGGTAAGGAATTCATCAGGGAATCCTGGGATTTACCATACAGATTTCGATGCAGGAGTGGGGATCTGGAAGTGTTTCTAAGCGAAACTAACTGCGAGAACGCTTTAAGTGGATCTCTCATATGTCAGGATATTATGCTACACGGAGCTTGTAATGGGTCTGTGGCAAATTTGTCCTGTCACTTGAGGGGTACCCCAGCAGCTGTGATTAACCCGATATTCAGGCTTTTCTCGAATGGGAGTTACTTGATGCTGAATGATCAAGGTTGTTGTGGGATGCTTCCGGGCATCGCATATCTAGTCACCGTGAGCTCCAGGGTTACTTGCTGTATGCAAGTATTGTTTCCACCAGCACATACAGTCAGGGAGGCACCGTTATGGCCTTCGCTAAATGTTTCCTTTATACGGTTTGATACTCTGAGCAGTATGAAAGCCATGCTTTTACTATGAACCGTGCCCTTAACCTCCACCAGGGAGACTTTTGATCTCCAGATCGCAAGGTCCTCGGCTGAGATACAGGCACTTATACGTACAAATTGCCCTTTCCATTTCACAGAAATGGTAAGTCATATCTTTAACATGTCCGATACGATGTGTATTCTACACCTATTTAAGACCATAGGTTCCGGACTGTTAAGCACCTTTCAGACGGTCCTCAGAGTTATACAAAACTTTATTCACTCTGTCTTTGGAAGCATTTTTGGACGGCTTCCGCTGATCCTATTTCTAATAGCAGGAATCCTGATTGTTACCTTTTTGCTACGCAATGGACGTCCCAGCCACCAAGGAAGTAGCAACAGCTCTCCTGGAGCGTAAATACCGTGATCGCACGGTACAACATCTGGGCACACCTCGCCTACGGGAACTGAGCGCCTCTTGGTTCCTGTCATTTAGACCAGTCTGGATAGACTGTGTCCTACCTGTTCTCCGATGCCTGTTCTGCGGAGAAGAATGCATGTTGGACCTCTGTCTGACACTGTAATCGGTTGCGCCACCGGACGTTGATGCTTTACAGGACCCGATAATGGCCCATGTTCTGCATTGTCCTTAGTGCATTCCCATGTTGTTGGCAGCATTCTTAGAGCCACCAGAGGGAGTTTCTGCTCCTGTTGGTATGGACACCGGCTCATCCAACACTCAGGCCTTGGATGTGGCACAGGCTGCTTCGGCATCTGCTGCAGGCAGTACGGAAGATCATCTGTGCTCAATTGACATTCTTTGTGAGGTGTTACAGGGATCGTCAGCTGCGTATGCAGACAGCAGCAATGTTGCGTCTACCAGCAAGGACACATAAACATTTGGCATGTCGCACGCTGGGAAGATTTGGCTTTTAACCTTTTCGAAATTCTAAACTGAATCCTTTTGACCTGCATGGCTTTCAGATGCTTGTAGTTGTTCGAACTATATAAACAGACACTTTAGAGCCACTACTTGAATGATTTTTGTAGAACCCTTTTTAAAGGGTTTTTAATGCTTTTATCTTCTCTTAAACATGTTTTTATTATTTGTTGCATACAAACCTCTAGACGCCTTGGTAGTAAGCTAGAATTTAGTAATGTCATCCAGTCGGATGAGGAGTGGGTGTAATATTTCATATAGGTACCCCGATATAGGTCTAGGTATCATCATAACCCTTCCCCTGCATTCTCTCCTATACTACATACATAACGGATTTGGAGGACTGACCATTTACCCAGTCACAATACTACACATAAGTACGTAGGGTTTTTCCCTGGACACTGGCCTCATAAATTATGCATGATGATTCTTAGTTTCTTGGAATCACAGCAGGACCATCATCTCCTGCATAATAACTGTGTATAAAGTTCATTCCCGACGTCATCCTAAGTCCGACACTGGCACAGCAAGGTAGAACCCCTGGGGATTCCTTAGGGTATATAAACACCACATCCTGCTGAGATAGGGAGAGGAGATCACGACTTCCATACCGACACACTGACGCAAGACGCTGATGTTCCTGCATGCAGATACTCCAGCTCGCAGTGGTCTGACATCCGTCGCGGGGTGTTCAGCTTGAGACCAGAATGAGGTCTCGCAGGCTAACATCAGGTGATGGGGTTGGCTTTATCCTAGAGGGATTCTTGACTCTACACCTACTCACATGCTAAGTACACTTAGGTACATCTAGTTAGGGTGCATCATAGGAGTACGCATTTTATTGCCATGTATTTTATATCCTCCTCTATATTTATAATTTTAGCAAAATGGTAGAAACCTACCATCTGTTTACTTTCTTAGTGCTGCTACTCATTTATATATGCTACTGTCTACTGGTGATTTCAGTGCACTTATTTTATGCTAGAATAACAACTGTTCAATAAATACTTATTGAAAACGTCCCAACCGTTTATTCTGTGTATCTCTCTGAGAACAAGTGAGCACGAGTGACTGAGCGAAAAGTAAGTTACTGTTTCCACGGTCCTGAGGGATCAGGGTTGTCATGTTCGATAGTTGCCAAGAACTATTCTCTCCTTGGTAAGAGGAGGTTATAGTGGCATTGCGAGCTAGCTGGTACACAGGCCAACATACCCGGTGGGGGTGTCTGGAATCAGTCTGGACACCAGTCCCGCAGTGTATGTTGTCTAAACGCGCAGATCCTATATAGGTATTATAGGAACTACACAGCAGTAGTTGGCAGATTGGCTAGGGTAAAAATAGAAATATATATATTTTTTATACAGAACAATATCTACATAACTACACACAGTTACAATGCCTACAAAAGCTCGAACGAAAAAGCAACAGAAGCAACTACAATATGTTTGCAGAAATGAGTTGCAAAAGAGGCAAAATGCAGAAAAAGTGGTGAAAGAAACAAGAGCTTCTGGTAAGAGGACAAAGTCATTTCTTAAAAGTACCTGCACTTACTTACAAAAAATACAAAATAAAGAAAACAAAATGATGACTATGAGAAACAATAAGTGTGGACAGACTGTACATTGCAAGAACAGAAACTATTGTAAAAGATATGGATGCACCTTAACTAGGAGACAGAAGCAGTTTAAGGAAATCAGAGCCAGAATGTTTCATAGTAGAGTGGTTATAAATCTACAGAGAACTATGGAGAAGTATAGAAGAAGGAGAGAGGCACTGAAACAGAGACACTGAGTTGAGAGAGAAGTTGATAAGGTCTTTGCTTTGAAGAGTAAGCTTTTCATTTTGATTCTAAATAGAAGGAAGACTCTTGAAAAAACTAGAGTTGTGCATAAAGAGACAAAACCAGAAGAAAAGATTAGTGAACAGAAGTAACTTTTGTGCAGTTTTTAGTGGAGAATGGATGCATGCTTCTAGTACAGAGACTTTCTTTAATGAAGAAAGCTATCTCCAGGATAACAGATTAGTTCATGCTATTGATGAAAGCGCACGATGTTATGAAATGAAGAATGGCAGTCCTATAGGAAAAGAGTTGATTGTACCTAGAAATATTGAAGACGTTATTGCAGATGAGGTATAAGGGAGGTGTAGTCAGGCCTCTGTATACAAATGGAATTGTAGTAGTATTTTTAGTATTAGACAGCAATCCCTAGATATATTAAGGAAATTCCTAAGTGCATTTCCAACGTGAAGTTTAAAACACAAAATAAGTACTTTGCAAGGTTTAGATTCTTGCAAGCTGAGAAAGCATACAAATTTGCAAGGACACTCACTAGCTTGTTTATCAAAGAAAGTGTGCCAAAGCATATTTCATCATTTTAGGATGTTAGCTGTATACCACTCAACAATGCAAACTTTAGTTAGGAGGCTGTATTATGTGAAAACCCCTGCTTTATATTTAGGAGAAATGAATAGGGCACTTTTGCATGGTACTATGGAAGAGGTTTGAAAAGGTTTGTGATGATGTGCAGTTTTGTGTCTTTGGTCCAGAACAGGACTGTAGGGAAATGGAAGAGTTGATAACAGGAGGAGTTGTAGAACAGAACACAGGTACTATAATTGATAGTTATGAAAAAGAGATTACAAAATTTAAGACAGTATGTGCTGAAAAACCAGAGTACGTTTGTATATGCTGTTGATGCACTCACTACAAAAATCAAACTCGTACTGTTGACTTATATTTAACAAGTGAAATAGAGAATAATGATAACTGGCAAAGGTTTGCACTGTACTTATTTTTAGAAGAAAGATTTCACCGGTCCACACGACAAGTTATATGTAAGTACTGCTACAATAAAGTAGAGGATAATAAAATGCCTGCTAGAGCTGTGCATAACAAGTTAGAACTGGTTCCCATTCCAGAAGCACTTCAAGGTTTAAATATTTATGAGTCCATTCTTATCCAAACTATACATCCATTTCAGGCTATGGTACGTATGGGGCCAAAGACAGGCAAGTTACCCCCAACAGAGCTGCAAAAAGGTATAAAAGGTACAGTAGTGTATTTGCCATTAGATGTCAAGAAAAACATTGAAACGGTAGGGGTAGAAAGAGATTTAGAGGAAGGACTAGTAATTCTTGTAAATGGTGTGCCTACCAAGAACAAGAAGATACAGCAGGAGTTAGTAGATGTTACCAAAGTTAAAAAAGCAACTTTATATCTTTTACAAAACAATGTTTGCTACAGAAATGTGGAAAGCCTCCCCATATATCACACATATGGAGGATCAGACATTTCCATTAACAGGTCAGATTGAGAAGGTGGATCAGTCCAGGGCAGAAGAAATTTCAGAACACTGTAGCATCCACCCTTTTCATTCTAAAGAGGTTATTGGTGATGCCATTCAGCTGTTTCAAATGAAGGAAGCAAAAGGAGCTCCATTAAGTGTGTAGGAAAAAAGTTTAGAAGCTCTGTGTTTCCCACATCTTTTTCCAACTGGAGTAGGTAGGCCTTGCAAATACCTGTAGCTGAGTATAGATATAGTAGACTTTATTGAGAAGTCCCAGATTTCGTCAGTGTATTCCGTATACATTTCACCTATTATTTGAGAGTGACTTACCTGGCCTCTCATATGCTATGAATCATATTCTAAAAACAGGAGTTAATTTTCATAATATATATCAGCAAGAGAACTTTTGGAAAAAGTTCAAGGAAAAGATGAGCATTTGAAATACAATTTAACAAACCTAATAGCATATCAGCGTGGGACTAATAAATATTGGTATCAGTGCCATGGTGAACTGAAGTGCACGTTGAGGAACCTTGGAGCACCAACTTGGTTCCTGACACTGAGGGGCCGATTCCGATCTCGGCCGGTAGTGCTCCGAATCGGATTCGGTTTTACCGGATCCGATCCGGAGCCCTATTTTCCGACCGAGTCGTACGCGCGTCCGGGCGAGCGGAGTACGATGCGTATTCGCCGACCGACTCGTCCGGGCGACCCGACCGCTCCGACCGACTGGTTCCCGGATCGTACTGCTCCGACCGACTCGCTCGGACCCGATTCGCACCGCGCAATGGAGACGTTTTCCGGCCGGGTAAGTACGATGCGCACCTCGACCGCTCCGACCGACTCGCGCCGTCCGACTCGAACTCGCTGTCGGAGCCGTGACTTTGGGGGTCCGTGTCGGACCCCCTGTACTGCGCGTACCCATGCGGGCGCACACAGGGGGACCCATGGGTCCCCCTACCTGTGCGTGTACGCCGCGGGCGCTACGCGGCGTACTCGCTGTAGGGGCGCCCTTGTCTGCCTCGCACCCATTGAGGCAATGGGAGCCCGCGTACGCGTTGTACGACCGGCTCCCATTGAGTTCAATGGGAGTCCGACCGACTCGTGTCCGGTGGCATACGAATGCATCGGACTCGTTCGGTCGGACTGCACGGGTCCGATTCGGTCGGAAATCTCTCCGAGGCCGGCTCGGTCGGAGAAATTACCGACACGAATCGGAATCGGCCCCTGAGTTGTGCTGAAAATACTTGGGATGACCTGCTAGAATTCTTGCAGGAGGCAAATTCAAATATAAAAGACATTCATATAAAGACGCAAGGAGCATTATGCTCACTAGACCCTGCAAATGTTTGCAGATATTTTAATCACAGATTTCAGGCAATGATGGCTTTTATCTTGAAGCAAACAAAACCTCCTCTAGGTGAAGTGATTGATTTCTTTTGGCGTAAAGAGTACCAAGCAAAATGTGCTCCCCATATTCACATGCTGTTGTGGGTAGAAGATGTCCCAAAGTTTGAAACAGACAGTGATGAGTCTGTGTTGTCTTTTATTGAGCAGTATGAAACTTGCTCCATCCCAAAGGAGAGTAGTGACAACATTTTAATACAACAAGTTCTATTATTCCAAAATCATAGATGCAGAAAATACTATCTGCGATGATACAGAGCAAAAGGGAAGTTTTATTCAAGATGTCGTTTTGGATTCCCACGACCTGTCATCTCACAAGGAAGAGTCAACCGCTTTTTGTCCGCAGTCAGACATACACTTAAAAAGGAAATCACCCAAAATTACATACAACCTAAGGAGAACAGAAGCCTTCAAGTACATTAATGAGTACAACCCTGTAATTCTGAAGATGTGGAATGCAATCATGGATGTGCAGTTTGTTGCAGACACCTCAATTGCTTTTGCTCAGTATGTTACATCTTATATAACAAAGTCAGAGAAAACTGAGATGAAAGAGGTGTGGGAGGAGATAGCAGCAGAAAAGAGTCTTACAAAGAAATTGAACAGTTTCGGTTTGAAAATGCTTTCTCACAGACTTCTATGAATGTGTAGACTGATTAAGGTCAGCTAGTTTGTTTTGTAAATCTAGAGGAGTTCTATGGGTGAGTTTAGGGCTTGCTAATACTCGTAATAGAGTACTGAAGTCTTTTCCTGAAATTCCATATCTTGCAGAATTTGAACCACACAGCACAGATATTCTGAAGAATAACATGCTGGACACGTACTATCCAAGAAGAAGTCATCATCTGGAAAGGATGTGTCTTTATGAAATTCTTTAACATCATTCTTTCAGAAGTAATGTCAGTGAAAAGATAGATGAAGGTAAATTTGCTGTGGCTGGACATGAAGGATGTTTAGTGAGATATAACATAGGAAATGTAATCAACCATCGAAAGCTAAGTTGTCAAACTCCAGACAAAAGAGAGTTTTTCTATTTAGCCTTGTTACATTTGTTTAAGTCATGGCAAATTGAAGGTGAGCTACTTGGAGAGTTTGACTGTTATGAAGACTCTTACAACACTGTGAAGGCTAGCATTGAGTGCTCTGTGAATCCAGTGTATCTTCAAATGTTGAGAGATGAGATTAAACAAGAAGAAACAATTGCTGCTGAGATAGCAAGAGAGAGTTCTCAGAGCAGTCACAGTTCAACACCTGGAAGTCAAGATCCTCTTGGACAGTCACTCATTGAAAATGAAGCTGCAATAGCAATGAATGAGTTGGAGAATGCAATGCAGCAAGGAAGACAGGAAACTATGGGGCTTATTTATGAGCCCTTGCGTCACTTTTGCGCCGCCGGTGCGTCACTTTTTGTGACGCACCAGCGGCGTAAAAAATGCGCCATGTTGCGTCATATTTACAAAGTGACGCATCTAGGTAGATGCGTCACTTTGTAAACCCATGCGCCACATTATACCTGCGCCAGGTATAATGTATGCAGGGTGGGCGTTCTGACGCAAGTAAGCCTCGTAGAAGTGACGCAGTGAAATCTATGAGATTTCACTGTGCCACATCTAGGACGCAAATGCGTCAATATCGTACGCCTGCCTAACAGCAGGTGTAAGACTGATGCAGGCACATTTGAAATGGGACTTTGCCCATTTGAAATGACCCATTGCTGGAGTTGCGTCACTTTTGGGACACACTCCAGCAATGCATTATTTTTGCGCCTACAGATACGTCAGAAATACTGACGTATCTGTAACTCCTTGCGACATGATGCGTCATACTGTAAATATGACGCATCCAGCATGTCTCAAGGAGGGCGCAGTGAAAAGTGACGCATCGCTGTTTTAACGCAGCGATGCGTCACTTTTCATAAATGAGGCCTTATGGATCTAGAACTACTAATACAGCAATTGAATGCAGATGAGAAAGACATTTTTGAAGAGGTAAAAGGTAAAGTAGAACATGGGTTTCTCCATGAGAATAAAAAGTGTACATATAAACCAGTTCTATTGTACATAAGTGGTCAAGCTGGACCTGGAAAAAACTTCCTGACTACAGTACTGACAAGTTACCTCCAGAAGAGAACAGAGTCTAACTTGTTGTGTGTAGTCACTGTACCAACAGGCTTAGCTGCTCATAATGTTAAAGGAGTTATCCTTCATCGATTGTTAATCCTGCCTGTTGAACATGACAACAAATTACAAACAACAAATTATATGGTGATGCTTGTCATGAAGTGGGAAGAGTATTAAAGTTAAAGCTACTAATCATTGATGAAGTCAGTATGGTTTCTAACCTAATGCTAGCTTTTATACATTTAAGAATGCAGCAAATATTAAAAACTGACTACAATGTACTTTTTGGAGGAAATCACTTAATAGTCTTTGGAGACCTGCTACAACTAACTCCAGTAAAAGGACAACCTGTATTCAAGAGTCTACTTCATAATGAAACAAGGAATTCACTAGGAAGTATTGGAAATGTAAACATTTGGGAAAACTTTCAATACAAAGAGTTAATCCAAAATATGCCAAGCATCGGATATGCATTATGCAGATATACTAATGGATATAAGAGTGGGATTCCTCACAAAAGAGGGAAAGACAGTATTATAAACCAGTCTAAAAAAAAATTTGTTTCCAAGTAATGTTTAGGCTGCTGAAGTAATGTACAATTTTGTTAAGGAAGAGAAGTCCGTAGTTTATTTGATGTCAACTCTTGAGGAGAGTAGTAAATTCAATGAACAATTATTGCAACTGGAAAAAGAGTTACAGTACTACTAACAGAAAAACTGCAATCGAAATTGGATAGTTTGGAAAAGTCTGTGTCGAAAACTGCAGGATTAGAAAAAAAGTTACGTATCTGTAAAAATTGTTGTGTAATCTTACGCTGTAATTTAAATGTTGAAGCGGGCAAGTGAATGGTGCAATGGGTAAAGATATGAAATGTGTTAATTATCCAAACAGAAATGATGTGGAATACTTAGCAATAAAATGTGATGATATTGCTGAAGTTAAGCAGATTGGCAGATGTGCTGTACTTTTCCTAATTGTAAAGACTTGTATGTCCAGGGAAAGCTGTTCCCAGTGTCTTTAGTGTCTGCAGTAACTATTCATAAATCACAAGGTTTAAGTGTAGATACGGGTCTTGTTAATATTGGTAGTAGTGTATTCAAAGAAGGAATGTCATATGTTGCTTTGTCGCAAATTAGACAATTGTCTGGTTTATTTCAGATTGATTTTGATGAGAAGAAAGTAGGTGCTGATATGAGCTGTGTAATGGAGTATACTTGGTTAAGAGCTCAATATGCACCTCATTTAGGCCAGTATCCTGTGGTTCAAAAAGCAATACTGTGTCCAAAGCAGAAAATATCTAAACAGTCTATCACAGTTGAACAGAAAGATGAACAAAAAGAAAATCAACAAGGAGGAAAGAAAAGAAAACTAGAGCACAATGAGGAAATACAAGGCTATCATTTTGATAATAAATCTGGAGTGAACTGTTATGCAAATGTAGTGTTAAATGGACTATATAATTTGCCTCATTTTACAAATTCTATAAAAGAAAAGGTAGATAAAGGAATGTCTTCACAACTGTGTAGTTTACTTGAAGAATTAAGAAATGACAGACATATACATTCTGCTACTGGAATAAGAAAACTCACTGATGACTGTACTGGATCAGTAGTGTTCTCTCAAAATCTTCAGCAGGATGCTCAAGAATTTCTAATGGTAATGCTAGGACTATTAGATGAAGAAGATGTGAATATGAATTAATTATTTGGTTTAACTTATAAATGGTCTCATACCTGTGAAGATTGTACATTTACGTCTAGCACTAAAATCAATTTACAACAATTCCTCTACTTGATATTACCAGATTGTGAAGCTGTGCCATTTGAAAATTTAACTACAAACGCCCATCAAGATATAACCTGTACAAACTGCAGATCAGAACTTAGGTCAACATTGTTTCTACAGAGGTATGGAAAATATATCATAGTCATGCTACGCTATTATAAAATTACACTGAACTACAAACTTTAAAGCTGGACAAATTTCCATCTCAAAAAGAACTTTCACAACTATAGCAATCATATTTCATGAAGGTGTTAATATATCCTCTGGACACTACAATATATTTAAGATGTCAAAAAAGATGGATAGAGTGCAATGACATACAAGTGACATTCAAATTGAGACCATCCAAAAAGTTACCAAACTCATATCTGCTGTTTCTAGCACCTAAGTTCTAAGGAGAACATAAGATAAGAAAATGTGGTGTTGTGTTGATATATATATGGATTATGTGTTTCTGAGACATTATTCGGCCTATTGGGGGTATTGTCTACAGCAAGCTCTTAGAAATTAAGGACTCTTTTTAACTGCAGGAAAGGAATTTATAAATATTTGAGGACTACATTGCGTTACTACAGATAAAAAGTAAAAGAAGGTACTATAATACCACTGGCCTTAAGTTGCATGTTAAAAGTCTCTTCACCACTAAAAAAAATCCCCCTTTTGTTTCTGCTACAGCAACTTCTAGGTTCTATTATGAGTTATGTTTTTCATACATGGATTAAAAACAGTTTAGACATTATTTGGCCTAACAGGGATTATGTTTACAAAAGGATATGCAAAAATGAAGACTGCTTCATAATTGTTGGACATTTTGTACCAGAGATAATAATATCAGAAACAATTTTACCATATAGTTGTTTCCATTAAGGTAGTACGCTATCAGCAAGCCAGTATTCATAAATTTGTAGTGAGTACAGTGAACAGTATGACATAGTTATAATGATCTACTGTGCACATTTGTTTTTTTTTTACAATCCATTGATTGTTTTTTCCCACTGTTTCATGATGAATCTTCATACAAAGCACTGTTGAAAGTGAACAAATATGAAAGCTGAAAACAGGAAAAAACAGAAAAACGTTTGCCTATGTTGAATTGAAGGTTTGGTAAAAAAAAAATATTGTATGTTGTTTGGTTACCTAATGTTCGAAATACAATTCTAATATATTTTTGTCTTTTTTGATTTCTTCACAGTGGCTGGAGGTCAACATATATTATGTGTGTCAAATCACTAATCTAGTAATGGATTCATTGAGTTACTACTCATATACTCATCCCATCTCCCTTGCACAACAGTTTCACTAGTCCAATCATCCAGCCACTACCTAAGCAATCATCCAATCACTCAGGTACTGCACTTGAATTCATCTAATCTCCCAGCCACTACTCAGACACTCATCCAATCACCCAGGTGCTACCCATCCACTATGCAAACACCCAGGCTCTATGTATGCACTCATCCATTCACTGAGGCACTGCCCATGCACTCATCCACTCATCCAGGCACTACTCATGGACTCATCTAATCACCCAGGCAGTATCCATGCACTTACCCAATCATGCAGACAGTATCCATGCATTCACCCAATCACCCAGACCATATCTGTGTACTCACCCAATTACCAAGCCACTACCCTTGTACTCATCCAATGACCCAGAGTCTACCCTAGCACTCATCCAATCACCCAGACACTACTCTTGCAGACATCTAGTCACCTATGCACTACTCACGCACTCATACAATCAACCAGGCACTACCCATGCACATATCCAATTACCCAAGATGTACCCATGTACTCATCCACTCACTCAGGCACTATCTATGCACTCACACAATCTCCAACACACTGTCCATGCACTTATCTAATAACCCAGACACTACTCATGCACTCATCTATTCACTGAGGTACTACCCATGCACTCATCCATTCACCCAGGCACTACCCATGCACTAATTAATTCACCCAGCCGTTATCCATGCACTTATCCATTCACTCAGGCACTACCCTTGCCCTCATCTATTCACTGAGGCACTATGCTTGCGCTCATCCATTCACTCAGCCACTACCCATGCACTCATCCATTCACTGAGGCACTACCCATGTGCTCATCCAATCACCCAGGCACTATCCATGTACTCACCCAATAATGCAGGCACTATGCATTCATTCATCCAATCAGGCAGGCACTATCTATGCACTCCTTCATTCACCCAGGCACTACCCTTCTACTCACCCATTCACCCAGGCCCTACCCTTGCACTCATGCATTCACTGAGGCACTACGCTTGCGCTCATCCATTCACTGAGGCACTACCCATGCACTCATCCATTCACTGAGGCACTACCCATATACTCATCCAATCACCTAGGCACTATCCATGTACTCACCCAATAATGCAGGCACAATGCATTCATTCATCCGATCACACAGGCACTATCTATGTACTCACCCAATCACCCAGCCACTACCCTTGCACTAATACAATTACTGAGGCACTACCTTGCACTCCTCCAATCACTCAGGCTTTACCCTTCCACTCATTCATTTACTCAGGTACTGCCTCTGTACTGATCCATTCACTCAGGCAGTATGCATGCAGTCATCCATTCACTCAGGCACTACCCATACACTAATCTATTCACCTACATACTAACCATGCACATATCGAATCACCCAGGCACTACCCTTCTACTCATCCATTCACCCAGGCACTACCCATGCACTCATCTATTCACCCAGTCACTATCCATTCACTCACCCAATCACCCAGGGACTACCCATACACTAATTCATTCACCCAGACATTATCCATGCACTCATCCATTTACTCAGGCAGTATTGATGCACTCATCCAATCAACCAGGCACTAGTCATACATTCTTCCAATCACCTAGGAACTGCCCTTGCACTCATCCACTCACTCAGGAAGTATGCATGTGGTCATCCATTCACTCAGGCACTACCCATACACTTATCAAATGATCCAGGCGCTAACCATGCACTCATTCATTCACTCTGGCCTTATCCATGCAGTCATCCATGCACCGAGGCACTATGCATGCACACATCCAATCACCTAGGCAGTACCCTTCCACTCATTCATTCACTCAGGCACTATGCATGTGTTCATCTATTCACTCAGGCTCTATCCAAACCGTTGTCTAATGACCCAGGCACTACACTTACACTCATCCATTCACTCATGCACTCATGCATTCATCCAGGCAATAAACATGCACATATTGAATCACTCAGCCAGTACCCATGCACTCATCTATTCACTCAGGCACTACCCACGCACTCATACATTCACCCAGGCACTACCCATGGACACATCCAATCACTCAGGAACTACCCTTGCACTCATCTGTTTATTTGTATTTAAAGAGTTTTATATAGCGTGAACAAGACCACAGGGGGTATCAGAATGCTTTACAGATGGGTAGTTACAAGGCTACAAGAAGTAACGACAGCAGCACAGACCGGACCAGAAAAGGACAAAATCGATCTTAACAGTCAAACATTTCAATAAGGCCAAGAGTAAGAAAACAAATCCTAGGGTGAGACTGGCGGTCTGGCCAGAGATTTCTTCAACCGAACCTCTTTGACTTTCTTAAGAAGGAAGCCGTAGTTAATAGCACAACCGAACTGGACAAGGGCAAAACAGATAATAACAATCCTAGCAGTTCACTAGAGACAAGAGTAAATTAGCAAGTCCTCAGGTAGGCTGGGGAACTAGCCCAGAAATGTATTCATCAAACGTTTTTTAACTTCCCTTTTGAAGGAAGCTGTGGAAGTATTCAGTCTTATTTCAGGTGGCAAGGAGTTCCAAATTCTAGGTGCAATACCCGAGAATGCTCGATTGTAAGTTTTCTTTTTAAGGAATTTCTGTAGTTTAAGTAGTAAGGTCCTGGAGCCCCTAGAGGATCTGGATCCTCCAAAGAGCTCAAGTTTCTGTGCAAGATATAATGGGGTGTTGAAATGTAGAGCTTTGTGGGTCAGGCAAGCAAATTTGAGATGTATCCTTGCTTCGTATGGGAGCCAATAAAGAGCTTTTAACTCAGGCGAGATATGTTGATAACATATGGAGCCTGTAAAGAGCCCTGCAGCGGAATTGAGAGAGGCCTTAAGTGGTGCCATCTTCAGTCTTGGAAGTCCACAAAGGGTTGTGCTACCATAATCCAGTTTAGAGATCACTAATGCTTGCACCGCGGTCTAGAGGTCATTGTGGGGAGGGAATGGTTTTATTTTCCTTAGGATGCTCAACTGGAAGTTTGCTCCTTTGGTGAGAGCACTAATGTGATTCTGCATGTTCAGATGTTTGTCCAGTATTATTCCAAGAAGCTCATAGAATCAATGATGTTTGGAGTGCAGTTGAGGGCTGTAAGTTGATGCACCCATTTTGCAAAGACTGGGGACTGTTTGTCTTGGGCGATGAGGAGGATTTTGCAAAGCCTGGGGAGTGTTTGTCTGGGGCAATGAGGAAGAATTCTGTTTCGAGAGCATTCAATTTCAGATGATTAAGTGTCAGCCAACTTTACGTTTCCTGAAGTACTAAGTTGAGAGACCTGATGTCCTCTGGGGAGGAGACTTTCAGGTATAGTTGTGTGTCATCGGCATACATGTGATAATGGATGTTGGTCAATTTCAGGATTTCTGTTAGAGGCTCCACGAACAGATTGAAGAGAGTAGGTAAAAGAGTGGACCCCTTAGGTATCCCCAGAGTGAGCAGAGAGGGGTTGAACAGAAACTGATTAACCTTCAGCCTTTGTGTTCTATTGTGTAGAAATGAGGAAAACAAGTTAAGCACAGTCCCTGATAACTCCATCCTTTGCTCCTGTAGACCGATGAGGGTATCATGTTTGACTGTATCAAAAGCGGATGAAAGGTCGAGGAGGATCAAAAGGCATGACTCATTTTGGTCCAGCATTCATAGTGCATCCTTAACAATGTGAGTAAGAGTGGATTCCGTGCTATGACCCTGCCTGAAGCTGAATTGGAATTTGTCTAGTAGTTGGAATTGTTCAATGTGGCTGCATAGTTTCTCGAGGAGCGTTGCCAGCGTAGGAATGGTGGAGATTAGACGAAAATTGTGGAGGTTAGACTGGTCTGCCATCAGGATTTTTAGGATGGGGGTGACCTGCCCCGACTTTAGGCAATCTGGGATTGACCCTTGAAGCAGAAAGGTATTAACTATCTTTGTCCGGAGAGGGAGTATGGATGATCTGATCTCCTTCAAGATGTTCGGTGGTACGGGGTCGCTAAAATGGTTGGAAGCTTTCAGAGTAGTTCGAATGGTGCTCTCATCCACGGTTTGGTATTGGCTCCAAGAGGCATTGGTTTTGGGAGGGAGACCCGGACGTTGTGGGGCAACCCCCAACCGAGAGGATGGAAAGGTGGCAGGTAGATTCTCACAGGCTGACAGTAGTTCCTGTTCAATCTCTGTTGATTTATCATGGAAGAAGGGATCAAAATCCTCACAGTTGGGCAGCTGACAGGGTTCCAAGGAGAGAGGGAAAGGTGGGTTGTAAGATTGAAGCTTCATGAGTTCAAACAGTTTTTTTGGTCATTTTTTTGCTTGATCTAGTTGTTCCCTGAAGTAGCTAGCTTTAAAGCATCTGATGCGTTTGTTATATAAATTTCTCAGAGATCTCAGCTGAGTAAGATGGTCGACAGAGGGCGAAGATCTCCACAGACGTTCTGCTAGTCTTAGATTTCTTCTCTCCATATTTAGGCTCCTGTTATATCAAGGTTTGGAGATTTTGGAGGGCATTCTTTTTAGTTGTATGGGTACCATAGAGTCTAATATGTTAGACATCAAGTGATTGTAGTGGTCTGTGAGGGCACCGACATCAGACATGTCGGGAGGAGGAGGCAGGATGCTGTCTGTGTGGGAGGACAGATCATATAAGTTAATGTTTCTCAGATTTCTTTGCCAGTGTCTAGGTTTCTTCGGCTGAGCTTTAATGGTTCTCACCGGTTCTGAGACGAGGAAAGAGATGCAATGGTCGTCCGTCTTGTCACATGGGGCAATAGATTCAAGTTGAATTGAGATGCTCTTACCAATGACCAGATCTAAGGTAGCTCCCTTGATGTGCGTAGAGCTATCACACATTTGAGTGAGGTTGAGGAATAATATGAAGGATTTGAGACTATTGACTGACGAGTCATTTAGGTCATTCCAATGGATGCTAACGTCCCCCAGGAAGATCTGGGTGCTGTGACTGTCCACGTTCATTGAGATGATTTCCATGATCTGTTCTATGAAAGGGGGATTGTCTCGTGGAGGGTGGTAGAGTGCATGGAATTTGCAAGCATGCCTGTTGTTGCATGAGACCTCGAAGCACAGGTATTCGCATGATGACAGGGAATCAGAATGTAGTTGTCTAACTGATAAATTGATATCATGAATACATGCAATGCCTCCACCTAGCCCACCCAGTCTATCAAGCCTGATGATGTGACAGTTAGGGGGCACTAGAATGTCAATTATTGGTACAGATGAATCGTTAAGCCAGGTTTCTGTCAGCACTAAAAAGTCTGGATCATATGCAAGGATGAGGGCAGCAATGTCTGCAGCATGTCAAACTCCAGATCTGCAGTTGTGAAGCATGCACTTAAGCTGTGGTTTGGGAACTTCTGAGGAAGGAATAGTGGGGGGGACTATGGTGAGGTTGTTCTTATTTAAGGATCTAGAGTTAACCCTAGGTTCTCTATATGGGTCAGAGTGGATTGATTCAATTTGGCACACCATATCTATGTTCAAAGAAAATGATGGGACATAAGAGAGAAGAATGGTTCTAATATATGAGTCTTGGAGTGAGTCTTTAACTCTGAAAGGCTGAGAGGGGTCATTAGGGAATGTTGATGTTTTCCATCCTTGGTGAGTAGGAGCCCCTAGAAGTCCGGTCATAGTGGGTATGGGACATACAGACAGCCTGATCCCGGAATTCGAGTGATGTGTGTAGGTTTGTGGCACAGTCTCTGAAAACCCCCTAGACTTCTTAATAACCGATAGCTCCGAGGTGAGGAGAAAGAAGCTTTGAAAAGGCACCTTGAGTTGTTGAAGGGTAAGTGAGATATCATCCAGCCTAAATTCCAGTCCAGTGTGGGAGCAGGTTCCTTGTTCTTGGGGTCAGGAGCTGTGAGGGAGGAGGTCTGGGGGAAGGTTAGAGAGGTTCGTAGTCGGGTAGATATATGAGATGCATCATGCAGTGGTAGAGGAAGTAACTGGTTGTAAAGAGGTACCTGGGGCTTAAGCGTCACGTTGGTGGCCTGGTTAGGGAGGTAGGAAAGTGGGCCTGACACTAGTGTGGTAAGAGGAGGAGTTGTGTGTACTATAGGAGTGAGCAAGGATGACAGGGAAGTATAAGAGGGGATGGTTTGCCTTATAGGGTTCAGTGCCTCTGCCTCAATAACCTTAGGCAGTTGGCGATCATGTTGGCTAGTTGGGGAGGAGAGAGATGGGATCTGACCTGTCTATTGTCTCGGAAGAGTTACTATTTAGTACACAGGTCTCTATAGCGGAGCCATGGAGGGGAGGGGTAGGGTCACATTGCCTGTTGAGGCTGTGAGAGCACACCAGCTGAGGATTATGGAGGTTGTCAGCAGGGAAAGCGCGATCTTGGGAGGGTGAAGGTTTGTACTTAGACAATGTTTTTTGATGATGGGGAAGATGTTGTCAAAAATGCCCAGGTTGTGGTCAGATGATTGTGTAAGGATAGTCCCATTGTTGTAGAGGGACATGGTTGCTTCGATTTCATAGGTGGGAGAGGGGGCAACTGTAAGTCTGAGCCCATGAGGGGTCTTCTTGGATTTGATGATTTTGAGCATTGAGTAGAATGCCAACCTCCATTTAGCCCGTCTTTTCGTGAAGAAGATAAGTTCATGTATTAATGCACCTTTGTTTATGCAGAAGTAGGGATCCGAAATGAGGGTTTCTGGGTGCGTTTTTAGGAGTCTGTGTTTAAAGTTTTTGGATGCATTTTTTGTTAGGTTATTAATTGTGTAGGCATTGTGTCCCGATGTCTCCAAATTCACCAGGATAGGAGTACAGACTTTAAGGATCCATCATCAGGCTTCTTACAGCTGGGGTCAGGGGGTTATGGGGTCAGGTGAAAATGAGTGCAGAGCTGTGCGTGAAATGTGAACCTGCTAAGGCGAACCCATGAATGGCGAGAACATGGTGACTATATAGTAGTATGGAGGAACCGGTAGTGATTGCCAAGCATTATTCGGTAGGCAAACAAATAAATAGGCAAGCGGGTAGAGCCAATGCTCAAGGGAAGCTCAAAGGCAATGACCATCTCTAGGACTCCTAGATCTCATGGTCATTTCCACCACAAAGTTCATTCCAATTAATGGGATAGGCATCATAACTAGAGCGCAAGACTCCCTTAGTAAGGCCAGAGAGGGAAGGCAGTGTAGGAAAGTACTGTGTTTAAGTGGATGGGAATTAGGAGGAGACAGACCTATCCAAGATGGCCTTCCTCTAGGAGGGTAAAACAGTCCTCTTTCAGTTTCAAAGGCTCTGTGGGCAGATTCAGGATGATGGAGAGCAGCGAGTGAATCTTCTATTTCTGGTGAAACAGGCACTATCCTTAACCACAAGATGGAGAAGAGCAGTGAGTGACTTCTATTTCTGGATCTGAACTGAGAGGTAAAAAATGGCCATGTAGTGGGAGAGCAAATAGCAGCATGTGGAAGTTTAGCTGATTTAAATGACCTACGGTGAAATGCCGTGTCAGGGGGAAGAGAAACCCTGAACCCAGCTCAGGCAGTGTGACGCTCCGATGCAGCGTCAACATGGGGCCACACCCTGACCTATCAGCAGTCTCATCTCGAGTCGGCCCGACCCAATTTTATGCTTGAGTTAGCAAGGCGATGTGGAGCGGAGGAGACCAGGGGTCCTCCAGCAAGGTGAGGAGTGGAGACAGGGAGTCTCCCTTGAGGTGAGTGACCGGGGGGAATCAAAAGGTACCTTGTCAGGTGCCTTCTCTGAAGCCAGAGGCTGCTAGCACCTCCGGTGAGGACCTTCCGGCCCTCTTGGTATGCTGTGTTTTGCAGTGATGATGTGGGGACAAGTGACCCTCCGCTGACACCAACAACGCCATACCTTGGCCCAATGCCTCCTCTGAAGCTAGAGGTAGCCAGTGCCTCCAGTGCGGTCTTACCTGCTCTCGTGGAACGCTGGTCTTCACTGTGTCAAAGCGGGAACTAGCGAACCTCCCCTGACACCAACCACACTGCCGTGATCATCCTATGAGGCAGTGAGTACCTCAGTACCCCCAGGCCTCCGATGCCTTGCTCCTGTGGGTGCTGGGACCAGTAGTATTCAACAATCACGGTATCCCGGGTAACAAAACCACCATTGGATTCCGGGCACACAGAGTACCACAGTACCCCAGTGCCCCTGCAGTCCTCCTCTTGTGGGAGCAGAGACCAGTGGCACTCGATAATCACTGAAATCCCAGGCAGCAAATACTTCCGCAGAGATCCGGGCTGATATGCATACCAAGGCAGCCCGGGCCGTCCCCTCACCAATTCATCGACAAATTGGGTCAGGACATCGGGGGGAAAGGCAGTCCGGCATCACAAATCTTCATCTGCATTTGATTCTAGAAATTCCGAGGGTGGATGGCAAGGGCCTGCAAGGATTTGCACAGTTGGTGATCCCGACCCTTGGTATCTCACAGAGAGCACCACTGTGCGAGTGGCCAACTTTGGGCAGTTTTTATGCACTCAAGTACTACACATGTGCTCATCCATTCACTCAAGCACTACCCATGCACCCACCCAATCACCGAGGCACTACCCTTGCACTCATTCATTCACTCATGCACTGACCCATTTATGCAACCAGTACCCATGCACTCATCTATTCACCCAGGCATTATCCATGCACTCATCCAATCACCCAGGCACTATCCATGCACTCAATTATTCACCCAGATGTTATCCATGCACTCATCCATTCACTCAGGCACTACCATTCCACTTTTCCATTCACTCAGGCACCACCTATGCAATCATCCATTCAGCCACGCACTACCCATGCACACATGCAATCACCCAACCACTACGTTTGCACTCATCCAATCACTCAGGCACTATTTACGCACTCATAGATTTACTCAGGCACCACTGCTGTGCTCATTGTAACATCCATGCACCAGTTGTGCACTCATTCAATTATTCATACACCAGTCATAGAGTTATTTAAACATATATACGTACTTTATCTTTTTTTTATTTGTAAAAGGCAGTTCCAACAGGAACCATTTTTTTTAATGCTTTTGTAAAGTGTAAAGATTTTTTTGTTCTTTTTTATAATAACAAAAATGGCAACTGGGACAGCAGGAATTGAAGAAACGTGCACTAAAAAAATGTGCAAAACATATAAAGGTGGAAACAAATTAACATGTATGCTGTTTTGCATCATTGTGAATAGCTGTAAGAGACTGCTCACCAGTACTTATGACAACACTACAGTCCATGCTGTACGTGGCCATTGTTGACATCTCTGGAGTCATATATGTTGCAGTACTCTGCACCTCATGGGGAGTTTTTGAACCAGGAATTGTTGCTGCTGCCACTGAAGTAGATGGTCATCCAGCTTCCCTGTGCTTGACTGCCAGTTGGAGAGGTTTTTTATGATGGGTTTTTAGATGGTATAACATGGACGTTGTCCCACATGAATATTTTTTGTTGGTTCCTCTAGAGAGGGTCTTCTTGCTGATTGTGCATTGCACAAGTTTGTCAGATGTTTTTGATTCACCTGATGGGATTGTAAAAAAGTCCCATGCCACACTGGCTCTTTTGTGGCCGTTCCTCTTCTTCCACATGTTCAGTTTCTGCCTCCTCCACATCCTGGTCCAGCTGTGATACCTGCTGACCCCCATCTCCTTGCTGTGTTGCCATTTCTGGGAAAGAGCAGTGGGTGTTGTTGTAGGGTTTCTGTACAATCACAGAACTATGTGCAGGATTATGGGACCTCAGTGTATAGGGACTGAGTCTTCCTACCACCTTAGTACCCACGAACCCAGGACTGACTAGCTATAGTGTCTCACTTGCTCTCCTACTCACTCACAGAGAAGCAAATGATTAGACACCCCAGAACACATCGCTCCCAGATCTCTCAGGAATCGCTGTAACAAGACACACCCTTTCACTTGTACTCTTGTACTCATCCACAATAAGTTCTGAAGGAGTCTCAAAATAGTTTAAATATTTATTTTAACTAACGTGCTCTAACATGCAGTATACGTGGCACAATAAGCAGGAAAATGCATAGTACAAATATAGTCAGGATAGCAGCTAGTCCATAAATCATGAAGGGAGATGTCATCATAAAAAGACAGTGGAGCCTATCCTCCCTCCTCTTGCTAAGCAGCAGTATTATTATATATTAGAAGATCTATGGGCTTTGTCAGCAGACCCCATACCTTAGCCTATAGATGGTAGATCTACATCTTAGGTGATGTCTCGCTCTTCTCCCTGGAAAGGTCCCTCTCCAAGTGTGTCTCACCTAATTCGTGTATCTCACTAAAAACCAAAGTACGTTGTCCCAACAACAGCTGCCTCTGTATGTTTTGTCTAAGGGCTAAGGTCTGGCCAGAACAAAATACCAAGGGGCATTGTTGTTCGACCTTGCACATTATGTTTAGTCAAAATCCCAGGAACATGCAGAGTGTGAACACAGCGATGAGTTCTCATGTGAAAGCAGTCATTGCAAAAATAAAGACATGTAGTAACGTGCACAAAAGCAGCAGGCAAGCTGCAACGTGCTCATGCTAAGTTTGTGAAAAATGGCAATGTCCCTATGGGCCACGTGACACCCTCCCCTTGGTCAGGTCGTTAGCACTTATACTAGGACAAAAATAAAAACTAAGCAGAGGCAAAGCGTCAAAGTGGTATTCCAACTAGGACAGTCATGACGCCGAATTAAAAATGTTAGGTGAAAATGTTCGCCAATTGGGCACTCAAAAACCCATCCATTTATAGGTAGTCTCCGGAGTCGAAAATGCGGTGGGAAAAGCAGAAAACCATGAACTCCAGAATGTTGTCTGTTCCTTCCATAGTAAAAAGGGATGCCATCTAGTTTAGTAGACCGAATGAGCACCCATGCTCCTCATATCCAGAGGCTGTTAGGAGCATGCCAGTGCAATCTGCGACAGCTTCGATGAAACTCCGTTCAATGAGGCGCTGCGCACGGGCACAGGTACTCAAGTCTGCCATTGATCCAAGCAGAGGATCGCACAACAAATGCCTACCCGTGGCACTTACCTGGTCATGGGCCTTTAACGGACCCAATAACAGATAGTAATCCAGGACAGCGTGTGTAGTATTAGAGAGGCAGACATCCAAGGCCCACTGAAAAGGGCACCGGAGGCAGTGGAACACTGGCTGCAAGCAGGTGAAATAGGCATAACAGAAGGTCAGCCAGTAGTCGATGACAAAGGACGTCACAGACATAGGACCAAAAAGCTGCCACATTCGATCACAGTACAGCTGCAGCTGGAATGGGTTTGGCAGATCCACAAATCAAGTATCCGTTGTGAAGCAATAGTAGGAGAACAAGCACGCCGCAAATCAACAGGAGCACCAAGGGAAACCCTCCGAAGGCGCTGGAAAATATAGAATGGATAAAGGCTGGTATTACTCCAAAAATAGTCTGAAAAGAAGAAACAAAGCCGGATCCCACAAGCTTATAAAAGTGGGCAAGGCCTTCAGTATCAGAAGCATTAAATATTTGTTGTATTAATTCTCCAAAATGGAGTGGGAGATTTGTGTTTAGCAGTGTGTGTATCTCACCTGCGGTTCTCGTGACCTGCAATTTGAAGGTCGCGCTGATGTGAGAGCCACTTCTTGTTGAAACAATAGCGCTTTGAGTCTGCTTAGTTTATTGAAATCTGTTTTCAAAGTTTGAATGGAAGGCCAAAGCAAACTATCTACAATCCCATGCGGGGGAGTAAACAGGACCTTTCTGCAACATGTAACACGTTGTGAACCCATTACTATATACGGGATGCCGACCCGTAAGCCGCAGCAATCATGGTTACTCAAAATAAGATAACTACCATTAGAAAGCAAAGTAAGTGCGGGAATAATAGTTGGGACTGGTGTACCTTTTAAAAAACACGCTAGATTAGGGGCCGAAACGTTACAGGCGCCGTGCAATTTAACTTGTTTACACACTAAGGAATGTACCACTGTGGAATCGCAATCCTCCCCTGTAAGGAAAACTTCCTTATCCATGCGCTGACATCTGTAGGTGAATGGCAATGACCACAATTCATGAATAAATAAACTGCCGAGGGGCTCAAACCTACCTACTGGATAGTGTTTCATGCAGGCAGTGAGCTGAAATAGTGACATGGGCAGTGAAATAACCCCATGTGTTAACCACACAGCTGAATTAATCTCTGCTACAGAAAATGGTAACTGTTTTAACTGTTCAATATGTAACAACATCTATGTTGCGTCTTTCATTGACATTAATTTCTGTTTGTCAGTTAAATTGAACAGTAAAAACAGTGCAGAAGCATTCAAATAATCCCATGGCACTTTTCCATTTTTGAGTGTTTGTATCATCCAGGCAAACTGCATTACAGAACGTAACTGATTTTGACCATGATACAAAACAGACACGTCATGCTAAACAATATCAATGACAGATGACACAATGTTATCCAAAGTATATCTATGGGAAGACAGTGTATTAGAGCTATTATCTACTACTGCAAGGACTTTTTCTAAATTAGCTTGGTCAATTTCGCGCAGACGCACCGCAGCTTCCATCTGCGACAGTTTCCAAAATTCATTGTATGTTTCATAAATAAATCATTTTGTCCTAGGGGATTTCGGACCTAAAATGAAATCAGCCAAATTGATGTCACCCGACAAAAGGGAAAAGTGTTGTTTCACAAACGACAGTGTGGAGTGTTCCAACCATTGCTGACACAATTTACCCACTGAATATGTGGTAACCGAATGGAAATGCGAGAAACCGGGATCTTGTCTACTTTGTGTAAACCCTTTTGTCGTATTCAGAAAATGGAGTTGACATGCATTGGAGCTCGTTGGCCACAATAACCATCCCAAGGGGTCAATGTTAGAAGAGTTAATCGTTCCATTTTGCAACAAGGCAACTAAGTCTTCAATTGTGTAGTTGGTATGTGTTTGCCATGTATTATACTGAGCTAATGAGGGAATTGAGGGAATCTTTAGATTTTTGGTCGTTGCTAAATCAAAACAAGTAGTCTGTTGTACCATGGCATTTAAAAATAAAATTTGAGCCGGTATCAGATATGCACGATGCAAAGCTTCAGTGCCCTGCACCTGCCACTCTTTAGTACCCCAAATGGATTTTAAATCAATTGTGTCCTTCTAGTGCTCATAACCTTTCACAGATAGATCATTTCTGAAGGACACGGAGTAAATCAATTTAGTGTGCTTCAGCATAAATTTAGTCTGTGATGGCTTTTTCAATTTATAAAAGTAGGATTGTGAGTCTGAAAGATTGTAATCAGAGAAATATGTACATTTTCTCTGTTGAGTCTTTGAACTCCCCTGTAAAGGTGTAGGACAATGTTCCCACTGTGTAAAATTAAAAAGTGGTCTCAGAGTGTTGGTCTTGTGTAAAAATGATGGCCGTAATGTTGATAACAGAATAAGTCTGCATAATTTGCCGAATTCAAATACCAATCTTCAGTGTCAAAAGTAGCATAATATTTTAAATCAGAAAACACTGAATGAACGGCCTGAACATCCCAGTCGTCAGAGTGTATGTCCGGTGAAACCACATCTCCTAATGAAACGTGGAACATGTATGGAATGTTCAAAAGTTCGGTCGGACCATGGATATCATATGCTACTTTATCCCAAACGATGCCATCAGAAACAGGGACTGCTGAAATGTTCACAAGGGCTTGATCTCTTTTCATGATATGAGACGATGTATGAGGGGCCAGAACACCATCAACAAATTTCACTGCAGTGCGTTCAGACAAATAATGACCATTGATAAGCAGAAAAAACACAGTCACAAATTCAATCCACAGGAAGAGGAATATCAATGTAAGCACCATCCAGATTTATGTCCAGGGTGGGACCAGGTAAGTCTTTTTGAACCAGGAAATGAAAAGACTGGTACATGTAGGTGGTGTTGCCGCAGATGAGGACGAAGAAGAAGAATCAGAAGAAAAGCTGTTACGGTCCATATAATAACCACTCGCCCCCAGTTGAAACAACGGAGGTTGTGCAGCATCTGATGGATCATGTATGGTACTCTCAGGAATGTTAATTATGACCTCAACTGGAGGAGAAGCATACTCGATGTCCTCATTGGTGGATGTGGAAGGTAAAATAGTTAATAAATCAACTGAAGTTTCCATCTCCCCCTCCAGTAGTCGGGGAGGCATCGAGGAAGCTGAAGCCATCGGATACAGTGAAAGATCTCGGCGTGGAATACTTGGAGGCATACTATTCAGTATCGGCCATATGGTGTAGCTTGACATGATCGATTGAACTATATCGATTCTCCTTACGACCAGGTAAAGGAGGCAGGATCACAGTATGGGTGCCTTTCAAGCCAAGGACTCTGACTGGTGCACGTTAAGATGGACCAAATTCTTTTTTGTTCTCCACTTTCTCTCGGACCAGATCTCCGACTTTAGGAAGCCAGACAGAAACAGGAATTAGCACCGTTGGATCCGTGGAAGAGGGCAAATGGGCTTTTTCTTGTGAATAATGAACTTTTTGTAGATCCTGTAACACAGCACAATGGTCATCTACATCAAAGGTTGCGGCAGCCACCACGTCTAGACCATCAAGGTCTGGCACAAACATTTTAATGCCAAAGAGCATTCCGTATGCGGTCCGCCCACCCAGAGATCTTCTTGGGAGATTATCTAGTGTACATTGGACTCCATAGAGATGAGTCAGCCAACTCCTGCCAGTACCTAAGACCTTAGCTATCAAAGATTGCTTTAAGTCACGGTTCATTCGCTCCACAACTGAATTGCCCTCAGGCCGGTATGGAGACTAATATTGCACCTGCACCCGAAGTGACTTCATCGCATCCCGGTAAGCCTTAGAGGCTAATGCAGGACTTTGGTCAGAATGGAAGGTGCCACAGGCACATGTCCCTACAAAGACACACAAATCTTTAATGACAGTTCGAGCGTCAGCACTATGTTGCGGCCAAACCCAAAGGAATCTAGTGCACAAACCCACTGCAACCAAGATATGTTTGAAAGCAGTGTCAGAAGTCAAAGGACCACAGTGATCAAGATAGAAACAACCAAACGGTTGATTTGAAATGTAAAGTTGAGTATGTGGTGGACGGGCAACAGTAGAAGGCTTAATCTGTTGACAAATGTCACAAGACAGAACATATTTACGCGTCTGCTGATATAGACTACGCCACCAGAAACGTTGCTGTAAAAGAGACACTGTCGCTGTCACTCCGGCATGTGCAGAAGCTACACCTTCATGAGCTGCAATGATCAAAGAAAGTCTGCGTCCTCGTTGGGAATCACCCGATCCCCAATGGATGGGATAGATGCAAATGGGACTTGATCGGAAGACAAGTGATATGAATAACGCGAAGGAAAACCTTGGGGAAGTTCTGTTCCCTCTTTCGGCGCAGCAATAGCCACCAGAATAACATCATCAATTTTAGTCATGAACCCAGTGACAGCTGCTGCTGAACATGTTGCTACTGCACATTTGGCTGCTCCATCAGCCAGCGAATTACCAACAGTGTGTGCTTCCACGTGCTGATGGCACAAAGTATGGATAACATGTGTGAGCGGCAAACATTCCTTAAGAGTGGCCACTCGAACCCAAAGCATTTTATGCTTAATTGCGCTACCTTTAGATTCACAGAAATCATTTTGTGTCCAAAAGAACAAATTGTCATTGAAGGATTGTACACAGTAAAAAGAATCACATACTATAAGCAGAGGAACCTCAGGATCAGCAAATTCATGAGCCAAAACCAAAGCACGCAGCTCTGCCAATTGAGCCGTGCAATCACCAAGAGAATGTGTGTGCACCAAGAAGGACTTAAAATCCCCATCAATAATTTTTCCAGCTACAATTCCACAAGCCACCGAATAAGCATGTTTAGAACCTACTGCCGGCTGCGCAGAACCGTCAGTGTAAATAATACATTCATATTGATCCAAAGGAAGCAAAGACAAAGAAGGAGGATGTACGTGTTCATATTGCAAAAACTCCTGTGTCTGTATAGAAGCGTCAAAGATAAAATTGACGTCAACCGATGTCAAAGAACTAGCCCATTGTATCCAATGCGGATGCAAGGCTTTGGCATTTTGAACACTAGCCTATGTAACTGCTTCTAAAGCAGGTACTGGTGAAACCATAGAAATGTGTTTACCCTGAGCCAGAGCATATTCTTTCAGAATCGCCATCTGTACAGCCGTCAAAATGTTTTCTGTAGGAGAGAAACGCATCTCAGCGGAAGTATACAAATGCGACTTGTAAGCAATGGGGACCGTGTCCCCTTCATTGAATGTCAAGTATGTGAAACCCAACGCTCCTAGTACAATCCTTGTCACCAAATTAGACTGAAGAATCACGGTATGTTCCGGAAGCCAACAGGAAGCAGAATAAGTAGTTTGTATCAATGAGTATAGAGGTTTGATACGCTGGGCATAATCAGGAATGTATGCCCTCCCGAAATTTCATAAATCCAGCAAAGATTGTCATTTTTTAAGGGTAGATGGAGGCTGCAATTGTGCATATTTCTCCAGAAAGTTGGGGGCTAAGCCCCGACCTTCATTGTTAAGCTCATACCCAAGAAAAAGGACTGCCAAAAAGGCAATGTGTTACTTGGCAAAGTTGAATTTGTAGCCCAAGTCAGCCAAAGACATAATGATGCAGTCCGCATGCACCAGATGTGGTATCAATTCATCATCGGTCAAATAGATGTCATCTATGTATGAGAAAGCATCAGGGTCAATTTCATGTAAAACCGACACTACGCGTGCTGCAAAAGCGCCGGGATTATTCTTATATTCCACAGGCAAACGTGTATACCTTTTGTGATTGCCGAGGGCGCTGAATGCTGTTAGGTCACGGCTCTCAGGAGCCAAATTGTGACAGTAAAAACCATTAGATATATCAAGAGTCGTTATATACTGTTTACGAACAAGGTTATCAACCAACGCAGAGCTGTGGGTGCTCTGTACAGCAAAGGTATGAACATGACTGTTTAAATTATGGTAATCCAAAATTATACGATATGAACCGTCCAGTTTCAATATTGAAAAAAGAGGATTATTCATGGACGAAACACAGGGTTCAATGACACCCTGATATTCCAACTGGGCAAGAATCTCACTAACGGATGCTTTTGCTTCACGCTTAATCGGGTATTGTGGTTGGGGTTGTGGCATAGAGCATAAAGGAATTTCATGTTCCGGAGAATCCTTATCCCAACCCACCTGATTACGATAAACAGCCGGAGCAAGGGCTAATGCCCACTCTGACGCGTACTCAGGTTTAGCCTCCTCCGACACATAAAGGGAAAAACTCGGGAGAATAACATCTTCCCCTTTAGAAGAAGCCAGAACAAATGGGGGAGGCCAGTCAACTGCCGCTAAAAAAATATCATAAGAAGAAGTAAGGTTGTTCCAAAAGGCCGCCTTAATTGTGCGTTTAATATCACCTTCAATTTGGTGGCCTATTTCATAAAGCCTATCGGGGGTGCAACTCATGTGTCAGCTGTTTCCACTGTAATGAACGTGTCAGTTGCTTTCGCCTCCAGACATTGGTGGAGTGCCTCCTGCACTATGGTAACCTCTGCCGCGCTGTTGAGGAGTGCCACTGCCCTTCTCCATACAAGGAGCAGGGTTCTCACCATCTGAGGCATACTTTGCTGTCAAAGCGGCAACTTTTTTCTTCTGAAATGGGTACGAAATTGAGGTGGTCGCTCCTCTTTAGTTTTAACGTCCAACTGGCGCTGCGGGTCACATCTTCCTCGCGCAGACTCGCCTTCTCTGCGATCCTGACGTCCTCCCCCACCGAACTGTTGGTCCGAAGATTCCTGAAATGAACGAGGAGAATGAGGATCAGGAACCTGGAACCTCTCTGGTGTTTTAATTTTAGAGCGGTCACGCAAATCATATCTACGTTCAGAAGCATCTGGTGGTGGCGAACCAGCACGAGAAGCAGACTTCTGTTGTTGCTGCCACTGATTTGTATTCCAAGCCTTCTTAGGAAAAACTGGATGACCCTCCTTTTCAGGAGGAGGCTTATTTTGTACCTGAGTAAAAGGTCTAATTCCAAAACTATTGCGTCCTAGTGATGTGTATACATCTGCAATAATAATCGGCAACTGTTGTTGCTTGTCAACGTCCACCACCGCCGATAGGCATTGACGCACCTGCAAGCTAACTCCCTCACCATTGACATTGGCCAGAATCATGTCAGAGACAATAGGGAACATGTCCACTAATCTCATCCCCAACTCCAGGGCTGGACCAGCCCCGTGCTCATCTTGAACCTTCTTGAAAATGCTCGGTAGAACGGTCATCGAGATGATGCCAAAACACAGTGTATAAACTGCAGCAAACACCGTCCCCCAGGTGATGCAATCAGCTAAAGTGGGAACAATCCCACTAGGTAAACTCATTGTAAGGATCCTGGGTTTTTCTACAGGAGTAGTATGTGGGAAAAAAGACTTGAGTTGCTCAAATGTTTCTGCAAGCCAGTAAGGCAAATCATCTCTATTTTGAGGACGTTTGCCCATCACTGAATTAATCATGATGGGACTTATAACAAGACCACCACCATGGCCTGGTGGTTGAGGAGCGGCTCCAGCCAGAGCCACTTGAATATTATGTGAAATAAACTGAATGACACTTCTGTGTATATGCATTAAAGATGTATGTAATTAACGTAGCTCTGTGAGTGTAACACCAAGATAATTTCGATGAGGTGTAAAACCAGCCAACATGGGCCATGTGACCCCATCGACCGATAGCGGTCCTAAAGGGACCACAGAAACAGGGTGAGGAAGGGCGCCATTAAACCAAATAGTATGCTCCCAGGCTGTCAACGGAACTTCAAGTAATTGAAAAGGGGGATAATTCCGCGGAACCGCGGCTGGTATATATTCATGAAAGAAATTATCATTCCCATCCACTGCGGGAAATGTAACCCAAGAGTAAAAAACCTTGAAGCGGTAAGACTTGTCTGCCTTGACAACAAAAATTAAATCAGCCCCTGCAAGAGGGACTCCTCGTTGAGTCACATGAGCAGTAACCGCAGCATGATTATGTGCTGCAATAGCGACCGCTTGTGCCATATTAGAAATGGAACAAACAAACAGGGAAAACGGTAGCATAACTATACTGTAGAATATGTCAATATATATGTTTTACACTTTGTATAAACCACGTGCTCTTTGCGACTACTGACGTCACTGCGATGATTTTGGTAGTTGCAATTAATTTTTTTTTGGGTTGTTGAAAAGGTGGCCTTCTTCTAAAATGATCATAAAAGAAAAGTTAAAGGAATATTGTACAAAATATTTACAGTTCAGCTTTATTTAGAAAATGTCTTGAAGTGTATTTTGTAGGTGAAATACATTTACTGATGACAGAATCTCCAATGTAAATGCAACAATGTTGTGCCGACTTACAAAATTGTTAAAAATAAAACCAGTTATTAATGTATTTTCTGATAAAGACATATGAAATCAAAAAATGAGTGGTGTGTTATATAAATATAATACACAATATCCAATTATAGAAAGAAAGTACTAAAATCTTACAGGTTCACTCACAAAAAAATGGACATTTCAATTAAGAAATAGAATTTTAAAAAACCTTAGAAATAGAAAAAAACAAAGGATACTGGAATGTTATGATTAACAATTAGCATTAAAAAAACCTTAGAAATTCACTCAAAAAAACAAAGGTTACAGGGACATTATAGTTAGGCTCAAGTTTCACTCATACAAAACCAGGGAAATTCAGCAGTTATAGTTAGCTGAGCTAACTATAACTCACGCCCCTGCAATGCACTGCTTATGACCTCACATATTACATCACTCATGAAATGGTCAGTGACATCACTGATTACATCACTGATGTCATCTCAAATGACATCACTGATGACGTCACTGATAACATCATCCACAACATTACTAACGCACCTACTCACACCCCCAAAGAACCTTTCATACATCCACTCCCACGCAACCATTCACAAACCCATTCACGGACCCATACCAGTGCTTACACCCCCACTCACTGGTCATAGATCTACACACAAATCCACTCACTAACCCATACATCCATTCATACACCCACTCACTCACTAATACAGCCACTGACATGTCCACTCATACACCCATACAGCCATTCACACACTGAGTCAGTCACCCATAGAGCTACTCACACACCACTCACTCACCCATAAAGTCAATCACACATCCACTTACTCATGCATACAGTTGCAAACACATATCCACTTAGTTACTCATACAGATACTAACACATACTCAGTCACCTATACAGTCACTGACACAAGCACACATTCACCCACACAGCCACTCACATTCACTCACTCACCCATACAGTCACTCATATACCCCATCACTCACCTATGCTGTCTTTCACATACCAAGTTACTCACCAATATACCACTGACAAATCTGCTCATTCACATAGCCATGCACACATTCACTCACCCATACAGCCCCTCACACACACTCACTAACCCATGCAGCCACTAACTCACCCACTCGCTCTTCTATACAGACAGTCACACATCCCCTCACCCCCCCACACAGATAGTCAAACACCCATACAGGTACTCAGATAACCAATCAATGACCCATACAGCCACTCACATACCCACTCACTCACCCATACAACCACTTAGACACCAACTGACAGACAGATACAGACATTCACACAAGTCACTCACTCATACATTCACTGAGACACCTAATCACTCACTTATCCAGTCAGTCATGCACCCACTGAATCATCCATACAGACACTATACTCCTACCCACTCCTATTATGCTAAAAGTGCCCTTACAACCCTATACCATTACCTACCCCAAACCCTAAAAACACCCTTTCCACCCATTGCCCCAACCCACCCAAAAAACCCCCAAAGCACCCACACCAAGTTATACCCTTACCCACCCCTAAACTTTAAAATGCCCTTACTACCCTATACCCATACCCACCTCTAACCCCTAAAACCATGCTTACCACCTAATGCCTTACCTACCCTTAAAACCAAAAAACACCCTTACCACCCAATACCTCTACTCACCCCTAAAGAAAAAAAATACCCTTACCACCCTATACCCCTACCCACCCCTAAACCCTAAAAATATTTACATCCCTGTACTCCTACACCTAAACCTTGAAAACACCCTTGCCACCCTATAATTGTATGCACTCCTAAACCCTAATTTATACATATGTACACACACACACACACACAAACACATACACACATACTTACCTTAAATACACTTACCTTTCATTGTAAAGGCATGCATGGGAAAGGTATATGCGTGGTAAAAGCATGCGTGGTAAAGGCAGTGCATTGTAAAGGCAATGGCCCACATGCATCAAGCTAATTTGCGACCGGAAAAATTGCGAATCGGTAAAAAATGCCTTTTCCGATCGCAAATTAGCTAGTACTGATGCATTAAGCAAAATCGCAAGAAATAGTAGTTCTCGCAATTTTTGCGCTTCATATAATACAGAATCGGTAATACCGATTCTGTATTTTAGGAAGCGCAATTAAGAAATCGCAAAATGGGATGCATCAAGTATTCGCTAATACAGAACCAGCCTAAATTCGCTATTTGCATTCCTTAAACTAGAAGACATCACATCAGGTGGTAAAAATCACACATAATCAAAAACAGGTGTAAATCATCAGCAAACTACTTAAACAGTCCCAGAATGCATCCCAACGACCTACCATGGCAGCGCTCTACGTTGTGGCAAGGAGGGTGAGGCTGAGAGCAGCAGCACAGAGGTGAAGGAGGATCCAGGAGAGAGTCTTTAGAGTGCGCGTCACATTGCTAGGGCAGATGGAGGAGGAGATCTATGATAAATATAGGCTGAATGCTGCAGCTATCTTAGCTCTAATTGCTGAGTTAGACCCTATACTGTAGCGGCAGACCCGCAGGACACATGCCATACCCACCCATGTGCAGGTCCTGTGTTCCCTGCATCTCCTAGCTTCAGGGTCCTTCCAGGGAGTAATTGCAGCAGCTGGAGGGGTCTCCCAAAGTGCCATATCGCGTTTTTTAACAGTTTCCTAAATGCCATGTTGCAGAGAATACACAACCACATCAGGTTCCCCACCACACCACAGGATTTGATGCAAACCAAATTAGATTTTTATCAGGTTGCACAGTTCCTGCATGTGATTGGTTGTATCGATGGGACGCATGTACCCATATGTCCCCCTGCAGTGAATGAGTATATCTACCGTAACCGGAAATCTTACCACTCACTGAACATACAGGTAACATGCAACTCAAAAACACTAATCACTGACATTGTGGCAAGTTACCCTGGCAGTGCCCATGACGCATACATCTTCCGGCACAGTGGAATACACAGACGTCTACTTGCAGGGGAGTTTGGAGAAGGATATCTGCTGGGTAAATCAATGTAATACTGTAATTTAAAAGTGTACACCATGGTGACACATTGCAGTGACTAATGTATGTTGGTCTCTCACATCCTGTAGGTGATAGCGCATACCCTGTGAGGTCTTACATCCTCACCCCATACCTGAATCCTGCCACTCAAAGGGAGCGACGTTACAATCGTGCGCACATTGCGACGCGCAATGTGATCGAAAGGACATTTGGTGACTTAAATCACGATTCTGCATCATACACAAGAGCGGTGGGGCATTACAGTACAGTCCTGAGAAATGCTGTAAGATTGTGGCAACGTGTGCTATGTTGCACAACATAGCCACCACTAGAGGCATCCCCTTGGTGGACTCTGACAGCGAGCCAGAACAGGACATACAGCCGACACAACCACCCCATGCAGCAGGCGGACCAAATGCAGCAGAGGGCAGACGTAGAAGAGCAGAAATCACGCAACATTACTTCTAAGGTGAGTAAGCACATGACAACACAGTATTTGGTTAAATGTTTAATGTGACAGTTGTGTGTATGTGTTAATGCACACATACCATCTACAGACAATTACATTCCATTGCCTTGGGACTGCAACTGCAGTGTGTATAAGTACACATATCTGGTTTCATCACCAGATTGTTTGAATGTCCAAATGTCTAACGCTTCCTGTGACGCCCCCCTGTGGCCCTTGTAGTAGGCCCAGCTGCATCTGACATGGTGTCTTCTGTGCCTGCCTGACTCCTGTTACTGCGCCTCCTGCTATGTGCCACAGGCACCAGTAGGCTGCTAAGGCTGGAGGCCTCCTCACTCTTCCCCCCTCCATGCATGAGGTTCCCACTGGCTGCTGCTGTCTGCAGCCCTTCCACAGCAGTGGTGACCTGGATTAGGCCCCTGGCCACATCCCCACAGCAGTGGGTCATCTCGACCTGCATGGCGACTGCACGCCTGTATAGCTGAGCTGTTGTAGAACTCAGCCTGTTGATGGCCCTGGTGTATCCGCGCATGCGCCCCATAGAATGTTGTTGCCTCCTGGCATTAGAGATATGCTCAGCCTGCATGACCCTGCACTTCTGTTCAATGGCTGTTGCAACACGGTCAAGTTTATCACCGTGTGCCCTGAGCCCCTCAACGACTGCAGTCGTCTGCTCCTTCATGCAGTCACGTATCCCACCCATGTGTGTGACCATTGTTCCCAGTTGCTCCTGCATAATACGCATGTTCTTTTGTTGCAGGCGCTGGACCCTCAGCATCTTGGTCTCAAGCACACTGCAGGCAGCTTCACCATCGTCCACAGCAGACCTCAGAAATGGACTTGGCCTTCGCCTGCGGAACGGACTGTGACGTGGCGGGATTGTTACCTCTGGTGGTGGGGGTGGTGGTGTATGGGCAGTGCCCTGTGGGTTCGCTCCTGTTTGTGTGTCCTCCTCACTATCCAAATCGGGCAGTGGTAGTACTCTTCTCCTGCGTTGAGTGGGAACAGGTAGGGGCGAGGATGCCGGCATCTCTTGTCCCACATCTTGCTGGTCTGTATGTCCCTCAGAATCGTGGATGTCTGCCACGTCACTCTCCTGTGATGCATCTGTGAGGGAAACAGTGCAAGATCATTTTGTTTTGTAAAATGTAATATTTCTATTTTTTGCACATGTTTGTGACATTGCGCTCACAGAGGTGTAATAAATTGACGTCTGTGATGTAGGAAGTCTACTGTTGTCACTGCCTTGCTGTACTCTGTTGCATTTGAGCTGTGCTACTCCTCCATGCTTTGCCATTACATTTGTATGCATACAACTCCCACAATGCATTAGGGGTTGCAAGTAAGAGGTGGACTTGACTCATGTCTGCTACACTACGCAGGGTATGCATTTGTTGCACTTTGGCTTACGATTATTTTGCAATATGTTTGGTTGTGCTCTTACCTTGGGAGGTCCCCGCATGTCCTGAGGTGTCAATCTGCGTGACCCCGACAACTGCCTCGGGCTGCAGAGTGGATTCCACCAAGTCGTCCATTGGGGTGTTTGCAGGCTGAGTGGATGTTCCCCCTCCTGTTTTTCTTGCAGATGCCAGCCTTTCAGCCACTCTCTCTTTTGCCCGGCTGCGAAGGTCATACCATCGCTTCTGTAGGTTGTTGATGTCACGGTGTGTGACCCCCACAGAATTGACCCGGGCTTGTATCCCAAGCCAGATCTTCCGCTTGACTGACTCTGCAACATGCAGGGATTGTTTCCCAAACAGCTGGTCATGTTTTTGGACGACTTCCTCAGTGAGTATTTCCAGTTCCCTCTCACTGAATTTGATCTTCCTCTTCCTGCCTTCTCCTTTTTGCTTTTTTTTCCTGGGTCCATTGTGATTGTTAGTATCAACTTCTGCAGGAAAAAGTGTTTTCCAGGCTGTGCACCAACAGTCTTCCTCCTCCTCAGTCTCTCACTCTGCACAGGTGTGTGGTATCTGTGATTCACTTCCTGGTATGATGTCATCTCCATGAGACGATTGAAGCTTTCGCATTTACCGAATCGGTATTTGCGAATTCGCAAATACCGATTCGGTAAATAAGTAATCGGTAAATATTTTAGCGATTTTTAAGGAATCGCAAATATTTACCGAATATTTTGGTGCATTCCGTTTAGCGAATCTGAAATAGCGATTCCTTATTTTTCGCTATTTTAGAGTCGCAAATTTTTTCTTTGATGCATGTGGGCCAATGTGTGGTAAATGATGCATGGTAAAGGCATTGAGTAGTAATGCCTGCGTTGAGAAGGCTGTTTCCCATACAATTTAGCACGGTCAGTTTACATATTGTAAAGCTTCTGTGTGCAGCACTAAATTGCTTTTTGTTGCCCTAGCATCTGCACCAACTTTAGTAAATATAGACCTTAGTTCGTACTGAGCATACCTGGTACTCTTATATATCAGAACCTCTGAGTGATTTTCACTGAAAAACAGTGTCAATCTTTCCCCCAATTAGCCTTATGCACTCTTTTAGTGAGAGGATGTTGCTATCTTTAAAATCAGACGGATTTGCGAAGTTTTTATGCTGTGGGCGAGTAAAATTTCAAGAAAAGAAATTCTTCTAAACATTCTCTTATTATTTACACAGCTGCACTAATCTTTTTGAACTTTCGTGTGATGAAGGTTCTAGTACAAAAGATCTTTGCCTGAGTAAGCCTTGTTTATATTAGTTTTAATCACAAGCAACTGAAAATAAATTTCTTTTACGTGTAAAATGTATTGCAAACCTAAATTTGCACTTAGAAAACGCCTGTGTTCATTAGTAACTTTCTCTTTGGAAAAATCATGCAGATCTGAAATAAAATATCTTTCGATGGTATGGTTTCCCCTGTAAATATGCTAGACTGTATAGATTGTTCTGCATTTAGAAATGTTTATTTGAAAAAAAGATCCAACATAAACATGGCATAGTTTAATGTACCTGAGTAATAGCATAAGGACATTATATGTAACCAAAGCTTTCCATGACAGCACACCCAATTTATTCATGCCGAAAGAACTCCATATCATCTTAAATACGTCTTAGAAAATGTGACATTTTCAGAAAGTAAATCATGTGTGCTATGGTTTGAAGTAAGAATACTATTTCGTATTTTCCCTAATCAAATGAAGTTTAATTTCACAGTCATCTCTTTTTGCAGCTCCCAGACATATCTGCTGAAGGATCAAATAACTAAGTGAAGGGCTAAAAAAAGCCAAGGCATTTTCAGTAATTCTGAAATCATTGGAGAATGTTTGTGGCAGTAATCCCACCCTTCAACACAAACTGATTATATGGACAAAGTAGATAGACATTTTATTCAAAGGCCCAAAAAGTCTACAAAGAATGCAGGCGCTGCAAGGAACGCAGGCTTTCAGGGAATTCGTGCATGCTAATAGGTTTCATAGTTACGAGAAGACCTGAGGGCCAGAGGGACAGAAAGGTGAGTCTTTCTTTAATTACGTCACAACAATGTTTTTGGTTTGGTTCAATTTGTCATTGGGCATTTGTTAGAAGTCGCTGGAAAAAGATATATTAATTTCATCCAGCATTCTCAATCAATCAATCAAAAAAGGCTTTATTTCGCCACATTCCTGCGGCATAAAAGCACAAAAAGCAATCATTACAATAAGATAATATATACATGATTAAGGCCTATCATATTACATCTTATGCAACAAGGAATTAAAAGTGTGTATAAACTCATCAATACAATACTTAAAGACTAGCAGCAAAGATAATAAAATACATGAGATAGCAGCAGTTCAAGAAAGATCAAAAGATATGTCAGTTTGCATCCTGGCTTTTCATGGATTAAAAAAGACCATGGAGGAAATATACAGAATACTAAACTCAAGTAGCATCATGAATCTTAAAAATCGATGAGAATCATTATTCAGTAAATTGCTCGCTTTCCTAATTTTAACGACTGTCAAATAAACAAGGTAACTGTGTAACATATCCCAGGACTGTGTAGTTTGTGTAAGAACAGCAAATCAAGTCTACGCTGAATAAATTCATGTTCTCTAAAAATAGGGATAAAAAAACCTAGGAAATTCACAACATTTACAGAAAAACATGATATGCAAAGTGGATTGAATGGAAGCACCATCACAAGGGCACGGATTCAAGTCAGCAAAAGAGAAACAATTTGCTGGATAGCCAACCATAAAAGGAATACTGAGATTAATCCAACCAATCAAAAGGCTTTGAATAGTAATTAATCACGAATTATTTTTTGCTGTTTGCTTGCATTTAAACTTTTTAAGTGTTATATGCAAACTGAAGCATTATTTCTCATTTCTCTTATCCACTATAGTAGTTTTTTCTTGTGGTTTTACATTGTAAATGTACCGACCCATTCACAAAGGTAAATTTACCTAAGCAGATTTCCTCACGTGCAAATTTGCTCCTGCAATTTGTGCAAAAGTACAATAAAATACAATTCGTGAATAGGCTCCATAGTTATTCATTTTTCATACTCTCACATTTAATTAATGGTACATAGAAGGTAAATACGATGTTTTCCAAAATCAAATGCCTATCATGATATTGACGTTTAGGCAGTAACATTACCAGGGCAGCAAGGGTCATACATGTTTTCAGAGTGAGAGTTAGACACCTTAACCTCTAGGTCACAAGTGAAGTGCTGGTTAAATGGGTGAAAACATAGTGATAACCCACTCAGAAAATGAAACTGAATAGGGTTTCATACATGACTGCAATCTGCCACCTTCTAAGAATGTTTGACTCTTCCTCTGCTAAAAAAAAATGTGAACCTATTGTTGCAATAACAAAGCTCCTAAAGACATTTATAAAGTAACAATTGTGAGACATAGGGGCCGATTCCGATCTGGGTCGGAAAGCTCTCCGACCGATCCGGATCTGGATTGTTTTCCGGCCGAGCCGGACCCCTACAGTCCGACCGAGCGAGTACGATGCGGCCGTATGCTGCCGGACTCGGTTCGGTCGGACTCCCATTGAAGTCAATTGGAGCCGGTCGTACGACGCGTACATGGGTTCCCATTGACTCAATGGGTACGTTGCGCACAAGGGGGCCCCCTGTAGTGGGTACGCATTGGTGCCATCCGCACCGTACATGCATGTATAGGGGGGACCCATGGGTCCCCCCTGTGTCCGACTCGTACGGCTACGGGTGAAGGGGAGTCCGGCACGGACCCCCAAAGTCCGCTTCTGAGAGCTTTTTCGTGTCGGAGTCTCCGACTCGATCCGGCTGTCCGGATCGTGTATCGTACTGGCTCGGTCGTAAAACGTCTCCATTGCACGGTACGAATCGAGTGCGAACGAGTCGGACGGAGCTGTTCGGACCCGGAAACGAGTCGGTCGGCGATTTCGCGTTCAATCGCATCGTACTTGCTCGCTCGGACGACTGTTCGAATCGGTCGGGAATAACGCGTTCGGCTCGTATTGTTTCCGGACGAATCGTATTCGGTGCACTTCCGGCCGAGATCGGAATCGGCCCCATAATATTTTCATTTTTCTATGAGAGACCCTACGTGGCCAGGAGGAACTCTCTGAGGACAGAAACATAGTAATGACATAAAATCGGAAAATAGAATTCATTGAGGATTCTTGGGTAGATCCAACCTGACACGTAAATATATTGCAAATAGGAGAAGAGAGAGTGCGAACATAAGTGAGCGAAGTTAGAGCCTGATGCACATAGATTACATTCACATATTGCCCAACAAACTTACACATTTCGAGATTGTGATCTGATTTTGTGAATCTACCTTTGTACAAATTGGTTGGTTCCTAAAATACCAAATAACAGGGGATTGAAGAAAGACATGACTAAATAACATTAATTAGGCAGGTCATAATTTGGATCACCCTCTTATAGGGATAGAAGACCACCATCCCTGTGATTGCGTTCCAAAACTGGAACGTGTTTTTTTAAATCAGTCCAAACGCAAGTTCCTTTAAAGAAGTGGGGCTGTTTAAAAAAAGTTTTTCATTTTGGAAAACATCAATGAGACCCAACCTGATTCCTGAAATAAAAGGGATCCAACTTAGATCTCCTTCCTCTTTGCGAATTAGTTACCACCCCAACATGGGAGTCAGCTACTGGTCAATGGTTTTTTACCAGAATTAGAATTGCAAATGACAGATACATCCAGGTCTGAATAGTTATTTGGAGGGGACACCAAAAACATGCTCCTTCCAAATAGCAATTCAGAAACAATTTCTAAACTAATTTAGCAATTTGGAAGAGCTTATACTAATCCTTAAATGGGTTTAGTACATTAGAAACAGCTTTTTACTGGTCATAAGTCCTCTGATTTAATGAGTTGGAGGGTTTGCAATCTGTAAAAACCCTTATTTTCTTGTTTGTGGAACAATATTTAAAAGAAAAAACCTGAGAAAATGTCAGCACAAAGATTGGTCTCTTAATACATAAAAATGTTATTTTCTTAATTCTACTGTTCTTTCCTTATCCGAAATTGTTGAATTATTGCACTTTAAAAGCTACTTATTTGTACTTTTCCTTGAAAACTTTTATATATATCTTGACAACAAGCTGTCTCTTTTTATATTATCTCCTTATCTACCAAGGCTTTTCCTGCCCCACTGTGGTGCCCTTTATAGGTTGTTTTGGGACTCTGACGGCCTCATTTAGAAGACCATTGCGCCACCAGTGGCTCATTTTTTTAGACACACCTCCATTGAAGTGTGCCTCCCATATTTTCAAGGCCACATAATATTACCCTGCATGGTTTTTCGTGGCCATGAAAATATGGCCCCTTTTCCAGGGGTCTTGCTGTGGGTGTTCCCCCGCAACATCCATGGAACCTGACTCATTCCCAAATTTACAAAGTGTTGTAAACCTGGGAAAGCATCAGCATCCTACACCTCCCATGGGGCGGCGTAAGAGTGATGCAACAACAAGAAATACTTTTATTTCTCATAATTTTTTCTCTTATTACGTGGGCTGCATTCTACAGCACACATAGAAGGAGCAAAATGCCATTAATGATTAATTTTGTGCAGTAAGGTATCCTTTCCTGCGCGACAACAACCATCCCTGCAAGAGCAGGCACCCTTGCACCATGACGCAAGGGTTTCCGCATTGACGCACGGCTGCTGTGTGTATGCCAGCTCAGGGGAGAAAGACAGAAATGTGCTGTATCTTGTAGACACAGCACATTCCTGCACTTTTATTTTGACAAACTGCAGCACAGCAGGAAGGGTTGCTGCGCCGCTGTGCATCAAAATATAGTAAATGAGGTCCTTCGTTCTTAAGCCTTCATACCGTTTTTCCACAAATAAGTATGAAGGCCATCTTTCTGTCCTTTTTTCACCTATGTTGGGCATTATAAAGTTACTCTAAGTTTCTGGATGCCCCTGTCAGGAGCAGTGGAAATAGCTAAAAAATAGAAAATATTTTTTTTCTTTGTGGAAACATGGAAAATAGTCCTGTGCATGAAAAAATAGGGTTCTTTTTTTAAGTACAAATGACACTTTCAAAACCTTTCCTGTGTTATTTCACCAACTTCCCAGTTTTCAGGGACAACCAGAGATGTAAAAATAAAATTTTGTACTATAGTTTTTTGCATTTTTGAAGTGGGGATACATTTTTCATTTATTTTGTGGTTTAAACCTACTTGCGGTTTGCTGTGGAAACAGGTGTGAAACTTATAGGTGAACCCAGATAGCTATATATTTCTGAAACAGACACAATTCCGAATTCAGCAAGGGGTCATTTGTGCAGATCACTTGGAAAAAAATTGGAAAAAATCGAAATAGCAGACAATGGTTCTCGTGCATTTTTTTCTTCTGAAGGCCGATTTCCAAAACAAATATACCTTTTTGTCTGATTCCAGTGATATTGACAAAAAACACAATGGCCAGAATCAACAGCTGACTTATCATTGTGTACCAGCTAGGCTTCAATTCATATGGTAACATTTAATGAATTAAAAGTAGGTGTAAAGGAAACCTATGCATTTTAAAAAAGTGTCCAAGATACTGACTTTAAGAATAATGGGGATTTGTACAACTCTCCATATTGGGCTATCCATACTATCATGTGATTCAGAGGGTATTTTGCAAAATGTGTTTTTCCTTGCACATTGGCTTATATTTGGAAGCCAAAAAAAGAGAAATTCAATTTATAATAACAAATGTTCTAATATTCTGTCTTTCTGTACTTCTCCTGATTAAAAAAAATGACCACACTTGTGTGGGTTAGTCTGTCGCATAATAATGTGCAATATTGCCCCTGGTGCTATTCAGCTATTGTTTTCTGCAATTATTTCTGCAGTTATTTTCCAACAGCTAGTTTTGGCAGTTTTTATGCCAAAAAGGTACTAGCAAGAGCATACACCATTTATGCATTTAAACATTGAGGGGCCGATTCCGATCTCGGCCGGTAGGGCTCCGAATCGGATTCGGCTTTACCGGATCCGATTCGGAGGCCTTTTTCCCGACCGATTCGTACAGTCGTCCCAGCGAGCAAGTACGATGCGAGCGCACGCAAAATCGCCGACCGACTAGTTCCCGGGTCCGAACCGCTCCTACCGACTCGTACAGACACGGCTCGCACCACGCAATGGAGACGTTTCCTGACCGAGCAAGTACGATGCGCGCTTCGAACAGCCCGACCGACTCGTAGCGTCCGGCTCCAAATGGCTGTCGGAGCCGGACTTCGGGGTCCGTGTCGGACCCCCCTGCACGCGTAGCCGCACGAGTCGCACACAGGGGGGACCCAAGGGTCCCCCCTAAACATGCATGTACGGTGCGAGTCGCACCGACGCGTACCCACTGTAGAGGGCCCCCCTGTTCGCGACGTACCCATTCAGTCAATGGGAGCCCGTGTACGCGTTGTACAACCGGCTCCTATTGACTTCAATGGGAGTCCGACCGAATCGAGTCGGGCAGCATACGGCCGCTTCGTACTCGCTCGGTCGGACTGCGGGAGTCCGGCTCGGTCGGAAATCTCTCCGGATCCGGCTCGGTCAGAGAGATTTCCGGCCCGAATCGGAATCGGCCCCTGAGTCTTGTGTTTTGCAGTGGTGTGATTTCAAATGAATTTGTCAGTTGAGCATGGCTGTGTAAATCGTCTTCTAGAGCAACACCAATGTAACTAGTACTCCTGTACTCACCTCCGTGAAAGGTAAAAGCAGGAATCATTTAGTTTTCAGATTATTATTAACATGGTCAGCATAGTAAAATGCTGAAATGGAAATTGTTGTTTTAAATTCGGTAAAATAACGAGAACATCAGGCAAATGCTTCTAACATTAAAAGACAGACTGGGTAGATGTAGCCTGCTGAGCTCCTCCAGACCTGAAATTTCATAGTGATTCCTTGATGACTACTGCCCATGCCTCTCAGTTTGCACTAGTTTATCACTAACCATATTGCCTGGCAGCTTCTGTGACCACAGTCCCAAGATGATATCCATTTGCCAATAATTTTAATTTTGCGTCATCAAGATCCATGTTGATGCCATTCAAAGATAGTGTGGGTAAATCACATATATCAGATTGATTTTATGTTGTAAGGTGGTATAACCCATCTGTCAATAGTAGCCATGACTTTCTATGCCCAGACATTTAGATCTTGTAAAACCTTTCCTGTCGCAGACTGCCAGCTCTGCTATTTGGCATTCACTAAACTGTGAACTGGTGATTGCTATATAGTCTGCATCTGTCATCTCCTCACTTAAACAACTGACTGTTGCCTGCCCCTGCCACCACTCCAGTCCCTCATCATTCCTATCATCCCATTGTCCTCCTGCTTTGTATTTTCTGCTCCCTCTTGAGGCCTTGTGCCTCCTTTCCCCTACATCCCACCTTTACATCTCGCTTGCCCGCAGTGCCCTCTCTTCACAGATCTCAGTTTGTCTACCATCCAGTGCTTCACCCCATCCATGTAGTTGTCCATGCCTGTCTCATTTCACTAGCTAATGCTCACAGCACAGACCATGTATCTTATTCCATAATGAACACTTTAGGCCAAGGAAAGAATATCAGGACTAATTTCCCTGTCATTTTTAGCAATGTCATTGAAAAAGGTTGAAAAATGTGTAGAATTTAAAAAAAAACTTAATAATTACATTATTATTTGTAACTGAGAAAGCTCTATCACTGTGTGTGTAAGAGAGAATTCAATGCACACCTCCACTTCCTTTCTCTTCCTTATTCTGGATACAGTCTTCTGCAGAGGCATTTACAATAGAATTCCAACTTCAATCAATCAATCAGGGAATGGTAAGCGTACTACTCACCCGTGGGGGGTCTCAAGGTGCTGAGGGGGGGGTACGCAGATAGGTTTAGCCGAAGAGCCAGGTCTTGAGGGTCTTCCTGAAGGTGTTCAGGGAGGGGGCGCATCTGATGTCTGCCAGTAGGTCGTTCCAGGTCTTGGCTGCAATGTGAGAGAACGATCTTCCGCCTGCTCTGGCTCTGTGGATACGTGGGGTTTCGGCCAGTGCGAGGTTGGAGGATCGGAGGTTTCTTTTGGGTGCGTGGAAGTTGATTCTGTCATTGAGGTATTTGGGTCCGTTGTTGTGCAGGCATTTGTAGGTGTGGGTGAGGACTTTGAAGGTGACTCTCTTCTCCACGGGGAGCCAGTGGAGTCTCCGTAGGTGTTGGCTGATGTGTTCATGCCGGGGGATGCCGAGGACGAGACTGGCCGCGGTGTTCTGTATTGTTGGGAGTTTGCGGAGTAGGGACTTGTTGATGCCGGCGTAGAGTGCGTTTCCATAGTCCAGTCTGCTGGTGATGAGTGCGTGGGTGACTGTCTTCCTTGACTCAGGGGGGATCCATTTGAAGGTCTTGCGAAGGATGCGGAGGGTGTTGAAGCAGCTGGAGGTGACGCCGTTGACCTGTTGTTTCATGGTGAGTGATGAGTCGAGTACGATGCCAAGGTTTTTGGGGTGGTCTGAGGGGGTAGGTGGGCTTCCAAGGGCGGTGGGCCACCAGGTGTTGTCCCATGCTGATGGGGTGGTTCTGTCTTCTCTGCGTTGAGTTTGAGGCAGCTGTTGGTCATCCAGACTGCAACGTCTTGCATTCCTTTCTGGAAGCTGAGTTTTGCTGTGGTGGGGTCTTTGGTGAGGGAGAGGATGAGCTGGGTGTCGGCGGCGTAGGATATGATGTTGAGGACGTGTTGTCGGACGATGGCTGCGAGGGGGGCCATGTAGATGTTGACGAGGGTCGGGCTCAGAGATGACCCCTGTGGGACTCCGCAGGTGATTCAAGTTGTATCTAAAATGTTATTTATAGTGACAGTGCTCATATTGTTCAAACCAAGCCCACAAGCCTCCATAGGCATCTGCTGAAAGTAGGTAATCAAGGCAAAATGTTGACCTGTGGGATTCGAAGGAGAAAAGTGGATGTTCAGTTCTCTTTCAGTTATTTCAGAACCCTTACCCAATCAATCATACTCCTTATCTTCTATGACCATTGCCCATACATCCTTCCAGAGTAGGTAATCTCTTAGCATTCCTCCCTTCCGTGAGACCATTCCATCTCATCCCATATTTTTGGCTCAGACTCACCTGACGTCCCATCTTTGTTCTTGGCCCATAGTGTCTACTCTGTAGTCCAGGCCAGCTACTGCTTGCTCACCATCGGCCTCCTCCCATCTTTCTTTGATGAACGATCTAGCTCCCTTGGCAACCCTGCCATTTAGAGTCCTAGCTAAGCTCAGTAACACCATACTCCGGATGGATGATCTGCTGATGACTGTACCTTGTCTGCCTTAATTCTAGATGATATTTAATGCTCACTTTTAGAACACAACCCTCTTTGTATGCTGTAATCCTCTAGATGCTTCAAGATACCACATCCTTTTGTGGACATCTTCTCAATGTCTTATTAGTAGCAAATCAGGTATTCAATGTCCATCATTTCATTCTTGTCTCTCTCCCCAAGTCTTAATCATGAAAGAAACTTGGATAATGGATTTGCTCACCCACAATACACAGACAATTCTTCTAACCAGTTACAAGATTCTCTTGAAAAACATGAACAACTGGACATGAAAAGAAGTTGCCAGGGTTTATTCCTTTATTCAGAGGAGGGTGAAATGACAGACTTAAATTTAGAAAGTGTGACAAAGGCTGTTGTAGCTGAAACACTTCACTGTGGGAGGAGGAATAAACAATATCCTGTAAGGGTGAGTGGTGAACTCCGCTCTGCCGGCAGAGTTCACAGAGCTTTTGTTACTCCGCACTCCACTTGGGCGCAAAGTTTGGCAAAAAAACTCCGGCCGCCAGCGGAGCGGAGTTCACCGGCACTCACTCAACTGCAATACAGAGCCCTATACCATTTCTACATGAAAGGCACCTCTCCCCCCACAGAGAATACTATTAAAATTATAGGTGCTTTCTGTGCGTGAATGTGAAACCTACTTCCTGGGGGGGCACAGATAAGGGGAAAGAAGAACACTGCAGGCCACACACTGCCACAAAGGTGATGGGCGTGACAGTCACAGCACTGCGAATAGAGGTTAGCATTCTAGGTCCTTATTGCAGCCCAAATGCTGTGGCCTCTCTTCTGTGTTCATCCTCATTGATTGCCTTATCTGGCTTCCTCTTCTCTCATTGGGTAAAACAAAAAGCATCATAACCAGGCCCCTCGTGATGACTGATGTGGCGCAATCGCAAACGGAATTGCTTACGAGCAAGCAGTTGTGTGACATGCACGTGCACAGCAGAGACAACTGCTTCCTGGCACTTGGAGTTTACGAGGACATGGGGAAATAAAAGAAACATGGATAAAGTACCCCCGCAGCATTGAGTGGATGAAATCCTCCACAGCTGGTACTGTGATCAATGGGCACTCGCCCCCATCACTCACCCATGCCTTGGCTTGCCAATAGTCCATCTGGTCAATCAAGGGGGGCTGCGGCTTGCTGTTGGGACACGTTGATGGCCAGTGAAAGCTAAATGAGGTAAGAGACGAGTATACACACTTGTCTAAAATGTTTGGCAATGATGTATTGACCACTACAATGCAGCACTGGGATATGACTCTGCAAGAGGCGCTGTGTTGTTCTAATGGTTCCCTTTCTGCACCCTGATGGTGAGCCATGCTGCACCGATGCATATAGTGGATGATGAGTACTGGAAGTGCGGTCCGGCACGGCCCTGGGTGCAGTTTGCACAGAGGGGCTGCCAGAACTCCATTACAAACATTAATTAACCCCAAAACCACCCTGTTACAGCTCCGCCGCATCACTTTATGGTGAAAATGAACAGACTGATGTACCAGTGAAAGAAGGCAGCGATGTTAAATAAATGTATTTTTTGCATCAAGGTCATGTGCTAAGCAAGTTTGTAGTGTCACAATGCTACCCACTCCCTGTATTGGGACTGGGCAGCGGCATTACGCTGCACGCAGAACTCCGCCTACCCCTAGTATCTTGTCATAATGCTAGCATCTGTCTCATTATTTGGGGCTTGTGTACATTCAACGAAGAAGGTTAAAGTGACATTATAACTTGTTGAAAATTTCAGTACATTGTAAAGTTTTAAACTGAAAAAAGCTGAAATTTACCAGTTATAGTTATTTCGAGTAACTATAACTCACACCCTAAGGTAACTATAACTCGCACTCTTGTCATGCACAGTGTTCTCATCAATGATGCTATTTCAAATGTTGCAATGATGTTTTCAATGATGTTATAGAACATGGGGCCCATCTGTTGCTCAGGGACGGGGGCCTAATGACCCCTCTCTAAAATAATATAAAAATCTAAATGCCACAAGTCTCATTAAAGGATTGTGACTTTAAAAAAAATGTTTTTTTTGGCACCCAGGAGGTACATCTAGCACTCCCCCACGTAGAGGGGCAGTGTATCCCTATCCTGCCACTTTATACTATTTTTTAAAATTTAAGTCAGGACAGGGGACTGAGTTCTTGAGTGATGTAATGGCTACCTGAAGCATTTTTCCTCATGTTGCAGGCAGCCAATCAGAGCCTTGCTCCACAGAAGCGAGGTGGCCTAAGAGTAAAAAAGCTCTATTGGCCAATCAAAAGGCTCTATTTTTCAAAATTGGTTTTGAGGGACTCTTGTGAGAGTCCCTCGAAGCCAACCGATCAGATATACAAGTATTTTTTAGCTTAATATCACCAAAACTGCTGAACACATTTACACCAAATCACAAAAAGCATGCTTTATGGTTCAAGATCTAGCTTTCTGCCAAATTTGGTGTAATTCTATTCAGCAGTTTTTGGATATTTTGATCCAAAAAAGTAAATGGAACATGCATGGGGATTTTGCATTTCATGACAGTCCCCTTTTTCTCGATTCCCCGCATGTGACAGATCACCCCAAAACATGCAATGCACGAACTAGACTAGGCAAAAAAGAGACATTTTTGGAAAGTTCCATGAAGGTTTGTCAAACGGCACCAAAGTTATTACCAAAACAAAAAAGGCTTTTCCAATGGAAAGGCTGACATAACTATTACTAGATAGATTACAGAGTGACGTTAGTAGCCACTCTGTAGTTATAGGTCAAGAAGGTGCAAAGATAAAAGCAGGTCCCAAAGCGTATTTTTCCACCAAGGCATTTTCTACTTTAGACATTTGTATCTCGCGTAGGGTGAAAATGGCTGAACAGATTTCCATGAAATGCGGCAGCATTACATGTGGTATGCAGATAATCCTTTAGGGTGCTAGGGAGAAGTAGGGTACACATTTTTTAAGTTATAAGGCATTTTAACTACTTAGGGGCCCATTACGATAACCAGCGTTAAAAAATCCGCCATCTACGATAGCATGAGAAAACCGCCCGCCTGCACCATGGGAATACCGACCGAGCAATTATGAAGTTGCGAAGCAATCTCCGCCCGCGGCGGTAAAAACACACAAAATTCCGCCCGTCCATGTCCGAGTAGAAGATAAACCATCCGCCACGGACGCAATCCCGCCCGAAAACCCAAATCCGCCCGCTCTGACGACCGAGACAACGACCGTGAAATTATGATCTCCCCGACATGAGCGCGGAAAATCCACATATTCCCCGCCTGCCACGGTTAACAACAGCGATGAATAACTGACACGGCGGAAGGCCTGGCGGCCACGTCCGTGCACGGAAATCATTTGCGGAACAAAGAAATACACACAACATGGCAACAAGTCCACACAGCAAACTACGCCAAAATACCCAAACACAGAACACATCCCAAAGACACATGCCCCCTGCCAAAACTCAAAAACTACAAATCCCAGGACAACAGACACAACACACCTGAAAACGACAGCCCATCATGACACACCCACATAGGTCAGTACAAAAGCAGCCTCTTCACAGACCACAATCCCTTGCACTACGACAAAGCGAAGACGCCATCAGAGAACACAGAGAGACACAAAGGAAAGCAGCACACCACACGCACGCACACATCACACTCATCACCACCACTACCACCACCATCACCACTGAAACAACGGCCCCACGAACCCCCTGCACATCACACACCACACACCACACAACCACCTCACCAGCACCACAAATAGCAAACCACACACCATGGCAACACAAAGAATGCCAAAGTACACTACCACTGAGTTGACGGTCATGGTCGACGAGATCATCAAGGTGCACCCACAAATCTATGGGAACCAGGTCCAACAGACACCAGTAGCCACCAGAAACAGAATGTGGAGCAGGATCGTAGACCAGGTGAATGCAGTTGGGAACGTGCCACGCAACCGGGGTGAAATCACAAAGAGGTGGCACGACCTGAAAAGCGTGGTCAGGAAGAAGGAGGCCAAGAACCGTGAGCTGGCTGACAGGACTGGCGGCGGAAATCCCACGCTAGTCAAGACCTTCAAGGCGTGGGAGGAGAAGGTGCGAGGCATTCTGCATCCGGAGAGTCTCACCGGAATACCAGGGGGAGTGGAGGCTGGTAAGTACAAACAAATGTATACCAGCACACCGCTATGTACTGTCATGCACTACCAGAATGCCATAGCACCGAGGGCCAAACACCCCCATGTCCAGTACACAATCCACAAGACATCTCTCACACATGCAACAGACACTCCCACACACTCAGCCCAAAGGTACCAACAAACAAAACCATGGGGGCATGTGTACAGTCAGCCAGCACCACAACTCCCACCAGGTCCCCTTGCACCCCAGATGCGCCGGAAGGAGCACTCCCCACACCCACACTCATGTGTCAGCCATAGGTGCACTAACCAACAAGTAACAGGTAAGTAGCCTTACCACAAACTCCGAGTATCGGAGGGGGGACTGCAGAAGTACAACCCCCACCTGGCCCCTAGTCCTACAGCGCAGCAAGATGGAGCACTCTCCACACCCATGTGTCAGCCATTGCAGTGCACAACTCCACCCGACAGCCAGATATGTTTCCCTACATGGAGGGGTGTCTGTGGGTGGTAAGCCTTCACCACAACTCACAACACGGCCCCCACTCCCACAGACCAGCAAGATGGAGCACCCCTCCCTCTCATAACCATGTGACAGCCATTGCATTGCTCCCTCCAAACCAACAAGTAGGTAGACTACTGTACAGGGCGGGGTGTCTGTAGGCATGAGGACTGTACTACGACTAACATTTGGGACATGTCACATAGCAGAGGAACAGGTAGCACTGCTCCCTGTCATAATCATGTGACTAATGTGCACAGGGACATGAATTACAGAGTCATAGCCCACATGAGCCATCACAAATACACTAACACGTAAGGAGTCATGTCTGCATGCACAAGTCTCCCTGGAGTACTGACCCACATGCCGTGCACTGTGCCAGTCATCACACACATCAGCAACACCATCAAAGTCTTGTCCATGTAGTCGTGTCTGCTTGTTCCGTTGACATTGTACAACATCACCCATGTAAGTCTATCTTGTCTCAATGTAACAGAGTGGAACCACAGTAATGTCACATACACCACTGGAACCATGAACCACACAGCTACACAATGCACATTCAATATCTCATCCATCACATCTTTTTAGCCCCAGTGTCATGAAAGGTATATCATCTAATCAGTTGTCCCATATACAGTAGTTCAGCAAAGATTCCTGCTGATGACCAATAATGTGTCTGTAGTGTCTGAAGCGCACGTCACACTGTGATTTACAACATACCTAATATAGTCAACACCCCAAGAGCACTGCATTGCTGCACATGGCTGAGGGTAGCACGCACACCAAGGAATTGTCCCATCTGCAATACGTTGTGTGGCACACAACCATTACTCACTCACTACAATGCTTGCAGTGTAATGTGAGCAGATATGCTTGGTATGTCAGACATACACACACCTTTGTCTCTGCAGTGTCGTGTGGCCAAAACACATGTCCCCTCCTGCACCCATATGTCACAGTATGTACCCCAAAACCATATTTCACCTCAAAAGCGTTGATGGGTCTGTACCCCTTTTGCCATCTGCGTTCCTAAGCATTCCATTTGAACCCCAAAACCATATTTCACCTCAAAAGCGTTGAGGGGGCTGTACCCATTTTGCCATCTGCGTTTCTAAGCTTTCCATTTGAACCCCAAAACCATATTTCACCTCAAAAGCATTGAGGGGTTGTACCCTTTTGCCATCTGCATTTCTAAGCGTTCCATTTGAACCCCAAAACCATATTTCACCTCAAAAGCGTTGAGGGGCTGTACCCTTTTGCCATCTGCGTTTCTAAGCGTTCCATTTGAACCCCAAAACCATATTTCACCTCAAAAGCGTTGAGGGGCTGTACCCCTTTTGCCATCTGCATTTCTAAGCGTTCCATTTGAACCCCAAAACCATATTTCACCTCAAAAGCGTTGAGGGGGCTGTACCCCTTTTGCCATCTGCGTTTCTAAGCGTTCCATTTGAACCCCAAAACCATATTTCATCTCGAAAGCGTTCATGGGGCTGTACCCCGTTTCCACCAAAGCCACAAAATGTAGGGGTACTGCAACACACACCGATTGGCTTTCCAAATCCGTCCCATGCCATGTGCGCCCATCACACTTTTCCATTGCCTTGATCACGCACACACATTGTAGAGCCATACACACGCATCTGGGAAATCAGTGCACAACTGTGCACCAACTGTGAATGTCAGACATCTAACACAAACCTTGCAAGGTGCAACACAATAACCTTTCGTCTCCGCCCCACAGGTGACGAACAGCATGATGCTGGAGAGGGAGACAGCAGCCATCACAGCCAGTCCACAAGCCCTCCACCCGGACTCACGGATGTGGAAGACCTGGACACCTCTTCGGACGAGGACTCCCGACCAGGCACATCTGGTGTGGCAGGGCTCAACCGCTCCCCTGGACCCCTCCTACCCACCAACCCATCTCCCAGGGCTGGTGACCAGTCCCAGACCCCTGCTGCCACGGTCATTGTGGCCACTACCACCGCCGCAACCACCACCACCACCAGGGCCTCCCTGACCACTCACCCTGCGCAAGGGGCTGCACGCACGTCAACATCGACCCTGGGAGCCACAACGAGGCCCCGGGTGACCACTGTGGCGAGTGGGCAGGTCGGTGGCAGCAGTTCAGGTGGGAGGAGCAGGGTCAGGCCAACGCCATCAGAGCCTGGGAGCCAAGCCCTGCCGCAAATCGCCAGAGTCCTTGAGGCCTATGAAGAGGCCCAGGGACAATGGGCCCGGTCATCTGCCGATACGCGGGAAGTCCTTGGGGTGTTGAGGTCCATGGACGCCCATATGGGCCAATTCGTGACCCGTATGGGCAAACTTTTCGACTTCATGGGCCAGCTAGTGGTGGCGGTGAGGGCCCAATCAAGGCCAACCACACCACCTCCGCCACCACCTGCTGGGGCGCAGGTCCGTGCAACATCCAGTTCCCCTGCGTCCACAGCGAGTGGGCAATCCTCAGCCACCACCAACAACCCACAAACACAACCCCCCCTCTCAAACGTGGAAGGGGTCGTCCGAAGAGGAAACAGGTGTCCAGAGATGACTTTGCATGCTCCAAACGCCAGTGAGACAGCCAGCCACGGTGGCCATCTACTGCATTCACTTGGACTACTATCCTACCCCACACTGCCATGTGAATGGCATGTGTCTGTCGGACTGTGGACCCAGAACAACATGGGTACACCTTGACCATCACGCGGACATGTCCGTCAACTCATTGTTCCAGCATGCACCACTTTTGTCATCACCTTGCCCACAATCACGTCACTGCTCAAAATAAATACACCTGGATCACATTCTGTTGTATCTGCTCTGTGTTTAATCAAGGATGTGCAACCGTCACCATGATCAGAAATGCATCAGGAGTGTGGTATGTCGATAGGCCAGGAGAGGCTTTAGGGACCTAGGGGTGAAAAACAGAACAAGAGTCCATTGAATGTGTGTGTCACACACTCATCACACAGTACTTCTCATCAAGTTCAAGCAATGTACACACATCTCACAGAGCAACAGGGCACAATGCCGCAGCCACTGTCAGTGGCATACTACCCTGGACATGGACCATTGCCACACAGCACTCAGTGAACAATAGGCCGCCGTGACAATGCACACATACACCTACACAACTACAGCAACATCACCCGTCATACATGGTCACTCACCGTCAAGTGAAGTAGCAGGCGATGAGCTGCTGACGCTCATTCACTGCTTCCTCCTCTCCACTGTCCTCGTCACTGGACATGGCCTGGTCTGCAGGCGGGGACCCTGGCTGATCACCGTCATCCACTATCAGGGGGATCTGCCTGCGAATAGTGAGATTGTGCAGCATGCCACAACTATCTGGCACACCTTCTGTGGGGAGTATGCCAGTGCACCCCCGGTGCGGTCCAGGCATCTGAATCTGGACTTCAGGAGTCCAAAAGTCCGGTCCACCACACGTCTGGTCCTCCCATGTGCCTCATTGTATCTGACATCAGCTGGTGTCCTGGGATTACGTAGTGGGCTCAGCAGCCAAGGCCCGTTAGGATATGCAGAGTCACCTGGGTGTGAGAAACACAGAGAATCGTTGCAAGTCCAACAGGATACAAGACAGCATGTCACACCCAGCACGCTACATAAGTATGCATACTCACCAACAATCCATGCACGGTCCGGTTGGAGATTGGACATCATTCGTGGGAGGATGCTGTGGCGCATGATGTGCGAGTCATGGGTGGAACCGGGAAACTTCGCACACACGTGTGTGATGATCATGTCCGCCAGGCACACCACTTGCACATTCAGGGAGTGGAAATGTTTCCGGTTCCTATAGATGTGCTCCATGACCTGTGGTGCAACAAGGCCAACATGGGTGCAATCAATTGCACCAACAACGTGGGGGATGCATCCAAGGGCATATAAAGCACCCTTCACTGCCGCCAAATCACTAGCCCTGGGGAATCGGATGTACCGGTTCCTGTACAGCATCATAGCTGACAGGACATCCCGTAGCACCATGCTGAACATGGGTTGGGACATTCCACCTCCACTGCCTACCGTGTATTGGAAAGATCCGGTAGCGAAAAAATGCAGTGCAGCCATCACCTTAGCCGTGGGGGTGAATGCTGTTGGATACACCCTGCGAGGACGAAGGTGGGGTTCCAACATGGCACATAGGTGATGCAGGGTGGGTCGGTCCAGCCGGAATTTACGAATGACCTCCACATCCTCCATGTCTGACAGCAATTGGTAGGGGCGATGTATGTTTGGTCTCCTCCTAGGACAGATGGAAGTGGACACATGTCAATGCAACACACCACATGGCACTTTCACATACACATAACTAAAATTACTGACAAAGCAATACAATCACAGAACAGCTGACAAGTAGGGACAGCACAGCTACAATACTCTTACACAGGTCCCCTTACCAATAGCAATGGCTACTGACACAAACCATTGTTATGAGCATGCACACAGGGATTTAGGCCCTAACAGCTTGAAAGGCATCATGATGGTTTCAGACTGCATAGGTGGGAAGCGACAACACCACAGCAATATACCTAGCTGCTGTGCCAGACACAGCTTCCGAGGCTGGGTGAGTATGGCACACACCAACAACACAATGTACACAGGCTGAGCGGCCAAAACAAGTGGGTCCTGTTGCACAATGGGATATGAGACAGTCAATGATGTCCCTAGTTCACCCAATGTACAGCACTGTACGTATCACACCTCCAACACACATTGGCAGGTGTACACATTGACAACTCCATAACAACACAGCTGTGTGAATGCAAACACACATCACAAGTGACACGTAACGTTGGACGTGCCAAGTGGGAGATGTACATTGAGAAATATGGCATGTGTGTGCATATGCACATCCCATGCTCCCATGCTAATGTGTACATGATGATGTGCCAACAGACATGTGGAGGCTGAGCACTGGCCGTCAATGCCTATGCACACAGCATGAAGTGGCCCTGTCCAGTGTGGACATGCTCCCACACACAAATCATGGCCACACCTGCAAATGCATGGCGCACATTCAACTGTGGATTCCACATGGCACCAGCGGACTGTACCCGCCATGGACCAGGCCCTTGAGGCCAACTTCAATGGCCCTCACGACTGCATCCTGCGTGTTCGACGATAGAGGTAAGCGTACCGGGACAGCTCGGTGCAGGCCATTGTGTGCATTTGAAGTAGGCAGACATGGTACACCAATTTCAGCAGCTTAGACCCACTGGAACAGCCCCAGGGGGCTATATGAGTGTGGGAGGGAGACCGGCATTACCACAGCTTCCAGGGACTGCTGCCTGGCATCCCTCAACAACACCTGCCGCTGCTGCCACATGTCCACCTACATGTTGACGACTCTGAAGATATGTCCAGGTCCACTCACCAGCGAGGAGCTAGAGATCATGGAATCCGAGCTCCACGCACACTGCCCAAGGCTATTTATAGCAAAAGTTGTGTGTGTAAGACAACTACAGTGTGTGTGGGAGTGCATGTGGGGGACACACATGTCGTTGATCCGCAGCACTATGATTCTGAGCCTGTGGGGTTCCTACATGCACTGCTTACCATGCTAACTACAGTTGTAAGGGGTATGTAGGCTCTCTGGCGCTTTCCCATGCATGTCCCTCACGAGTGGTGGTACATGGCATTTCCATGTCACACATCCAGTCACGCAGCCACTTGGCAATGCAGGACTCAGGGCAGTCACTGCTTGTGTGAATGGCTGGCTGGGTCCCTGCTGGCCTTCTCAGTCACAACAGACCTGGGCTGCACATTGACCGCACAATCCTAGAAGGAGACAACACTGACTGTACAGTGGGTTACATGTGTCTTTTGTTCAGGACTCTCCTGAAATGCGCAAACTCAGCCCTGTCGATTGGACACACCATGCCTTGTGACAGGGATGTGTGTGAGAGATAGTGGCACTGAATGTGACCTCCATTGGGGTGTGAGCCATTCACAGGGCGAGTACGTTGAGGGCTGCGCAGTGTTGGACACAGTGAGTCCACCCACAAAGATGTGTTGCCTTGTGATCTATGTGTTGGTCCACCTGACAATGGACAGTAGATGTGGGCAGACTACACATTGCTCAATGTGCTGGCAACCTGCATGTGAATGGGATGGACAGGTACTGTGTACACACTCCCAGCAGCATGCATTCAATCAATCAATCAATCAATCACAGAATTTGTAAAGCGCACTACTTACCCATGAGGGTCTCAAGGCGCTAGGGAAAAAAGAAAAGGGGGGGTGCTGCTACTGGTCGAACAACCAGGTCTTGAGTAGCCTCCTGAAGGTCAACAGGTCTTGGGTCTGTCGTAGGCTTAGTGGAAGGGTGTTCCAGGTCTTGGCGGCGAGGTGGGAGAAGGATCTGCCGCCGGTGGTAGTTCTTCGAATGCGAGGTACGGTGGCGAGGGAGAGGTCGGCGGAGCGGAGTTGGCGGTTGGGGACGTAGAAGAGGAGTCGTCTGTTGAGGTAGGCTGGGCCAGTCTTGTGGAGTGCCTTGTGTGCGTGGATGAGGAGTTTGAAGGAGATTCTCCTGTCGACGGGGAGCCAGTGCAGGTTCCTCAGGTGGGGGGTGATGTGGCTGTGGCGTGGTACATCGAGGATCAGGCGTGCAGAGGCGTTTTGTATGCGTTGCAGCCGCTTGATGAGCTTGGCCGGGGCTCCCGCGTAGAGGGCGTTCCCATAGTCAAGTCTGCTACTGACGAGGGCCTGGGTGACTGTTCTTCTTGTGTCTGTCGGGATCCACCTGTAGATCTTGCGAAGCATGCGGAGGGTGTTGAAGCAGGAGGATGAGACTGCGTTGACTTGCTTGTCCATGGAGAGCGTTGAGTCGAGGTGTACACATGCTGTTAGGCCATGTCCGATTACTTCCTGGCTCTGTTGCACGTCTCTGAGTATTTGGGATGGGTCAGCAGCATGCCACTGTGATTGGTGGATGTGGGTGATGTTGAGAAGTATATGAGTGATATTCCAAGGCTCTTGTGTACCATCCCTGCAGTTTGAAGTCTTCCAGCCCAAGGGCTTGTGATGAGCCATTGCATCCAAGTTGATGCCTCTGTGTATGTGTGACCGACAGTGCAGCCAATTCCACAAAGGGTGTGACGTCATCTGCCGGATGAGCTACTACGTGGCGATAACGAATCGGGGGATGCCCCCTCGTATTGTCAGGTCAGCACGGCGCTGCATTTCACCAGTAATGGTCTGCATCTTGACAGTCACACAGCCTGTGCCGGATGCATGTTTGTAGGGGCATCAGCAGCAAGCAAGTGTACAGTAATGTGGTATGGTGTCTTTTGCTGTGAGAGGCAGTATGTGTCCACAGCCTACCCATGATCTGGGTAATGTGATGTTTGTTGTGTGATGCAGTGGGTTGTAAGTGTACTCTGTGCTGTGTGCATCTGACATGCATATGCTATTCCTGAGTCTCAAGATGTAATTTGAGCACTCTGCATTTTCAATGCACTCAGAGTCGTAGCCCTCAGGAACAACCTGTAGTAGGCTGGAGTGGCAATTCACATGTATGTTTGAGGCACTGTGCCTACTCTGATTTCGTTCGGTCATATGTGTGCGATGCCTCACCTCATATCTCTGGTACTTACACATCAGGCACACTATGAAACAGCAGTTGTGCTCGTGTGAACGACAGGTGGATGGCATTGGCTCCTGGCCATTGTGGCCTGTCACGTTGCAGTCTGTGTGAGTGGTTTCACATTCTGCTCCATGCAGGTATGTCTTTGGCCTAATTACGTAGTGGTCATCCTTGCCACCATCAGGACAGTGGATGTGCACACCACGATTTGTGGCTATGGTCGCAGGGTGACACAGGCCGTGTGTAGTGCTATGTGCACAACACATGTGCCACTTATTAGCGGCTTCATTTACTGTACGCCAGCCATTACGTGTTGATTGTGGTGGTTGTATGCAATTGCACAGGTATCGTGCAACATGTGGATTTGGGGATGTTCTGTGCTGCTTCCCTTGCACATGTCTGTTTAATTGATGCCAGATGAGCTCTCTCATGTGGCATCTCCCGTGGGTGCTGAGGGACAGGGGCGGTCAACAGTGGTGTGGCATCGGATGTAGCAGCTGCACAGGTGCTGAGTGAGACAGATGTGACCAGCGCCTCGGAGGGGCCAGACGTGTGCTGGATGAATCACAGGCCGAGACGGCAATTTCGGCGTCATCTGAGGACAGAGGTGATGCATCCATGTTTGCTAACACAGGGGACGTGGACTCTGGCTCCTCTTCAGCCACGCGGAGGCCAATGCCCGCCCTCCCATCTACTTCCACTGGTGCAACACGTGTCGGCACAGGGATGAAGGGTAGAGTTTCCTTCACACCAGGCACAGCTGCTCCTGCACATGTGACCCCTGCTGCCCTCAGTGCTGGGTCTGTTGAGCTTATGCGCCATCTCTGCGTGGGTCAGACAGCTCTCCTCAATAACGTCATTGCCCATGACATCACTTTGCCGCAGGTGACATAGTTCATGGAGGGCCCACATGTGGGCTACACCAGACTGTCCAATGGTTGTCCCCCCCAGTCAAGGTGGGCCTTCAACTGGGCCAATCTCAGGCTGACATTCCTGACCCTTTCTCCACCCCCCTGGGCAGTGGCACATCTGACAACAGCAGGGCACGAGTCCTACAATAAGATTTGGGGGGACGCTGACGTCACGACAGGAAGTGACATCACGGAAGGTGGGTTGCACCGTCAGACTCATTGCCTCCCCTCGCTCACCCCTTATATGCGATTGCATCGGAGAAGCCAGCGCGTGCACAAGCAGCTCCGATCTCGCCCCAGAGAGGCCAAAGAGTGAATGTGTGGGTCCATTTGCCCCAGTTATCTGTCTCGCGGTAAAATAAGTGGGGGGACGCCGTCCACCCGCGTAGTACCCCGACTCGAGACCTGGACAACAGTGACAATGCATGACAGCCTCTGGAGTCCGGATACACCACATGCAACACACAGAGGCTGTGGCTGCCCTAGCGGGCCAGGCCGCAAACACAATCCCAGACGAAAGGTAGACCCACCCCGGCGCGCATAGTCATTACAACCGCTGCCATTGACAAGGGACCCATGTGGTGAGACATGGGCCTCAGGGTGATGGGCCTCCGAGCCATCCCCCGCCAACGAGTGTCATGCAACTCACACATATCGCAAAGCCAATAGGACACTTTGCCTGCACACCAGGTCTGAAGTCAGGGTACCACGCGGGTGGACGGCGTCCCACCACTGATTTTACCGCGAGCCCGATAACTGTAGCAAGTGGACCCACACATTCACTCTTTGGCCTCTCTGGGGCGAGCTCGGAGCTGCTTGTGCACACGCTGTTGCAATCGCATGTAAGGGGTGGGCGAAGGGAGGCAATAAGTCTGATGGTGCAAGCCACCTTTCGTGACGTCACTTCCTGTCGTGACGTCTGCGTCCCCCCACTACATATTTAGGACTTGTGCCCTGCTGCACACTGAGATTGTGTTGCCTGGGAGATGTGACCAGGAGAAGGGCGCCATGACCTCCCACCCACCAAGCTCCACTGCCATCCCGTGCCCTGGGTAGCCTGTGTAGGCGGACAATGTAGGGGGTACACCTGGTGGACAGGGGATGTGAGTGCCTTGGCAAGGGCCTGGCAGACGCACAGCAGTATCCAGCATGTCCCCAGAGGGAGGGCTAACGTCTACACCTGATGCAGCATTGATCGTGTGCCCGCCTGTTGTGCCCACATGAGTTCACATTCATCCCCAGACAGGTGGGCTTTCCAAATACCCAACACAGTGGAAATATAGCCCTCCGGAATCCTCCCCACACAGTCTGTTTCAACAATGCATGTGTGCACCTACCCGTGCCACCCACCCACCTGGGCCAAGCGGAACTCCCGCTTCACATGCCACATGTGTGTCTTCCATAGTTGTGCTTCTCTCTCAGGGGCGGACCTCCAACTGTCCCGTAGCACACAGACAGCACCGAGTCGAACTGGCATCCTGTTTGAATGGTAGGCACACTCACACATCTACCTGTGACACAGTGGTGGCTGTGATGGCTATTGTGACTGCCATGGCAGTGTTGGTGGCCATGTCAAGGTACACTCACACACATTGCATATGCAGCTTTTCGTATCACAACTCTGCACATCGGACTGGCCACTGTCCCTGGTGTTGAGCAATTTTGCTGCATGTCTATTTAATCTGTGACTGGATACTGTTGTTCCAGTAGTCGGTTGTGTCTGGGTAGTTGCTTATTGCAGTTGTTGCTGTGTGTGCATGGTTAAGTGAGGCACATGCCGTGTATGGTACCTCAACAATTGCAATGTCTGGTCTCACATTCCAATGTGTTGTAGACGTGGCAGGGACTTCACTTCTTTCAGACTCTGCTACTTGTGTGTGTGATGAATAAGTATTTTTGTGACACAGATTGTCTGCATGTATTTGGTGGTATTTCAGGGAGAATGTATCTGTGTCATGTTTGCGTGCAAGCAAAGCACAGGGTGTGAGTCTAGCCACAGGATGACAGGTAGCATGTGCAGAGTATGCGGGTATGTGTGAGCTTACTTGCTGTGTGGCCAGCAGTGTAGGTGTATGTTAGTCTTGTGATGAACATTGGGCCTGGGCACATGGCTTACTTTCAATGTGTGCATTTGGGAGGTGTAGGTGTGTGCGGTGTGAGTGATGTGACTTTGGGGTAGTGTTGGTGTGTGTGTGTGCGCTCTGGCAATGTCGACTACACACGTGTTACCCAGGCCCATGGTGGATGTTTGTATCGGTGTTCATGTCTGCGAATGTGTTCACATGTGTGTGTTGTATGTTGCACGGTGTGCAGTGTGTAGATGTGTCCTTGCAGTTCAGGATGACTCCTACTTGATATGTTTCGGACATAGTGTGTCTGCAGGGTGTGTGACTGTCAAGATTGTGCCTTGTTCAATTGAGCATGTATGTGACTTTCTGCAGTTCTTACTCACTGTGCAGTCCTGCCCATCCACACTGATATCGTGTGTGTGTTTTGTCATGCATTGCTGTAGCATGCTTTTGCGTGGCTCCTACTTTTGCTTGATGAGTGTGATGTCAGACTGTGAAGGTAATTATACACATATGTAGGACTGTGCTTTGTAGTGCCCAGGCCGTCAGTGTTGATGTGATGATCTGTTGGGCCACGTCAGAATCTGACCAGTCCAGGCCCACAAGCTGTAGTATTTTACTAGGTCCACTGTTGCGGCAACTCATATGCATTGACATCCAATGACACTAGACTACATGGTCATCTCACGACTCTCATGTACTTCACACACTCTCATCCTCTCTCATACGTACTTGTCTTCGTAAAAAAATTCTACCAAGTCACATATTTGCTTCAAGGCATGTATTTGGACTTACTTCCTCTGTGATGCAGTATAGTGGACACTACTGTCAGCAAAATGCATGTGGAGGATATACTTAGCATGATTACACATACAAAAGGGGGTACGGGTAGATGTGATTAGTTGTTGACTGTGGAATGAAGGCTTCAGAGTTACAACTGCCTTGCCCTTGCTATGCTACAGTACATTTGCTAATTACTGAGGAGCTGTAGACTTTGACACAGACAGTATTCATTGTGCCTACCAGACAGCTTGACATCATAGGCACAGTACATCTCAGTTCCATGGTACAGGTTTACTACAATAGTAACTCCGACACACCTGCGTCAGAGATGACATCAGAGCATGAGCCTACATGCATGCAGCAGCGTCTCACTAGTTGTTGCAATGTGGTGGCTACTGAACATGACACAATGACTGGGGCCATGTTGTAGGGGGTTGCATTTGTTGTCCATGCAATAGTCCGGGCACGGAAGTACAGACGATGGTGAGGTGACAGTTCTCACGTAATACAGCAGACAGATAAGTGTGCGCTGACAGGTGCATGTGTTCAGGTGCACAGAATACATGTTATGGCATAGTTGTTCGTGCAGTAATGGCCATGTGGTTACTGTACACAAGTCCCATACCTCTGCCTCCCCCTGTTCATGCAGAGACACGGGATATGGTGAGGAACAGAGTGCATGTCCCGAAAATGTCCGATGTCATGGAAGTGGAGTTGATGGTGAGGTGTTTGTTGCAGATTGTATGGTACAGTTGTTGTACAGCTAACTGCCCACTCCGTGCGAAAGCCAAGCATAGGTATGGTGTTGAACATCATTGTTCAATTGGGGGTATTGAGTCGGGGACCGATGAATTGACAAGTTGTCAGGTATGCGATACCTTCCAGCAGGGCATCCATGGCATTGGTGGTAAACATGGATGCCATCCAATGAAGCGGATGGTGGCTAGCAACGTTTTCATCGTAAGTTGTCCCTTGTAGGAGCCTGATGGGAAATGTTGGATGACATTCGATGAAACTGTGATCCAGAATACGTTGTGTGGAGGCACACTGGTCCCATTGCAGTGTGTGTCCGATTGCAGCCACATACGCCATGCCACCATACACTGAACAGATCCTGTCGTGGGCGTCCAGGGGTGCAAACAAGTGTACCAAGTCCGCCTTTGGACATGCCGGGTTGGAGAGACATAAATCCACAGGACAGTGGAACGGACACCTCCGACAGCAGAAAACGGGGATGACGCAGCTGAACATTGCAATGCGGTAAGTTACTTGGTAACTTACGTTCAGCATAGCCAGATTTTCACAGCCCACTATCTGTAGCAAGCTCTCAATGTACAGCTGCATCTGTCCGGCGTAGTTGGGAAGCAGTGGTGCAACAGAATTTTTTGCTACAGGGTGATGTGATGGCGTGATCCGGCTGCCTGTGCAGTCAGCAGAGTGCAACCTCCGACGATGCTGGGAATTCTGGAATGGTTGTACGGAGGCAGGACTTGGGTTATAGCTTGGGCGGAGGACACAGGCCCTCATCCCACATGCTTCAATGAATGGTCAAGGCCAGTGGTGTCTGACTCCTTCCAGATTACTTGCATTTGTCCCACATGGAGGAGTGGTATAATTTTTTTTTGTGTTATTAACTTTCTTTCATGTTGGGCGCTATCTGCCAGTGGACGGTTTACTCTGCATGGCTCTGTTTGGCTTCTTGTTGGTACAATGGCTCCATTCTCCTGCATAAATTGTTGCAAGGTGATTTCAGAGTGGGAATGGAAGGCCATTCAGTGCTATCTGCTCTCCCGTGTGTGGGCGGGACACTGCGTTTCCGCTATACATTGGGGCTTCTGTGTGGGTGTAGTAATTGGAAACACCTGTTCTCAGGCAGCAGGGTTTTTAAATTTTGTACATTGCATGGCTTGATATTGCGAGCAGGATGGTATAGGTATTTTTGGATGCGACTGGCGTGCCTTTTGCGGACGAGGTCCATATTCTGCGCTGTTATGTAGCAGCCGCTGTGTGCTTCGCCATGTTTTGCACACAAGGGTGTGTCCTATTTTGCCATCACATTACTCCCCTGTTCGGGACACTTGTGTGACATCAGGTTGACAACTGTGAGTTGTCGGTTGGGGACATGACTGATGCAGGAAGGCCACGTGACATGTGCCTTCAGGGTGGGGCTGGTGTGTGGGGTGTGTAGTTGTGACCCTGTGGTGTTTGTGTGCAGCCCATGCATGGCGCTGTCGTTGGCCGCTGCGTTGTGCGCATGTGTACCTGCGTCATCACCGCTGTGCTGCGGTGCCGTGACGGGGACGTCACTTCCTGGTCCCGGGTAGTGGGTGCCCAGGATGTTGCGAGTAGTTTTTTTTTGACAGGTGGGACATGTGTGGGTATAGTGGTGGTTGTGTCCTGTCCACACAGGGGTGTCTGGGGGGGCCATGTACAGTTTTCCCGCCCTTGCACTGTGTGCAGTGTTTGCATACCCTTGTTGTGTGTCTGCCTACCTGCGTCCTCGTGGCGCGTTCACTCCTAGGTGGTGCATCAGGTAGAGCATGGGGATGGCCTGGAGTGCAGGATTCATCTCTGGGTGGGCCGCCTTTTTAGTCTCCGTACTGAACAGTCGGGTTTCCGCCTTGGTATCTCGTGCGGTGTCTCTTTGCCGGTGGGGCTGTTTGGTTGTGGCATCGTAATTTGTACGCCGGACGGTACGTCATTTCGTCGGACGGTGTGTCTCCATTGGCTCGCGCCGCTACGTAGACGGGCGCACTTTGATGGCGGGCGGCGCCGCAGGCTTACGGGCGGTGTTTGCCTGACTTATCACATCCTAATTTTGCGGGCGTGTGGCCGTTGCTGGCGGACGGTAACTAGCGGTTTTTGCCTCCGACAGCACGGCGGTTGTGCTTCCGCCCGACATCGTAATGGACCCCTTAGTGATATCTGTTGTTGTGATACTTTTGTGAAATATCACAGTATTTTGCGATATTTTGTGGAAGTAATGCAGTATATGGCGATAACAAGTCATTATGTGATTGGCTGATGACTCCCTTTACAAAAGTTAAAGGCATCCATGTTGTTTTTAGGTACAGTTTGTTCTGCATTACACCTTTAGATATAGGTAATTATTAAGTCTGATATTTTGTCCCTAGCTATTACCACTTTGTTGAAGTGGTAATAGGTAGGAGAAAATATTTCTAAGTTTCTATATTTTTTTTAAATTGTAGAGAGTACCAGGGTACTTAAACGACATTAAAAAATGTTAAACATTTAAAAATACACTGTATACTACACTATATTTCACACATGTAGCGCACTACAATGTATTTTTTTACTTTTAATACATTGAAATATACACAAAAAAACTCTGAAGTACCACAGTAATACCTAAAATTACCATACTACATTGAAAAAATGCACTGTTCTCCCTAAACAGTTGTAAAAATATATAGAACATTATAAATACATTTCTCTACCTATTACCACTTTAATAAAGTGGTAAATGGGAGGGAACAACAATAAAACTTACTACTTACCTATATCAAAGGCCCTAAAACAGAACAAAAGAAAAGGCAAAATGCAGCCAAATAGGACTAAAACTACATGTCTACCTTTTACATTTGGTAAACACAGCCATTAGCCAATCACATACTGCCTTCTCATCCGCATGTAATGTGGTATTCTGCTGCACAATATATAAGTATTTAAAAATGTATAACTTTTACATTAGTAAAACTATTCATGCATGGTATAAAAAATTACCATTTACACCTCATAATGTTTATTCCTGCCACACTACATCTGCATCCATTCACACACTTTCACTCTGTCTGTTTCAATTACAACATTCCACTCTGTGCCACTCAACTCTATGCTACTCAACTCTAAGCCACTGCACTCTACGTTATTACAATCTACGCCACTCCACTATACGCCAATCAACTCTCCTCTAATACACTGTATGCCACGGCACTCCACTCCACGCCATTCCACTCTACACTGCTCCCCTGTATGCTATTACACTGTACAGCGCTCCATTCTGGATCACTGACAGAATATCGACAACAGAAACGTCGACCTACAAAAATATTGTGACAAAAATATCGTTGTCAAAAATATCGACCTCCTATCTACATAATGGTAAGTACAAAAATATCGGAAAAAAAATATCGTTGTTAAAAATATCGTTTTTTATAAATGTTTAAAAAATAATGTAAAATAAATTAAATAATACATATAATTAAAAAAACATAGTTAGAATTATTATTTTTTTTTTTAATTATACGTAATAAATATAATGTAAAAATAAATTAAACATACATATATATAAATTATAATATATATATTTCCCTAATAATATTAATAAATAATTATTTTAATACATTATAAAATGTTAGAAACATATTAAAAATTATAAATACATATATATATATACATACACCTGTAAAATAAAAAAATAAAAAAATATATATATAATAAATTAAAATAATATATATATATGTTTTTTAAACTACATTTTACACTACATTAACTGCAACAGTAGAGAAAATGTTGGATAGCGGAGGGGATATAAAATTACTATTCCCACTCCAGGGAGTGCAACAGTAGGGAAAGTGTTGGATAGCGGAGGGGAATAATTTACTATTCCCACTCCAACGAGTGCAACAGTAGGGTAAGTGTTGGATAGCGGAGGGGAATACTTTATTGTTCCCACTCCAGCAAGTACAACAGTAGGGAAAGTGTTGGATAGCAGAGGGGAATAATTTACTATTCCCACTCCAGCAAGTACAACAGTAGGGAAAGTGTTGGATAGCGGAGGAGAATAATTTAATATTCCCACTCCAGGGAGTGCAACAGTAGGGAAAGTGTGTGATAGCGTAGGGGTAAAAATTACTATTCCCACTCAAGGGATAGCAACAGTAGAAAAAGTGATGGATAGCGTAGGGGTAAAAATTACTATTCCCACTCCAGCAAGTCCAACAGTAGGGAAATTGTTGGATAGCGGAGGGGATAAAATTACTATTCCCACTCCAGCAAGTGCAACAGTAGAGAAAGTGTTGGATAGCGAAGGAGTAATATGTACTATTCCCACTCCAGGGAGTGCAAGAGTAGGGAAAGTGTTGGATAGCGTAGGGGTAACAATTACTATTCCTACTCCAGCAAGTGAAACAGTAGGCAAAGTGTTGGATAGCGGAGGGGAATAATTTACTATTCCCACTCCAGCAAGTGCAACAGTAGGGAAAGTGTTGGATAGCGGAGGGGGATAATTTACTATTCCCACTCCAGCGAGTGCAACAGTAGGGAAAGTGTTGGATAGCGGAGGGGATAAAATTACTATTCCCACTCCAACGAGTGCAACAGTAGGGAAAGTGTTGGATAGCGAAGTAGTAAAAATTACTATTTCCACTCCAGGGAGTGCAAGAGTAGGGAAAGTGTTGGATAGCGTAGGAGTAACAATTACTATTCCCACTCCAGCAAGTGCAACAGTAGGTAAAGTGTTGGATAGCGAAGGAGAATAATTTACTATTCCCACTCCAGCAAATGCAACAGTAGGGAAAGTGTTGGATAGCGGAGGGGAATAATTTACTATTCCCACTCCAGCAAGTGCAACAGTAGGGAAAGTTTTGGATAGTGGAGGGGAATAATTTACTATTCCCACTCCAGGGAGTGCAACAGTAGGGAAAGTGTTGGATAGTGTAGAGGTAAAAATTACTATTTCCACTCCAGGGATAGCAACAATAGGGAAAGTGTTGGATAGCGTAAGGGTAAAAATTACTATTCCCACTCCAGTGAGTGCAACAGTACGGAAAGTGTTGGATAGGGGAGGGGAATAATTTACTATTCCCACTCCAGCAATTGCAACAATAGGGAAAATGTTGGATAGCATAGGGAATAAAATTTACTATTCCCACTCCAGAGAGTGCAACAGTAGGGAAAGTGTTGGATAGCGGAGGGGATAAAATTACTATTCCCACTCCAGCGAGTGCAACTGTAGGGAAAGTGTTGGAAAGCGGAGGCGATAAAATTACTATTCCCACTCCAGGGAGTGCAACAGTAGGGAAAGTGTTGGATAGCGTAGGGGTCAAAATTACTATTCCCACTCCAGCAAGTGCAACAGTAAGGAAAGTGTTGGATAAGGGGAATAATTTACTATTCCCACTCCAGCAAATTAATTAGCATTAATTAATAAACAAATAATTAATTAATAATAATTTACCTCTCACCATATACCCCTATAAATGAAACCACCTATTTCGTAAAACATGACACAATTAACATAATTAATTAACAATTAATTACTCAATTAACAACAATTACCAAGCAAATTAAAAACAATTATTAATAAATGAATTCACACAATTAACACTATAAAAAACATTAAATAAATATTATATAAAACATATTTTTTAAAAATGTATTAAAATTAAATTACTTCCCACCCTACTCCCCTATCAACCCACAACCCGCTCCTAAAATAATGACACAATTAACACAATTAACAATTAATTAATACATATTAATAACCAATCAATAACTAACTAATAATACATTATCTACCACAATTAACATTATAAAATATTAAATACATAAATATTAATTAATAAAAAATATGAATTAATTAATTATAATTAAATTACTTCCCACCCTACTCCCCTATAAACCCACAACCCGCTGCTAAAAGAATGACACAATTAACATAATTAACAATTAATTAATAATTATTACCAACCAATTAATACATAATTAATAATAAATTAATTTCCACAATTAACAATATAAAATATTAAATACATAAATATTAATCAATAAAAAATATTAATTAATTAATTTAATTAAATTGCTTCCTACCCTACTCCCCAATAAACCCACAACCCGGGAAGGAACTAAAACTCAAAATGTAATTTAAAAAAAAATTAATAACTTCTAAAAATTATGAATACATTTATTATAGTTCAATTACTTCCCACCCTATTCCCCTATAAACCCAGAATGCGCTACGGAACTAAAACGCAAAATTTACTTAAAAAAAATAAAATAATAACTTCTAAAAATGTAACACATATATTAAAAAACAAATGCAATACTTACACAAAAAAATAGAACACATACATTTAAAAAACACACTAAAATACATAACACTAACTAAAACAACGATATTTTTAACAACGATATTTTTGCAAACGATATTAATGACTTCGATAATTTTAAAAACGATATTACTTACCTTAAACTCGATATTCTTGACAACAATATTCTGACAGCCGATATTTTGTATTACGATATTTTGCACTCGATATTAGGGCAAGTCGACATTTACAACTCGATATTATGTCTGTTTGCCCTCCATTCTATGACTCTTCAGTCTACAACAATCCATGGTATGCCCCTCCACTGTACGCTACTCCACTGTATGCTATTCCATTGCATGCAACTCCCTTCTACAAACTACACTCTATGTTATTCTAGTCTGTGTCACTCTACTGTACACCACTTCAGTGTAAACCACTGCATTCTGCGCTATTTCACTGTATGCCACTTAATTCTACTACAGTCCACTGTACATTATTGCATGGTTTCACAGGGGTCCTCTCTCAGTCCAACGCTTTTTAATGTGTACGTTTCTTCTCTGGCCCAAATTATTAACGCATTTGGATTTGGCCTCACCTCGTATGCGGATGATACCCAAATTGTGGTATCTCTGCTACCAGGCAAGGAGGTGGGAATCGAAGAACGTTTCCAAGACTGCATGTTATCAGTTGGAAGTTGGATGGCAGAGAACTGCCTAAAACGTAATACGGGTAAAACCGAGGTCATATTGTTTGGTAATGACACTAACTTTTGGACACCAAATTGGTGGCCGGACTCGAAAAAAGGTCAAAAACCTGGGCGTAATAGTGGATGAGAGTCTCACTTTTGGTCACCAAGTAAATTCAGTGGCATCAAAAACAGTTAATGTGATGAGAATGCTCAGGAAAATATTGCCGTTCATGCCTCCGGGCAGCTGGCAAACAGTGGTCACGGCTCTTGTAATGGCGAGGCTGGACTACTGTAACAGTCTTTATTTAAATGTTCAACAAAGATTCTTGAACAAACTCCAACTGCTGCAGAATGCAGCGGCTTTACTGCTTACTGGCACATCGAGGTTTTCCCCTATATCTAAGGAAATCAAAAAACTGCACTGGCTTCCGGTAAGAAGTCGAGTGCGTTTTAAGGCTCTGTGCATGGTTTTTAAAGCGCTCCAAGGTACAGGATCAGACTATTTAAAACGGCAGTTCCATTGGTACACTCCGAAAAGAACATTGCGGTCAATGGGGGCCAAGCTGGTCTTACTGCCACGCACAAAAAAAGCCCGGTGGGGAGGCAGAAGCTTTGTTCATTGCGCAGCAAAAGCCTGGAACTACTTGCCGTTCCACTTGAGAAATGCCACGGAACTATTATCCTTTAGGAAGGGCTTAAAAACTTGGCTCTTTTCCCAATAAATCCTTTCTCCCGCTCTTGCGTAATAGGAGTTGAGGCTAACGCCAGGACACCTCCGGGTAACCGCTGTGCTTTAAAAATGTCATTAACATAACATAACATAACATGGTATACCACTCCATTCTATGTCACTCCATTTTATGCCACTCCACTGTATGCCACGGCACACTATGCTACTACAGTCTATGCTACTCCACTGTACTACACCACACTCTATGCCACTCTACTCTAAGCTATTCCACTATAGGTCACTACACTCTACAACACATCACACTACTCAACTCCACAGTACACTTATACACTGCACACCACTACAGTCTACGCTACTACAGTCTACCCTGCTTCACTCTACCACACTCCACTATACAGAATTTCATTGAAAGATGTTCTTCTCTACACCACTCCACTGTACACCTCTTTAATCTATGCCACTCCAGACTGCTCTATGCCACTACAATGTACTTCACTTCACTCTACTTCACACCACTGTACGCTACACAACTGTACACCACTCCACTCTACGCTATTCCACTCTATGCCACTACAATCTGCATCGCTCCCCTCTACCCATTCCAGTGTACTCTATTCCACTGTGTGCCGCTCCACTGTACGCCATGCCACTCTATAATATTCAACTGTACACCACTCCACTGTACTACACTGCAGACTAAGTCACTCTGCTGTACCTCACTACTCTGTATGCCAATCCACTCTACACTATTTCACTGTACACAACTTCACTCTAGGACAAATGCAGAAATACACTGAAACTTGAACTTTTGATTAACTACTGTAGGAATTCACCCATATACTTACGGTGCTTCTGTCTATCTACTTTACCTCTCTAAATGTGTAACAGAGAAAGAGTAAATCATATTAAAAATAAATATTTTTATAAAAAACCCATAATTTGACAAGGAGGTGGAAACATTTCAAAGAAATACGAATAGGAATGTTTAGAACTAGAGTAATACAGAATTTGGTATGAAAAATGAGGGGCACTAAGAAAAGAGAGCAGCACTCAAACCAAAATAATATATTGAGAGTGCAAACTATTGATTTTGATATGAAACAAAATGAAAACACTGGCTAAAACAGTGTTGTCTATGAAGAAAAAAAACAAAAAAAGGCTTAATAATAAAAGTAACATTTGCAAAATGTTCAAAGGAGAATGGAAGCGTATGTCTACTTCTGAACCTTTCTTTAATGAAGAAAGCTACTTACAAGAGAATTAATTAGTGTATGGAATTGAAACAACTGGCCAATGGTATGAAGTAAAAGACAGATGTCCCATTGGAAAAAAGGAGATAGCTCCTAGAAATGTAGAAAAAGAGATAGGTGAAGAGGGACAAGGAAGGCGTAGACATTCTCTTGTGTATAAATGGGAGTGAATTAGTATTTGTTGTATCTGTCAGGAATAATTTGATACAGTAGGACCCCACCCATGTACCTGCAGTACTGCTGTCAATTTACTTTACCTCTGCAAATATTGGGATGAATAAGTACTTGTATCATTGTCATGCTGAGCTTAAGTGCAGGTTGTGAAATTTAGGAACACCAACTTGGGGGGTGATTACGATGGCGTAACGTTCGCCACCGCCGGGCCGGTTGAGTATTTACCTTTAGATGTTAAATGCAATATTGAAACTGTGGGTGTAGAGAAAGATTTGTAAGAACTGCTTATTATTCTAGTGAATGGTGTGACCACGATAAACAAAAAAATATGGCAGTAACTATCGGATGTAAAAAAGATGGCGAAAGCTACATTATACCTTAAAGACAATAAAGTGTAGTATAAAGATGTTGTCTAACATGGAAGTTGCATGCAGTAAGAAATGTTACCTTCAAGTGGACAGTTTAAAAAAGTGAATAGAAGTAGATCTGGAAAAATATATGAGCATTACAGTATTCAACCACTACATTCAAAAAAGAGGTTATTGGGGGTGCCATTGAACTGTACCCGATGAAACCAGCTAAAAGAACTCCAATGAGTGTCTGGAGAAACGTTTAAAAGCTAGGCTCAATATTTTCCTCAACTATTTCAAACTGGATTAGGTGGACGGTATGATGACCGCCCTGTGAAAACACCTGCAACACAGTACAAATCTACAATATTATGTTCTGAGGACCCTAGATTTCATATTCCATATGTATTTCATCTGTTGTTAGAAACAAGTTGCTTCTTCTCAGTTCTCTTTGGGAAAAAAGAAAAAGAATAACACTGTTAGAAACACCTTCTTAAACATCAGTACTTTTAGCAAACATTTCAAAAGTACACCACAAAATCCTCTCAGCATTAGTGATACAGTTTCTGACTAACCCTGAATTTCAACCTGCACTCCTCTAGGGTTAATTCATACTTACTGACAAGGGCCTCCTTTATATTGAGATACCTCAACCTCTTCCCCTTCTCTAGAGCCAAGTACATTGTCCCTTCCATCACCATGAATATGACTCCAAAGGCACATCTACAATGCTACTCAGAGATCCACTGTACGTCTACAGCTACTTCTTATGCCAGAAATAACCTGTCTATATGAACCCCCTCCTGAAAGTCAGGTACCAAGTGTCTGAATATATGAACTCTTTTGGGTGTAATGGACACAAAAGTGGTGCTCCCAACATTTTTGCTAGAATCAGCTATTTGTACTTCAAGTACACCTGATTGACACTCCAAGCAGCAAGACCTTTTTCAAATCCAGGGCCCTCTTAGCCTCAGTTTTTCTCTCCTCTGCACCCAGCTTTGCCAGCTACAGCCCCAGGTCCCACTCAGCCTGTCTGTCATTTAGGTCCTCAGGGGACTGGGTTTGGGAGGAGACAAACCTTCCTGTACTGTATCCAATAGAGAAGTCTCTCTCTGGGGTATGCCCTCTCTCCTCAGGAGACTTTACCCACTAATTTCTCCACTCCTCTACCTTCTTCTGAAATCCACTTTCCTATTAAGCCATGATTCTGAGGTCAAATACAATGAGGGTTCTGCCTTTTCAAGAATGCTGGAGTATTCCTCTTCAACCTCTTCTTATGGTACAGGTTGCATTCTGCGGATGTCCCCCAGAGTTCTAAGAGAAAACTAGTACTCATACTTGAACATGCACATGAGTAAATGTTCGTGTGAATGGTCTTATGTGTGTGTGAGTGAGTGTGGCAGTCACTCTCTGTCTAAATGAGTGAAGGGAACTGCTTTTGTGAGAGTGTAACTGGGTATGTGTCTCCCTGACCATGTGAGCGTGTGTAAATTGCATACTCATAAATTAAATACCATAAGCAAACACCCACCTCTAATTTCAATAGCATTCACTCATAACAGCATAATAAAATTAACACCTTTGCCGCGATCGGAATTCCGCTCGTGTGCTGGACATTCCGATCGCGGGCGTGGTCGTGACGAGCTCAGCTCGTCATGCGCACACGCCCACCGCGCAGCATGACGAGCTGAGCTCGTCACGCGCATCGAAGGGGTTAATATACATTCAATATAGCAATTCCTCTTTCTCTTTTCATTCTCACTGAATTATTAGTTAATATTCTCAACTAAGCACCCTTCTATTTTCACTTCTAGTAAACTGTGTAGAAGCTACACATTTTCTTTCACCTTACATATACTCACAAATGTTTTTCTAAATATACCTTTATATACTACAACCCAATTAACATACTTGTAAAAAATCTTTGCTGTTCTCTCTTTTTTATTTCTATGTCTGGTAACATCTGTTTTCATTCAAAATCTCCAGTCAGAACTCCTGCAAATCACTTCCTTTTTAAGTAGAAAAGCATCTAAAATGGCTACCCCTCACCATGTGCTCTAACTTATGCTGCTCTACTTAACAAGTCACAGGCTTCCTTTCATCTTCCTTTTTTGTTATACCACTTCTAAATGGCCAGTATTTCTTTAACCCTTTCATTGTTTCCTGTGAAGAAGCCCAATTTGGCTGGGTTTTTACATGAATCGGAGAATCCACCACAACACTCAGCATACACAGCTCTAAGAAATTTCCAAAATGTGCGTGCTCAGCTTGAAGACCAGCCTATCCTGCCAAATTTCTGTGATGAAGGTGTTTTCTGTATTTTAGCAGACATTTTTATGAGCAATCCAGTAGATTTTGATGATCTTTATCCAATGATGGGCATTTTCCACATGACAAAAGTAGTGTTGGTGTCTACAGGAAGTTATCTCAGGGGATGTGGCATAGATGATGCACTTATTAAGGCTGAAATCTTTGGAAACAAAACTGTCCTGTCAGTATTGAGCAGAACTCATTATGTTCATTCGGTACAAGGTATGCTTATCATATCTGAGGCTATAGAAACATTGCATTGGAATGCTTTCTGGAACAAGAATGACAAATTAGGTTTTGCATATCTTATATCAGAAGAGAACAAGGCACAGGGTGAGCTTCATTCAAAAGATATAATGCACAGCCAGGCAATGTTGAATACACTCAGTTCAAAATCAGAAAACCTGAAAAACAAGTTCGTAGAGTTTGTCAAAGAATGTGAAGAAAAATCAGAACTTTGCAAGTACTGGGGAAAAGTTTTGCACATGATAGCTCTAATCAAAAACTTGATACGTGCTGATCAGGAAGGTGATTGGGAGTAGCCTGTGAAGACTGTGGATTCACTGATTACTGTGTTTCATGAATTCGATTGCATAAACTACCTGAGATTTGAAAAGAGTGAAGAAGCTATTGGTGGAAAAACCATACCTCTACAGAAAATTGTTCCAACGATATTTTATGGTGAAAGACAGAGAGGTACGGTTCAATTCGGTGGCTCCAGATGTGAAACTGCAACAGACAATCCAGAGATCACAGAAAAGCTCCAAGATAATTTTTGGTCAGACACATAAAAGTGAATATGTTGCTCAATGGCAGCTAGTTTACCAAGAAGGGCCAGATGTATGACCATAGTAATTTGTGACTCCCAATTTGCACTCGATTGCGAGTCGCAAATTGGGATTCGCAATTTACTATATACTAGAGTGTCAGAGACACTGATTGCGATTCCCAATGGGGTCGCAAAATGCGAGGCTCAATAATATTAATGAGGCACTTGCATTTTGCGACCCAATTGGGAATGGCTGGCACTCCCATGGATGGTGGACCCTGAGGACCCCTTCCCATTTGCAACTGCATTACCACCTACTTGAAGTAGGTGGTAATTTGCGAGTGTTTTGCGCCCGCAATTGTGGTCACAAAACATTCATACATGCCTCATGAGTCGCTATTGGAAGGGAACGCCCCTTCCTAATAGCGAGTCACAAAACCTATTTTGCGAGTCGCTAATTGATTAGCGAGTCGCAAAATAGGTTTTGTACATGGGCCCAAGGTTTCTAGCGTGAGCAAACCGGTCTAAAACCTGTTTGCACACGCTAAAAACCATTGTACATCTGACCCAATGTCCTTTCTATTTGCAATGTTTTCAGAGAGATAATTCAAAATGAATGGACCATCGTAAAACTGTTCCTCACCACAAACCTTTGGGAAAGAGAGGGGAATGTTTTAAAAAACATGTTGACAGCCTTCTTCATTTAATGCAGCAGCATGGAAGCCCCTTTGAAATGACTTAGCCTGTGCAACTACAGAACTTTGTGACCAAACAATATGTGGATAGCGACATAAAAACACGCCTACTAGATGACCTGGAACATGAATCAAAACTATATGCATAACTAAAACAGGAGAGATTTGTATTGAAAGAGAGAAAGCTGTTTGACATAACCACTAAAGCTGAACGTCTACCCTTTAATTCGCATAGTAAGAGTTCAGTACAATCAGCCACTACAAAACAGGTTGCAAAAAAACAACGTTTGCAAGCACATAGAGAGATGGATGATGCAATGTTCGTAAGTTAAGTATTGTCTAAGTTAAGGATACGTTACGGAACAGGCGAGAGAAGAAGCTTAATCCCACTTCATATTCTATACAAGAAACTTGACCCAGTGATGCACAGTGTTCTTATCAAGGCATATATTCTTATAGGTGATGACACTATGTGCAAAATTGGAACAAAGCTTGGAGGTTTAACTGCTGAACCTTTGAAGTTTCTAGAAGGATTTGCTGGGACAGAGGAAAAATGTGACTTTAAAGACGTAGAAAAATACCTTGTGTGTGTGTGTGGAAAATAAGTTCTGACTTTTACACATTTGACAATCTTCAGTAAAGTGAGTTCAAGAAATCAGTCCTGCTAAGTGACCTTCCAGCGACATCATATTCTGTGCATGGACACATTAAAAGAGCGTTCTACTTGATTAAAAGATGTGTAAATGTTTTGGATCATGCATATGTAGAGAAAGATCTGTGTGAATTTGGTTGGGAATATATTGATGGGGTGCTAAAATTAACGACATTTCTATAACCTCTACCCACAGAACTTACACATACATGTACTTGTAAAACCTGTTACACGAAGATGTCCCGGTCGATATGCTCTTCTCAAATGTTCAACATTCTGCAAATGTACCAAAGTGATTGCCGAAGCAAAAAAATAAAGTGAACTATGAAAATGTGTCTAAAACAGGAGTGATAAACATAATTCTTTTTTTCATATTCTGATCATAAACATTGTTTGGTGTATACAGAAAACGATTAAAATCCATTATTATTTGTTTCATCTTTATATATGTCTCTTCTTCCACTATTATAGCTGCCATTTTGGAAAATGGTGGAAGTGTAGCTCTGAGGAGTTATTTTCTGTCTCTACAAGACTACTTCACCCCAAAAACCTATGTTTTGACACCAAAATGAAGTATATAGGTCTCATGGTTCCTTAAATATTACATCATCACTGCAACATACCTACCATTTTTGAAAATGTCATCTTGAAACATTCAGCCCGGGTCAGCAATGTCTACCCAGGCTGAATTACTTCACTAATGATCCAAAAACACTTTTTTTTTATGGAGGTTATAAGGGGGCCGGGATTAGCCCCATGTAACTTCATGGCGAGTTTCACAGATTTACATGGGGGCAGCAATGGGGCTCGCGATGGCTCCGCAGATCTCGTGAGTGACCAAAAAAATGTTTTCTGCCATTTTACTGCCCATTAAACATTCTTTCACCTCAGTTATAGCATACACAAGGGGTCAGGAAAGCTCTCACCTGACCACTTCAATTAGTATGCAAGCAACTTTCCCCCCAGGAACTGTTTCCCGCGATATAAAATAGTGGCTGCAACTTTTCTCTCAGGTTTAAGCCAGCCAATCAGGGCCTTGCTGTAGCACGTGAATCCCCAGAAGCACCATGTGTGGATCTGCGAAGGGAGTGCATCTCTAGCTATACAAATTTAGTTTTAAGTTAATATATCTAAAACTACTGAATGGATTTACACCAAATCACAAAAAGGTCACTTTCTGTACCAAAATCTACCTTTCTGCCAAATTTGGTGTAATTCCTTTCAGCGGTTCGGGCTTAAGTTGTGTCTAAAATTCCTATGGAAATTACCATGGTAAATGCTCTTTTTTGACCCCCTTTTCTCGGCCTCCACTTCACAGATAATCCCAAAACTTTCCATGCACAATAAGACTAAAAAGCACTCTTTTTTTGCAAAATTTCATGAAGATTCATCAACCGGCATCAAAGATATAGGCAAGTCAAAAAAAGTGTTTTCTATGGAAACTAGGTCATAACTATAACTACCTACTTGTGACCGCCAATAGGTACTATATATATAATCAATCAATGTGCTGGTGATCGATGGAACATTTACTGGATTTACACATCTTTTCACTTTTGAAAAGACAGAGGTCAGGGCTGCCTTTGTATCAAGGAAGTAGGTACTGCAAATCATTCACATTGAATGGCAGCGAAGTAAAGAAGAGAGAAACTGAAAAAGTGGGAACGTGACAGAGTACGAAAAATCCTTAGCAGACCTGAGAAACATAAATAGTATAGCAGGGTAGCATTTCAGGGTTCTTGAGTATCCTAGATCCATGAGCAAAAGGCTTGTCTAGTCCACATGTGTTAGAAATGGGGGTCTCTAGTTGGCAATGGCTGGCCACTGTCCAAGTAGGGACCCTTCTTCTTAAGACAGAGTAAGAGGGCTACCCTCCTTGATACCCCTGCTCAACCCTGTGGTAACGTAGCACGAGCAGGTAGGCTTATCTCAGAGGCATACACAGTAACACAGTGAGGAACACTACAAAGGGACACCACACAAGTAGTTATAAAAAATAAGTATCTTTATGTAAAGGCAGATTTATCACAAGACCAATAACTGTAAAAGCCAAAATACTGTCAAAAATAGGATAGCTGTTGAAGGGCTGTCAAAAATAGTTCAAAGGTTGCAAAAATAAGGTTCAAGTTCAAAGCAGTGGTCTCTGCGACCCTTTCTCTCACAAAGTACCTGGGTTTAGTAGCAAAACCAACAAAATGTCGCAAATAAGCTGTAGCGATGATTCTCGGCACGCGAGGCCGGCGATGCGTTGAAATCCTTGCCGCAAGGGAGGATGATGCGCCGATCTGCGTGATGCGTGCGGAGACGATGCGACAAACTTCTGCACGCTGGACCGCCGATGCGATGACTTTCTTGCCACGTGGGAGAAGTCGATGCGGCGATCCTGTTGCGCTGTGCGATCGTGTTGCGATGCGAAGACAAGACGCTCCGCGAGGGAGCGACGAAATTCGGTGCGATGCGATCAAAGTGGCGGACGCACGGCGTCCGCAATGCGATGTCTCGAAGCGATGATTTCTTTAAGGGTTGCGAGTGCGCGGCGACAGCAGCGCGATGATTTTTCCAGCGCGTCTCGTCTGCAGCGGCTTGCAAAGGGGCGTCAGCGATGGTTTCGTGTTGCGAGCCCTCAGCGGCAGCAGCGCGATGATTTTCCCAGCGCTCTCGACTGCAGCGGCTCGCAAAGATGCGTTAGCGTCGATTTCCCACACTCTCTTCTCTGATGCAAACTAGAGGCCCTGGAACTCACAGGAGCCTCATCAGCAGATAGCAGTCCTCGCAGGGAGGAAGCAGGAGGTTGGTGGTGGAGTCTGATGTGCCTGAGACTCCAGCAGGAGGCTAGCTCTTTTCCTAGCCCTTGGGTAATTGCTTGTAACAAAAATAAAAGTTCTCTCAAGAGTTCCTTTTCCTCTTCTTCAGGGTCCAGTGGTCACTGCTGCAGGCCAGTGCAAGAAACAACACCCAAGCACAGGGACAGTCACTTCCTGCAGATTCCTCCAGTGGCACGGACAGAGTTTCCCCTCCAGATCCAAAAGCAATACAAATTGTAGGGGCTTGAGCACAGATATTTATACCCCAAAAGTCTTTGTTCTCAGAAGCTACAAGTCACTGAACCTAGCCAGAACCAGTTCTGCTCAGACCTGGAGCACTTTGTTTACCAGGCTGCATCCTTCCTTTCAGAAAGAGGGGGTCTGCTAGCAGACACACAGTAGGAGGTGGAGCCAGCATTCACCTTGCCAGGCACAGCCCTATTCAGGTCAAGGAGCCACCCCTCCCCATACTCTAAATGCAGATCTCTCTATTCAACCCAGGTCTGACTCAGCCTGCCCTGCCCCTCCAAAACCAGACAGCCAATACACATAACAGCAGAGCACACTGGAAGGCTTAGGCAAGAAAATACCTACTTTCTAAAAGTGGTATTTTCAAACACAGAATATAAAAATAAACTTCACTAAAAGATGTATTTTATTATTCTGAGCTCAGGCATACTAAATTCGTTTTTCTACCATGTTCCTGGGGTCAGTTAGGACTATAGGATGTAATAGTCAAACTGCCCATTCTAGCCTATGAGGAACAGGTAGCCTTACAGTAGTGAAACACGAAATTGGGTGTAATTCACTACCAGGACATGCTACACACACCAAGGCATGTCCTACCTTACACATACAATGCACCCTGCCATAGGGGTGACTTACATGATGCCAAGGGAAGGTTCAGGGGCTGGGAAGTGGGTGCACTTCACAGCCAAGATGGCAGTTCTGGACTGCACACAGACTCTGCAGTGGCAGGTCTGAGACACACTTTACAAGCTGCTTCTGTGGGTGGCGCAAACCAGCGCTGCATGCCCACCAGCAGCATTTGGTTTACCAGCCCTGGGCACACACAGGCCACACTACTAGGGACTAACAGATAAACCAAATAAGCCTATCATGGATGTACCAATTCACATAGTCATATTTACAAAGGGAGAGCATATGCACTTTTGCACTGAACAGCAGTGGTAAAGTGCCCAGAGTCATAAAACCAACAGAAACAGGTCAGCAAAAATACAGGAGGCAGGCAAAAAGTTTAGGGGTGACCCTGCAAAAAGGGCCATTTCCAACACAACCCCCTTCCAGCCAAAATGCTGGGTAGACCAATAACTACCTTGATGGGCTTCCCTGCTTCGGGCGATAGAACACGGAACTGGCCCGCAACTGCAGGGGCATATGCCAGCTCTACTCCAATCTGAACCCTGGTGGATCCCTCTGTCCACACTCCCAGGGCCCACTAAGATAACCAATGGGGAACTCTTCCCCTCACCTGTGGACACCACCTGTGCAACACCTAACCTTAGCTGGCCCCCAGGTGTGTCCCAACAGATAAACAACAAGCCCCAGTAGCCACTGACAGTAGTCAGGGATGAAATCCAATCCCTATACCTCTCAGGGCTCTCAAACTTTTGTGGCATCAGAGAGTGAGGGGCAGTAACCCCAGGTGTCTGGCACCTTTTGTCCACTCTCCCTCCTGACAGGTCAGGCAACGTGCCCTGACACTGACCCACCAGCCCTGGGCCTGTACCCAATGGCGGGGCCAGCGACTGGGGTGGGCTCCCCCACACCCGGTCCTCCTCTTTGGGGCTCGGTACCCTCCCACCTGGAGCGGTACCCCCTTCCAGAATTGTCAGGGCACCTGCGGCAGGTGTCCTGCATAACTCGCCCACCAGTTCAGGGGTTCTATCCTGCAACTGGCATCCCAGCATAGGGTCTGTACCCTTAGGCTGGGCGGAGGTCAGGGGGAGGCTGCCCTCGCCCAGCCCCCCTTACTGGGGCCTGGCACCCTCCCACCTGGAGAGGTGCCCCCATAACACAAACCGGGAGGGGCACTGTTAGCAGTTGCCCCTTCCTCCAGATTAGGGGGGACACCCTGAACCTGGCCCCCCAACCTAGGGTCTGTACCCTTAGGCTGGGCCTGTGCCTGGCAACCCAGGACTTCTGAGGGCGTACACCAATTCCCCCCAAGGAAAATACACTCTTCTAGAGTTGTGCCACAGTTTGCCTGGCACTCCAGGACTTCCTGGGGAGCACACAGGCCCCCGTCAAGGAAAACACACCCCTCCACCAGTTCAGGGCTTGGACCCTGCAACTGATCTACCAACCTGAAAAATCCCTTAGGTGGCACTGGGGTCAGAGGCGAGGACTCCCTCCCTCTGCACCCCCTTCCAGCATATTGCACCCTCCCACCTGGAGTGGTGCTCTTAGAAAAAAAAATGGCCGGGACACTGCTTACAGTTGTCCCTCCCTCCAGGTCAGACAACACCTGGACCTGACTTACCATCCCAGGGACCAACCCCTGTGGTTGAACAACTGCCTGGCCAACCAGGGCGTCCTGAGGGTGACACATACCTAGCGTGTCGTGTGACAGTCTGCCTGGCACAGAGCTCACGACCTCCTGTCCCTCTGACAGTGCGTGAAGATGCCCCAGGACAGAAGTGGCGTCACCATGGCCAATCCTATGAGGCTCAGCCCTTCTGGCTGGCCCCTGACCCACTGGTTCTTCCACTGGGGACTCTATCCTCCCCTCACCTCTCACTCTGGCCTTCTGCACCCTCCCAACTGGAGCGGTACTGCCAGACACTAGAACTGCTGGAGGTCTGATTACAGGCACTCCCAGCTCACCTAACACGGGGAGACCCCCCACAATGGACGGTCCATCCGGACAGACCAGGCTCCCAACCTGGTGTTCCCTCATGGAACCATCCAGTCCTGGAGACTGAGGTTGGGGCACTTCGGGACCTATCCCAGTCTCACTCCTGCTCCCACGAGACAGGATGTGAGGCCCTACAACCTCCTCACAACAAGGGGACCCAGCTGTAACACTCCTAACCTTTCCCAACACTCTGGGTTGGAAAACGTCTGAACTACTCCTCTTAGGGTCATTCCCCAATATCTCTACAGAGCCTCTGGTACTCACCCAGAGGTCTGCCCCCTGCGCAAGTCCCCTAGGATCAGAGAACTCGCACTCTAACACATGTTGGTTTAGCTCTGGAAAATAGGAACTCACAATATGCTCTCCCACAATTGGACTACACAGTTCCACGCAGGTGCTAACCTTTACCTCACAATCCAGTGTCTCACACACGTACCCCACACCACACTCTTGAAATGGGCGAGACATTAACTGACTGTCTCTATCACTCAACCCACACTCTTCTGGGCGGTCCTCACACTCATACACCAGAACTTCAACCACGGGGGAACCCCTCTCCCTGCACCTCTCATCCAGAGTCGGTAGAGTATCCCTCCTTTCACTAGGACTATGGGCCCCTGCGCTAAATCCCCAATCCACCTCAGGGACACTGCACATTAATGGAGCTACCTCATATCCTTGAATCCCCTGGTGTAGATCAACCCCCTCCTTCAAGTCAGGTGCTACATCTCTGGGTGGGTGTACTACACTGTCATCACTATATATCTCAATTCTGCTGCCACCACTGGACCCCACCCTCACTGGTGATTCCAGACAATTAAAACTGCGCTTAGGGGATAATCTACCCTCCTGAGCTAACTTCTCCTTTTCTGCTATTTGCGCAAAGTGCACCTCCAGCTGGGCAATCTCTATTTGGAGCCTCTCTAATTTCAGCTGGTTCTCCCTCTCCCTCATGTCTGTCCAACTCCTCTGGGGACCATGAAGGGGATTGGGCACTACCCTGTGCACTAGATCCAGCAAGGGACTCCCTACCTATGGGACCTTCCCGCCTCTCCCCCAACTCCTCTGGGGACCATGAGGGGAATCTGGCACTACCATAGGCACTAGACTCATCAAGGAACTCCCCACCTATGAGATAGTCCATAACACTTTCTTCCTCCTCTTCAGACTCTCCAGAGGCACCCTCAGACCAACTACCCTCTTGGTAGGTGTACTGGGACTCCAAGAATCTCCATCTGTCTTGTTGCCAAAGTCTCAGGGATGTCTGCAGGGATAGCTGAGTCTCCTTCCTACTCACTGCTAAGCCCCTCTCCTCACAGAACCCCTTAGCTCCTCTAGACTGTAGGTTAACAGATCATCTATATAAAAGGTAGGTCTCATTTCAGCAAGACCCATTGTAGCAATAACTGGCAATATCAATAATAAAAAAAAAATAGGCTTGCCCGTTGTAACAATCACGGGCAATATCAATAAAAGATAGAAGAAAACTTCTCAAGAAAATGTATGCGGGTAAAAAATCACCGGCAATATCAATCACAATATAGGATCCAAAAACTCTCAAAAATGTATGCGGGTACTATCACCGGCAATATCAATAAAAAATAGGCTTGCCCATTGTAACAATCACGGGCAATATCAATAAAAGATAGAAGAAAACTTCTCAAGAAAATGTATGCGGGTAAAAAATCACCGGCAATATCAATCACAATATAGGATCCAAAAAAACCTCTCAAAAATGTATGCGGTACGTTATGGTCTGCACTCACTAGTAGTGTACACTATAATTACTGTATGCGATCATAAATGCAAGTCCAGATCCCCACCGCTGACCACCAATGTTAGAAATGGGGGTCTCTAGTTGGCAATGGCTGGCCACTGTCCAAGTAGGGACCCTTCTTCCTAAGTCAGAGTAAGAGGGCTACCCTCCTTGATACCCCTGCTCAACCCTGTGGTAACGTAGCACGAGCAGGTAGGCTTATCTCAGAGGCAGGGTGTGAAGCATTTATGACCATACACAGTAACACAGTGAGGAACACTACAAAGGGACACCACACAAGTGGTTATAAAAAATAAGTATCTTTATATAAAGGCAGATTTATCACAAGACCAATAACTGTAAAAGCCACAATACTGTCAAAAATAGGATAGCTGTTGAAGGGCTGTCAAAAATAGTTCAAAGGTTGCAAAAATAAGGTTCAAGTTCAAAGCAGTGGTCTCTGCGACCCTTTCTCTCACAAAGTACCTGGGTTTAGTAGCAAAACCAACAAAATGTTGCAAATAAGCTGTAGCGATGATTCTCGGCACGCGAGGCCGGCGATGCGTTGAAATCCTTGCCGCAAGGGAGGATGATGCGCCGATCTGCGTGATGCGTGCGGAGACGATGCGACAAACTTCTGCACGCTGGACCACCGATGCGATGACTTTCTTGCCGCGTGGGAGAAGTTGATGCGGCGATCGTGTTGCGATGCGAAGACAAGACGCTCCGCGAGGGAGCGACGAAATTCGGTGCGATGCGATCAAAGTGGCGGACGCACGGCGTCCGCAATGCGATGTCTCGAAGCGATGATTTCTTTAAGGGTTGCGAGTGCGCGGCGACAGCAGCGCGATGATTTTTCCAGCGCGTCTCGGCTGCAGCGGCTCGCAAAGGGGCGTCAGCGATGGTTTCGTGTTGCGAGCCCTCGGCGGCAGCAGCGCGATGATTTTCCCAGCGCTCTCGACTGCAGCGGCTCGCAAAGATGCGTTAGCGTTGATTTCCCACACTCTCTTCTCTGATGCAAACTAGAGGCCCTGGAACTCACAGGAGCCTCATCAGCAGATAGCAGTCCTCGCAGGGAGGAAGCAGGAGGTTGGTGGTGGAGTCTGATGTGCCTGAGACTCCAGCAGGAGGCTAGCTCTTTTCCTAGCCCTTGGGTAATTGCTTGTAACAAAAATAAAAGTTCTCTCAAGAGTTCCTTTTCCTCTTCTTCAGGGTCCAGTGGTCACTGCTGCAGGCCAGTGCAAGAAACAACACCCAAGCACAGGGACAGTCACTTCCTGCAGATTCCTCCAGTGGCACGGACAGAGTTTCCCCTCCAGATCCAAAAGCAATACAAATTGTAGGGGCTTGAGCACAGATATTTATACCCCAAAAGTCTTTGTTCTCAGAAGCTACAAGTCACTGAACCTAGCCAGAACCAGTTCTGCTCAGACCTGGAGCACTTTGTTTACCAGGCTGCATCCTTCCTTTCAGAAAGAGGGGTCTGCTAGCAGACACACAGTAGGAGGTGGAGCCAGCATTCACCTTGCCAGGCACAGCCCTATTCAGGTCAAGGAGCCACCCCTCCCCATACTCTAAATGCAGATCTCTCTATTCAACCCAGGTCTGACTCAGCCTGCCCTGCCTCTCCAAAACCAGAAAGCCAATACACATAACAGCAGAGCACACTGGAAGGCTTAGGCAAGAAAATACCTACTTTCTAAAAGTGGTATTTGCAAACACAGAATATAAAAATAAACTTCACTAAAAGATGTATTTTATTATTCTGAGCTCAGGAATACTAAATTCGTTTTTCTACCATGTTCCTGGGGTCAGTTAGGACTATAGGATGTAATAGTCAAACTGCCCATTCTAGCCTATGAGGAACAGGTAGCCTTACAGTAGTGAAAAACGAAATTGGGTGTAATTCACTACCAGGACATGCTACACACACCAAGGCATGGCCTACCTTACACATACAATGCACCCTGCCATAGGGGTGACTTACATGATGCCAAGGGAAGGTTCAGGGGCTGGGAAGTGTGTGCACTTCACAGCCAAGATGGCAGTTCTGGACTGCACACAGACTCTGCAGTGGCAGGTCTGAGACACACTTTACAAGCTGCTTCTGTTGGTGTCGCAAACCAGCGCTGCATGCCCACCAGCAGCATTTGGTTTACCAGCCCTGGGCACACACAGGCCACACTACTAGGGACTAACAGATAAACCAAATAAGCCAATCATGGATGTACCAATTCACATAGTCATATTTACAAAGGGAGAGCATATGCACTTTAGCACTGAACAGCAGTGGTAAAGTGCCCAGAGTCATAAAACCAACAGAAACAGGTCAGCAAAAATACAGGAGGCAGGCAAAAAGTTTAGGGGTGACCCTGCAAAAAGGGCCATTTCCAACAACATGTTTTTATTTTGCATTATGAAACTTGTAGTTCTGAGTTTATGACACAAAGCCTAGGATTATGCCACAAACCTCAAAGAAATAACCTGGACTAGGATGGGTTTTTCACTTCTGGACCTGTAGAAACTGTGAAATCTGTGTGTTTGTGCGGAGAGATGAATTTCCACCGGATTCAAGTCTTGATTGTAAATTTCAGCAAAGTGGTGTGGCTCATAGGCACACATGCGTATAAGGGAAAAGTGATACTATGAGTCCCAGAAGTCTTGGTGTTTTCTGAAAAGCAAGAGCTGGATGAATGCCACACTGGTGCTATGGGACAAACTGGCAACTATGTAATTGTAACATTACATCACTGAATAAAGTATCTTGCACTATGCAGGCCTGGATGTGATGGAAGAGGCAAAGTCACCTATTCTAGCTCAAATTCAGTGGCACATTGAAACAACCCCTACCCAGCCTTGAAGGAGTTGTCACTGGACAGGTCACATTGTTTTTTGTATGGCTATTCATATCTTTAAACTGTGACTCACAGTTCAGAAGACCGGGCCGCTAGTTAATAAGTAGCACAGCAAGGAACGAGATGGAAATAAGGAAAATGACAAATGATGAAAGCGGTAAAGAAAATGTGAGAGGCATATGGAGTGAGACAGTAAAAGGTGAGAATAAATAAATAAAAGACGGGAAAATTATAGAAAAAAAGAAAGAAGAGAAGCAAAATTTAAAAGAAGGAAAGAAAAATGGGAAGGGGAAAAGATAAGGTAAGGAAGGAAACTTTCCTTCGGGGAATAACTCCTGTGGACCTTCATTGGAAGGGTCAAGTTCCTAGCTTTGCTCACTCAGTGGGAGTTATAGAGTTCAAATATAGGAGAAGAGGTTATTTTCAGGATACACTCTCAGCTATGATGACCTTGAAGTGCTACAGGAAAGGACTTGGTATGTGCCCCAGTCCTCGTGCCCAGCTCCACCTGCTTTGGACCAGGCCCACAGGGTTGGGTGTGGTGAAAGACTGCTCTGTAATGTTTAAACACCCTGTCAGGGCAGTGATGAATGCCGATGCAATTCAGTTTCATGGGCATCAACTCTCCCACCGCAGCTCTAACTGTCTTTGGTCCAGGCAATCAGCTGAAAACCCAGAGGGGGCACACTGCAAAGTATCTAAATTGTAGCTGCTTGATGAAGCTGCGATGTGAATGGTGACCAGATGGTTCCATGTCACCGGTACACCATGCTCCTAGATGCAGACTGGAAATTCACCACACTTATTGGAACATACTGGCCCTTCACCACCCTCCTATGTACAGACTGGCCCTTCACCACCCTTCTATGTACAGACTGGCCCTTCAAAGCTATCCTATGTACAGACCTGTCTCTCACTACCCTCCTATGTACAGACTGGCCCTTCATCTACCCTCATATGTACAGACTGGCTCTTTACCACCCTCCAACATACATACTGGTCCCTTACTACCCTCCTATGTACAGATTGGCCTTTCACCACTCTCCTATGTACATACTGGCCATTCACCACGCTTCTAGGTACACACTGGCCATTCACTGTGTTCTTAAGTATAGACGGGCCCTTCAACACACTCCTAGCCAGAGACCAGATCCTCACTCTTCTCTACAGCACATACTAGCCCTTCATCCCACCCCTAGCCACAGACTACTCTTCTCGCTGACCCCTTCATTCTCTTTACATTTTTACGTTGATGCTGCAGACATTTAGAGGTCTGACGAATCTTCATGAAATTTTCAAAACTGGTTTGACACTCACTTCAGCCGCTGTCTTGAAAATTTTGTGGTGATCCATCAAGTGGGTGCTGAGAAAAAGGGGGGGTCCCAAAATGCTTTTCTCCCATGTTAATTTCCATAGGAAATTTTATAGACACGGCTATAGCCCGAACTGTTGAATGGAATTACACCAAATTTGGCAAAAAGGTAGCTCTTGGTCCAGAAAGCGCCTTTTTTGTTAAATCTTGTAAATCTGTTTAGTAGTTAATGAGCAATTTAAAGATTTCTCAGGTATAAAACTGTGGCCACAGTGGATCCGCGACCCCTCCTTATCTCGGCCTGAGATCAGATTTGTTTTCAACACTTCAAACTAGGAAGTGTTGGCAGCCATCTTGTGACTCGGTTGAACCAAATCACAAGAAACAGTTTAAAAACAAGATAAGGGGGCAGGGTAGAAACACCATGGCCCCTTAGGTCTCTAGGGGAGGCCCAGAGGGACCCCTTAGGGCAAATAAGCATTTTTCGAAATTTTTGGCATGAGTCGTGTTGGATTCGTGACTCCCTCCAAAAATGAAACAAAAAACACAGCCTCTCGCGTTTGTTTAATGAGGCCACAGGATGGGCCAGGTCCCGGGGCATTTGACAATATAGATGGGGGACGCACAACCCCCCCACCTAGAATAAATATATATTAGTAATGATTGGGGGACACTCTGCCCCCACTGTAGCTTCGGGGACCACCACCTACCCGGGTCACCTACATGTTAAAAAAGGGGGGAGTCCCTACGGCCTCCCCTGCTGCCCCAGGGACCGCCACCTCCCCGGGGCTACAATAAATTATGATGCATTTGGGGCTCCAGCTCCCCCATGCAGTCCGGGGACAACCACCTCCACAGGGCATAAATACATGAATGAAGGGGGTTCGTTGTGGACCCCCATCCCAGGGGACCACCATCTCGCCGAGGGCAAATTAGAATATGGGAGAGGGGCAGTGCAGCCCCCCTCCTGGAGCCCTAGATGGCCCTGGGGACCACCACCACCCAGGGCCGGCTCTAGCAATGTCCATGGTTACCCAACCTGGGACATTGCAGCTTGCTATGACATGGTGGGAGTACTGCTCCCACCATGCCATAGCAAACAAGTGGTCCACTTTGAGCAAGTGAGAGCATTTTGGTCTTGCTTGCTCAAAGTGGAGCACTTTGCTTTTTACACACAGGGAGCTGCATGTCAGCTTCTCCCTGTGTGTAAAAAGCAATGCCGGCTCCCACAGGAGGCGGGGAGCTGGCCGGAACCATGGGGTCCTTCAGGCTTCCCTCGCGGTCCCCAAGGTGGAGAGTGTTAGTGCCATGGGCACCCACACTTCAGGCCGGGCCCTGGGGGATGGGGTAGCTGGGGAAAACATCGGCTCGGGAGCGGGACCTCGCAGCACTACTTCTATTTGTTTCTTTTTTTTTTAAATATAGAAAAGGGCAGGCCCAGGGGGATGGGGTCCCCGGGGCCAGAATCGGCCCAGAGAAGGGGGAGCCATGGTTTCCCCTTCTGTTAATAATAATAATATTTCTTTTTATCCACGTGGAAGGAGTCGCGACTCCAACGCGGCACTCAGCGCGCCCCCCCATATAACGTTGCAGCAGAGTCACGGATCTACCCAAAATATATAAATATAAAGTATTCAAATATTTATTTACTCAATAAAGTATTGACTCATAGACTTAAACAGTGACACATATACTCACAGACAAATTCATAGACTTATGTACCCAATCACAGAGCCAATGAGACACTGATGCACACACTTATCGATCTAATCGGACAGTGATTCACCCACTTCTAGGCAGTGGTGCACCCTCTTAAAGACCTACTAAGTTACTGACACCTCCACTTACTAACCCACACAGACACGGATGTACCCACTCATCAATCCACTCACACACTAAAATACCCACTGACAAGCTGACTTACACATTGATGCACTCACTCTGAGATTTTTACAGACACTGACACATCCTTTCACAGACCTACTGAGTTATTGATGTAGCTAGTCTAAGACCCAGTCAGATACAAACACAACCATTCACACAGCTGCTTAGACATTGACCCACCCACTTCAACTCTGATGCACTCACTGACCACCCCACTCAGTTATTCATGTACTGAGTCAGAGACTCACTCAGACACTGATGCCACCACTCATAGACTTACACAGACACTGATGCACCGTTTGAGAGATCCACTTAGTTGTTGATGAAGTTAGTGTGAACCCACTAAGACACAAATGCATGCATTCACACACTTACTCACACAGCCCCTGAGATACTGGCATACCCACTCAGACAGTGATGTAACTATTGAGATATCCACTGAGAGATTGAGATATCCAATCACAGACCTTCTCAGATACTGGCACAGGCATTCACAGACACAATGACACATTTATTGTGAAGCTGTCTCAGAGACTGTTCCAACCATTTACAGATCCAATCAGAGACTGACGCACCCTTTGGAAAATCCAGTCAGATATTGATGCACCTTCTCAACGTCCTACTCAGACTTTGATGCATGTGGTATCAGAGTAATTCACAAACTTGTACAATCACTCACAGAGTCATTCAGACACTGATGCATCCTCTCACAGATGGTCTCATAGAGTAACATGCCCAGTTATTGACTCAGTCAGAAACTGACACATCCACTCATAGATTAAGCTACATAGTGATGCAGCTAGCAACAGAAATATTCAGACACTGATGCTCTTACTGACCAAATCACTGAGACAGTCATATATTCAGTCACAGACCCACTGAGACACTGATACAACCACTTAGAGACCTAGTGAGACAGTGATGCATTCGCGCACAGACTATGATGCACATACTTACATACTCATTGGGACACTGAAACGGTTACTTACTGGCCTATACATACAGCAATGCACCTACTTAGAGATGTAGCCAAACAGTGACGTACCGAGTGACAGAGTCAGTGAGACACTGATTCACCCATTTAGATAATCGCTTGCTCAGTCAGAGCTACGTATAACTGATGCACCCACTCACATTCCCCCTCTGACACTTGTGAAGGCTATCATAAAGCTACTCAGATATGTATACAGTTATAAAAGTAGGTAGAAAAACATTTTAATATGTGTATAGCTAAAAATGTAAATAAAAAACTAAAAATTGTTGTTGTGCATTGAGTTTGTGCTTTTGGTTTTCGGATCTGCGGATCCCAAAAATATGTTTCAGAAATATAGTTTTAAAAAAATATTCTTTCCAATGTTGGGTTATAGCGTGGCTCTGAGAAGAGCCTTTGTGTTTATTATGAGTTTGTTGCAGCTACATGTAAGTGCGGATGCACAGATTCAGGTTGCTGTGAAACATCCTGTTTCCTTCATCTGTGAAGTGAACTCCATCACTTCTATAGATGTTATCCATGTCAAAACGCAGATTGTTGTTATAGATAGAGTCAATGTTATGGTCCCTGGGGTAAGCAGAAACAGCTTAATTAACATGCTTCCTGGCTTTGCCAATGTGTGGACAGAACTGATTTGATCACTTCCACTTCTGTCTTTGGCATATATTGGAGTATACAAAGACAGTGTAAGGGAAAAGCAACATCATTTGTGCAAAGGTATCCTTCATTAGGATTTCAAATCCTACCCTAGACAGTGTGCCCAGGTCATTGCCACCACAGTGCACAATCATGAGGTCAGGGGGTTGGAACTTCAAAATGCTTTCAACCATAGGTAGCAGTTGGTGCCACTTTAATCCTTTCTGTGCAAACCATTTAATAGCCACATTATGCAAACCCAAGTATTTGTCAATACCTCTGTCTTCAGCATACTTGTTGGCCCAGAAAACATAGCTGTGACCTACAATCCATACTGTAAGCATTTTCAAGGCAGGTGTGGTAGGAATCAGAAGATGTCTGTAGCTGAATATGACCGTTAGTATAATGAAAGGCATCTAAAAGGAGATAAGTCATTGGTTGCTCGTAGACATTACCTGCATAAAAATAGGTTGCATCTTGCTTTGTAAAATAAGTATGTTTCTGATTGGTTGTGGAGAAAATATTGAAAGGCACCTTATGCTGGATAAGCTAATGTTTTGCTGTGGTCAACCTCACCTTCTACTGTAGATTTAGAAGCTAGTATGCAGCACTTAAAAATATGGTGAACCTTTGACCTACTGGTACAGTTGAATGTTTCAGAAACTGTTGCTATCGAAACTGAGGTGAAGTAGTGTGGGGGAAGGGTTTAAAGAACAGTGTAGTTTTAAAATATAAAATAGATTATTATATATATGCAATATGGTAGAAAAGTGAGTTTTTCCAATTCATTAGTATGTTTGATAGCAATATGTTGTTAAGAAATTTTAGTAATAATATTGGAAATTCTTTTTTGAACTCCCGTAGGGAATCACAACTCCATCACGATGATACACTGGGGGTCGCGCTGGGCGCCGCTGCGGCGTCGCGACTCCAGCAAGTTACACAACCAGATTGGGTTTCTTCAGAACAGACCAGTAAAGGGTTAATGTAAATACCTAATAGGATGTGGTTTTACATTTTGAAAAATGAAAGGAATATTTTGATTTGTTACTAACATTAATTTCTGTGGAAAATGAGAGGGAAAATTTGCCATTATTGGTTCTTTCTTATTGACAGAGGTACATTACGTTTATTGTGTGAAAAACAAAAATATCTAACAATTTGTGATAATTACAGAAACTACAGCAGAATTTCACAGATAAGTTACAAATGTGTGAGGAGTGTGATGTATGACGTAGGAGTTCTTAAGTGATCGTAATGAATTTTTGAACAGTAATATGAACTGTTTTAAAAAGTTGAGAACTATTTAGTCAGAAAAAATATATATTGTATTAATAATGTCGTAGTATTTATTTATTTGTTGATTATTTAAAATCATTACAAACAGCAAAGTACACATATAAAATAAAAATAGGATTATGACAATCAAATAAAAAACAGGAAAATTCATGATCCCTTCATAAATATTTTGCAACTATAGTGTACATTTATATTCAAGCAAGATCTACAAATAATCATCAACATAAGTTATTTAGCAGCGAATGATCAGCAATCAAAAAATAAAGTGCTTTGTGCTAGCTGCCATTGTTTACAATATACCATACAATATTCTCCAAAAGACTTTAAAACTATGGGGCATATTAGCAAGACCCACGTTAAAATTATCGCCGTTTTAGCGGCAGGAAACTGCCGCTAAAACGGCGATAATGGGCTTGTTAATATGCGTTATAGAATTCCAATAGAAGCCCAGGTTAGATGTCCTGCACATCTAACCTGGGCTTCTATTGGTATTCCATAACGCATATTATCAAGCCCATTATCGCCGTTTTAGCGGCAGTTTCCTGCCGCCAAAACGGCGATAATTTTAACGTGGGTCTTGCTAATATGCCCCTCTGTTAGTTTACAAAAGATAAAACAGCCATAATAAAATTGCATTTAAAGCAACCTTAGCAATAAAGTGCAGTTGTGCTGGAAAACTTTTAGCAACAAATAATAAAATATCTTATGCTAGCAGCTAAAATTATCAATATGCCATACATAGCTCTAGAAGGAAACTTTAGTAAAGTTGCGATTGAAACAACATTGACAATAAAAATACATTTAAAAATAGTTTAAAATAAACAATACTTAACCCTAAAAACGTAATATAGCATTGTGAATGATTTTCGTGTCATAAAAGTTATCACATTCAGTTAACAATATTACGAAGTTTCCTTTCAGCTATAATAGTAAACTTAACAAATCGGGAGATAAGGTAAGCGTTGACACCACTGAGACAAAAGATGATGGCATTTCTACAAGATCTTACACCCAATTCATTAAAAATAGGCTTTAAGATGGTTTTCCGCTCTACTAACAATTGGGGGCATAAAGTTACTATATGCACTAAAGTTTCCTCGGTGGTCCCACACAACCTACACAAATTAGAAGGCCATTTATTTTCCCATTTTGGGATTCCATCTTTAGTTGGATATCTTCCGAACCGTAGTAACATAAATTTATTCTTAATTAAGGGATTTAAATAAAACGACAAATATGGTTGGGGAGCCAATTTACCAAAGGAGTTTACAATTGTCCATAAATGATTTTTTCCCCTAAGTTCATCTTTATCTACTAAAGTCGACAAAAAAATGGCTGATTGATTGATTAATTTTTTATAGACAATTTTACTGCTAATTTCATCTTCTAAATTTGGGCAGTCAAAATTACATAGGCATTCTTTTAGGATGTATTAATAATGTCTTTTGTTGGGGGCGTGGCCAGCAACATGGCTGAATAAGACGTGCCGTCGCTGAGCTCCGGTCGATCGCCTAAATCTGACCATAATCCGGCAGTCCTAAGGCCTGGATTACATGATCCTGAAGCAGGGACACGACTGACCCTCCGGTACTCACAGTGAGGGGCTGTCGAAATACCCTATTTGCGTGAAAACTATGATCGAGGCGCCGGAGAGGACGCGAAGACCGGACTAAAATGGCACCGAGCTGGTGACGACGATAAGCGACGGGCCCGCTGCACTGCAACAGGACCCCAAATAAAATGATTTTACCCACCGGATCATCAGAGAAGGTGCCACCGACAGTATATCTTTCAGGTGTAGATCGATAAAACAACCTGCAGTTTAGGAAGCGAAGTGAAGCTGAGATACGCCCGGGAGCCGAGGATGCCACAAGAGACTGGTAGGCTGCCTAGCCGAAAGCGACACTGGACGGGGGAAAGCTGCGGCCGGCCACCCCAGGCATCGGTCTCCCGGATCCTTGCCAGATACTGTGACCCTGAGTCAGGGGTCTTTGGCGATGTGCTCCCCATGTACCTGGTGACCTGCAAGGGAGAAAGCGGCGGCCCCCAGTTCTCCGACCAGCATGACAGAAAGGAGCTCCAAGACGCGGAAGCCCATCGTGGGTGCGAGGTCTGACAGACCCATCCGACATCTGCAGACACAGTGAGAAGCCCTTGACCGAGTGAGCAGCTGCGAGTGGGTCCAGGCAGGAGGAGCAACAGTGAAAGTGGCCGGACTGCGCGGTGGGAACTAAGGCCTACCGTGTTAGAAGATGATCCCTGAGGCGATTGTTGGGTGATGCGGCCCTGAGGCAAAATTGCTCTTCGGGGTCCCTCCTGCAGCACTCTCCATGATTTGTATGGGAGAAGGGGGTGCCCCCCGCTTCCCGGAGCTTCAGGGTGGAGAAGAGACTCACATCCAGATAACCTCCAGCACCAGCGACATTTAAAAAATGATACCAGGAGCGGTCACGGACGCTGCAGGTGGTCCAAACCGAAACATCTCAATGCAGGTGAACCCACGCGGGGGACGAGATGGGGGGGACGACATGGGTGCACGACGCTTCGGTGTCCAGGGACTAGACTTTGGCCCTGTGGTGGAATAGAGGCTGAAAAGGCCATGAATTGGCACTAGACTCTCCTACTTCTCCCCCCCGCTTACTGTGGTGCTGGCTACTGGAGGATTATAGCCCCCATCTGAAAGGCTAATACCACATTGGGCTCAGAATACCAGATCCAGCAATGCACAGGGAGGGACAGATTAACCGGAAGAAAGGGATACGTGGGTTACTGATCCCTAACCGCAGATACACGTCTTTGGGATCTAGAACTCCCCGTTCTCCATAATGGGCAAAGACAAGGACCCCAAGCCCCCCGGACAAGGGAAGATGAACCACTATACTAAAGCGATTACCCCACCCCCAGAGGAACACCCGCCGAGCCGTACAGATACAGACACCCTCCTTCAAGCAATTCAAGCTTCTAGGTTGGCACTGGAAGAGAAAATAGGGGAAGTAGGCTCGGAAGTGACATGATTGAGACAAGACCTCCGCAACCTGGCCGATAGAGTCACAGAGTCAGAGACTAGAATGGGTGAAGCCAAAGATAAGATTCAAGACCTCCGTAAGGGAATGGCTGAATTACAAGCCTCAAATAAAGACCTCCAATGGCGCATTGACGATGCAGAAAACAGAGCGAGACGAAATAACCTACGCTTTGTGGGCTTTAGGGAGGGCATTGAAGGTATGAATATGCCGGAGTTCCTCTACTCCTGGCTCAAGCAAACTTTCCAGACGGACAAATTCTCCTGCCTGCTTTGTTATCGAACAAGCACATAGAGCACTGGCTGTGAGACCTCCGCCAGGTGCACCGCCAAGACACATCATAGCGAAATTCCTGAACTTTTTAGATAGAGATCTGATCCTTAGAGAAGCCAGGAAACTGGGGGACAACAAACATGAAAACACATGTATCATGATCTTCCCAGACTACAGCAGGGAGGTCCAATGATAATGGCGTACCAACGACTCCGTTAAAGCTCAGAGCACATAAAATTCAGTATATGCTTCTGTTTCTTGCAAAGTTAAAGATAATCTTCATGGGAAAGACTCACCTCTTCCAGACATCAGAGGAGGCCTGGCACTGGATAGAAGAATGCCCCATCATGAGACAAAAGGATGATTTACAACAAACTAGCCAGATACAAAACGACACGGGCCAGAGAATAGCCGGACACCAGAAAACAACGAGGGTCCAACGCCATCGAAGAAATCGCATACAGGGGGTGACACTGTATGTTCCGAATGGTACAGGACGCCTATGAAGAAGAGTCCTACAATCCCAAGAATCCCAGAGGGCCAAGCTCTCGCGTAAAACTCACATCTCCAGATGCAAAGACCCATGTACCGAGACGGATACCAGAGAAAGAACCACCGGCAAAGATGACGATGAGGCAACGCAACACCCCCTGATAACGGAAATAGTAGAAATGGAACAGGACTCTGAGGTGGGGAAACCGGCTACACAGGAAGAGGCACCGACTCAAACTCATAACTAAGGACTTCTAGGACTTGCCACAGATTTTTGATCAAGAGCTCTATGCATGATCACCCCCCCCAACAACACCCTCTAGGATCTGCGCAGAGACAGAAACCCCGAAACCAAGAGCAGGTGACAGGCCAGTACAGGCCTGAGACATTGATCTTTGCTTTCCTACTTCTCTTTCCCTTTCCCGCTTACCTTTTCCCTCCTCTTCCCTCCCCTCCCTCCCCCTTCCTTTGTAACAGTTTCTCTTCTGTTTTTTATACAGTTCTTTATCATGCTGCAGGAGTTGGAACATGTACAGTAAACTTTGGGTAGGGTGGGCGACAGACCTTTCCCACCCCTATTCACAACACAGAGAGGAAAACTCTGGGGGAAAGTGTGATGCGGGGGAGGAGGGAGGTGGGGAGGGGGTTGTTGGGGATGGGCTTAGCTTAAGTGTGAAGTTGATGTTGTTCAAGTATCAGTCTCAGTTCAGTCACTGGATCTACATACAATACACGTCCAGATACACTTGTTTGGCCAGGCTTCAACCTCATGTAAAAGCAGAAACGCGTCACATATACATCATAGACAAAAATGACAAGATATGAAAATAAGCCCTTCACCATTCTGACATGGAACGTTAACGGCCTCGGGGATAAAATTAAGAGAGGGCTGGTTTCGACCTTTATCAGACGTGTACATCCCGATTTGGTGATGTTACAGGAAACTCACCTAAGGGGGACAAAATGTGGGTTCCTAGCGAGAGGGGCATACACGGTCCTGGCTCATGCGGGGTACACCTCCGGTTCCAGGGGAGTGGCGATCCTTATTAAGAAGTCACCCCCCTTTTGTGTGATGCGCACATGGTTAGACTCCCTAGGCACATATGCTGGAGTGTCTGGGAGATAGGGCAGGAGACGTGTGACCTTTGTCTCGGTCTATGACCCATTGAAGCTACAAGCACGAACATTAAATAAACTGACAGAAATATTGTTGGAGACACTGGGCTCACTGCACGTTGTAGGGGGAAACTTCAACGAAGTGATGCATACACCCATCGATCGAACAGGGGACCATACTCTGTCACCTCCGACCACTCTGTTAACATGTCTCACTAAGACGCTAAGGGGCATATTATCAAGAACGGCGTAAAAATTATCGCTGGTTTAGCAGCAGAAAACTGCCGCTAAAGCGGCGATAATGGGCTTGATAATATGCCCTGGAGAATTCCAATAGAAGCCCATGTTCACACCAGAACATGGACTTCTATTGGAATTCTCCAGGGCATATTATCAAGCCCATTATCGCCGTTTTAGCGGCAGTTTTCTGCCGCTAAACCGGCGATAATTTTTAACGCCTTCCTTGATAATATGCCCCTAGGTTTGGTGGACGTTTGGAGACACATGAATCCAGAGGTGAGGCAATATTCATATTACTCAGGCACACATAAGGTCTACTCCCGACTGGACTATGTGTTTCTCCCGAAAGGTGAAATACGGGAGATATATGAGGCAGAATATTTGACTAGAGGCCTATCGGATCATTCCCCATTATATGTACGGATAGAAGAACGACAACAGGACGGAAACACATGCTGGCGCTTAAATGCGTGGGATCTACAAAATGGGACAATACTAAAGGCATCAGAGCGGACACTACAGTTTTCTTCGAAAACTTGGGATCGGTGCAATCAGGGGTCATAATATGGGAAACCTATAAAACAGTCCTGCGCGACAGAGCACAAAATCATATAGCATGGGAAAGGAAAAAAGATCAGGAAGAGCTAGCCCGACTAGAAGCCCACATCTTAACCCTGGAGGAATGGAACATAACACAGACAGACCCCAGATATTAAGGCAACTGATAGATACACAGCACCAATACAAAGACTTAGCAACCCAGGCGGCTAAAGCACAGGCCCAAGCGACTCTACACAAACTCTATGACGTGGGAGACAAATCCGGAAAGCTCCTGGCCTGGCTCAGCCAAAAAGAAATAGAAGCTCGATGGGTAGAGAGCATAATAGACCCACTAGGGATCCCACAGGACAGAGATGAGCCGATAATGCAGAGCTTCGTGTCCTACTACAAAGATTTCTATAACGCCTGTCACCTACGTGCGTCCCCTGACATTATAGACTACTTAGCAGAGGTACATACACCCATACTGGAAGTCGCTGACAGAGAGGGGTTGGAATCTGACATTATGATTGATGAAATCTAGGCAGCGATAATCCAGCTACGCCCAGGTAGGACCCGGGACCAAACGGCCTGCCAGCAGAACTCTATAAGAGATGCATGGATCTTTTCGGCCCACACCTCCTAAACCTTTTTACGGAAGCATGTGAAGAGGGAGTCCTCCCGTTAGCCCTATGTATGGCCACAATAATACCAATTCACAAACAAGGGAAACCAAAAGATAAATGCGACTCCTATCACCTGATATCCTTACTAAACACAGAGGTGAAGATACTGTCAACCATCCTGGCCACAAGACTGCGCCAAGTGATAACGACCCTAGTACACCATGACCAATCAGGTTTTTTACCTGGTCGGGTGACCAGGCTGAACCTGCGTAGAACCCACAATTGGATAGTGGAGGTCAAAGACCGGGATACCCCACATCCTCTGCTATCCTTAGACACAGAAAAGGTGTTTGACGCAGTCCACTGGCCCTTCCTGGAGGCCCCCTTGATTAAATTCAGTCTGGGCCCTAACTTTAGGAAATGGGTGGGATTACTGTATAATGACCCCAGGGCAAGAGTTCGGGCGAATGGCAAGACCTCCGGAGACTTCCCCATAAGACGTGGTACTAGGCTGGGTTGTCCACTATCCCCACTACTCTTTGCCCTCACGATAGAGACCCTAGCTTGTTTGGTGCACCAACACCCAGGGATTTCAAATCAACCCAGAGGACGACATGGACGAGAAGATCTCTTTGTATGCGGATGACATACTATTGTATATCACGCACCCAGACACAACAATACCCAACCTGTTTCACACAAGAGATAACTACGGACAAAACTCGGGCTACACAATAAACTGGCATAAATCAGTGATATATAGCCCAGGCGTTTTAAATACATGGCCCACAATCCCCAGAGATCTCCAGACTACGTGCAATGGGTTTACCTATCTGGGAATTTACCTTACCATAGATAAAGACCTCTGCTACCAGAAAAACATTAAACGTATACTCTCGAGCTTCAAGGGAGAGGTGCAACGATGGAAATCACTACCACTTACTATACTAGGCTGGGCCTCCATGTTCAAAATTATTACTCTACCCCGCTTCTTATATGCCCTACAAAATACATATTTCCCCCTATCACAAACAATCTTCTGAGAGACAGAGGCGGAATTACGCTCATTCCTATGGTTGGGGAAACAGCCCAGAATTGCACTTCATACCTTACAGCTCAATCAATACAACGGGGGGATATCGCTACCCGATATAGAAGCCTATTACTGGGCGGAACACCTAACCCCAATTAACGATTGGATACACACACCAGGGGCCCACCCTACCTACAGGTTAGAGAGGGCAACCATTAGCAGCTGCACAATTCTGTACTATTTATATGGTGGAAGAGGCAAGGGGAAGCACCTCCCGGCCACCCAAGCTACAATAGAGTCATGGGGAAGAGCAACGAAGGCAATGGGATGGGAACATAAACTTACCAAAGAGACGCCCCGATGGCATTGCACCTGGCTCAAAGAAATGCAGAAACTAAAGGGATTTGGAGGGTGGGATGACATAGGTATTTTCACGTTAGGAAACATTCTACATAATGGTAAACTCAAAAGTTTTGACGTCCTCAAAACTGATTTTGCACTACAACCATCCCAGTTCCTCAAATACGCACAGCTTAGACACGCATGGCAAGCAGAAAACAAAGATGACTCCCCTTTGCCAGAATATGCACCGCTAGAAGGGAGACTGCTCCAGGAGCATATCACGACTAAGGGGCCGATTCCGATGTCGGACGGACTCAGGTCCGTCCGACATCGGTCAGGAGTCCGTAACCGACCGACCTGCTGTCGTCGGTTACGGTCCTGCAAGTACGATGCGACCGAACCCTGTTCGGTCGCACTCGTATACTACACATGGGAGCATGCATTCCGAGCGGAATGCATGCTTGCATTGTGGAAAGCAGGGTGCAGTTCATCCCTGCACCCTGTGGCCGGCACCCCAAGGTGCCTGCTACCGGGTGCAGGGATCAACAGAGGGGCACCATAGGTGCCCCCAGGCCGTCATTCGGTGGCCTCGCACCCTTGGGGGCCCTTCTGGGGGCCCCCAAAGACAGTTACCGACTGCCTTTTCGTGCCGGAAAGACCGGCACGAAAAGGCAGTGAAATACTGCCATCGTACTCCCTCGGTCGTGAAGAGGCGGCCGGGGGATTACTGAAGGATTTCCGGACAGCGGACGGGCTCTCCGAGCCCGTCGTAAGCCATCCGGAAATCCCAGTCGGATTCCTTTCCGACCGAGCCCATCGGAATGGCTCGGTCGGAAAGGAATCCGGCCGGCACATTCCGATTCGGTCGGAAGGGCTCCGACCATCGTTCGGTGCCCTTCCGGCCGAAATCGGAATCGGCCCCTAAGGCTATATCACTAACATACAAGACCCTGAACAATAATGCACCAGATAGACTGGGCAAGCTGAGGTCTACTTGGGAAGGAAATTTGGGCACGCTAGAAAACATAGACTGGGAGGCAGCCTTGATGCACCCTAGGGAGGTGGCGATTAAATTACGACTTCGCCTTATTCAATACAAAATACTGCACAGGGCCTATTATGACCGAGTTAGACTATACAAGATAGGATGAGCGAACGCCACCAACTGCCAGAGGTGTGGACACAGGGAAGGCGATTTTTACCTTATTATCTGGGAGTGCGCTCGGATACAGGCTTACTGGAAAAAGATAATACAGGAACTGAGTAAAATCCTAGAAGTCACTATACCCCTAGATCCCATATTTATATTATTGGGCATCCCGAACGACGTTGATCTGGGTAGACCACAATTAATCTTTACCACACTGGCGATGGTAGTGGCAAAAAGAGATGTAGTGAGAAAATGGGGAGCCATAGACACACCAACGCTCTGAGAATGGAGAATAGGGATGGATATGTATATGGCATCTGAAAGGGTCACCTACAAGGTGAGGGGCTGGCCGAAGAAATTTCACAAGGTATGGGGCAAGTGGAGGAAATATTATGGTCTTGATGTAATAGAAGGGGACAATCAACCGGCCGCCAGAGGGTTAGCTCTTCCAGGCTCAATGACAAACTGAGGGTATCTTGCTATTTAGGGGAGAGGGCTGCCATATGGAGATGTCTAACATTTTTGGTCGGCGCGTGGTCATGCTACAAAGGGGTCTGCTAAGGATATGAAGATATACTGTTTTACATGCTGATTATTAACGTAAGATACTGTATGACTGTAACTGTATCTTGTTATGCTTTTATTGTTTTAGAGAATAATACAAATATTTATAAAAAAATATATATAATGTGTTTTGTTAGTGTAAATGATGCTATAGGTATGTTTTTGACATGTCTAGAGTAATTTTGACTGGCTAATTGCTAGCATGTCATAGGTATGTCTCTACTTGTACATGTAGTGGAATATGTGTGGTGCAGCTGATGACCCTATCTTAAAAACTATACAGTCTATGATACCTCTGCACAAATTTTGTCAGAGCTACTTGAGCATTCAGTCCCGGAAGCAGAGATCTGTTAGCTAGGCAGGCGTGAAGGAAGCACTTGAAAAGCAAGCTTCATAGCTGGTTGTCCTGTATAATGAGCAGAAGTCACCAGTGCAACTTCGTCTACAAACATTTAGAGAGCATGTGGTGTGAAACAGAGGTAATCTAGTACCTATAAGCTTCTATACATGTGTCATCTTATCCCCTAAAAGGCACTGACACACTGATTCATGTCTCTAGAAAGATGCTGACACTTACAAGCTTGGCACAACACAAGCTTGCCTTTCATTTTGGGTTAGGCCTGGCATTGTGAGCTCTACCTCTCTAATGAAACTGGTAGAGAAAAGTTAGGTTTAAAAGATGTTGCCACATGTATTAACCTGTATCTTAGTCTATATAGGTAGTAAGGTGTGTGCTTTAAACTGAAAACATACTGTGTCAAATTTGAATGTCTGACTGCTACCATATGTTAGGTATGTCTGCACTTCTACGTTTAGGCTGACACGTGAGGTTTAAAACATGTTGCCAGATCTATCTGAGTCCATATAAGTCTCTTCAGAGGTACACTGCAAGAAGGCCATAGATAGTGATGTGTGTGCTCTAAACTAAAAGTATATTCTGTCAAGATTGAATGTGTGTGTGCTACCATGTCTCAGGTATGTTTGTATTTTTATGTGTAGTTTGTATTTTTATGTGTAGTTTGCATGTGTGGTGTAGTTGATGATCCTAACTCAAAACCTTTACAGTCTATTATACCCCTGGACAAATATTGTCAGAGCTACTTCAGCATTCAGCCCAAGAAGAACAACTCAATTAGCTAGGCAGACCATGGGAAAGTACTTGAAGACACAGCTTAACACCCGCACGCAGTGAATAATAAATAGAAAGTGATCCATGCAGCTTCTTTTACACACATTTACAGAGCATATAGGGTCCGATTCCGATCTCGGCCGGTAGGGCTCCGAATCGGATTCGGCTTAACCGGATCCGATTTGGAGCCCTATTTCCCGACCGATTCGTACGCGCGTCCGGGCAAGCGAGTACGATGCGAAATCGCCGACCGACTCGTCCGGGCGTCCCGACCGCTCCGACCGACTCGTTCCCGGGTCTAACTGCACCGACCGACTCGCTCGGACACAACTCGCACCGCGCAATGGAGACGTTCCCCGGCCGGGTAAGTACGATGCGCGCCGCGAGCAGTCTGACCGAGCTGCGCACTCCGGCTCCAAAGAGCAGTCGGAGCCGTACTTCGGGGGTCCGTGTCGGACCCCCCTGTATGCGTAGCCGCGTGAGTCGCACACAGGGGGGACCCATGGGTCCCCCCTACCTGTGCGTGTATGGCGAGAGTCGCTTCGCCACGTACACGCTGTAGGGGGCGCCCTTGTCCGCCTCGCACCCATTGAGTCAATGGGAGCCCGCGTACGCGTTGTACGACAGGCTCCCATTGACTTCAATGGGAGACCGACCGACTCAAGTCCGATGGCATACGTGCGGATCGTACTCGTTCGGTCGGGCTGCACGGGTCCGATTCGGTCGGAAATCTCTCCGGGTCCGGCTCGGTCGGAGAGATTTCCGGCCCGAATCGGAATCGACCCCATAGTGTTGAATAGAGGTACACTACTACGTATTATATACTTTACATGTGTTATCTTATCTCTAAAAGGCACTGACACACTCTGTTGAAAGATGCTGATATTAATGAGAGTGGCATGAGAGGAGATAACCTTTAGTTTTGGGTGAGGCCTGGCACTGTCAGCTCTGTCTCTCTAATCAATTCAGCAATTACAGTGATCTGAGCTAACTAGAACTTGCACCCCCGCAATGCACTGCTTATGACCTCATATATTATATCACTCATGTCATGAAAAACCAAAGATTTGAAGGAAGTGATTATTGCTAATATTTCTCTAATAATTATAATTTATATACCTCAATTTCCACAATAGGAATAAGTAGGCCTTTCTAGGAGTAGAGGACAAATGGCATTCTTAGTCATTTTTCATGTGCACTAGTCATAGACTTATGGATTCCAAGAGAGATAAGTGGAACATTCATGGATAAATACATAAAACACACAAAAACATGTAAAGTAATTACAAAATTGTAAAACTGTACTAAAATTAAATTTTTCTTTTACTTTTAATGCCCAACTACTCTATCCATTTCCTTTGACTTTTTATCTTTCTTCTCTCCTTCTTCTTCTTCCTCTCACTCACTGCCTTTATCTCTCTCTATCCAATCATTTTTCTTGGGTTTTCTCTTTATCTTTCACTTTCTCCTCTTTTTATTTAACTTTTACGACCCATATTCCTGTTCTCCATCTACCTCGACTGCTTCACTCATGTCCATCTGAGCTGCACCCACTGACTCACCAAAACAAAGACTCATGCATCTACTCACAGACCCACCCAGACACTCGCCCTCCCAGTCACAGACCCACTCAGGCACTCATGCATGCACTCATTCACTTTGAAATTCACTAAAAGAAAACAAAGGTTACAGGGACGTTATAGTTAGCAATTAGCATTTAAAAAACCTTAGAAATTCACTGAAAAAAACAAAGGTTACAGGGACGTTATAGTTAGCAAATAGAATTTAAAAAAAACCTTAGAAATTCACTGAAAAAACAAAGGTTACAGGGACATTATAGTTAAGCCTGGGCGTAGTTCGCGTAGTCGCGCTACACGAAGCTACGCGAAGACGTCGGAGCGCTACGCGAGCTACGCGTAGCTTCGCGAGCGCGCGTAGCGGCTTGCCGCGCCCGTTCGCGATGCGTTTTTCTTGCTCGGGAACGCGTTGTGGTTGCTCGGGACGCTGTTTGCATGCTCGGGGGCGCGAACTTACCCATGCGGTCGCCTATGGGCGCGGCCATTTTGTTTTTCACTTGTCCCGCCCGTTCGCGATCCCTTATTTCCTGTCCCGGGTCGCGTATAGCGTGCTCGCGATGCGTATTCCTTGTTCGGGAACGCGTTGTACGTGTTCGCGACGTTTTTTGCGTGCTCGGGGACAAATATCGCGCGAACTTACCCACGCGGTCGCGATGGGCGCGGCCATCTTGTTTTACCACTCTATGCTATGGTTCTGGGCCTGCTTTTCTATCCTCCCTCAATCTTTGCAATCCTTAGTTTTTTACACTGTTTTTCAATTTTTCTTTATTTCTTATCTATCTCACTCTCTGCTTAAGTCTATATTTTGCATTTTTTTCTACTTTTTACTGTGTTTTTTTTACTTTTCGACTGTTTTATATAACTTTCTTCTTTAAGCTCCTACTTCTTCCCCTAACTTTATTTTTCCCTTCTAACTTTTCTTTTTCACCTCCTCCCACCCCAGAACCATGGCGAAGGGTAGCAGCAGCGGCTCAAAGGGCAAGGCGCGTGCGCCCAATCGCCGCCTGCCTTGCGGCAGACTGCGCCCTGCAGGGTTGCAAGCCCGCCAGCTGTTTAATGAGGCTGAGGTGGCCGCCCTTGTTTTTTTTATTCAGCGCCACCTCCCCTTGACCTTGGCAGCAGGCGGCAGGCCAGGCTCCGGGTACCCGACCCAGGAGCGTCACCGCCGGTGGGCGAAGGTGCGTCGGGCAGTGTTTCGCTGCTCCGAGGTCCGGCGCACCCATAACCAGCTGGCCCACCGGTGGTCAGACATCCTTGACCGGGAGCAGGACCTGTTGGACCTGCTAGGTGTCGAGGTACTGGGGCTTGGTGAGTAGCCAATATATATATATAGTAGTATAAGTATTGTGATTTGTGTATACATTTTTTACAAATAACAAGAATACTGCTGCTTACATTGCAGGTAAATTACGTTTCAAAATCTTCTGTGATTGTAGGACACAGGTGCTGGGCGGTACTCTTACTTTTTGCAACTTTGCGCTCGCTTGTCATTATGTAAGAGTTTACTTTAGAGAACTTCAGTTAGGTAATGCTATTGCTAGAGAGACTGTAGTCCTTCCTTTGTCCTCCTGTCAAATAGTGGTGGATACATTTGATACTAGGTTTAGTTACTATTAGTTGATAATTTTTGAGCGGTCTGCGTGACGCATCCTCTGTCACTGAGTGCTGCTTACCCCAGTTCTTAGAACCTTTTGTAGTTTGTTTAGTGAGTGGTACTGGTAAGCTTAGCTTAGCAGTGTCAGTCAGCTGCAGAACATCAGACGCAACCAACCAACAATTTGGTGTATGCATTATGCACTTTATGCATGTGTCCTCCTTCTCATCTATGCATTTTTGATGTCAATAAAAAATGGAAATGCAGGCTTAATGAACAATTGGCCCGCCTGGAATAGGTGGGCTAGGTCAGGTGGTACTTAGGCTTAGTTAGTGTTCTGGATTTTATTTGAATCAATCAGAATGGAACACTGAATTAGTGTTCCCAAATAAGTAGACTGTCCGTGAATCCCGCAAGGCAGTAGTCGATCGGATTAGATAGGTCAATTTTATTGCAATTTTTGTTTCCTAAAACGTTTTTTGAGCGTTTTTTTAGATAATTTATTTGTTTCACAGCAATCATTAATGTTTGTGTCTTTCTTTTTCTTTATTATATCTTACATGATCACTGATGTGCAGCACCCAGGGGCAAGAAGACGGGGTCAGATTCGGCGGGACAACCACCAGAGGACCGCTCCTCTACCGAGGGCCCTGCTGATGGTCCCAGTAAGTCCTCCAGTGGTTAATATTAACAATTATATTGCCCTAACTTTTACTGCACCTTATTTTTTCAGAACTATTAATTCTGGCTCCACTCCCTAATTCTATTTTTTACAAAAGATTCTTTGATCTTGACTTGACTATCTGTTTCTAAATTCTGGTTATCCCTGCCTCTAAGTTCTAACTGCCTCTGCTTTGAATGTCTGTACTCTGTACTACTAATATTAGTCTGTTGCTAAGCTTGCCCAGTTTGCATTGCCACTCTTTATTGTACGGTTTTGAATAAAACTCAGATTGACCAATACTAATAGCTCTAGCCACTGAGTCCAGTCCTTTCGGTTGTCCTCTTCTAGGCTTCTTAATCTTGAGGCTTTGACAATTACCACAAACAAAATGCCCAACCAGATATTTGACTATTTTTGATAGGATATAGTACATACTACTTGGATTATGCACAGCCCCAAGCAGAACTATGCACAATGAAATAGGATGTTGGTGATGCGAGTTTGGAACTTGGACGTTCCTCACACCTCAGTCAGAAGTGAACCCACAATCCCCTGAACGACTAGCTATAGTGTCTCATTAGGTCCCCGAACCCCCACCCGAAGATACCCAATGATTATGATTACACAACCCAGAACATAACACCCTTTCACTCACTCACTCGTGAAAGTCCACCACCACCACCACACAAAATACCACAGAGTCTATGTGTAAGTTCAAAAGGTTTATTTTTCAACTAACAAGCTCTGTATGTATGTTCTATAAAATTCAGTGTACTCCAGCCAGCTCCAACAGCAAAATGCATAAGATTAAAACAATAAACAGTGTTGCACTTGCAACAAGTGCATGATCATTGATGATATATAAGACAAAAGATCTGTGCGAATTCTGGGCGACTCCTCACCGTAGAACGTAGAATTACTGGTTACATGCATCATTCATAAGCTCTGCAAATCTCTGGTTCGTAGAAGGGAATCCTCTGCCTGAGAAAAATGGTGTGTGTTATTATAGTATAATGCAAGCATTTCTCAGTCCTGCCCAAAAAGTGTAACATGTTACCTATGGCTAAGCAATACGGACTAACCGAACTCCATAACAAAGTGGCTTGTTTTTCAACCTCTTGTACGCAACGCTCAGACAGTAGCTGTATGTGCTCATATGGGCTCAAAAGGCGTCTTACTGTTACTGCGCAACAAGCTGCGAGGTAACATGCGCAAAAGACATGAAGCGGAAAATGGTTGCATGGCTCAGGCTAACTTTGCAAAGAGTAGAGTATAGTATAATAATGACCCTAGGGACCATAACACTACTAGTGTCTACTGACTGTACTCTAGTACCCGATTTGGACTATTGAATGTGATTTATAATAATATGTATGTATTAACTTTTTTTTCAATCTTGCTAATGAAAAAGAATAAATAGGGGGAGGTGTACAGGCATCTAAAAATGTGTCATGTTTTTATCTAGGCGGACTAGCAACCACCAGTGGCGGCGGGGCCACCGGCGATTCGAGCCTTCCGGAGGGGGCAGGAGAAGATGCGGCACCTGCAGGAGCTACAGGGGGGAGCCAGCAGCGGTGGCGGGCGGTGGTAAGTTATATTCATGACTTATTGACATTGCACTAGCTGGAAGGGTGTGTGGACTTCACTCACTGTACTGTTGTTGAGACTTATTATTAGGTATGAAGTTGTAGTGAACATTATACAACGGTTAAAGAAGACACCCTTTACTTAGCATGAGCAATGCAGTAGCAATAGCATTACCAGCGTGACTTGATTAACCAATGGCCTCTTATATCTGACTCCAACTCAGCTGTGAAAGTTTTATAGAGGTGACTAAAATTCAGATCAGATGACCTTGATGGATGTGTTGAACAAAAAGGGAAAGAAGGGTTGAAGGAGGAAGGGCGGGCGAGATTTAATATGATGACTGACAGAGAAGGATACGTTGGAAGCATGGATAGGTGGCTGATAGGAATCAGATGCATGTGTTGTTGAAGGATGGGTGGAAGAAGGTGAAAGAAGAATGGATGCCTGCCTGGGTGGGTGGGCGACACAGTATGGGTGGATACTGTGGATAGCAAGAATCATCAGCGGTGTTTGGGTGAAACTCAAAGCCAAGGCAAGCAACGGAGTGAGTGGACGCATGCGTTGTTGTTGGTGAAACAAAGTAAGGTTGGTGGAGAGATTAAGAAGAATGATTGACATTTACTTAGAATGGATGGATGCCTGTATGTATTCATCATAGACAGCATAGGTGGAGACTGTCACGGGATGCACAGTTTTAGGGAATGTAAAAGAAACCGCGCCAGAGTAGCAAAGCCGATGTGGGGAGGGGCAGGGTGGGGGTAGTAGTAAACAATGTATTACGCGGGCAAATACAGGTAACTTTACTGTAAACATACAAATAAATAAAGCGAATTTCATTGTGCGCACTGCACCGCCAAATGCGATGCAGTGTGCGCAACAAAATTAGTTTCATTTATTTATATGTTTACTTACCTGTAATTGGCCGTAATCCATAGTTTACTACCCCCATCCTGCCCCTACCCACGTCACCGCCCGGCCGAACTCCCCAAGTCCCACCACCGACCGCTACTGACCTTATGTCGTTGTCCCATATAAAAGCAACGATCATTGGATCAGATATATAATCTGCCTTTTTGTAGTAGCCAAGGCACTGTGAAATAATTGAGCAATTGCCCTCCATGTAACAGAGAGAGTATGGCCAGTGCCACCCGTAATAGAAAAATACGAGCTTCCCCACCTGCAAACAGTAGTAAATCCAACTAACGTGAGTCTGCGTCATGACTCGTATGTTTGTCTTGGGTGCAAGCATAGATGACCGAGCTGGCAATGCCGGCTACAACCAGGTTATGTCATTTCGCTAAACTAGAGAAAAGAAGAACACTGGTGTACTGTGTACTGGTTGGAGTCCATAGTGCTAGAATAATGCCTGAAACTCCCACAAATGTTAGAGGCCGAGGAAGTGGGAGGATAGATAGATTATTACCACAAATGTTATGTACTGTGCTTCTTGCTAGTGCTACTGTGCCATTATGTGTTGAATTAATTTTGTGTTACTGTTTAGCTAAGAGTACTGGTTACAACAGTATTTTTTTTCTTTCTTGATATAGATGGTACTCCTTCCCAAGACAAACCATCGCGGAAGGAGTTGGCAGACAGGGCCCGGCGCCGGAAACTGGAGGCCATATGCCAGGAGTACCGGCGGCTGGTGGCTCAGGCGGAGGAGGAGGAGGCGGCAGCAGCAGCTGCAGCCTCGTCCGATGCCCCGGGCCCCAGCCAGGCCACAACTCCAGTGGTACGGCGCCGTGGTCTGGTAGCCGCCCGCCGCCGCCGCAATTCACTAGCAGCCAGCACTGCTGTCCCCCACCCTGGATGCCACTGCAGGGCATTTCGCAAGAAGATTCTCCTCCGGATGGCACGTCTAGAGGAGCAAATGGAGGAGCGGGTCAAAATCATGGTGGACAAACACCTCAAAGCCCGCCGAATGTAACATCGAGGACCCTGTTGATTTGCCCCTTTTTATTCCTTGTTTTGGTGGGTGGGAATTGGTCGTTGGGGTTTCGGGACATTCTTTGGACTTTTTTCGTTTTGGACATTTGTTGGGGTTAGGGAGAAGGGTGGGTCAGGTGTGGGATAGTTTATTTTTGTTAGGGTAATAAATTATATTTATACTTAAACATACAATGTTAATGTTTTGTGGGGGGTTACTGTTTTACGAATTAACGTCACATTGGTTTCCTTGCTGCTGCAGGGCCGCAGCCAGTGTTTGATTTAAATAATCTGCCGACGATGATGTAACACAAACAGATAGATGCGGTACCCCTCACTGAGTTATTTTTCCTACTAGTACTGTCAGTCTCTCCTCATAGTCCATTTATACCTCCCACCAAACTTATCTTACCTGTGATTGATGATTACGTTCGGCACAGCGATGGCTGCATGGTTTCCAGAGAGAATGTAGAAGATGCCATGGTTGTGGTGGTAGTAGTAGAGTAGACACTGACAGTAGCATTTGCTAAAAAATTAAAAAAGAGACAGTCACTTTCCTGAGAGCGACTGTGGGAGGAGTAGTAGAACGAAGTAAAATACAGTACAGAAGAAGACTGCCAAACAAACAATATTGCAGTTGCAACTGCTAAAGTCAACTTAAACATAATGGTGGCGGGGACAGCCTAGTACAAGAAGTTACAAACTGTAGTTGTGTCGATTGAGTCACTTAACTTAACACAATCGTAATTCGTAACCTTTACTGCTGTGTGGTAGGAGTTTGATGATTAATCCAATCAATGACGGCAATTAATTATGATGTACTACTATTAGCCGGTGACGGCTTGCACATAGACTGAGCATGGGTGGGCAAGCAGAAGAAGCTCCTCGCCCTGCCTTGCAATTGAATTAGTGTTGCTTCCACCACATCTGCCCCAGCAAGCGTGTGATCAATTGGTGTACATTTTATGTAGTCACATCACACCTCAATATAAATCACAGCCCGGGGGAAGAGGGTTAGGGTTTGATGAATGGATGGGAAGGGGGTTTGGGGAAAGGTTTGAGAATGAAAAACAGTACGCATGGACAACAAAAGCAAAGCGCAATCTTGGCAGACGACCATGATCTTATACAAAAAATCTATAAAGGGAGAAAAGGGAAATGCATGCATGATGATGAAGATAACTTGATGGTTAATGAGTAGTACTTAATAACTCCTACTAGACAATTAGACAGTACAGGGCAGCAGTATATTCTATGCAATTTGCCTTGCCTGTAATATGCCCTCAGAGACCCAAATTCCATGTTGTACTGGGCTTACTTGTAAAGATAGCAAAGACAATTAAAAGAAAACACAGTTGTAGGGATCAATTAGCAAACAAACACACAACACACAGTCCTAATGATTGAAGAGAAAAAAGGATTCAAATTAATTAAAAGATGAATGATGAATGATACTAAAGTTACTGTATTATCATGCTCAAATTGTGGAGTGGAATCTCGTCCTTCCTCTTGGTCCTATCTTCCATGGACGCTCCGCACATCAATCTTGGTGGCCTTCCTGATGCCGATTGGTAAGGTAAATGTGAGTTGTGTCTCCCAGTATAGCAAGCACAGGGTAAAGGCCGGCCTGTAACGTCTAGATGGAAAAACAAAAGGGGTATTGAAAAATCAATGAATAAAAAAAAACATCAATTACGGTGGAGTCCAAGAAGAGAAGAGAGAACACTTTCAGAGTGAGGCGGCTTGGATATATCGTGTAGATTCTGTTTACAGCATTAAGCTACAACAACAACAGGACAGAACAGGCCCACCACAGCACCAGCCCGTGACCCAACCTCCATTTACCTTAATTTTTGACATAGCCAGACAAAAGGCATACACAGCAACTTAGCATTTTCCTAATTAAGTGACAAAATCAATGCGCCGCTGTGAGTCATCACTACACTCGACTACACACCACTACATGGACATGTAGGTCTGCTGTGTTTACTTTCTTGTTGAATTGTTGTGTTTATGTTTACCTTATGCCACTTCATGAAATGCAGTTATTCCTTGAATCATCTCCGATCCAACTGAATGACTGCGTGCAAAGATAGTATGGTCATCATCATGGTGTGGTACGTGTTGTCCAACTACAACTCAGTCTGTAGTGACTCCGATTAAGTCCATATTCCATATTAAAAAATTGCAACAGATATTGGCCTGCACCTGCAGTAGTAGGAGTACAATTTGGTTATTAAACAACAAGAAGGGAAACATTGACTGTCACTGACTTGAATCACTTTGTAGATTAACTAGTAGAGTAGAGTTCGACTTCATGCACAACATCAACAACAAACAACAGCAATCGCTCAGAGTCTGCAAGCATCCAATGCATTCCATCATTACCTGTCTTGCTCTTCTCTTTGGCTGTCAGATCATCAGATGCCTAGTTCTGACAGTTGTTATTTTTTTTACGGGGCAGTGGCCTCATCATTACTCCAGTCCACATTCATTTTGAGTGTTAGTCGCTGTTTCGGTTTTCGTCTTATTCTTCTGTGGCACTTTGTCACAGTTTAAGTTGCTTCCCATGGTCAGCACTGTGATGATGGGCCGCGGCCTGGGTAGCGCTCATTGATGGTCATTTGAGTTTGCACAAATGTCAGCAAGTTTCTTCGAAGAGTCTCTTGTCTTTCTCTGCCAAGTACCTTCTGTCCTGACAGTGAGGACCTTTGGATGCCTGCTGAGGCTGTAGCCTTCGGACACTGATGAGTTTCGGCTCGAAAACAAAACGGAGGATAGCTATAGTCACGTTTCACTTCTTATGGAGGCGGGACTGGTAAAGGCAACATTTCTTGTACTAATGTCTGGCTTGATGGAAATGTACTTGTGCGAGACAGGAAGATGAAGCAGGACTCTGAAGAGTGGACAGTTAAATGCACAGACATCCAACTCCAATAGGGAAATAAAAAGAGAAGACAGTGGTGATGGATTTGTTGTGATTTGAACCAGAAAGACAGATACACAGACACATAAAGGAAGGAAGAAAGTAACAATTTGAAAGCCTAGTTGTCAGGGAAGAGGAGCTCGTCCTCAAACTCTGGTGGTTCGGACAGAAGTAGGTCCTGTAACGCACTATTTACGTCATCCAAGTCGCTCTCCTCTTCCTGCTGTGATTCACGTATTTTGTAATCCGGTGGTATAAAGTGCTGATTCATTTTTATCATGGTTAACCTCTCCACGCTTTGGGCCGAGAGACTGGTCCTTTTCGAAGTTACAATGGCACCAGCAGCACTGAAAACACGCTCAGAAGAGACACTTGCGACAGGGGAAGCCAGATACTTTATCGCCAGCCTGCTGAGCACTGTCCATTGGCTTCTTTTCCCATACCAATACACCAATGGGTTTCGATCCATGAAGACCTCTGTTGGGTCATCCAGATAGGCCTGGACCATCCGCTCAATGTTCAGGGGTGCTCCGATGTGCTCGGCCTGTTTTGCCTTTGCATCAGCACTGGACTTACCATACCCCTGCTGTAGAAACCAATCAGTTGCACATTGTGCTGTGGATGATCCTGTTCTTGATGTTATTGTTGTTGTAGGTGACTGCTGGGAGGCAAATGCACTGCCCTCAGGCTCCGAAGTAGAACTTGACTCTGGATGCCCTGTAGTACTGGTTATGGCCTGGGGTGGTGGGCCTGTAATTAACAGCCGTTCTCTTTCGAAAATAGTGGCTTCCTTAGCTATCAAAGTTTTGTAGTTGGCAACATCCACTTCCGAAAAAGGAATTACTGCCTTGCTGTTCAGAAATACTTTGTACCGTGGATCCAAAATTGTGGCACTAATGTAATGTGGTTGTGACAAAATTTTATTTTTAATCCTTGTATTTTCCGATAAGCGAGCGGCTAAGGTCTCCGCCAAATGATATGCGTCTTGTTTGTCATCCACACCTGCGTACGTTTCAGACACATCCTTCAGCTGTTGCTCTAGCATGTGCAACAATGGGATAGCTTGGCCCATAGTACAGTCCTCCCTGCTGACTTCACGTGTGAAGATCTCAAAAGGAAGTAGCATCTCAGTCAGGCATTTAATGAGGTCCCATTGAGCCATCTCAACGGTCATGCCTTTCACAGTAGGTTCCCCTAATCTTTGCATGACATAAGCATTGAGTGGTATGTACAGTTCAAACAGACGATCAAGCATGTAATAAGTTGAGTTCCAACGTGTTGGCACCTCCTGGATGAGCGCTTTGACTGGCATTTTATGCTCACGTTGAATGACCCTCAGCTGCTTCCGGGCTTTAAAAGAATGGTTGAAATGTGTGCATATTCTTCTGCAGGTGACCAGTAAGTTGCTGACTTTGGATTCATTTTTCAAAAAGTCTTGAACAACAATGTTAATGCAGTGTGCCAAACACGGGACCCTGAAATAGCCACCATTGCGCATGGCCAAAACTACATTACTGCCGTTGTCCGTGGCAACAAAACCAATCGTAAGCCCTCTTGGGCGCAGCCACTCAAAGACCTTGGTGTTAAACTCTTCCAAAATGTTTGCAGCAGTATGAGATTTCTCCATGGCAAACATGGCTACAGTTGCATGTTTGCGAGTGGCATGAAAAATCTCTGCAGTATCAACACCAGCAGATATCTGTTCTCTAACCCCCGCAAAACAGATCCAGTGTGCAGTGATGCACATGTAATCTGTGGCTTGGCAACTGGTCCACATGTCTGTAGTCAGGTGGATACTGTGAACAGCACTCTGCTTCAAGGCCTTTCCTAGCAATTCCAGCACGTCGTGATGTAGTGCTGGAACTGCAACTCTGGCAAAATAGTAGCGGCTGGGAACATGCCATTTTGGGCAGATGGTTGACACAAATTCCACAAAACCCACCCCTTCAACAAAAGAAAAAGGGAGAAGGTCCAGTGCTAACATTTTAGCCAGCTTCGCATTGTACAAACGTGCTATTGGGTGGTTGCGTTCGTACTGCCCCTCACCCCCAAACATGCTGATAATGGTAGGCTGCATGGTTTTCCTTTCTCTTAGGCTCAACGCACTTTTTGGTAGTGCGGACCTGGTACTTCTTGGTGTCTCCGGCTGACTCTTACTCTTGTGCCACTGAGATGTTGCTGAAGATGTGTGCAACGTTAAGACTGCACTGCTGGGGTCAGGGACACCTTGTGTACCACTACCAGAGAGAATGTCTCCCTGTCCTTCCTCTTCCACCGTGATCGGATCTTCTTCTTCTACTCCTTTATCCCCACCAACACCAATGGTTGCAGTTTTTTTCTGGCGCGAAGGTGGTCCTCCCAGCTGATCAAGTGGTGTTTTTTCAGATGGGTCATTTGGCCTCCGGTACCATAGTTTGTACCAAGCTTACCACGACTAACAGAGGTATTACAAATGGAGCATATAGCAATGTTCTCCTCCTTTTCGCTAACCGTAAAGAAGTCCCAAACTGGGGAGCTTAACTTTGGCCTCCTGCTGGAGGTGCCACTTCCAATGCCGGATGATCTGTAGGGTGTGTGTTGAATTTGACTCTGTGCTGCTGTACCACTACCTACTCCTACAGAGGTGGTGGTTGTGCTGGATGTAGGTCGCTGCCGGGCCTTTGCTAATGCAAATATGGAAGCTGTAGGTCGTGTTGGTGTTACCTGTGGAGGTATGCGTGCTACATCCCTCGCAGCGATTTTGGATAGGGTAAGAATGTTGGTCTCCATCTCCTCGGGGCCGGGAGTGATGTTCGTGATGACTGGCTCGTCGTCATCATCATCATCTTGCTGTTCTACATCGACCTCCATAAGTGTAAGGCTTTCCGGAACCTTCCTTTTCCCTAGCTTGGTCTTGGAACGTGGCTCCCTCTCAGACTCAGTTTGTGGCTTCCAAGTGGCATCTAGATCATCAGAAGGGGGCTTGGCGAAGAACTTGATGGACTACCCCTCCTTTTCCTTGCTGGGGATTTGGAAGACAATGGATCTTCTGAATGAGTGGCTTCTTCTTCTACCTCTGCATGAGGCTCAATTTCCTGAACTGCCCCTACTTCAGGAGGAACAACAACTACTATTGCGGGCGGTGGTTGCGGCTGTTGTTGTTGACCACTTATCTGCTGTGTTTCCTCCTGCGTTGATTGGGTACTACTTTGAGATAGCGATAAGTTTATCTCAGGCTCAGCATCACTGCTTTCCACCATTAGGCTGGCTACCTCTTCCACACTCATGTGCTTGGGCCTGGGTTGGTGGGTTGGGTCCACTGATGCGGAGGTGCTGCCCCCAGCTTGCCCCCGGACACCGCTGCTGCAGGCGCAATTTTTTTCCCCAAAAAAGGTATTGGCCGGCACACCAGACTTCAGTGTCACTTGCTTCTTCTGTTCCTTCTTCTTCTCAATAGCAACTTTCTTGGTACTGGAGGACCTGGTACCTGCTTTCTTTGGGCCCATCTTCTTCAGATGTCAGCAGCACTCAGTTGCAGAGATGTCTGGTCAGGTCACACGTCACGTTGTGTTGTGTGTACAGCAGCAGGATGTCTGTCTGGAAGTGCAACAGGCAATGATGAGAGACACACCTCCTCCTCAGTCTTTGTGCACCTAAAAGCAAAAAAGCCAGAACATCAGTCAAACATAGCACAAATCAAACAAATAGAATATAGAACTTAGTGTGTGGTGGCCTCAATTATTAAATTTCAGAAACTCTGTGAACAACAACACACAGTCTAGCCATTTATGAGACGTTGACAACAAGGCCAGGGCTTTCCTGGCTACTGTGTAGTGCTAGTGTACACTCTGGAAGAATAAGAATAGTAAAGAACAAAAACTAAAATGTACTGGAGCATGTTTGGCCTAAATTTGTGCATCACGTGGGATGTATTATATAGCAGCATCAGGGAGCTGCAGCTGGCAATGGGGATGGATTTGGAAGCAGTAAGACAAGAGGAACAATGGAAAGACACGCAGGCCTATGTGGCAAAAACAGCACACTAATAACTACCACAACAAAATGGCCCCCAGAAACATGGTGACTCACAGGCACAAGGCACGGCAAACAATGAACTCAAGCAGGCCTATATATGGGCAGACAAAGGATGCCTTATAAAACACACACAGCTTTAATGCAAAAACTAAAATCCACATGGCTAAAAACACTTTGGAAAGTTAGACAACCACTACAACAACACAATTATAATTACACAGTACACACGCAAAAAAGGCATTTATTTAACACACCCAAAAAGTGAAATAGTCAGACCCTCCAAAAAAAACACATTTCGCAATTCAATTGAATCAATTCAATGCCATCCATGGCCTAAATGATGTCAAAATTCCACAGACTACACAGAAACAGTTTTATGCACCCATGGTGACTACCTCTGGGCCTACTGGCATACTGGGCCGCAAGCTTGGAGGCCTATGGCAAAAGCACAGTGGCTGGCTTTACAAAATGGCCGCCACCCACATGGCCAGGCCACCCAAAATAACAAAAAAGTGAAGACAAAGGACAGGACCAGGCAGTTGGAGACTCTGGGCAACTTGCTACCTCTTGAAAAAAATTGTAAAACAAAAAAAAAGTGACTCCTTGCTCACCAAACTACATCTAAATGACAACCTGAGGAGTTTTTTGTGCAAAATGAACTAAATCAACATTTTCGAGAAGGTTTTATGATGCTCGAGAGATATTGTTCGCCAGATTGTAAATTCTGCGTGTTCGGCATCGCGATCGTCACAAAAAGTCGTTATTGCGCGCGCGAAAACGTACATTGAGCGCGCGAAGAAGATAAAAAGTGTAAGTCCGCGTTGTCGCGCAGTGCGGACTTGCCCAAAGTCCGCGAGCTGAACGCCCAGGGTTACCTACTGGCTGAAAAGGCCTATTTATTTAACAAACACCCCAAAAAATAAAATACCACCCCAAAACCCACATTTTGCAAATCAATCCAATGCCATCCATGGCCTAAATTATGTTACAATTCAACAGACAACACAGAAACAGTTTTTATGCACCCATGAGGATGACTACCTCCGGGCCTACTGGCACACTAGGCCGCAAGCTTGGAGGCCTATGGCAAAAGCACAGTGGCTGTTCACACAAAATGGCCGCCAACACATGGCCAGGCCACCCAGAACAACAAGAAAAGGAACACAAGACAGACAATGCAGGCCTATGGCAAAAGCACAATGCCTGGCTTTACAAAATGGCCGCCACCCACATGGCCAGGCCACCCAAAATAACAAAAAAGTGAAGACAAAGGACAGGACCAGGCAGTTGGAGACTCTGGGCAACTTGCTACCTCTTGGAAAAAATTGTAAAACAAAAAAAAAGTGACTCCTTGCTCACCAAACTACATCTAAATGACAACCTGAGGAGTTTTTTGTGCAAAATGAACTAAATCAACATTTTCGAGAAGGTTTTTTGATGCTCGAGAGATATTGTTCGCCAGATTGTAAATTCTGCGTGTTCGGCATCGCGATCGTCACAAAAAGTCGTTATCGCGCCCGCGAAAACGTACATTGAGCGCGCGAAGAAGATAAAAGTGTAAGTCCGCGTTGTCGCGCAGTGCGGACTTGCCCAAAGTCCGCGAGCTGAACGCCCAGGGTTACCTACTGGCTGAAAAGGCCTATTTATTTAACAAACACCCAAAAAAATAAAATACCACCCCAAAACCCACATTTTGCAAATCAATCCAATGCCATCCATGGCCTAAATTATGTTACAATTCAACAGACAACACAGAAACAGTTTTTATGCACCCATGAGGATGACTACCTCCGGGCCTACTGGCACACTAGGCCGCAAGCTTGGAGGCCTATGGCAAAAGCACAGTGGCTGTTCACACAAAATGGCCGCCAACACATGGCCAGGCCACCCAGAACAACAAGAAAAGGAACACAAGACAGACAATGCAGGCCTATGGCAAAAGCACAATGCCTGGCTTTACAAAATGGCCGCCACCCACATGGCCAGGCCACCCAAAATAACAAAAAAGTGAAGACAAAGGACAGGACCAGGCAGTTGGAGACTCTGGGCAACTTGCTACCTCTTGGAAAAAATTGTAAAACAAAAATAAAGTGACTCCTTGCTCACCAAACTACATCTAAATGACAACCTGAGGAGTTTTTTGTGCAAAATGAACTAAATCAACATTTTCGAGAAGGTTTTATGATGCTCGAGAGATATTGTTCGCCAGATTGTAAATTCTGCGTGTTCGGCATCGCGATCGTCACAAAAAGTCGTTATCGCGCGCGAAAACGTACATTGAGCGCGCGAAGAAGATAAAAAGTGTAAGTCCGCGTTGTCGCGCAGTGCGGACTTGCCCAAAGTCCGCGAGCTGAACGCCCAGGGTTACCTACTGGCTGAAAAGGCCTATTTATTTAACAAACACCCAAAAAAATAAAATACGCCCCAAAAACCACTTTTACCAATTCAAACCAATGCCATCCATGGATGCCCGGCCTACATGATGTTTAAACTTTAAATTCAACAGACACCACAGAAACATGCACCCATGGGTACCTCTGGCTCTAGTCCGGGCCTACTGGCTGAAATTCCAATCAAAGAAAAACAACTAGGCCCCTGCCGAAACTACAGGCCACAACAATACATTTTAAAAACTATGGAAATCCCCCAAAAAATGTAGGTACAAACAAGCCCCAATCAAACAAACAAGTACACCAATTCTCCAACTTACTTGTAAAATCTCAAATCCAAGAGTCCTCAAATACAATCCAATGATATGATGCAGCAGACAGACACAAAAAGTGATCCTTCCAGCTCCAAATCCAAATGAAAGTGAACAGCACATGGACAAAACACTGGGAGGAGCCTGCTGGACAGGAACAGGAAGTTTGAGAATCAGGGGCACTTCCTTCCTCTTGGAAAAAAAGAAAAAGGACTCCTTGCTCACCAAACTACATCTCTAAATGACAACCTGAGGAGTTTTTTGTGCAAAATGAACTAATTCATCATTTTCGAGAAGGTTTTATGATGCTCGAGATATATTCTTCGCCAGATTGTAGTTTCTTCGTGTTCGGGATCGCGATCTTACCAACACTGCCGCCGGAAGTCAGATCGCGCGTCCGAATGACGTGTTCGCGTTCGCACACTCTCGCGGGATCGTGCGGCCGGATTCCAAATCTCGTGGCGCCCGCGAACGGATAGGAAGTCGCGTCGGCGAACGCAGAATCACGGTAGGTCGTTACCGCGCGCGCGAGAACGTATATTGAGCGCGCGAAGAAGAAAAGCAGCTACGCTACGCCGCAAATTGCGTAGTGCATGGTAACTTCGCGTTCTCCGCGAATCGCGAAGTTACCGTAACTTCGCAAATTCCGCGAGCGTAGCGTAGTTCACCGCCCAGGGTTAATTATAGTTAGGCTGTCATTTTACTTATACAAAACCACAGAAATTCAGCAGTTATAGCTAGCTGAGCTAACTTTAACAAATGCCCCTGCAATGCACTGCTTATGACCTCACATATAACATCACTCATGATATGGTGAGTGACATCACTGATGACATTCTCCGCAGAATCTCTGACGTACTCACTCACACCCCCATATAACTTTTAATACACCCCCTCCAACTTCCACACTATCATTCTCAAAACCATTGACACGCCCATAAAAGTACTTACATACCCACTCACTGATTCATAGGTCTACACACACATCTACTTAGTCATCCATACAGCCACTCATACACCAACTCACTCACTAATACAGCCACTGATATATCCACTCATACAACCATACAGCCATTCACACACGTATTCTGTCACTCATAGATTCCATCACACAGCCAGTTACTCACCTATACAGTTATGCACTCACCCACTCACTTATTCATATAGATACTAACATGTACTTACTCACCTATACAGTCACTGACACAAGTATACATTCACCCATACAGCAACTCCCACAATTAGTCACTTAAACATAACATCACTCATATACTCCAAAACTCCCCTATACTGCATTTCATAAACAGTTACTCACCCATATACCACTGACTCATCCATTCACTCACCGACACAGTCATACAAACAGTTGTTCATACAGCCTCTCACAGATGTGCTCACTAACACATACAGGCACTGACTCACCCACTCACTCATCCATGCAGGCAGTCACACAGGCCCTCACCCAACCACACAGACACTCATACACCCATACAGGTACTCAGACAACCAATCAATCACCCATACAACCACTCACATACCCACACATCATCCTATACCAGTACTTAGACACCAATTGACAGACTGATACAAACATTAACAGAGTCACTCACCCATACTTTCACTGAGACACCTAATAACTCACTTATACAGTCAGCCATACACCAACTGAATCATTCATACAGACACTTATGCACCCACTAAATTACCAATGCACCTTGGTATATATATTTAACACTCATTAACTTTTTAAAAACACTCTCAATCAATGGATGATGTCATCAATGATGTTATCAGTGATGTCATTTGAGATGTCATCAGTGATGTCATCAACGATATCACTCACCATGTCATGAGTGATGTAATATGTGAGGCCATAAGCAGTGCTTTGCAGGGCGTGAGTTATAGTTAGTGGTGCGCATTCCAGCGGAGCAAGCTGGTAATATTTCAAGTATCGCCGGATCACGCAAGTCATCTTGCAACAAAAGCACACTCTCAGGTCACCGGCTATTTATTGGCTATTTACAGCAACGTGAGAGTGCGTTTTTGTTGCCAGAGGACTTGCGTGATTCAGCGATACTTGATATATATATATATCATATATCTTTTACATATATCTAGTCAAAAGACTATAATAACACCAATTTTTAATTATATTAGAATTAAAAAAAATATATATATATAATTATAATATTATTTATATCTATATATATATATATATATATATCTATATCTATTATATCTATCTATCTATCTATCTATCTATATCTATATATATATATCCAAGTATCATCGGCTCGATACTTTACCAGGGCCCATGAGAGGCGGAGCATTGCGCCGGACGAGCCCACCGGCAAATATATAAAGCAAAAATCCAACACGACGAAGAAAGGAAAATGATCACTCAGACTCTTGTTGCTGCAAAAATTTACTTCCGAACATGACGCGTTTTCCTTCCTTCATCATGTTGGATTTTTGCTTTATATATATATATATATATATATAGATATATTCACGCTTCACCTGCACCAGGCTCGCGCACTCACGAACGGGTGCCATTCCAGTGGGGGGTGCACCCGCCAATATCACAGCTACACGTCTCGTCCTTTAAGCACAAAGACACAGCACTCATGGGGGAAGAGTCCACAAGATGGATTTAGGACTCAAACCGCACCAGACGCGTTTCGGCAGTCGCCTTTCTCGATGGTACATGGGCGAGCCTGAAACGGCCGTTTTTTTATACATACATCATCGTACCCCGTTCCGGGACTATAGGTCTCCCTGGAGGCATAACACTGTCTTTGTGCACTTTTGGCAAATGGTAAAAGCTAGGAGTCGTGGGATTAAGACATCGTAAGTATAAATACTCCTCTGATTCCACCATTCCCTTCTCATACCACTTCCTCAATAATAGGTGACAATTGGTGAAACTACCCAAACAGTCGTTTTTTCCAATTTTTTCATAACATAGGGGATCAGATAATTGCCGCAGTGCCTCCGCATTGTAGGCCTCATACGTTTGGAGCACCACGTTCCCCCCCCTGTCAGAGGGTTCTACCACAATGTTAGTGTCAGCTTTAATATTTTTGATAGCCTTTTGTTGTTCCTGAGAAAGATTCACATTTCCTTTTAAAGATTTATCTCTCATCTTTACGAGTTCTCTTGTCACCGCATCTACAAATGCATCGATGCTATCATTTGGCATCTGTGGTAAAAAGGTCGAGGCCGGCTTGAATGGACCTTCACAGCTCACTTGTTGAATCCCTATTGAAGCAGAAATTTCATCACTTTCCTGTGAATCTCCACTCTCCTTGCCAAGATCTCTTAGGGCTTGCAACGCTGGTAAATCTCGCCCAGTTAAGACATCGGTACTCGCTCTAGATGTGGTTTTCACTTTTTGTTTCAATGGTCGCACCAATGTTGGAATTAGGGAATATGATATTAGCATTATTTGTATATTAGTATAGAGCTTGGATTGTCAATTAAGTATTATGAAATAAGAGCACAGGATGTGGATTCGAATAATTATCATTGAGGGGACCTTATGAATGAAGTAGATTTATGTGTAAAATGAGATGGGAGATGTGATGAACTGATAAGGCCCATTCAGGGCAAGATAGTGCATAATACCATAAGAGGTGTGCATTGCAGTATTTACTGTGATTATGCTTGATGGGCAGCAGTTTTCCACATTATGCTCATTTAGGGCGAGATGTGAAGAATTTGAATGTTTTGTAAATATATTTATATTGTTACAAAACGTGAAATATTTATGTACTCAATATAAGGGATACATTTTGCTATATGCTGCTAAATGTAGAATCTGCTTGCACTGCAATATGCTATAACATGTTACAATATGGCGATGTATTTACGAGGTTTTACTGGTCCCTCCTTTGTGTTGTTACTCGGAACGGGAAATGATGATGTATGTATAAAAAAACGGCCGTTTCAGGCTCGCCCATGTACCATCGAGAAAGGCGACTGCCGAAACGCGTCTGGTGCTGTTGGAGTCCTAAATAAATCTTGTGGACTCTTCCCCTGTGAGTGCTGTGTCTTTGTGCTTAAAGGACGAGACGTGTAGCTGTGATATATATAGATATATATATATATACACATATATACATACATATATACATACGGGATTGCACCACCGCGAAACACTTGCGGGTCCGCGGCTGCTTTATTGGGGTAGCTCAAATAATTAACTCAAATAATTAATATATATTGTTTTTTAATTTATATTTCCTCTACAGATAATTCTCAAAGCATCCAGAAAATTACAGATCAGCTTCTAAAATCATCTAACTAATAAAGTAAGTATTCAGCAAAACCCATAGTAAAACCATGTAAAACACCCAACCAAACCCCAAATCCATCCCAAACACCCACCCCACCCCATATACATATTTAACAAAATAAGTAAAAATATGTTTTACTCTTCCAACAGAAACATCAGCAACTTAAGAGAATTCAACCAACAAAGACAGAACATCGCCATTCAAAATCAACAGAAAATCAACATTGTAAGTATATTAATAGCAATATGTATTTATTAATGCAAAAACATGTACAATATTCTTTTGAATAATTTTTATATACATTTTTTGTAGAATTTAACACATCACAATGACAGAAGACACCCAATTTATCACATCCCAAAAAGGAACATTTTTGCTATGTTACATGGGGTATGTGTATTCCCAGGAAAAGCAAAGTGGACTAAAAGTAAATTGGAAATGTAGCAAGTACTATTCAAATAAATGTTATGGTCAGGCAACAACTAGAGAAACGACTGTTTTGTATACAAGGGAGCATAACCACCCTCCAAACATTACTGAAATAGAGGTTAGGGATGCCCTTGAAAACATTAAAGAAGCTAGCACTAGCTCACAAAAGCCTACCACTCAAATACTTAAAGAGATGCTGCCTAGAGTACCCAAACATGCTACTGGGCAAATGCCCTCTATTTCTTCATTAAAAAGAGCCATAGCTCGCACAAAAAAAGTCACTACTACCACACCTAATCCAAAAACATTTGAAGAGGTGATAATTCCCCCAGAACCATCTATAACTCATAATAACGAACCCTTTGTTCTTTATGACAACAAATGCAAAGAGAAAAGAATAATTATGTTTGCAACGGCAAACAATGTAATAAAGCTACAACAATCAGAAACATGGATGATGGACGGGACATTTAAAATCTGTCCCAAACCATTCTATCAATTATACACTGTCCATGCCCTATATCAAAACACTAACATCCCCTTTATTTACGTCTTACTACCCAATAAACAAAACTCCACATATATGGAAGTACTAAATAAAATTAAAAAAGAAACAAATAATTATTTTCCATAAAAAATAATTATAGATTTTGAGCAGGCAATGATAAGTGTAATTCTAAAATCCTACCCACCCATATCAATTCAGGGTTGTTACTATCATTTCAATCAGTGTCTATGGAGACACATTCAGAAATCAACACTAGTGGGCTCATTACGATGGCGGGCGGACTCGTTGTGGTGGTGGGGACCGCCCGCAAGTAATGCGGCAGTCCCACCACACATATTACGATGCACCCACCAGTATGGCGGGCGCATCCCGGGCCTTTAATATTGCGGACAGTGCTGTAGGCTGCAGCACCTTTTGCAATGTTAAAACGGCATGCACTGCATTTCCCTGCACTGCGTGGCAGGCCCCACGCGGTGCCTGCCACGCAGTGCAGGGAAATGCAGGGGGGTAGCCCCCAGTGCAGCAACACCTCCCCCCGGAACAAGGGGGGCCCACTACAGGCCCACGAACCCCATCCCCGCCAGCCTTTCCATGGCGACATCACCGCCATGGAAAGGCCTTTTCCTCACAACATCCTAATCTGGTGGACGGTGCCTGCTAGGCACCGCCACCATTTTAGGCACCCTGCACTGTCCGCCAGGCAATCGATATGATTGCCTTTGGCGGTATAGTGGCGGGCAGACTTTGCATCCGCCGCGGTACCCACCGCCATACTAATTGGGCGGTGGGTAAAATGCTTAGTGATGGCGGAAGGACCGCCATCCTAATCGGCCCCTAAGTGTTGAATACGCAACAAACAGTTCATTTGCATACCAAATAAAAAAACTTATTGCACTGGCCTACGTCCCAGTTACTGACGTGGCCGAACATTACAACCTTTTAATAGAAAGTCCTTACTACCAGCAACACAAACAAAAATTAAGTCCCTTCCTAGACTATTTTGAAGATACCTGGGTGGGAAGACTCCATAGATCAGGACATAGGAGACAACCAAAATACCAAATTCCTTGGTGGAATATCTACCTTAGCACACTAAACCAAGAGGCAAAAACAAACAATCCTGTTGAAGGTTGGCATAATGCCTTTCAAGCAGCAACAGGACGAGGTACACCTACTCTACACAAACTCCTACTCTCCCTCCAAAAAGAACAGAGCTACCAACAGCTAAGAATGGAGCAATCTGTAACACAAATCAGTCCTAAAGTATCCAAACAAACTAAACAAATGTTTGAACACCTACAACAACGAGTCAAGCTATACCCAACAACAAGAGGCCTAGAATACTTAGCAATAATTGCCAAAAGCCTACTCTAAATCCTCAAAGCAGTCTAAAATGTAGAATACGTTTCTGTTAAAATTATTAAAATGCATACAAATAAATTATATATTTTCACACCGACGACATCAGGACCGTGCTGGACAACGGTGAGACCACGGCCCTCATCCTCCTGGACCTCTCTGCCGCCTTCGACACCGTCTGCCACCACACACTACGCGCACGCCTCCATGCCGTAGGGATCTGAGACAAGGCTCTGGAATGGACCACCTCCTTCCTCCCGGCAGAACCCAGAGCGTCCGCCTCCCCCCATTCCGATCCGAAGCCTCCGAGATCATCTGCGGCGTACCCCAGGGATCTTCCCTCAGCCCGACACTGTTCAACATCTACATGGCCCCGCTCGCACACGTCGCCCGACAGCACGACCTCAACATAATCTCCTACGCCGACGACATTCAACTGATCCTCTCCCTCACCAAGGACCCCATCACCGCCAAATCTAACCTCCACGAAGGAATGAAGGCCGTCGCCGACTGGATGAAGATCAGCCGACTGAAGCTGAACTCGGACAAGACGGAGGTCCTCATCCTCGGCTCCAACCCCTCAGCCTGGGACGACTCCTGGTGGCCGACGGCACTGGGGGCACCCCCGACACCCACCGACCACGCACGCAACCTGGGAATCATCCTCGACTCAATGCTCTCCATGACCAAGCAAGTCAACGCCGTCTCCTCCTCCTGCTTCAACATCCTCCGCATGCTCCGCAAGATCTATAGGTGGATCCCGACAGATACAAGAAGAACAGTCAACAAGGCCCTCGTTAGCAGCAGACCCGACTACGGAAACGCCCTCTACGCGGGAGCCCCGACCAAGCTCATCAAACGACTGCAACGCATCCAAAACGCCTCTGCACGACTGATCCTCGACGTACCACGCCACAGCCACATCACCCCCACCTGAGAAACCTCCACTGGCTCCCCGTCAACAAGAGGATATCCTTCAAGCTCCTCATCCACGCACACAAGGCACTCCACAAGACCGACCCAGCATACCTCAACAGACGACTTTCCTTCTACATCCCCAACCGCCAGCTCCGCTCCGCCGGCCTCGCACTCGCCACCGTCCCTCGCATCCGAAGAACAACCATCGGCGGGAGATCCTTCTCCCACCTCACCGCCAAGACCTGGAACACCCTCCCACTGAGCCTACGACAGACCCAAGACCTGCTGACCTTCAGGAGGCTACTCAAGACGTGGCTGTTTGACCAGTAGCGCCCCCCCCTCCCAGCGCCTTGAGACCCTCGCGGGTATGTAGTGCGCTCTACAAATGTCTGATTGATTGATTGATTGATTGATTGAAAATTAATTAATTTGTCTAATATATTTTTATTAAGAAATAAATATATATATATAGACATATTAATTAAATATATGAAAATCTAAACAACAATAGCACTAACTCTCTTAGCATTTCCCTCCCACAACAAATAATGAAATTAACTTACCGTTTCCGTAGCCATAGACAGAAAATCCCACATCTTGTAAAACAATCCAGGTAACTCATAATCCAAATCCATAAATAATTTCCCCCCAAAAAATGTAAAAATGCAACTGTTCCAAAAAGTAATCCTCCGTCCGTAAATCCACAATCGATAAACCATAAAAAACCCCAAAAACTGAATTAAAAAAATAAATGCTCCATGAAAACCCAAAAAATTAAGGAATTGTAAAATAATTATAAGTTACTTAAACTAATATACACTTCCTCAATTAAAAAAACCGCAATCTTCTGGTAACCGCAATTTCTATCAAACAAAACCTGTAAAAAACACACAAGCATTCCCACACACACACATATACACACAATATACAATATAACAGTATTACAAACATTATACACACCATATTCATACATATTCTAACATACTTTAATATTTCTAAACTAGGCCTAAGAAAATAACGATACGTAAATCGCTAAATGCTATCGTATGCATAAAAAACACCAAAACTCCAAAAACCTAACTGCAAACACGAACTACAACCTAACTACATTCAAATTAATTAAAAATGTAGTTTAAATAAAGAAAAGTAATCTTACCTTCCTCGACGCGAAGCAGCACCCGACCGCGAGCTTCTCCCCTTCCAAATAACCAAAAACAACTGCGACCGGTTACAAAATATAAGCCCCAAACAAATATGGCAACTTTAAACATATAAAATATATGTAATTTGTTTAATTTTTTTTATTATTAAATTATACATAAATTACTGAAATGTTAAGTTAAAATACTTAAAAATATAACTTATTTGTTTCAATGTATTTTTTTTTTTTCTGCCTTTTAAAATTATAATAATAAATATTATTAAACACATTGGGGCCGATTCCGATTTGGGCCGGAAAACATACCGACCGACACGTACCAGCGCTGCCCGACCCGCGTAGTACGATGAAATGCATGTGAATCACGACCGACTCGTACGGAACACAAGCCGAATGACCGAACCACACGGAAACCAGCTATCCGGCCGGGAAACCACGCAAATCGAACCAACCGACACACACCAGGAATGAACCCGACCGAAACGTACCCGCGAACTCCGACCCGCGCAGTACGATGCAATGCGTGGAAAACCAGACCGAGTCGCACGGAGCCCAAGCCGTACGACCGACACGCATACAAAACCCAGCCAAAGCAACCAAATATTCCGCGACCGACGCGTACGCCGCACATGAAACCTAGCAGAAACACAGCGTGAACGACTCGGAAAAGCTCGCACAAGACAACTGCAGCGTCCTACTCGGTCAGAAGAACGTCTCCTACATGCACAAAAAACACACAGGGAAAAATACAAAAAAAAGGGCCAAACAAGCAATGACAAAGCCAATAAATACTGGGCTGAAAAAACATGGAACAAAGACACACCCCCAACTCCACCCATATAAAGGCCACAATTCCCTACCATGATCCTTTGCAAATTCAAATGACCTGCCAGCACAGAACACCATCACACAGCAACCACAGACACACTCACAACTCATCCATCACACAAGCCACACACCATTACCACCTCACAAATAGCACCCTCACATACACCCAGCAAAACCTACACTCACCCACCCTTACTTGCACACCCACACACACATCAATCCCCACCACCACCCATCACCATGCCCCCAAAGAAGAATCCAAAGTTCCTAGACAGCGAATTGGAAGTCCTGGTAGATGAGATCTTAGGGTAGAGCCACAGTTGTTTGGTACATTGGTCCAACAGACCCCCATGTCGCAGAAAACCAAGATGTGGGAGAGGATCATCGGCAGGGTGAACGCACAATCACCATGTTTGCGCACAAAGGAAGACATCCAGAACAGGTGGTATGATGTGCGCAGGAGGGTCAAGGACCTACTCAAGAAGGATTACGCCGTGAGTCAGCGCACCAGCAGTGGCCCTCCTGCCAAACCACTATACCTCAGGCCCTGGGAGGAGAAGGTGCGGGCCATCCTACCACCAGTGAGCGTATATGGACTATCAAACATCCCAGAGCCTGGTGAGTACACAACCAATATACACAATATTGTGTGACAATACACACACATCACTGTCAAGGGGATAGTCAAACCATGCACCCTTAGCAAATCCACAGCAACCAAAAGATAATCATCCCAAGATGTGTATGTTAGTCAGATAAACACAATACATGCCATCTCATAGTGATATGTAACTGTGTCATGACATATACAAACCCAACAACAAATAGAGCTAGGCAGTGGCACAAATCTAACCAACAAACACAGTCAGATATTTTGCCACCACTAGAACACCACCTCACAGGGAAGCTCACTGAAAGGAAGGAATTCTGTGTATGCTGGTGAAGTCAGTGTAGCCAATAGCATGATGGGAGTTGTAGTCACAGATATTGGTCACCCTCACAGTTGGCCCATCAACACCACTCTGAACCATGCGCACATCACAGGGAGTGGAAAACAACTGACAAGATGGCTGACACTGGGTACTGCTGTGGGGAGCACAAGGCCCTGCTGGGAACTGTGAAACAACCAACAGCAGGACACCACTGACTGACATCCTGAAAGCCAACTTGCACTCTCTGCAATGGAAGCACATTCCATGGTGGGATATCTGGCTGGGTGGGAAGGAGGACTGACACCTCTGACCATAGTTACAAGCAGCTTTTCTCACACACCCCCTCAACACAAACTCCACACAACTCACCTGGGAGAATGCAATGCCTCACACTCTAATTAAATATCCCACAAAGAACCACTGCCCTGGGTTATGCTGTGTGAAGCACAGGGACAATCTTGGGACTTGTAGCCAAACAAACGCCAGGATAACACTGTCAGCCATCCTGTCAGCACAGGCACACTACCCCACAGGGAAGCTGAGTCAAAATGAAGGAAGTATGGGCATGCTGGGAAGGGGGGTGTAGGCAATAGCATGATGGGAGTGGTAGTCACAGCTCAACATCCCCCACCCACATGGCCCAGCAAGCTCACACTGAAGCATGCACACCTCACAGGGAGTAGAAAAGAACTGACAAGATGGCTGAAACTGGGTACTGCTGTGTGGAGCACAAGGCCCTGCTGGGAACTGGGCACCACCAAACAACAGGACCACACTGTCAGCCATCTTGCCATTGCTGTCACACTCACACACAGTGAAGTACACTCAAAATGAAGGAAGTATGGGCATGCTGGGAAGGGGGGTGTAGGCAATAGCATGATGGGAGTGGCAGTCACAGCTCAACATCCCCCACCCACATGGCCCAGCAAGCTCACTCTGAACCATGCTCACATCACAGGGAGTGGAAAACAACTGACAAGATGGCGGACACTGGGTACTGCTGTGGGGAGCACAAGGCCCTGCTGGGAACTGTGCAACAACCAACAGCAGGACACCACTGACTGACATCCTGAAAGCCAACTTGCACTCCCTGCAATGGAAGCACGTTCCATGGTGGGATATCTGGCTGGGTGGGAAGGAGGACTGACAGCTCTGACCATAGTTACAAGCAGCTTTTCTCACACACCCCCTTAACACAAACTCCACACAACTCACCTGGGAGAATGCAATGCCTCACACTCTAATTAAATATCCCACAAAGAACCACCACCCTGGGTCATGCTGTGTGAAGCACAGGGACACTCTTGGGACTTGTAGCCAAACAAACACCAGGACAACACTGTCAGCCATCCTGTCAGCACAGGCACACTACACCACAGGGAAGCTGAATCAAAAGGAAGGAAGTATGGGCATGCCTGGAAGGGGGTGTAGGCAATAGCATGATGGGAGTGGTAGTCACAGCTCAACCTCCCCCACCCACATGACCCAGGAAGCTCACACTGAAGCATGCACACTTCACAGGGAGTGGAAAAGAACTGACAATATGGCTGAAACTGGGTACTGCTGTGTGGAGCACAAGGCCCTGCTGGGAACTGTGCACCAACAAACAACAGGACCACACTGTCAGCCATCTTGCCATTGCTGTCACACTCACACACAGTGAAGTCCACTCAAGAGGAAGGAAGTATGGGCATGCTGGGAAGGGGGGTGTAGGCAATAGCATGATGGGAGTGGTAGTCACAGCTCAACATCCCCCACCCACATGGCCCAGCAAGCTAACACTGAAGCATGCACACCTCACAGGGAGTGAAAAGCAACTTCTAAGATGTCTGACAATGGTCCTCTGTCGTGGGGAGTACCAGGCCCTGCTGGGAACTGGGCACCAACCAACAGCAGGACACCACTGACTGACATCCTGAGAGTCAACCTGCACCCACTGCAATGGTGGCATGCTTCATGGTGGGATAACTGGGCTGGGGGGAGAAGGAGGGCCGGATGTCCACCAAATACAACCAATGCTGGCCATGCACACACCTCAACATTCACATTGAAATGCTTCAGGTTGGCAGGACAATGTGCTACACCAATATCAACCTCTGACTGTGACAACTTAGGACAATGCAATGTACAGGGCCGCATCCAGAGGTACAGTCACAACTGTCAGGTGTGTGAACCAATGATGCCTGTAGAAACATAACATACATTGTGTGTCTCTTCCAAAAACAGGTGATGATGGGGACACAGCAGCAGACGATGAGGAGTCCCTGTCCCAGGCTCCAGGGGACACTGAGCTCACTGGTGTGGAACAGCCTCTGCCCTCCTCGGATGGCGAAGACCTACCTGGCCCCTCCGGTGTGAGTCATCATGCAGCACCAGCAGGACCAACATCTGCACCCCCTGCACCCACCCCTCCAACAACTGCCAACACACAGACCACCCCCGCCAACACGGACAGACCAAGGACCACCGATGACAACAGCACAGGGACCCCGGCCCAACGTGGAGCAACGGACAACGACCCCAGTAACAACCCCCAAGTGGGCCTAGGGTCACCTGTGCGTGCCACCGCAGGTCCCGCACATGTCGCCAGGGGTGGTGGGAGGGGTGGTAGACATAGGTCGCTGTTTGCAGAGGGGTCTGGACTGCATGATGACCCACAACTGGCACGCATTGCTGATTTGTAACAGAATAGCACCGGAGAGGTCAGCCAGGTAGTGGGGATCCTCAAGGACATTCAACAGCAGCAGGCTGCCCATCATGCCCGCTTGGACTCCCACATGTCCCGTGTGGAGACACACATGTCCCGTGTGGAGACACACATGTCTGGCATGGAGTCCAAGTGGGACACATTGGAAGAACTGACAGCGGTGCAGAGGGACATATTGACATGCCTCCGCCAGATTAGCACCAACATGTCCACACCTCCCTGTGTGCCCACAACATCTGGTGCTGCAAAAACTGCAACTGCCACAGGGAGGGAGGAGGACTCTGGCGGAGAGTCCCCTGCACCGCAGCAGCCTGCACGTGAGGGTCCCCCCCCAAAGAAGAGGGGTCGTCCGAGGAAGGAAAACTGAGAGGCCGATGGCCATGTACATCCCCCAGGGACCCAACACCTGTTCTGGAAATTCTCCTTTGTGTGCAAACTGTTCACCCTGTCGAATGCAACCCAACTCTCCCACATGACATGGGGAGTTTAAGTTGGACCAATGTATCAGATGACTGTGGACTTTACTCAGGACATTTATGCTACCAAGACTTCCAACTCATCTGGGAACTTTGGATTACAATCCCAATGTACAGCACCCACCATCCTGTGCACTATCCTCACACATGTATGTAAATAAACTCACTAATACACCATACTTGCCTCTGTTGTGATTCCAACGTGGTTTCTGTCATGGAGATGATGATCTGCTAAATGACACTGTGCATGCTAACTGCTACAGCAAGTTCAACACCGTCATGTGAGTCATGGCGACATGACCCATATGAGGGAGACACACCACTAGGGCTACACAACACATACACACCAGGGCCATCTGACTCATCGCCTACACTGATGTTGCCAGGAAATACAGTGGAATGCACAGACACCACACCTATTCAGAGTATGTGTTAACTAGCCCACAGGTGCAGTAAGCAAATGTCAGTCAGATGTGTGACCACAGACAACGCACATCCCAAAGTGAAGCACAGGTTTATTACACATTTGCAACATGTTGTTTGCACTACAGATGCAAGGTAATCCCACGTGGCAGTGGCCACACAGTCAACAAGTGTAGAAGAAATAAAGTCCAGGGGTGTGTGGCACATCACCTGTAGGGAAACGACTGCTTCCACCCTGGAAGTTGAATCATGGTGTCAGGGGATCACAGTTGACCAAACAACTCTGAAAGTACCCTGTGAAGGACAGACATGACACACAGTCAAAAGCACTGAAGAACAGGACAGAACTGCAATACTCATGCCCAATACATGTCACAAGATACCTACACAAAACCAAGTTAGCATGTCAACACTGTTGGGGAGTACAGACTACCTGTAAGGACACATCGCTGCATGCTTCCAGTCAAGTAGCACATGGCCACACTCAAACAGCACCAGAGCACCACCAACACATATCACGCAAACTCACATCATTGACATGACATCTCTGGATACTCACATTCAGCTGAAGAAGTTGGTGATGAGCTGTGTGCGGACATCACCCTCATCATCATCATCATCACTGGCATCGTGGCCCAGCCCAGGATCCTCCACAGGTGGCGGATGTTGGTCATCGTCATCCAGGATTAGAGGCAACTCCTTCCGCACTGCCAGGTTGTGTAGCATGCAGCAGACGATGACAATCTTGCACACCTTTGCTGGGGCATATGGGAGGGCCCCTCCTGACTTGTCCAGGCAGCGAAAGCGGCTCTTCAGGAGACCAAATGTCCGCTCGATCACTCTCCTGGTCCGACCATGTGCCTCATTGTAGCGCATCTGGGCTGGTGTCACAGGGTTCCTGAGGGGTGTCAGCAACCACGGCATGTTGGGGTATCCCGAGTCACCTACATACAGACAATTGCACATTAGCTGAGTTGGAAAAGAGGGTGGAATACAACATTGCAGAACACACACAATGGTACAAAGTCAGTACACACCGACAAGCCAGGCACGCTGGTTCTGCATCTGTGACATCATCCTCGGGATGCGACTACTCCTCATCACGTAGGTATCGTGTGCAGAACCGGGGAAACGGGCACACACGTGTGAGATGCTCATATCTGCAAGACATACCACCAGAGCATTGACCGAATGGTAATGTTTCATGTTCCTGTATGCCTGCTCATGTGCCTGTGGTGGGACCAAAGCCACATGTGTCCCATCAATGGAGCCAATGACATGCGGCATCCTCCCCAGGGCATAGAAGTCACTCTTGATGTCAGTGAGTTGTTGACGTTTAGGGAAATAGATGTACTGGTTCAGGTATCTCAACATTGCCTCCAAAACATCGCGTAGCACACGGCTGAACATGGTCTGTGACATCCCACCAGCAGACGCCACAGTGTGTTGAAAGGTACCAGTGGCAAAGAAGTGTAGGGCTGCCATCACCTTCACCTTGGGGGTCAGCGCTGTAGGGTATGTCCGGCCAGGTTCCAAATGTGGGGCCAACCGCACCGCCAATTCCTCAATCAGCGACCTGTTGAAGCGGTACCGTCGGATGCAGTCCCGTTCAACCATTGTTGCAAGGTCAGGGAATGGGCTATGGACAGCTGGTGCCCTGCAGTGCATAGGTGAAGAAAGAAAGATTGTCAGTCACCCCACATATGTGGCATAGACCATACTCAATATCACATGATATATCATTACGAGACACAAGTACCTGATGTGTGTGCCGTTCTGTAAGGACATGTATGGCACCTACATGGGCAAAATCTAACATCACAGTTCAACATGTGTTGACAACAAGTTCCAGGTTGTGCTATGGGATATCATTAGGCTGTGTCACAGTACCCATGTACTGCTGTCACGTTCCAAACACACACCACAGTGACATGTGAGGACAGATGTGCCCCAGGCATCACAGCTCATTGACAGGTAGATTCCCATGGACCCTGTATTGCCACATGGACACTGGCATGACATGGCGTATCATGAATACACCACAGCAAAACAACCATGACCCCCACAGGTAGTGGTCCTTGTTGCCTCTGCAGGACAGACATGGACGTCTGTGACACACACACACGCACAACATCAAAGTCCATGCACAAACAACGTGGATGTGGAGACTGTCTCCCATTGTGCACATGGAATCAGAGACATTGTAAACACAACATGCACACAGACTGTGGAGGGCCATCACTATTGTGGCAATGGGTCACCCTGTGACGTACATACCTTCCCACATGGGACTCAGGGGGTATGTGACATGACATACACATACACAACCTGGAAATGTGACCATGCCACATGCTCTGAAATGAACAGTTGCACATCACAGTGGTCATGTGCACAACACACAAAGGATTCTGTCCCCATGAACACGTGCACAGCCTGGGAGTGGCTGCCCCCAAGTGCCACCAAAAAAACCACATGTTGACCCCCATACACAGAAAAGGTAATGCAGCCTTACATGCCTTAGGATACAGTGTGGACAGGCTGTGGTGTTGTAGGTGTGCCCCTGAGTCCCTGGAAAGTAAATGTGGCTGGCATACGTTCACCTGTGACAGGCATGGTGACATAGGCGAGTGACTTGTACAGGGACGCGTTGTACAGCAATGGTCCAATCGGTGCGCATGCATTGGCCATTGCATATGATGTGAGCGGGTACGCGTTGTACAGCAATGGACCGATCGGTGCGCACGCATTGGCCATTGCATATGATGTGAGCGGGTACGTTTTGTACAGCAATGGACCGATCGGTGCGCACGCATTGGCCATTGCATATGATGTGAGCGGGTACGCGTTGTACAGCAATGGACCGATCGGTGCGCACGCATTGGCCATTGCATATGATGTGAGCGGGTACGCGTTGTACAGCAATGGACCGATCGGTGCGCACGCATTGGCCATTGCATATGATGTGAGCGGGTACGCGTTGTACAGCAATGGACCGATCGGTGCGCACGCATTGGCCATTGCATATGATGTGAGCGGGTACGCGTTGTACAGCAATGGACCGATCGGTGCGCACGCATTGTCCATTGCCTATGATGTGAGCGGGTACGCGTTGTACAGCAATGGACCGATCGGTGCGCACGCATTGGCCATTGCATATGATGTGAGCGGGTATGCGTTGTACAGCAATGGTCCGATCGGTGCGCACGCATTGGCCATTGCATATGATGTGAGCGGGTACGCGTTGTACAGCAATGGTCCGATCGGTGCACACGCATTGGCTAGGGCCTGGCATGGCAACGGACGCGTTTTCGAAGCTTTAACTAGTCTGATGCAGTGAATTCAGTTGGCCAGCCACAACAATGTTGCAAATTCATGGGTGTCATGAAGTTGAACTTTTGAAGGATGCTGTGGGCGTGTATAAGTGGTGCAATTCCATGGATTGGCCAGATTCAGAAGATGCAAACGACTTGGACCTATCACTTTGGACACATGGGACAGTATCTGCCTCTGCAGCACACATATACTGCTGGCTGTTCCCCTGAGAGCTCACTTGCCTGCACTACATGCTCCAGGACAACATCTGCCACCAACACTGCTGCTGTCTCTGCATCCTCTGGCTACTGCAATGGCACGTACTGTGGAGAGAGCCCCAGCCTTCAGCACTGAGGAGAACCAGGCCCTGCTGGACAGCCTCCTTCCACAGTACAGCAAGTTGTATGGGAAACCAGGGGAGCAGGTGAGTGTGCTGTCCACTGCCTTACTAAATGTGCATGTTGTCTGACTAGCAAGACTTCCAGTGTTCACACCACTGGCTAGCATGCTCACTGAGTAGCTCTCACCCCCCAAAGTGTGTAGTTACATGCACTGAACAGGTATAGTGCAGTAACAGTGCATTCCAACAAGGTTGTACTTCCCAGGCAATTATACCATTTAGTAACTGCTGGCAAACTGTTCATAGCCATAGTTGCAATGCTTGTGTACATCATATGCCCCTGTGATTGAGACATGCATATCCAACTGTGTGATGCACGGATATGTTGCATGTGTAGTAATGGCCTTTTTCACTTTGTCATCCTCACAGGTTGATGCCCACCAGAAGCAGGAGATCTGGCTGACCATCGTCCGGGCAGTACGATCCGTGGGGGACTACAAGCACCGGATCCGCAACTGCCAGAAGAGGTGGCAGGACCTTCGGGGCTGGACCCGGAGGATCGCAAGGGTCCAGCTGAAGCTGTCGCCTCCTCGCAGGAGGGGCGGACACTGGACCCTCCCCCCACATGCACCGGATCCTGGCGGTGGTCTTCCCTGACCTGGATGGGCAGCGGAAGGCCAGACAGCAGCAAGGAGGGGGTGAGTCCATGACTGCACTGTGAACTTTGTCTGACATGCTATGTGCCCTACTCTGGCCTGGTTAAACCTCCACAGTACATCAGTCTTGTGGTCCAGGACCCATGTCCCTCAATTGTGACATGCCCACTCCTCATCTGATACCCAGGTGTGGCCCTTACAGTCTGGAAATTGTGTCACTTGGGTACTGTGTCCTTGCATTTTGCTTAGCTCAGGGTGGGGGACAGCATTTGTTACCGTACCTTTGTGGTGGGCTTCATGGGTGGGTCAATTGCTTACACAATGCCTGAGTTCTGACATGTAATCTGCGTGTAACTTTGATATGTGTTCCAATTGCTGATCTGACTCACCACATGTGCCTGGGGTATTTGGCACACCCCCATGTTGCGGGTGGGAACAATGTTTGGGCCTCAGGAGTATGTATATCAAGTGTGTCACACATGCTTAGCCACCTGCCTACTGTCCAGGGCTCATCCCTCTTTCACGTGGAGCAGGACAGTCATGCCTACTCCAGGGCATACAATACACTCTGTACTCCCACTCCCGTGTATCAGCTGACACGTTATGCTCAGTGAAATGTTCCCTCAGGTGTCTGCCTCTGTGTCATTGTGCTGTGGCTTCGTTGTCAGGACTACTGGGGTGTTTATCGGTTAGGGCTCAGCATGCCATCTGAGATGTGACTATGAGAGATGATTCTTGTGTGACATATAGGTGTTTGATCACTTGACTGTGCAGACTGGTGCATGCGACTGAGAAGTTCAGGCAGCTGTTTTTCATTCACAGCCGACTGTGAGGTGCTCAGGTTCAGAGAGTTGTGTTTCATGTCTCCCATATGTCCAATTGGTATGACGTGGACAAATAAGAGTTCAGATGATGTGGTGTGTGGGGGATGGACATGTGCACGTGTCAGCTACAGAACTTGCATTCCCCATGACCTAGGATTGTGACACAGTGCAGACTGTTGTTGGCTGGCTGCCCTGCCCATGTGACTGGAGACAGTGATGTATGACTTTGCAGGCATGCCTGTGCCATGGCATTAAACTTCCTAAAAGTGATCCTGCAGGGTAGTGACATGTGCAACATGCACCCCATTGTGGCATTGACTATGAGGACATGGGTGCGTCATGGTGTCTGGTGCCTGGTATGCATCACATGCATTTCAAATTAGACTCTGGCCATCCCTTTATCCGGACACCTGTACTGACTCAGTGGCAAGAGATGTGATGTGTGCATGTTCACATACTTCACCGTGTTCTCTGCAATGTCCAACAACTGGGTAGGTGGTGCATGTGTCCACACTGGGGTATTACCATCCGACAGGCACCAGACAGATGGGTGCAAGCTGTTTGAGGGTAAATGGGTGGTCACACCCTTCTGCTTACCGGCTCATGAGAGCACGACCCGCACTCTGCTCGTTCACTTGAAAAGAAGGAACAACGGTGTGAAATACAGTGGCACTTCATTAAGCAATTCAGTAACACCGAGAACTGTTCATTTAATGCTGCTCGTCAACACATGAGCAGGATGAAGATGAAAGCATCAACAATATTACAAATCATATTTTAAGTGAAGCACAAAGATCTATGTAACTATCTATCAGTGAGCTACAGCCTATGGGGCAAGTCTTAAAAGAGGGATCATGAATAGGCAAGCGCTTAGAAGGCAAATCTTAAATAAGAGAGCAAGAACCATCCAAGGCTATACAATTTAAGCTAGGATAAATGCAATGAATTGGGTGTGGATGAGCTAAATTAGAGAGGCTGACAAAGCCAAAAGGCTAGCAATCAGAAAAGAGCATTACCACCTTGAGAGTAGAAGTTCTAGGCCCAAGATCAGGAGAACAGCTGACCGGGAACCCTCACCATGCAATGCACAGGTATGAAGAGTTCAGGGCAAGGACATGGGTGCAAACCTTTTATATGGCTTAATGCAGAACTCCTACCCACAGTTGACGTGGGCCCTGACGTGAGTCCTTGACCGCACGCTTACAGTAACTGTGGAAACTTTTTTGAAGAACAGAGAAGTGGTATCATGGTGAAAACAGGGGCTTTTAGCAGGTGGTCGGTGCTCTTGACCGCAAACATAAGAAAAAGATAACTTTTACCGTAAGATGCTCAGGAATTAAGATTTTATATATTATTTCTCTGTCACGTAGCCGCCTTTTCAGTTTCAGTTGAGCAAGCGTGGAAAGTTTCATGAGTTAAAATATTGCAAACTTTGCTTGTGAAAGAGCAAGATGTACCAGCAGAGTGTCACGTACGTGTGGGCTAACCTTATTCTTGTGACTGTGGAAATTTACAAGGGGGGGGCTGGTGCCGCAGTGGATGGCACAGGTCCCTGCTGTCAGGTCAGAAAGGCCTACAAGATTTGTTGTATTAAAAATGATAGCAAGAGGCAGTGGCCTCTTGGGCCTACATGTGTGTGTGCATCTAAGGAGGTGGGCTTGGGCCTAAGTGTATGTATCTAAGGGGGTGTGGACCACTTTGAGGGCTTGGGCCTAAGTGTATGTATCTAAGGGGGTGTGGACCACTGTGAGGGCTTGGGCCTAAGTGTATGTATCTAAGGGGGTGTAGACCACTGTGACAGGTACTAAAAGGCTAAAAGAAAAATTGACAACTTAGGTCATCTATCAGGGCCTGACGGGTGGGGCCTATATGGGAGTGCCATGTTTCATGGGCAGAGCAGAAAGGTAGATGGGTCTGTGTTATATGGTAGAACAGAACCCTACTTCAAAGGCCAGGAGGGGTGTGAGTGCCATGGTTGACCATCAGACTGACAATTGGCTTCTCCTAATCTGTGTGAGCACTTTTGGCAATGTTCAACTAAGGATGCCAGGGCTTGCTCTGTAATGTGCTGTACTTACTGTGGTGTGTGCGGTCAGTGCAGGTGACTGATGTTTGTCTGTTTCCCTAATTGTTTGCAGATACATCCACGGCCACAGGAGGGGACAGCTCCACGGACCAGGAGGAGCTGCAGAGCCAGACTGGGTCACCAGGCGATGAGTGGTCGGAGGGACCCAGTGGCACGGAGGGCGAGGGGAGCCACACCGAGGAGTCCTCAGCACCATCCACCTCAGCTGAGGACCACAGCAGCTCGGAGGATGACTCCCTTGTGGAGGAGGGTGTCAGCAGCCACCACACCCCAGCCAGTATGGCTGGTCCCGCCACCACCACCACCACCACCACCACTGCACTCCCATTGGCTCCCATTCCAGAGGTCCGTGGAGGCTCTTGTGTTCGGGAGCGTGTCTCCTTCATGCCAGGCACCACACCCCCTGCCCCTGTGTCCCCTGCTGCCCTGAGTGAGGAGTCTGTGTACTTGACTCCAGAGGAGCAATAAGTCCATGGACTCCTCCCTGACGGCAGCAGTGTCCCTCCTCCAACAGTCCCTCACCCCTCCTACCTCTGCCCCATCCACACTTCCTGGCACCCTACCTGTCCCAAGCACATGCACACCTGCACAATCACCCAAACACACAGACACGAGCAGCACAGAAACACCCAAAACAAAGGCAAAACATGCACGCAAGCATCCTGAGGGGACTGATACCACACCCACAGGGGATGGGGAACAGACACACACACAGGCATCCACAGTCACTCCGCAGTCCTCCAAATCCTCTCCCTCCAAGACCCCTTCCCTTGCCTCACCTGCAACCCCACCTAAAAAGCAGCTCTTCCTCTGTGACCTCGGCCTCTTCCCCTCTGATCCAGCTGATCCAGCATACAGGGGGAAGAGGAAGTCCACCCACACAGAGGGGAGTGCCCCTCACCCCCGGACACCCTCCCCCAGGCACAGACAAACTAAGGCCCCCACACGCAAGTCCCCCGGTCCCGGAAGAGCAAGACCCCGCCACCACCCTGCAGCTCAACCACACAGTCTCCTTCCTCCATCCCTCAGGCCCCCACAACACAGGTTCCCCCACCACACCCTGCCCCAGGTTCCCCCACCCACAGATACACCATCCCCAAAATGATCCGGCCTTCTCCCCTACCACTTGCTCTTCTAGCCTCACACCCCCCGCTGCACATGTTTGTGCCACTGGTGTGGAGACTGTGTCCTCCCCTCTGTCCTGCCCACCTTACCTGAACCCCATTCTACTCCCCTGGAGATAGGCACTGCAGTGGAGTCCACTACCACCCAGTCTGATTTGGGCACTGCAGTGGGGAACCTGTCCACTCCATCTGGCCAGCCTACTGCAGTCGTGCCGGCACCCACACCATCTGACTCATGCCCCCCAGTTGTGCCAGCACCCACCATGTCAGACACCTCCACTGCAGTTGGCAGTGACTCTCCAGCACCAGCCACCCCTTCCCTGCCTCCTTCTGGTGAGCCCTGATCCTGTCCCTGCGGTTCCTGGCCTGCCCCCCGTATGCCCCTCCGAGGGGAATGTCCCTGGTCCATAGCAGTGCAGGCAAGCAAAGGGTGACATCTGCCACTGTCACATTGTTCGGACTTTACTTTCTATTTCACACACATATGCTGAATAAAGCTCCTTTCTGTTCTCTGGTGGTTTTGCTTCTGATGTACATGATGTTGATGATGCTAACCATGCCCTTGCTGCAGTGATGGTGATTTTTGATATCATGAAAATGAAGTGTTACTGTGCAGGGGGAATGTGTCCTATCCTGGTGTGTAGCCATGTCATCCTTTGCAGCAATATGAGGGTGTCATGTTTTCAATATTTGCCCATGGGATTTCCTACATTTATTTGCAATATCACATCTGTGGCTTACACCCCTGCACATCAGTTGTGCTTGCCATTGTTCAATTTGTCTATTTCCCTGACCGTGTGACCATCTCCACTGGACATGCAAGTTTGGGCATCAATGGGGAAGGACTCATCTGTGTTATCAGTGCAACTTGCTATACATGTGTGTTGGATCTGTGCAGATGATTTCGGTGACACTCCCATGACCAGGCTGATGTGACGAGAGCCTTCATTTTGTGCTAATTGTTGACTGAGTGAACAAGTGTTCTGCTGACATGATAGAGCCCTGCAGAGACAACGTATGGCACAGCTTTCCTTACACAGGAGTGGAGTCCCCTCATGGCAGTGTGTAATTCCGTGACATTGCCTGAGCCCAAGGTGTGTGTTGTGTGAGCATGTCTGTGTGTGTTCACTTCCATTTTGCTACGCAGGCTGGGATCCCTAGTGATGTCCCTGTTTGTGATGCTTGCTGAGTTGACCTATGTTCCCCGAAAATCTTCGCACTGGGTTCTCTGAGATGTGGGTGCATAGCACATGACTGGTCATCAGGGTGTCATCCATAGGTGTGTTTGCTGTCAGGGCTGAGTTTGTGGGCAAACGCAGATGAGACACAGTCAGGATTCCCCTTGGCACTTGTTGGTTACACAAGTCATGTAATTTACAGTTTGTGTTAGCTTTCAGTGATTGTGACACGTTGTGTGTGTGACTGCTGCCACTCTTCAGGGTCAGAGCTGCAATGTTGGAAGTTGTCTATGTGTGTTCTTTGTGGGTCACCTTGACTTCTTCATTGGTGTGTGACTGTGTCCGGGATCCCATTGATTGTGGTGGATTTCACGTCATGCCCATGTACGGCGTACTGTGCAGTGTGTTAGACATTCACGAGTCTTGTTGACTGGCCATGTGTGATGGGTTTCTGCACCTTAGTTCCCACCACCACCCCTGGGATTGTCATGGGTGCATGTGCAATGTCACCAGTCCATGTGAGCTTCACTGCTGCACATTGGTGGAGATCAAGGTGTGTGGTGTTGAGTGTGTGCAAATGAGAGTTGTTGCATGGCTAGACCCCTACCTCCATGTTGCCCTTGGCTGACAGGCCGTGCTGATTGATTTGTGCTTGTGTAGGTGTGATGGTAGTTTGTTATTCAGGACACATGACTGTGGTTCACAGTGTGAACGACATCTAACTTTGTCATCACAGTGGGATTATCATGCAGGCCAGGGTCACCACAATGTGGGGTCCCTGGGGGTAGTGCTGTGGTGGGTCTGTCTCTTGCTGTGTTATTTGCTGTTCCTACAAGCTTGTGTGACATGTGTAATTTGGGCTCCCTCTCATCTAACAATGCCTGATTGCCCACATAGGGGAATCCGATCCATGAGTTACTTTTGTGTGGCACTGTATACACATCTGTGTAATTGGGATTCAGGCCTCCTCATGTGTTGTGTGGTTGCCTGGGGACACTGGCACACCCCCCCATCACCTGTTGTGGTTGATATGCAGTGTGAGGCTGCCTGTTTGTGTTTGTGCATCTGCACCACTGCATTGGCATATCTTTAGTGTGCCATTGGCTATATGTTGTTTGGTGGCTTTCCCCTGCTGTCCCTGGGACTCCTAGGTCATCAGTCAGCACAATGATCATGCTTTGTATGTCCCATTGCAGCCATGGTATGGTATTTGTTCACCTGACATCTACAGTCTCCACAGGATATCTACATTTGTGTGTCCATTGGTGCAGATATGTGGGGCTGCATTATGATGGTCACTTCTGTCATTATGTTATTGACAAATGTTGACAATGTCAGCCCCCATGGGTGATGTTTGTCTGCACATGGCTAAAGGTATATCTTATTTGCACTGCACTGTTTGCCTCACCCAATCTATGTTGCTATGGGACACAAGCACTACTATGCCACAGATGTGTTTGTTGTTCTGTGACCAGGAATCATCCATGCTGTTTGGCATTTGCAGCTTTTCCATGACAACACTTACATTTTGGTCACTGGTCTGCTTGCATTGTGGAGGCCACACACATTTATGTGTGACACATGTGATAGGGGGTCACATTGTATGCTCAATGTCATGTTCAGTGTTGTAGGCATTTGACACGGACTACACACTCTTGTCATGGTGTTGGGGGATGTATTTTTCAGACATTCCTTATGTTGGAGTATGCTGGTTGTGTCATGCATTACCCGTTCTATGTGTAGGGGTGGTGTGGGTGGTAGGCATCCATCCCCCTATGAGTGGGGATAGTAGTAGTGACAGGCATCCATCCCCCTATGAGAGGGGATGGTAGTAGTGACAGGCATCCAGGCCCCCATGAGTAGGGGTGGTGGTAGTGGTAGGCATCCAGCCCCTATGGGTGTGTATGGCATTGGTGGTAGCCATTCCGCCCCTATGGTTCTGCTGTTGCTAGTGTACGTCATTTCTGCATCCCTATGTGTGTGTGACATATGTTGGGTACGTGTCGTTTGTTTGTGCAGTGGGTGTTTGACTTACCGTATGTGCCGTACGCGTCCGTACCGGTCCCGGTAATAAATGTAGAGTATTGGTAGGACCTGCGCGATGGGATTCATGGTTTGTTCGTCTCGTTCGGGTTTCTCGTGGCTTCAACTCGTACTCGTCGCTGGCTTGTTCGTCTCGTCGCCGTGGATCGTCTTGTGGCGCGAATCGGAGCTTATGTACAGCTTTCCCGGATGCTCTAACGTGCCGGACGTAGCGACGGGTTCGGCGCGTACGGAAGGAGCATCGTACTAGTCCGGCCGGAAGGTGCTGTGTATTTGGTTCCTTGCGACTCGATTCGGCGTTTACGGATCCGGCTCGGGCGGGGAACAGGAGCTGAAATGGGTAAGTACGGCTCGCTCGGAATCTGGGCTGTTATGCGCATCGTACTTGCTCGTTGGGACGACTGTTCAAATCGGTCGGGAAACACGCATTCGGCTGGGTTTTTTTCCGGACGAATAGTGTTAGGTGCGCTTCCGACCTGAATCGGAATCGGCCCCATAATATTTAATATTATAATTCAATATATTTACAAATTATATACAACATTTTTTACAAATTTGTAATAATTTTATTTAATGTTTAAAAATTAAACCATGTAATAATTAATAATATTAATATTGTATATATGAATATTTTTAATTAAAATGTATTATTATTTTTTTAATTTTTTTAACTATTTTTATAGTTAGAAAATACATTAAAAAATTGTTAAAATTGCTATATTAATGATATGTTAAAAATAGATGTAACTAGATAAAAAATCTGTAAAATAATATGATTTACTGTCTCTATGGCTTGATTAATCTTACATATTTTCAATAAAAGAAATATTTCTTATTGATTTCAAAATCATTTACAATAAATAAACATCAATAAAAAATTAAAATGTTTAATTTTTTGTGTATATTTTTTTATTAATGTAGTATTGAATGTTACATAATATGTTTTTATTAAAGATACTGTTTTAAATTAAATGTTTTAATTAACTATACACACAATGTTATTTTTTTCATTTAAAATTATGTTTTAATTAAAATATTATACTACTTTAACCTATATTATTTTTTTAATATTATAAATTAATACACACATATTTAAATTACTATTCCCACTCCATTTAACATTAATTCATTGTAAGTGTTGGACACTAAACTTAATTAATTAACTATTCCCACTCTACTTAACATTCATCTAGGGAAGATGCTGGACACTAAACTTAATTAAGTTACTATTCCCACTCCAGTTATTATTAACTCAAGGTAGGTGCTGGACTTTAAACATAATTATTTTACTATTCCCACTCCAGTTAGCATTAACTCAGGGTAGGTGCTGGACACTAAACATAATTAATTTACTATTCCCACTCCAGTTAGCATTAATCCAGGGTAGGTGCTGGACCCTAAACTTAATTAATTTACTATTCCCACTCCAGTTACTATTAAGTCATGGTAAGAGCTGGACACTAAACTTAATTAATTTAATATTCCCACTCCAGTTATTATTAACTCAAGGTAGGTGCTGGACTCTAAACTTAATTATTTTACTATTCCCACTCCAGTTATTAATAACTCAGGGTAGGTGCTGGACACTAAACTTAATTAATTTACTACTCCTACTCCAGTTAACATTAATCTAGGATAGGTGCTGGATACTAAATTAAATTAATTTACTATTCTTACTCCAGTTAGTATTAAGTCAGGGTAGGTGCTGGATACTAAACTAAATTAATTTACTATTCCCACTCCAGTTACTATTAAGTCAGGGTAGGTGCTGGACTCTAAACTTAATTAATTTACTATTCCCACTCCAGTTAGCATTAATCCAGGATAGGTGCTGGACGCTTAACTTAATTAATTTACTATTCCCACTTCAGTTACTATTAATTCAGGGTAGGTGCTGGACACTAAACTTAATTAACTTACTATTCCCACTACACTTAGCATTAATCCAAGGTAGGTGCTGGACACTAAACGTAATTAATTTACTATTCCCACTCCAGTTAACATTAATCTGGAGTAGGTACTGGACACTAAACTTAATTAAGGGGCCTATTAGGATGACGGGCGGACTTTCGTCTGCCCGCCACCCTAGCAGTGCTGGGACCAGCCGCCAGTAGTGCGGCGGTCCCGCACAGGCTATTAGGATGCCACCGCCACCGTGGCGGTGGCATCCTCCATTCCCAGCATTGTGGCGGGCGGTGCGCACAGCTCCGCCCACCACAATGCTGGGAATGCACTGTGTGCATTGTCATGCACAAGGTGACAGGCACCGCGAGGTGCCTGCCACCATGTCCATGACAATGCAGGGGGGTTCCATAGGTACCCCCCATGTGCACCCCCCCCAACATCTTGGGGGCCCGCAACGGGGCCCCAAAAGCGGAATCCGCCTGGCTTTCCATGGCGGAGTCACCGCCATGGAAAGCCCTGCACTGCCGACCATCGTAATATGGATGGCGGTGCCTGCAAGGCACCGCCATCATATTGCAGGCCTTTTCTGCCCGGTAGGCAATCGGGCTGATTGCCTACCGGCGGACAGTCTTTCCATCCGCCTGGGTCCCCACCGCCATCGTAATATGGCGGTGGGGAAATGTGCAGCGGGCAGTGGAAAATAGCGGGCGGATCGCCACCGCCATACGGGCGGTGGCGATCCGCCTGCTATCCTAATTACCCCCCAAGTTACTATTCCCACTCTAGTTAGTATTAACTCAAGGTAGGTGCTGGACTCTAAACTTAATTAATTTACTATTCCCACTCCAATTAGCATTAATCTAGAGGAGGTATTGGACACTAAACTTAATTAAATTACTATTCCCACTCCACTTAAAATTAATCTAAGGTAGGTGCTGCACACAAAATTAATTTAATTTACTATTCCCATTCCAGTTTGTATTAAGTCAGGGTAGGTGCTGGACACTAAACTAAATTAATTTACTATTCCCACTCCAGTTAGTATTAAATCAGAGTAGGTGCTGGACTCGAAACTTAATTAATTTACTATTCCCACTCCAGTTACTATTAATTCAGAGTAGGTGCTGGACACCAAACCTGATTAATATACTATTCCCACTCCGGTTACCATTAAATAAAGATAGCTGCTGTACACAAAACATATTAAATTTACTATACCCACTATAATTACTTAAAAATAAAAGGAGTTACCAAACATTAAACATATATTTTTTTCTTTTCCCAATAACATTAATGTAGTCTCACTAACTAAACTCTACATTTAGGGGCCGATTCCGATTCGGGTCGGACAGCTCAAAAAGAGCCGTCCGGACGCTTACCTCCCGAACGACTCGTCCCGGGACCCGGTCAGTCCTGCCGATTAAGTACGATGCGTGCATGTGCTGAAAACTCGACCGATACGAACTCGCCAAATAAATACTCAATTCTCCCTACGACCCGGTCCCGTAAACGCAGAATCGACTCGCACGGGGGCTATGTCAGAGCTGTTTCCGGCCGGACAAGTACGATGCGCACTTCCTATGCGCCGAGCGAGTCGACACGTACGGCACGTCACAGCATCCGGAAAAGCTGCATGAAAGGAACGATTCGCGCCACAACACGATCCCCGGACACGAGACGTACAAGCCTGCAACTGGGACGAAACGAACCAACGACCAGTGCAGACGAGACGGTGTCGACATGAATCCCATCGCACAGGTCATACCGATCCTCTACATCCATGGACTGATCCGGAACAGACGCCAACGACGGAGACGGTAAGAGACACCCCCCCAAACAAACAGCCGACACGTACCAGTAAACCTGTGACAAACACCCAGGCCCCCCTTGCCCATCACCCCCACCCATAGGGGGCCTCTTGCCTGTCACCACTCACACCCCCACCCATAGGGGGCCTCTTGGCTTGGACTACTCCCACCCCCACCCATAGGGGGCCTCTTGCCTGTCACCACTCACACCCCCACCCATAGGGGGCCTCTTGGCTGGGACTACTCCCACCCCCACCCATAGGGGCCTCTTGCCTGTCACCACTCACACCCCCACCCATAGGGGGCCTCTTGGCTGGGACTACTCCCACCCCCACCCATAGGGGGCCTCTTGCCTGTCACCACTACCACCCCCACCCATAGGGGGCCTTTTGCCTGGGACTACTCTCACCCCCACCCATAGGGGGCCTCTTGCCTGTCACCACTCACACCCCCACCCATAGTGGGCCTCTTGGCTGGGACTACTCACACCCCCACCCATAGGGGGCCTCTTGCCTGTCACCACCACCAATAGTGAACTGTGTGAGTACCACTACCAATGCCCACACACATAGGATGGGTGATGTGTAACACATACCCCATACCCCAACATAAGGACTACAAACCAAAGGATATCCACAACAACCTCATGACCACAACATGTAGTCTGTGTACAATACCCACCACAGTGAACATGACCATGTACACACAATGTAACTAACAACACGTGTCTGCAATACCATAGTGTGGCTAACACAAGCCAAGCCTCACATGAGCACTGCAGTAATGTCCTCAACACCCATCACTTGAGTGTACAAAAGGTAACTGTGTGGTACTAAACAGCACCATATGTAGAGCACTGTGCCAAAGGGGTCTGAACCCCCATCAGCACAGTGACATGAAGGTAAGTGTGGGGATCACACATGCAGCATATGTAGAGCACTGTGCAAATGGGGTCTCAACCCCCATCAGCACAGTGACATGAAGGTAAGTGTGGGGATCACACATGCAGCATATGTAGAGCACTGTGCTAATGGGGTCTCAACCCCCATCAGCACAGTGACATGAAGGTAAGTGTGGGGATCACACATGCAGCATATGTAGAGCACTGTGCAAATGGGGTCTCAACCCCCATCAGCACAGTGACATGAAGGTAAGTGTGGGGATCACACATGCAGCATATGTAGAGCACTGTGCAAATGGGGTCTCAACCCCCATCAGCACAGTGACATGAGGGAACTCCACTCCTGTGGAAGGAAAGCTGTGCCATATGTTGTCCATGCAGGCCACCAGCATGTCAGCAGTATACTTTGTCACACAGCTAACATATACCACACATTGGTGGCCCTGGTAACAGCAGCCTGGGCACGGGAGGGTTCCCTGAGTCAACTGCACAGAGTCAACACACATGTAGATGAAGTAGCACTGAGGACACAGATGAGTCCATCCACATAGATGCATACACTTGCATGTCCATTGGAGATGGCCACACAGTCAGTGAAATGGGCCAATTGAACCATGCTAAGGCCAACAGGTGTGCATGTGTGTAAGACACTGATGAGACATTGCTAACAAAAGATAGATAACACATTTCCAAAGACCATAATCATGACCCCGTCAGATTGCTGCAAAGGATGACATGGATACACACCCCAACAGGACATACCCCCCATGGCCCACATGGTCTCCAGCACAGTGACACTACATTTCCCAGCCATGGAATACACCATCACTGGAGCAAGGGCATGTCAAGTATCAACAACATCATGTACATCTGAAGCAAAACCACTAGTGAACAAAAAGGAGCTTTTATTCAGCCGAGTTATTTGTGAAATGGAAAATCAAGAAGAAAAACATGAAGGCCTATGGCCAGTCCATAAACAGACCCAACAGGGTCAAGTGTCCAAATGCCACATTTGGCTTGCCTGCACTGCCAACGGAAGGGGACATACCCCTGGGAGGGGCATACATAGAGGCCAGCCAGGCACCGCAGGTACAGGATCATGGGTCTACAGAAACAGGCAGGGAAGGGCTGGTGGGTGCAGGAGCGGCAGCTGCAGCGGAGGAGTCTAACAGGGTGGGTGCCGGCACGACTGGGGGCACAAGTCAGGAGCAGTGGGTGCCGGCACAACTGGGGGCACAAGTCAGGATCAGTGGGTGCCGGCACAACTGCAGTGGGCAGGTCAGAGGGAGTGGACACGGAACCCACTGCAGTGCCCAAGTCAGACCGGGAGGGCAGAGACTCCACTGCAGTGCCCATCCCCAGGGGAGCAGGAAGTGGATCCGGTGATGTGGGCAGGACGGAGGGGGAGGGCACGCCCTCCACAGCAGTGCCACACACAGGCTGAGTGGGGTGTGGGGTGCTGGAAGAGCAAGAGGCAGGGGGAAGGCCTGACCATCTTGGGGATGCGGTAGCGGTGGGTGGGTGAACCTGGGGCAGGGTGTGGTGGTGGGACCTGTGGAGTGGGAGCCTGGGGGATGGCGGGTGGAGACTGTCTGGTGGAGTGTTGGGCCGGTGGTGGGGTCTTGCTCTTCCGGGTGCGGGGGACCTGCGGCGTGGGGTCTCAGCCTGCCTGCGCCTGGGGGAGGGTGTCTGGGGGCGAGGGACACCCCTCTGTGTGGCCGGACCCCCTCTTCCCCTTGTGTGCTGGTGTGGATGGATCAGTGGGGAAGAGTCCGAGGTCGACCAGGAAGAGCCTCTTTGCAGCTGGGGATGCAGTTGAGGCAGTGGAAGGGGCCGTGGAAGGGGCTGTGGAGGGTGAGGCATCGGAGGACTGCGGAGTGCCTGTGGATGCATGTGTGTGTGTGTCTGACCCATCCCCGGTGAGTGTATGTTCAGTCCCCTGAGTATGCGTGCGTGCATGTTTAGACTTTGGCTTGGGTGTGTGTGTAGTGCCTGGGTCTGTTGTGTGCAATGATGGTGCAGGTGTGTGTGTGAGTTGGACAGGTAGGGTGCTGGGAGTAGGGGATGGGGCAGGGGCAGGAGGGGGAGGGACTGCTGGAGGAGGGACACTGCTGCCGTCAGTGAGGAGGCCATGCCCTGACTGGTCCTCTGTAGGGCAGACATGGATGATGACATGCCCTCCATGTACGACACCAGCTGGTTCAACAGACCCGTGTGCACATGGAAGACACGCAGCATGGATGTCTGCCCCACATGGATCTGCCGCAGCAGGTCAACAGACTCCTCAGTCAGGGCAGCAGGGGACACAGGGGTAGGGGGTGCAGTGCCTGACTGGAAGGAGACATGCCCATGAACACGGGCACCTCCACGGACCTTAGATGTGGGAGCCATGGGGAGGGCAGTGATGGTGGGGGCGGGGACAACCTCAACAGGTGTTGGATGGTGGCTGCTGTCACCCGCCTCCACAAGGAAGTCCTCGTCACTGCTGCTGTGGTCCTCAGCTGCGGTGGTGTTTGCCGAGGAGCCCACAGACTCACTCCCCTCACCCTCCATGCCACTGGGTCCCTCCGACTCCTCAAATTCCGACCCAGTCTGGCTCTCTGGCTCCCCCTGGTCCGTGGAGCGGTCTCCCTCTGTGTCCGTGTCTGTATCTGCACAGGGAAAATAGAATGAAAACACATTAGTCATCTTCACTGACCACACACACCACAGAAAGTACAGCACATCAGTGGCCAAGTGCGGGCATCAATCAGTTGAACTTTGCTAGGAGTGCTCACACAGATTTGCATAGGCCAATGGTTAGTCTGAGAGTCGAGCATGGCATTCACATCCCTCCTGCCCTTGCACCCATCTGTCTTGCGCATGTAGGATCCCTACACCCCACTGCAGACACATGCACCACCTACCCATTACTTGACAAGACCTGAAAATACGTAGTGGTCTGTCAACATGCACACATCACATCTGCTGACAATGGACCTGTACATTTGCCTGGACGTAGGGATGGCCAGTGTTGCATCTGAGAGGCTGGGGCTGAGTACATGCACCAGACATCCTGATCCCCGCAAATCCTGCATACCTTGGCACAATGGAGTGCATGTTGCACATGACACACTCCTGCTGGATCACCCCTAGGTAGTGTAGTCCCATGGCTCAGCCATGCCTGTGAGATCATACATCACAGTCTCCAGTCACAGGGGGCAGGGCAGCCCTACAACAACTGTCACCACTGTGTCACATTCCCAGGACATGGGGCCTGCAAACTCTGTAGCTGACAACTACACATGACCATCCACAGTAACAACATCGTCTGGATTCTGATGTACCCACCCCAGACCCATTGGACGCATGAGAGACATGGGACAGGGCACTCTGAAGCTGAGCAACTCGCACTCTGCTGTGAATGACACCCAGCTGCTGGAACTACCCAGTTGCAGGCACCATTGTGCACGGTCAAGTCATCACATCCATACATGTCACAGAGGTATTGTCTCACATGGGCACATCTCAGATTGCATGCTGACCCCAAACCCATGTACACACCAGTGGGCCTGACAACGGTGCCACAGCACAATGACACAGGGGCAGACACCTGAGGGAACTGTTCACCTGGCACAAAGTGCCAACCGAGACACGGGATTGGGAGTACAGACTGTAGCATGCCCTGGACTAGCCATGACTGTCCTGCTCCACGTGGAACAGGTGATAGCCATGGACAGTAGGCAGGTGGCTGTGCATGTGTGACACACTTGAGGTACATGCTCCAGAGGCCCCAACAGTTTACCCAACCAGCAGCATGGGTGTGTGCCGAATGCCCCAGGCACATGTGGTGAGCCCGAGCTGTCAATTGGCCACATGACAGGAGTACATGCAGATAAATACCAGGACCCTGGCATGTACTGTACAATGGTCCCACCCTTGAAGCACAACACTGAGTCCCCTGAAGCAATGCTGGCCCACATCCCATGCACCTTCACATGTAAGGGCACAGTTTCCACGTGACACTATGCCCAGACAGAAAAAGCAACACCTGGCAAACAGATGAGAAGGGGGCAAGTCACCAGAGAGGGACATGGGTCCTGGATCAACTGAACAATGTACTGTTGAGGTGTTACCAGGCCAGAGGGGGCACATAGCATGTCAGACACAGTACACAGTGCAGTCATGTACTCACCCCCTCCTTGCTGCTGTCTGGCCTTCAGCTGCCCATCCAGGTCCGGGAAGACCACCGCCAGGATCCGGAGCATGTGGGGGTCAGGGTCTGGTGTCCGCCCCTCCTGCGTGGAGGCGACAGCTTCAGCTGGACCCGTGCGATCCTCCGGGTCCAGCCCCGAAGGTCCTGCCACCTCTTCTGGCAGTTGCGGATCCTGCGCCTGTAGACCCCCACGGATCTCACCGCCCGGACGATGCTCCTCCAGATCTCATGCTTCTTCTGGGCAGCAACCTGTGAGGATGACAAAGTGCAGAGGACATTACTACACTGGCAACATATTAGTGCAACACACAGGCAGTCACACATGTGGGCATCAGCAAGGCTAATGAGGTACACAGGTGGTGCAACTATGGTTGAGGGACCGGTGTCCAGCACTCACAACTTTGAGACATGGCCTGGGAAGGGAACCTAGTGACAATCCACCTTGCACTGCACTGCAACTGTGCAGTACATGTGGGTGCCCCATTTGTGGCAAGAGCAGTAGTCAGTGGGCAACCAAGCCACTGGTGTACACACTAATGCTGCTGCTGGTCAGACCAGTAGCACAATTAGCAAAGCAGTGGACAGCACACTCACCTGCTCCCTGGTTTCCCATAGAGCTTGGTGTACTGCGGCAGGAGCCCGTCCAGCAGGGCCTGGTTCTCCTCCTCACTGAAGGCTGGGGCCCTCTCTACAGTACGTGCCATCATTGAAGCCAGAGGAAGCAGAGACAGCAGCAGTGATGATCTTGATGTGCTCCAGTAGCATGTGGTGCAGGCAAGTGGGTTCTCTGGGGGCCAGGCAGCCTTATATCTGTGCTGTGGAGGCATGTCTGCCCTGGGGTACAAAGGGATAGGTCCAAAAAGCTTGCATCCTATGAATTTGGCCAATCCATGGGATAGCACGACTCGTACACGCCTTCAGCATCATTTAAAACATCACCTCCATGACACACTGGCAATTGCAACAATGTTGTACGACTCCAACTGAATTTCCTGCACACGCCTCGTTCAAATTTCAAATCCGCGTCCATCACCATGACAGCTCATGGCCAATGAGGGTGCAGGGCCCGGCAAATGACTGTACTACGCGGATTTTGAATGGCAACACACACCCGACTCCATCAGATTCAATGAGCAAGACGTGCGCGCGGCTCGGTCCATACACGACCGACGCGTCACACGCGTCCGTCGCCATTGTAATGTATGGCCCAGACATGCGCGCGGCTCGGTCCATACACGACCGACGCGTCACACGCGTCCGTCGCCATTGTAATGTATGGCCCAGACATGCGCACGGCTCGGTCCATACACGACCGACGCGTCACACGCGTCCGTCGCCATTGTAATGTATGGCCCAGACGTGCGCACGGCTCGGTCCAAACAAGTTATTTGGGTTTTGGGGACATTGAACGTGTCGGTCAGCCTTGCTGTCAATTCCTGACAGATGCCATCCTCTGTCACTAGCTAGGGACTATGGGGCACACCAATGGCACCACTGCCTGTGCCACAGTTTGTCCCCAGTCATGTATGGCTGCCTCTTATGTGTGTGTCTGGGGGCACAGGATGTGTTTGTATCGTGTGCGTGTCGGTCGTGCGGCTTGTGCTCCATGCGAGTCGTTCGTGTTTCCCGCGTATGGCATCGTACTTTGCAACACGTACGTCACGGGCACGTGTCGCTCGGCTCCGTTCCGGGTACGTGTCGGACGGTACTGCTCGAGGGCTTTTTCCGGCCGGAAGCCATTTTTCCGTACGGCTCGGTCGTCCGGTTCATATTCGGGAGAGTCGGTTGGAATTCACAGGCTTTCCATCGTACTGCGCGGGTCGTACGGCGGCGAGACGTGTCGGTCGGTACTTTATCCCGGGACGTGTCGGTCGGTTCACTTTACAAACGGAATCGGAATCGACCCCTAAATGTTAACTAATCACAATACCTATGATAATTCTATACACTTTATAATATAAATAATTACGATATTTTTAAATTTGCCAAAATAAAATATTATGTTTGTTACTATATTTTCAAACATTAATATTTTTATCATAATAATATAATTCTCATATAAATAATATGTTATCTACATAAAACACCTACATTTGAATATGAAGAAATTATCATTTAAATATTTCCAAAAATGTATCTTATCTATTAAATATTAAAAAATATAAAATTTTATTTTTATAAATTTATTATTTCTAATTTAATAAAAAGAAAAATTTAATTTTTATGTTAATAATATAACATTTCATAAATCCATAAAATTAATTTATTAATAATAAAGACGTCAATATAAATGTTATAAAATTAAAAGTTGTCACTATAAACACATATTAATTTCGAAATATGTTGAAATGTATTTAATATTTTTTGCTATTTGTAAATATTAAAATCAAATCTATAAAATACTAACCAACCTTCTACCCTATAAACACAACACCAAAATGCTAAAATAAAACCTTCTAAATACAAAAAAATTGCAGTTTTAAATATATAAACCTCGATTATTATTTAAATTTTATTCAATAAATTTAAAACACTAACCACCCTTATCCCCTATAAACACAAAATCCTGCTAAAAAACTAAGGGGCCTATTACGATGGCGGTCGGAAAACCTCCCCGACCGCCATGGTAGCGGGAAAAGACCGCCCGCATGGACCGCGACATCACCGCGGCGGTCGGATCACGGGCCTTAACATTGCGGTGGTTGCTGCTGCCCGCAGCACCGCCGCAATGCCCAAATGGGCATGTCCTGCATTTCCCTGCACTGCACAGTGCCTGCCACCTGGTACAGGGAAATGTCGTGGGGACCATGGGTACCGCCCCAGTGCACCCACACCCCCCAAAACATTGGGGGCCAGCAACGGGCCCCCAGAAGACATTCTCCGCATGCCTTTCCATGGCGGTCTGACCGCTGAGGAAAGGCTGGCTACCGCCGGCATCATAATCCTGCCGGCGGAGCCTGCTGTGCACCACCACCATTATCCCGGTCCTGCTCCGTCCATCAGGCAGGAGTGCGGATGGCAACCGGCTGAAAAGCAGCGGTCGGAATTTCCCACCTCCGCGGTCACCACCGCCATCCTAATTTGACCCGCGGATTTCTGGCATGTGATGGCGGTTGGATGTCCACCGCCATACGACCGCCATCATAACAGACCCCCAAATTATTAAATTTTCAAAATAAATATTTAAATTACAATTTTAATTTTTAAATTTCATAAAAATTAAAATCAATTATTTTTAAAACACTTCCCACCCTTATTCCCTATAAAGACAACATCCCACTCCAAAAACAATATTTTCTAAATTCGAAATTATATTTTCAAAAATGTATTATTAAATTTCCAATTCATTATAAATTAAAATCAATTATTTTAAAACACTCCCGCCCTTATCCCCTATAAACCCAACATCTCACTCCTAATTTTTTTCTAAATTAGAAATTATATTTCCTAAATTATAATTTTAAATTTCGAATTTATTATAAATAAAAAAATTATTTTAAAACACTCCCCACCCTTATCCCCTATAAACCCAACATCCCGCTCCTAATTTTTTTTCTTTCTAAATTAGAAATTATATTTTCTAAATTAGAATTTTAAATTTCGAATTTATTATAAATTAAAAACAATTATTTTAAAACACTCCCCACCCTTATCCCCTCTAACAACAACATCCCACTCCTAAAAATTATTAAACAAATTGTATTTTTCATAACATTAACTAACTATTATTATACTCCAAACAAATTAAAAATAATTTAAAATATATTACAACAATATTTGAACATAACATTTTTACGGTCGATATTACAAACTTTGATATTTTTAACAATACTTAAAATCAATATTTTTTACATCGATATACATAACATTGATATTTAATACTATTGATATACTAAACTAGATATTTATGTATATCGATATTAAAAGTTCAATATAATGTCTACTTACCCTTCCTCGTATCAGATGACCTCCAGAGAAAGGATTTGGTTGGCATTAAATTCTTCACTTCAGTCCATCTTGTTTCATGTCCCTACTGTCAGACGACTATCTGTATGATCTTGAACAGCAGTAAAATGCTTCATTGGTTCATAATCTTTCACATTGGTTTCTGCCCTCTACATGTATGCCGCTCGGTTTCTCAGTTGAGGGTCCAAACAGGTAGGGGCCTTCCGTATACATACACGTCCATTGGAAGTATGGCCTGGAGCCCCTCAATGATCCCAAGAGAAATGCTTCTGCCTGCTCTCTGGATTGTTGCGTACACCCAGAAATGCTGTCTGTCTCAGGAGATGACAAGTTTGAGGCCCTGCCTGTAGTATGTATTTACTAATGCAGGAGCTCTTTGTACTTAGATCTCAGGCTTGGTTTGCTGTCTGCTCTTGGGGTGCTGCCTGCTGTGTGTATACCTAGGTTGGGAGTAATGCCTGCTCGCAGTGACAGTGTCTGTTTTCAGAGGTGCTACCTGCTCTGTCTATTTATGAGCTGGAGTGCAGTTCATGGTGCAGTCAAGGAACATATCCCATCTAGATGTGCCTCCTGCACCCAGTGCGTGCTGCTAAGATTAATATGCTGTCTGCCATGTAGTTGTTCATGTAGGCTGAGTGTGTTGATGACTCACAGTCATCTGTAGTTGCTGGTCGCTCTGTGCTTGTCATCCGAAGGCATCAGTTGCTGCCTGCTCTCTGTGGGACCTCGGGTAGAGTTGCTGCTTCATCTTTGTGTCACCCACCAGGTTGCATTTGCTGCCTTGTCCAGTGTACAACTATGTGTGACCCCAGTCTTGAATACTTGACTGCTTTCCATGTGCCCCCAGGCTACAGAATCTGCCTTCTTTGTAGGTGTTGATCTAGCATGTGGGTGCTGCCTGCTCCAGAGCAACAAGCTACAGGTTTCAGTAAGTGTGGTCCCAGACTGGAGCTGTTGCCTTCTCTCTCCGTGACCCCAGGCTCGAGTTCCTGCCTGTCTTCCCTCTGTGCCCCAGATGAAGTTGCTGCCTGCTCTCTTTATGGTCGCCAAGGAAAGTTCCTCCATGCTCTTTGAAATCCAAGCTTTGAGATCCTGCATGCTCATTAAGAGTTCTGTATGACCCTGGACTTCTGCTCCTGCCTGCACATTGTGTGTGAATCTGAGATGAAGCCGAGCTGTCGGACAAAGTGAGTATGTAGATCCAGCTCTGGGCTGCTGAGAATCACACACAGCCCCTCCCCATCACCTCAGGATTGGTTTCACTCATAGCTCACATTACCCTGAACAAGGCTGCTTTTCCCACTCCATTGCAGCAGTGTGATCACAGATTGCAGTTGTGCTGGTGCACTGGTTGGAGGGGGTGGGTGTCCATGGGGACCCTCTCCTCCTGCTACACTCCCCCTGAATTGCATGTACCTCACATGGAGCTGCAGCTTGTCAGAGTTCACTCCTGCATCTGCTCCCTCCTACCACCCCCACCTCCAGGCTCTCTCAGCTGGCTCGCTGACCCCTTTGCGCCCTCAATGGTGCCACTTGTACACATTTACAGAAGCCGTAAAACCCTCCTTGTAGTTCTCCAGGCAGTTTTATATAGTGCAAACTCAACAGTATTGGAGCAGTCTTTACATGTACCTACACCAGGTCAGTTTTTGTTTTAAAGGTAACTGGGAGATTACATTATTTCCCAGACTCACAGACTGTAGAGCGGACGCCGTGACTCAAGGCAGGTTCCCCAGCTCTAAACTTGGCAGCTCTGTTGTAACGCAACATCTTCACCAGTGCTGTTCCCAATATTGGTGATAATAATCTGATCACAAAATCTGACTTTCAGGAGCACTGCACTTAGATACCGTGTGCTCTCCCTGTGACCCACCCTGTGGCCACTAATCTAAAAATAGAATGTGGGTCTACTGGGTCAAGGTACTGCCTGAAAAACATCTTTAATACTTATATAAGCATCAGAATATATTATAAATTATGTTTCCTGGACCTGGCCCACCGGGGGCTTTAAGAAAAATAAGTGCTGGAGACTGCGCTTTTTGTTGTTGTTGTTTTTTCCAAATCTTCATGATTTTGCAGCCACAATTTTAAACAATTGCTTTTTTGCCCTGGCGGGGTACCTAGGGGACCCCATAATCAGGGCTAGGGGGTCAGGGTATTCCTACTCTGCCTTCTTTTCTGAGACCGAGTCTCAAGATGGTTGCCAGCAGTTCCTGGTTGAAGTGTTGGCACCTAATCAGATCTCTGCACAAGATCGGGAGGATTTGGGGACGGATAGTGTCCTTATAGATACAATTTTGGTTTTGTTTTATTAACTCTAAAACTACTGACCAGATTTACGCCAAATAATGAAAAGGGTTGTTTCTTGACCAAGAGCTACGTTTCTGCCACATTTGGTGTAATTCCGTCTACCGGTTTGGGCTGTAGTCGTGCTCAAAATCCCTATGGGAATTACAATGCTTTTCCTAAGGAAACTAGGGGCCTGATTAGGATGGTGGTCGGACTTACATCTGACCACCATCCCTTCAGAAATGGGACCACCTGACTAGCTGTCGGAGGTCCAGCACCATGAATCACTATGTGACTGCCTTCAAGGCAGTCGTAGAGTGTAATTTTTGTATTGCAGCAGGTGCTGCGGCCTGCGGCAAATGCAGCAGTACAAAATATGCACCCTGTGCATATCCCTGCAATATGTGGCACTGCCACCATTGTAGGGATACAAGTCCCTCCAACGGGATCTGTGGTGGTCGGTCTCTCCGACCACCAACTATACGCCTGCCATCCTAATGTGGCGGGCGGTAATCAGGATTACGATGGCGGTGGGACTGTCACCGACGGGCTGTCAGTCCCACCGTCATCGTAATCAGGCCCTTGTTCCTAACTGCAACTACCTACTGGTGACTGCCAGTAGGTAATAAATATATATATATATTATAAATACTATATTCACTGACAAAAACAAAGGTTACAGGGACGTTATAGTTAGTCTGACGTTTCCGATTCATACAACCAGTCACTTGCCCATACATTCACTGAGGCACCTAATCACTCACTTATACAGCTAGTCGTGCACCCACTGAATCATTGAATCAAGCATTCATACACCCACCACTAATTCACCAATACACCTTGGTATATATTTAACACTCATAAACTTTAAAAACACTCACATCACTGGATGATGTTATCAGTGATGTCATTTGAGATGTCATGAGTGATGTCATCAGTGATGTCACTGACCATGTCATGAGTGATGTAATATGTGAGGTCATAAGCAGTGCATTGTGGGGTCGCAAGATAGTTAGCTCACTACCTATAATGTCCACGTAACCTTTGTTTTTTTCAATAAATTTCTACGTTTTTTAATTCCATTTCCTAACTATAATATCCCCATAACCTTTGTTTTTTTCAGTGAATTTTATAGTTTTTTTAAATGCTAATTCCTAATTAGAACTTCCCTGTATCCTTTGTTTTCTTCAGTGAATTTCTATGTTTTTTTAAGTAGTACTGACAGCATTTACAGAGTGGTGGAGATAGAGGGGGGGCCTCTGACTAGCTCTCAGGAATCGTGCTGTGTAAGTCTTACAAGAGGTACCAGTAGGGATTCTTGGCCCCCAAAGTCCCTCAGGAGTAAAGTGGACTTCATCCCCCAACCAGTATTTTGCCAGGAGTCACGTTTGCAGAGTGGTGGAGAAAGGGGACGTAACCTTCAAAGACCTCTTAGCAATCTTGCTGTGTGGGATTTACTGGTGGTAGCAGGAGGGGTAGTTGGTCCCCGGGGACGAGTCCGCCACTCTGCAAATGCACCTCCTGGTGCACTTCTAGTTGGGGGATGACGGCCCCTTGGCTATTGAGGGTCCTTGGGGGCCAACTACCCCTCCTGCTACCACTAGTAATGTAATTGCCCAGGGGAGGTGGCGGTCCCAGGGAAAACGGGGGGGTCGAGCAGCCCTCCTGCACTCACAGTATTCTGTGTCTGGAGGAGGTGGCATTCCCGGGTGCTTAAGAAAAGCCTATGACAGTTGCCCCATAATCCCCCTCCTTGATTACCCTCATGCCTCCAGGATTTGGCCCACCCAGGGACTTTAGAAGTCCACAGCAAAATTAAAAATTAAACTTTTAATCACTGGTGGGGTTCCTGTGGTACCCCCCCACAATATCTGGGGGGGTCAAGGTATTCCTCTTTTCTTTATTTTTTACTTTTTTTGTAGGACTCCACTTCAAGCCGAGTACCACGATGGCTGCCAACACTTCCTGGTTGAAGTATTGACAACCAATCAAATTTTATTAGGGTTTGCGAGTCCACTGCAAGGACTCATGTCCCCAGAGATCTATATTTTTAAATTTATCTGAAACTACTGAACGGATTTTCACCAAATCAGAAAAAGCACTGGACCATCTAGCTTTCTGCCAAATTTGGTGCAATTCCGTTCAGCAGTTTGGGCTGTAGTCATGTTTAAAAAATGAAAACCCCCCACAGACATAACATGGGAGAAAACGCATTTTGGGCCCCCCTTTTTCTCAACCCTGCTTGATGAATCTCACAAAACTTGCAGCAGCTGAACCAAAAAGGGAAGTTTCGTGAAAATTTCATGAAGATTCGTCAAGTGGCGCCAAAGGTTTTGGCAAAACAAAAAATGCTTTTCCATGGAAACTTTGGTCCTAACTATAACTACATACTGGGGACCGGCAGTAAGTTATATATATATATATATATATATATATATACATTCACTGAAAAAAACACAGGTTTCAGGGACGTTATAGTTAGGCTGACATTTCACTCGTGCAAAACCCGAGAAATGTAGCTGTTATAGTTAGCTTAGCTAACTATAACTTGCGCACCCGCAGTGCACTGCTGATGATATCACATATTACATCGCACATGACATGATCAGTGACATCACTGATGACATCACTGATGACATCTCAAATGACATCACTGATGACATCATAATCTCTGATGCACCTAATCACACCCCAATATAACCATTCATACACCCACTCGAAATTTCAGACTTCCATTCCTGAAACCATTGACACACCAATACTAGTACGTACATACCCACTCAACGATTCATAGGTCTAAATACACATCCACTCACTCACCCATACAGGCACTCTTACAGCCAGTCACTCACCAATACAGCTGCTCATATATCCACTCATACACCCATACAGCCACTCATACACCGTCAGTCACCGATAGAGCTACTCACAAACCTACTCACTCACCCAAACACTCAATCACACAGCCACTTACTCACCCATATAAAAACACACACACACTCACTACTCATACAGATACTAACAAATACTTACTCTCCTATACAGTTGCTGACAGAAGCACACACTCACCCATACAGCCACTCTCACAATCACTCACTCACACATACAGTCACTTATATACTGCATTACTCATATATACTGCCTTTCACATATGCAGTTACTCACCCATATACCACTGAGACATCCATTCACTCACTGACACAGCCATACGCACACTCACTCACCTATACAGTCCCTCACAGATGCACACATGAACCCATACACCCAGGGATTTAACCACTCATACACCCCCTCACCGACCCACAGAGGCACTCAGCCACCCATACAGGTACTCAGACAACTAATCAATAACCCATATAGACACTCATGTACCTACTCACCAACCCATGCAGTCACTTACACACCAACTGACAGACTGATGCACACATTCACACAGATTAGTCACTCACCCATACATTCACTAAGACACATTTAATCACCCACTTATAAATCACTCACGCACCCACTAAATCATCCATACAGACACTCATACACCCACTCATTCTTCAATGCACCTTAGCGCATATATATATATATATATATATATATATATATATATATATATATATATATATATATATATATATATATATATATATATATATATATATATATATATATATATCCAACCAAAACAGTTGCCTGCGATGGAGGGGCCCACACAGGTAAAGATTTGCTCAAACATCTTTAATGGATGTTGCAGCATGGGTAACAAAAGATAATGCCACACTTTAAAATGCAAAGTCCAGCCCGACGCATTTCGTGCTTCCAAGCACTTCCTCATGGGCTATGGGCTTGAGAACTACGGGAGGGTGACAGCAGTTTTTCCAGCACCTGTATTTATCATAGTCCCTGCCCCAATGGGCGTGGCCACTACCGTGGCCTGTTGGTATTCGTAGTGCCTTCGTATTCCTCTTGTGAGTCGCCATGCCCACACATAGTAAATATGTTCAATTAATCCCAAGTGGGTTGCGGTGCACCATTCCGACCATACACCAGCATCTTGCTACCTCCATTTGCAGCTGCTGTCCCTCTTGCTGCCACGCTGGTTAGCGTAACAGCGGGGCTGCTTTCGTTGCAGCGGGCCTCCCTCCGCGCTCAGGCTTAGCCACTCCAAATCCAACAAAAACAGAGTTGCCTGCGATGGAGGGGCCCACACTGGTAAAGATTTGCTCACACATCTTTAATGGAGGTTGCAGCGTGGGTAACAAAAGATAATGCCACACTTTAAAATGCAAAGTCCAGCCCAACGCGTTTCGTGCTTCCAAGCAATTCTTCATGGGCTATGGACTTGAGAACTACGGGAGGGCGACGGCAGTTTTTCAAGCATGTGTATTTTATCATAGTCCCCACCCCAATGGGCGTGGCCACTACCGTGGCCTGTTGGTATTTGTAGTGCCTGCGTATTCCTCTCGTGAGTCGCCGTGCCCACACATAGTAAATATGTTCAGTTAATCCCAAGTGGCTTGCGGTGCACCATCCCGACCAAACACCGGCACCTTGCTACCTCCATTTGCAGCTCCTGTCCCTCTTGCTGCCATGCTGGTTAGCGTAACAGTGGGGCTGCTTTCGTTGCAGCAAGGCTCCCTCCGTGGCTCAGGCTTACCCGCTCCAAATCCAGCCAAAACAGTGTTGCCTGCGATGGAGGGGCCCACACGGGTAAAGATTTGCTCACACATCTTTAATGGAGGTTGCAGCATGGGTAACAAAGGATAATGCAACACTTTAAAATGCAAAGTCCTGCCCGACGCGTTTTGTGCTTCCAAGCACTTCCTCATGGGCTATGGGCTTGAGAACTACGGGAGGGTGATGGCAGTTTTTCCAGCACCTGTATTTCATCATAGTCCCTGCCCCAATGGGCGTGGCCACTACCGTGGCCTGTTGGTATTCCTAGTGCCTTTGTATTCCTCTCGTGACTTATATACTGCATTACTCATATATACTGCCTTTCACATATGCAGTTACTCACCCATATACCACTGAGACATCCATTCACTCACCGACACAGCCATACGCACACTCACTCACCTATACAGTCCCTCACAGATGCACTCATGAACCCATACACCCAGGGATTTAACCACTCATACATCCATGCACGGAGTCACACACCCCCTCACCCACCCACACAGACACTCAGCCACCCATACAGGTACTCAGACAACTAATCAATAACCCATATAGACACTCATGTACCTACTCACCAACCCATGCAGCCACTTACACATCAACTGACAGACTGATGCACACATTCACACAGATTAGTCACTCACCCATACATTCACTAAGACACATTTAATCACCCACTTATAAATCACTCACGCACCCACTAAATCATCCATACAGACACTCATACACCCACTCATTCTTCAATACACCTTGGGGCATATATATATATATATATATATATATATATATATATATATATATCAAACAATCTCCGCTCTCCTCCACAGTCTCCTTGAAGAACCAGAGCCCGGACCACCAAATTGTGCAGAAAGTGAATTTATTTTTTGCTTTCACAACCTGCAGCGTTTCGACCCCGTGGGGCCTTGATCACATGACGTGCCTCACAGTAGGAGTAAGGATTTTAAACCATTTTTTGAAACTTATTTAAAGTGACAAGTGCCTTAGTATGTAGGGCTCCATTAACATAGAAGAAATACTATTCATTGGTAGCCATAGGCTGAAGGTTACATTTACGTCCAGGTTTAAATACCATAAAATGTAATTCTTATATTAAGAAGACTGTAACAACATAGGGGCCGATTCCGAATCAGGCCGGAAATCTCCCCGACCGAGCCGGACCCGGAGAGATTTCCGACCGAATCGGACTCTAGCAGTCCGACCGAACGAGTACGATGCGCACGTATGCTATCGGACTCGATTCGGTTGGACTCCCATTGAAGTCAATGGGAGCCAGTCGTACGACGCGTACACGGGCTCCCATTGACTCAATGGGCACGACGCGAACAAGGGCGCCCCCTACAGCGTGTTCGTGTCGATGCGGGTTGCGCCATACATGCACGTGTAGGGGGGACCCATGGGTCCCCCCTGTGTACGACTCGCGCGGCTACGCTTCCAGGGGGGTCCGACACGGACCCCCAAAGTGCGGCTCCGACAGCTCCTTGGAGCCGGACTGCGCGAGTCGGTCGGAGCGGTCGAGGTGCGCATCGTACTTACCCGGCCGGGGAACGTCTCCATTGCGCGGTGCGCATCGTCCCCGTGCGAGTCGGTTGGAGTGATCGGGTCCTGCGAACGAGTCGGTCGGAGATTTCGCGAGCGCACGCATCGTACTCGCTCGCCCGGACGCACATACGAATCGGTCGGGAAATAGGGCTCCGAATCGGATCCGGTTAAGCCGAATCCGATTCGGTGCCCTACCGGCCGAGATCGGAATCAACCCCATAGACTTGAATAAAAGTTGTCAAAATTGCTATTCATTTTTTTTTTTTATTTGTAACGTGTTTTCTTTTTTTTTTTAAGTATAACAATGTTATCTTTCCTAGAGTAGCTACCCAACATATATTGAAGCAACAAATAAGGTTGTAGGCATAAAGGTACGGGAAACATCGGTTACATCGCGGTGTTTACACCGCAATACCTTTACATCGCGGGTATAACAACGCAAGTCATTCAATGACTTGCGCTGGATGATGCTCTAAGCTAAGGAATAGTATGATTTACTATTCCAACACCTTCCCTACTGTAACGTAGGCTGGAGTTGGAATAGTAAATCATACTATTCCTAAGTCCAGCGCCCTCCAACGCAAGTCGTTGTAACGACATGCGTTGTAATGCCTGCGTTGTAAAGGTATCGCGGTGTAAACACCGCGATGTAACGTCGTATATTCAAAGGTACAGTTCACAGAATATATATACATACCTAAGTATTGTTGTATATAAAAAGAATATTTGGTTAAAATTGAATCATGGTATAAATACCTAAAAACCCCAATGCGGGTTTTGACAGTAAAAACCATAAATATTTGTCAATTGCTAAAACCTATTGTCAGCAATGAAGAACTGACCCCCTTTGGAACTTTAGAATATTCAACAAAGTGCTAGTGCAAATACATTTTATACAACTGTAAACAACTGACTATGTAAGCCTTACATTTTGAAAGGAAAGTGCTAGTGCATAAGTTACTTGAAACAAAGTGCTCTGTGCATATTTCACCTCCATGTTAAAAAAGCTAAAAACATCTTATAGAACTGTGATGGTAGTTACTGGGGGCATGGTGCTGTCTTATTTCATTGTACTGTTCTGGATAGTGGGGACCTGTAGTTGTTGTCTTGGCCACTCAACGACTAAAGGCATGTATATAAATCCTCAGTGGCGTTTAGGCCTCGTGGCTGCTTGGAGTCTAACTCCAAAATGTACTGTGTTTCCAGTCTCCTGAGTGCCTTTTCTCTGTTTCCCCCTCTTTTGTTTGGTGGTATAGAATCAATTAAAAAGTATTTTAGGTCCTGTGGGTCTGCCCTGTGTTGATCATTAAAATGGCGTGCCACAGGGTAGGCTTGGTCCCGGTTTTTGATGGCTCTAATGTGCTAGAGTATCCTCTTGTGTCCTTGGAGAATAGTGCTCCCTACATAGCGTAGGCCACAAGGGCACATCCATACAGACACTCATACACCCACTCATTCTTCAATACACCTTGGCGCATATATATATATATCCAACCAAACTCCTGCTCCACACTGGAAGAAAGCACGCACTCAGGACTGCAGGTATAAGGCTTCTTTATTACCTTGGGTCACCCTCGACCCCACGACTGGAGAGACGCGTTTCGGCTGTCAAGCAGCCTTTCTCAACCTGGCTAGCGCCATGTTAATACAGGTTTTTATAGCCCTACCCACACATAGGCAAACATAGACATAGAAGAAAGTTGTTCCATCATGCCTAATCACATTGTTAATACATCACAGCCCTCCAACAGCACCAGAACTTAAATGGCAATAAAATATGGCAAATGAAATATGTCATCACTAAAAGAACATATAAACAACCTAATGCAACTAAATAGTAAACATATAAATGCATAATGCATATGTTACCACACAATGCCATAAATGATGCTTGTGAGTTGCAAGTGAAGCATATGGAAAATAAATTATTTTTATAGTGTGCCAGAGTTGAGGGCGAAAAAATGTTGAAAAACCAAAGTATGTTCATATATATTGTTGGAATATGGCGCCAGCCCCCTCAGGGAAAAATTACCCCGATATGATAAAACACAATATACATGCCATATTTACAAATAAAAAATGATAAAAGCGTGCTGTGTGACACCATCAAAAAGGCATTCAAAAGAGACAGTATTGACCTGTTTAAACTATACAGTAGGACCAAAGCTGAGGTTCATCTAATTGGCATCACACCGCTGACTAAGTTGGGGCAACAAGGCATTCATCTAATGCGCAACTACTGACACATAATGTGTGCTATACGGACTTCAATATCATCCACCACGCTGTCATCAGTATCCCCGAAGGGACTACAGGTCCCATAATGCCCCTTGTCCAGCCGTGCAAATACCTAAATCAGTAGACAAATTAATTACATGGAAAAAGCTTTGTAATACGAGACTCGCAAAGTTGTCATAGTTCCAGTCTGGAATGTTTCCAATTTGGGAGCAAGGATAATCTCTCCACTTCTCAACTGGCAACGTAATTGTTTCCTGAATTTCATGTGTCCGAAACCGGAAAAGCCATGTAGAATGAAAAGGCAAATCCAACGTCCCAGCTTCATGTTCAAACTGTCACAATGTCTCGAATTAAAAAGCAGCAAAGAATATAACATAATAAAGGGCAAAACGTGGGGTATATATATGTATAGATATATATATAACATTCTTAAACTTTTTAGAAACACTCAGTCACTGGTTAATGTCATCAGGGATGTCATTTGAGATGTCATCAGTGATGTCACTGACCATGTCATCAGTGATGTAATATGTGACGTCATCAGCACTGTACTGCGGGGGCGCGAGTTATAGTTAGCTCAGCCCGGGCCCGACGTATTTTTTTTTAAATGAAACAGAAAGGGAGAGGAGCCGCGTGCCCCCCTCCTGTGGCCGATATATGCCCCAGGGACCCCATCCCCTGAGGCCCAGCCATTTTTGTTTTTGTTTTTTTATTTTTTTAATGGAGGGGGGCCGAGCAGCCACCCTCCCCAGGCCAATTTTGACCCTGTGAACCCCATCCCCAGGGGCCCGCCCATTTTTTTTTTTTAAATAAAAAAAGGTAGAGGGGTTTAGTGCCCTCCTTCCAGGGCCATTTTTGGCCCCAGGGACACCATCCCCCAGGGCTTGGCCTCTCGTTGGGGACCATGGGGGGAGCCCCAAAGCCCCTGCGGTCCCTGTCGGCTCCCCGCCTCCTGTGGAAGCCAGCATTGCTTTTGGGCAGAGGGAGTTGCTAACATGCAGCTCCCTCTGCCGAAAAGCAATTCTGCTTTGCTTCATGGAAGCGAGAGCATATTTTCTGCTCTCGCTTCCATGAAGCGCATCAGAGTTTGATATGGCATGGCGGGTGGATTTCTCTTTGGTGGTTTTATACATATATATATTTATATATGTTCAGTAGTTTTCAAGAAATAAGCATTTAAAAAACACTTCAGTGAGCTTGAAATGGTTAAAAAATTATAGCTCTCCGGACAATTAGTCTACAAACTTAGATGCATCAATCAATCAATCAGGGTTTATAAAGTGCAGCTATTCATCCGTGAGGGTCTCAATGCACTGGGGGCTGGGGGGTCTGCTGATATGTCTGGGTGCTGGGGTTCAGTCAAAGAGCCAGGTCTTGACATCCGTCCTGAATTTGATGGAGAGTAAGGGTGCTCCAGATCTTGGCGGCGAGGTAGGAGAAGGATCTTCCTCCGGCTCAAGTCTTGTGGATCCATGGGATGGTGGCCAGGAACATGTGAGCGGAGCGGAGGTGTCTGGCGGGTACGTAGAATGAGAGATGGTGGTTCAGACATGCTGGTCCTGCATCATGGAGGCCTTTGTATGTATGGATATTCTGCAGATCAAAATAACAAAATAAACAAATCAGATTGGATGAGGAAGCTTTTTCTCCTGTCATCAGGTTTGTATCAGTCGACTGATAGCCAGGTCTTCAGACCTGAAGCTCTCTGATTGACTGGCAGGGGCTTGAATAAAAATGCTGCAGCCACCATTACAGGGCTCGGGACTCAGTCCCCATGTAATGAAAATTAAAAATGATGGAGCCATAAGGGGGCAGGAGGAACATCCACTGGACCGTGGTTCAGGTGCGGAAGCTCCAATAGGAGCCTTGTGGTACAAAACAGTTTAAAAATATGATTATCACATTAGGGTTTAGGGATCTCAGCATGGCCAGTTGAAGCATATAAACCCTGGACAAGGGTCTGCAAATCCATGCAAAGGGTCTTGAATCCTTTTTGGAATCCCCTTTGCATGTGTTTGCAGACCCAGAATTGTGAACACAAACCCTGCGGAGGTTAAACAAGGGAATATGAGTCAACAAGTTGTTTCACAAACCCAGAGGCATATGCTGCAGATCCCTAAATCATTTAAAAATATATATATATTGATACCCAAAGGTTTGCCATATTCACCAATTATCGACGCATTGTTCCGGTCCGAAGTCATGGTAATACTGCACAGTATATGTCTTGGAAGAGTTTTCCTCTGCTCAGGTAAAATGAAGAACTGGGCAGAGCTGATATCACATTTAATGATCTAGAGTTTTTCAATTGCAAAGTAAGTTGTACCTACATTGCACATATTTAGACAATCGAGTCATCATGCAATGGGCCCAATTTTACACTCTTTCACAGAATTAAACACATCCAGAATGAATTGACTGTCAACAAAACTTCCATTCACAAAATACACCTTTGTTACTCCCAACCAGCAAAACAAACATGGTACATTGGTACCTAAATTGTCACTTGAGCATTATATTAAGTGATATGATGAGTGCAATGTTAAAACTACTAGTTTTGAGTATTTATTCAATACACTAGAAAACAACAAGTTCAAATCTCAGCAATCTACTCTAGCAAGTTGATCCAGCGCTATATTAGCCAACAGCATTCATACACCATATACTCACTTGGGCCCATACATTCACACTACACTAATACTTACGCTGGGTGTCAGATGTACTCTTTTATCAAAGTCCCTGCTACCAATTACCTTCTGATTGAAGAGTAATGACTTACCAATGGATCCTTTGCTAATTGGGAAGTTTAAAATGAGTGACATTCATTATAGTACATTATCCTGAAATAATCACTGAGTCAGGAAGTTTTAAAATGTTTATCTAAAGTTTTAGCAGAGTAAAATACAGAAAACACGGTACTTGATTGAAATACCCAAGAAAAAGCATAGAAATGATTTTGCTAATAAATGACGGTGTTTAAAGAAGAGGAGAAGATAGAGACAGCAGCGCAACTAAAGGTTGCAGTATAGTTACCTAAAATGCGAGAACCAAGCCCCTTAGCCAAGGAGTTGGAAAAGATAGGACCCAGGAAGGATGAAGAGCAAAGACTTCTTCCAGGATCAGGACAGGACCGGTGACCTCTCTACAACGACGCCTGCGCCATTCCCCTCTCTGATACTCGACTTCTCTCGATTCTTCCGTCTAATGGACTCCGCCGCCCCCTCCTCAGGACCTCTTCTGGACAGGAATTCAGTCAGCAACCGATCAGCTGGGCAGTCTGGAGTTGAGAGCGCTCTGGCAGTATGGACGCCTGTTCTTCGTGAACGCATGCTCTGACTAATTTACTAATGCTATATTCTATTATACCCTTCTACGCCCATGTACCTCCCCTTAATGTTGCTAAAATATGGGACCACTACTTCTGATTGGACAGGGACAGGGGGTTGATTCTCGCACCATGTCAATTTTGGCCTAAATTGTGAAGCCTATTGTCTTTACGTTCCCGCCCCTTCAAATTAATATATTAGCTTTATTTCCCACCCGTCTCACGACAAATGTTATACATTTTACAGGGGAAAAGTAACAATTTGTCCGCCAGAAACATTGGGTACATCATCTTCGGCCAATAGGTTGTGGCCTTGGGAGACGTCCAAGTTGACTTCACTTGGCAGGCATACAGGACACATGCGCAGAACCCTCTGTCTCTCGAGTTTCAAGACACCATCCCAGGCCCAAGTTTACGAATTACTAAAAGTGCAAGAAGAAAATATTAAAATCACAAATAAAAGGTTTCACTGTATACCCACTTTCCCTACTCTATTCCCATTTAATCATAATACTATCCTGCATTAGTAGCGTTAAGAAAACGACAATTTAATAATGACATGAGAGCAAGCTTAAGCATGTGAAAACATGTAGCGGCCATTTTAATGCCCACTGCGCAGAAGCAGAAGTTTCCCACCAAGCAAAGAAAGACGTCACACCATGTGATCAGGTTGCGACATGCGCATTTAGGTTCCCGCGCTTTAGCGGCCATCTTGATTTATAGACAAGCGTTATTCATTAGTAAAACACATAGGCAAGCGTCTATCCCTTTTGTGTTTGTGAATGCAAAGATTAGTATGACAGTACAAGTTTAATAAATTAATACTATGAGGAGGATTGCATACAAGCAAGTTTCATTTTTGAAACCTTGCTCCATCAAAGTCAAAAGAATGCTCAAGAAGACTGCAAGCCCCAAACTCTCCAGCAACTAACACAGTGTCAACTAATACACAGGAGAAACGTGGTTCTATTATGAAATAGAAATATCAACATCCACAATCCTTCATCATTTGCAAAGAAATTAGAAAGTTCGTAATGCACCACTATTATCATAGGCCAGTGCCGTAAACACGCAGCATAACAACACATTATGTAGCACCACACACAACCAGGACAGTGTCAACTATCATCAAGATGTCTATGTTCCGCTCTCAAATGCCTTTAAAGAACAACTGAATTCCACAGCATGTATACTATAACCTAATATTAAATTTAAGGTTTGAAAGTATAGCCAAACTGGCTGTAAAAACAAATGTATTATTTTTACATAAGAAAATCCACAACCTGTATGTACATCACAACAAGCAACTCTGCCAATAAAACAGAATGGACTAAATGCACTCGCCCAGTACCATGGTGTCACGCAACGAACAGAGGGGCATATTAGCAAGACCCACGTTAAAATTATCGCCGTTTTAGCGGCAGGAAACTGCCGCTAAAACGGCGATAATGGGCTTGCTAATATGCGTTATAGAATTCCAATAGAAGCCCAGGTTAGATGTCCTGCACATCTAACCTGGGCTTCTATTGAATTCTATAACGCATATTATCAAGCCTATTATCGCCGCTTTAGCGGCAGTTTCCTGCCGCTAAAACGGCGATAATTTTAACGTGGGTCTTGCTAATATGCCCCAGAGTTACCAGAACCATACTAATGGAAATATAGCTTTTCAAAAGTAAACAAGTGTCGTAAAGGCTCCAACTTTTTCAAGAAAGCTCCCATACACATTACATTACACAACTTGCACCACGGAACACTGCTCCTTTTTACAAAAGCATCAAGGGTGCAAGTGTATTCGTTCTGATTTTTCTTTTGCACCACTACAAAATGTCCATAATAAAGCCTAAGATGGCCACACAAGCTTTTAAAATATGCATGCAAATATTTGAATATACAGTTTTATAAACCCAAATCTAGCTACAAAGAGCTGAGCACTGTACAATAATGACAAAGTTATAGAGGGAGAGGGGAAATTGGATCTGAAATGGGGAGATGGGGTAAGGAGCGAGGTTACAGTAGTAGGAAGAATGATGTGAGCTGTATGATACTGAAGAAAGTGGGTGCGGTGGTGGCCGGGACATTATGCAGTGACACACTCCTATTTGAAGAGTGGAGTATTGAGATTCTTGCAGATTTTAAGTGCATACTGTGAGAACGTGTAGTGTTTTGTCTTATTTTACTTTCACCTAATCCTGGATTTGAGTCACTTGTGGCCCTTTGAAAGTCTTTACCGTGGACACGAGGTCAGATGGAGTACCACAGTCCACAGCCTTGTAGATTATGCAGCAGGTGCAAAAGATGTATTTGAGAATCGGCATACTTTGTCAAATTTCTAAAGACCTTTGATGAAGGCTGCTGACGCATGAATGATGCTTTTCATGGGAGTTAATGGATTTCAGAAATTGCTAATAATAAATCATAGCTTTCATTAAAGTGAGATGGGGGTCTCGTGGTTGTACAGCTTTTCTGGATCGGTCATCTACCAGAGCAGGTTGCATTCTGAAGAGCATGCATAAGTACTTCTATGTCCTTATGTTATTTTATGCATGTGTGTTTTGGATCTAAGCTTTGTGTAGTGAGTTTATTGGTCACCACCTATGAGTCGTGGAATGAAAATATCCAGGTTAACCAAGTCAACCTTTTCTCTACCAGAGGAAACGCCTCATTGGTGGGATTCAGTTTAAAGTAGGTACTGATCATCCAGGTATGATTGGTGGCAAAAAGGTTCTTCAGCTTGTTGATGTTGTTATCAGATGCAACCCTCAGGAAGGTCATTTGTGTACTGTTGTACTTTAACTGCCATGTCAATAGTAGGGATCCCATGTCCCCCATGTATACATTTAGGATCATTGTTAATAGTCTTAAGTTTTGGAGTACAACACAACACAGAGATCAGTTCTGACCTTAGGGAGCCCCTATGGACCAATTGAATTTTATTTGTCAGATACATATTCAACCATTGCAAGACAGTGCTGTTGAATCCTATTAGCAGTACAAGGATTTTGAGCAAGGCTTCTCAACCTCTGTACCTACTAAAGCATGTACACCACACATGTCCAGTGTGCCATCTCAATGTTTCATATATGTCTCACTGCTAGAGGCCAAGTCTTATGCATTGCAACCTCAAGTGAACCCTCAACTCTTTCTCGCCTTGCCTAGAGCTATGTGAAGAATCCAGTCCATCTTCATAGACACCACCACAACAGCATTAAAGGCCAACATGCTAGCAATGTGTCAGCTGTTTATATACACTCATTACCACCCAAGGCATGTCTCCCTCTTGCAATTCAAAATCTATTGCAAAGGTTTCTTCTGTACAGCTCCTTTCTGGGTAGATGCAGCAAAATACTAAGCATGATACCAGGTACTGGTAACATAACATAACATAACATAACATAACAAACTATTAAACATAACATAAAGAGCATAATATGATTTAACAAACTGAAGCTCAATGGAAAAATTGTATATTTTTGTTATGAAGCAGTATGATCCTTTCAGGCAGCGTACTGTGAACGGTGTCACTGTGGCGGGCGGGGGGGAGGGGTAGATACTTAGTACTAAACTTTCAAAAACTGTTGCAACACAGCGCGCGCTGCACTCCATCAATGGGAGAGGCCAGAAAAAAGGCAAATCTACTAAAATCTGGAGCTGCTTCTCTCTCCCCAGTGCAGATTCCCTTTTGGCTGCCCTGTGTGACTCACACACCCTTGCATCATTGTGCAAGGATGTGCGTGTGAAGTCTAGGATAGATTTTGTACTAGTGTGCGGTACAGTACAACATACATGGAAAGTTCGAAAAGCTTGGTGGAAAGAAAACGTTTCTCCAATATTACGCCTGCTTCGATGAGGTGTAAACTTTTAATACAAATCCTTAAGACTATCTACCAATGTTAGTACAGGTATTTTTTGCTCACACCCATGGGTAATTGCATAGGAACACCCTGCATATCACCTTTTGGAAACCTACTTGATTTAAACCTGACATAAAGTGTTAGTAGATAAGGCCCAAAATAAAAGCACCGAATCCTTACTTTCAGGAAAGTGTGAGATCTAAGCTGCAAACCAAGGGGCATATTAGCAAGACTGGCGATAAAATTATCGCCGTTTTAGCGGCAGGAAACTGCCGCTAAAACGGCGATAATTGGCTTGCTAATAAGCGTTATAGAATTCCAATAGAAGCCCAGGTTAGATGTCCTGCACATCTAACCTGGGCTTCTATTGGAATTCTATAACGCTTATTAGCAAGCCAATTATCGCCGTTTTAGCGGCAGTTTCCTACCGCTAAAACGGCGATAATTTTATCGCCAGTCTTGCTAATATGCCCCCAAGTTTTTCTGATCTTTTAAGCATCCTGGTTGGTTTGCATCTCTGATACACATGGTTGTGTTTTATTCTTCGTGCCTGTCAATCTTGAAGATCCTCGTACCAATTTTTACCTCCCACGACAGACATTTTTTGTCACTAAATATGTCTTTTACATATAAATGAATGCTACTTTTTTCTTTAACTAAGAATTATTATAAAGGTTTATGTCGTTATATGGAAAGACATGAAGTAAAGCTGCCCGTTTTCGTTGTGCCCCTCTATTTCCTACACAATTTATTACTCCCGGAGATCATGTCAATTATGTTTTTGCATCTGCGAAAGCTAATTTTAATAGAAAGATGAAAACTGCAATGTCAGAATCTTTTGTCTTTGCCTGTGGACAACTAAAAAAAAAAAAAACTTGCTATCGCGTTTGCTGCTGAACCCTTGAACAGGGCGCAGTGAAGAAGTTCTCACTGTACTGTCAATCAAGCAATGTTCAGCTTTAAGGAAAAGACACTTGACTAAGATATTTGCAGAAATTACAATTTCGAACTTCAGGGTATTCTGCGACCAATTTGTTTGGAGCAAGTTCATAAAATATGTCGATTTTGCAGGAGGTCAATGCTGATCTAGTTAATGACATATGCATATAAAAGAACCTCATTTAGTTAATGCAAGTGCACATGTTTGGAACACTATCTTAAGATACAGGCCCCATTAATTCCGATGGGACTGTTAATGGTAATTATATCTGTAATTACAGAACGGGATAAAGGGTATTAGAACAGGCCACTCCTAAAGAGCAATAAAACGTAAATCGTAAATTATAAGGAAAAGGTGGTAGTATTTTTTTCATGACAGTGTCGGATCAGTTGAGAAGCATAACTGTGACAGACATCTGTCTTCAGCTAAAAATACTGATAGGAGATGTGCCTGAACAGTTGTGACTCTGCAAACATCACCTGTGCATCCAAGTCGAGCCTGGGCGCTGAGAGGACTAGTTTATTCACTGCAGGGATTGGTGTTTGACTCCATGGTTACGTATTCAAAACCTTGTGGGTCGTCTCTGTAAAGTTGTGTAACATTAAACATCTGAGATCTGTCATTAGTGCTAAGTGACCCACTGGGAGCAAAAAAAGGGGCCTATTAAGTCCGTCCGCCACCCTAGCGGTGCTGGGACCGGCCGCCAGCGGTGCGGCGGTCCCACACCACCAATTTGGATGCGACCGCCACCCTGGCGGTCGCATCCCACATCTCTAACATTGCAGTGGGTGCTGCTGTAAGCAGCACCCGCCGCAATGCCAGAGAGGCATGTTGTGCATCGCCAAGCACAACATGACAGGCACCATGCGGTGCCTGCCACCTTGAGCATGGAAAGTAGGGGGGTACCATAGGTACCCCCCAAGTGCAGCCCCCCACTCCCACCACCACCATATTGTGCCCAGGAACAGCCCGGCCGGCAATCGTGACAACTGCCGAGCGGCGGACGGACTTTCCGTCCACCGCGGTACCCCCCGCCATAGTAATATGACGGGGGAAAATTATGTTGTGATGGCGGGTGGATCGCCACCGCCGGCCGGTCGGTGGCGATCCGCCCGCCATCATAATGACCCCCAAACACTCTAGAAAAACATATGTGATGCGTTTGCTATGCCAAAAAAAAGTCCTCTCATTTTTATAGGTGAGACTTTCACATTAGCCTCTTGGGATGCCTATGGCCAGGGATTCACATTTTTAGGCTAGCAGTTCAGATTAGCAACCTACTGCCTCACATCCAAAGTTCACTAATGGATGTGGTACAGCAGTTTGCCACGTCAGCCTGTAGTCACTAACAGTTGTCTTACCTCTAGCAGAAGCGGATTATCGATTAGGCAGGAGCCGATATCAAAGGAAGCTGCTTCTGAAACCTTCTGCCACTTAGGGGCCGATTCCGATTCGGGCCGGAAAACGTACCGACCGACTCGGTACGGGAATTTAGTCCGACCGACACGTACCGGCGCCGTCCGACCCGCGTAGTACGATGAAATGCATGTGAATCACGACCGACTCGTACGGAACACAAAACAAACGACCGACCCGGACGGAAACAAGCTATCCGGCCGGGAAACCACACGATTCGAACTGACCGACAAGCACCAGGAATCAACCCGAACGAAACGTACCCGCGAACTCCGACCCGCGCAGTACGATGCAATGCGTGCAAAACCAGAGCGACTCGCACGGAGCTCAAGCCGTACGACCGACACGCATACAAAAGCCAGCCGAAACAACACAAAACTCTGCGACCGACTCGTACGCCGCACATGAAACCTAGCTGAAACACAGCAGGAACGAGTCGGAGAAGATCGCACGAGACAACTGCAGCGCCCTACTCGGTCAGAAGAACGTCTCCTACATGCACAAAAAATACAAAGGAAAAAATACAAAAAAAAGGGCCAAACAAGCAATCACAAAGCCAATAAATACAGGGGGGGGAAATGGAACAAGGACACACCCCCAACTCCACCCATATAAAGGCCACAAATCCCTACCATGATCCTTTGCAAATTCCACTGACCTGCCAGCACAGAACACCATCAGACAGCAACTACAGACACACTCACAGCTCATCCATCACACAAGCCACACACCATTAGCACCTCAACAAATAGCACCCTCACACACACCCAGCAAAACCTACACTCACCCACCCTCACTTGCACACTCACACACACATCAATCACCACCACCACCCATCACCATGCCCCCAAAGAAGAATCCAAAGTTCCTAGATAGTGAATTGGAAGTCCTGGTAGACGAGATCCTGAGGGTAGAGCCACAGTTGTTTGGCACATTGGTCCAACAGACCCCCATGGCGCAGAAAACCAAGATGTGGGAGAGGATCGTCAACAGGGTGAACGCACAATCACCATGTTTGCGCACAAAGGAAGACATCCAGAACCGGTGGTATGATGTGCGCAGGAGGGTCAGGGACCTACTGAAGAAGGATTACCTCCTGAGTCAGCACACCGGTAGTGGCCCTCCTGCCAAACCAGTATACCTCAGGCCCTGGGAGGAGAAGGTGCGGGCCATCCTACCACCAGTGAGCGTATATGGACTAACAAACATCCCAGAGCCTGGTGAGTACACAACTAATATACACAATATGGTGTGACAATACACACACATCACTGTCAAGGGGATAGTCAAACCATGCACCCTTAGCAAATCCACAGCAACCAAAAGATAATCATCCCAAGATGTGAATGCTAGTCAGAAAAACACAATACCTGCCATCTCATAGTGACATGTAACTGTGTCATGACATGTACAAACCTAACAACAAATACAGCAAGGCAGTGGCACAAATATAACCAACAAACACAGTCAGATATTTTGCCAGCACTAGAACACCACCTCACAGGGAAGCTCACTGAAAGGAAGGAATTCTGTGTATGCTGGTGAAGTCAGTGTAGCCAATAGCATGATGGGAGTTGTAGTCACAGATATTGGTCACCCTCACAATTGGCCCATCAACACCACCCTGAACCATGCTCACATCACAGGGAGTGAAAAAGAACTGACAAGATGGCTGACACTGGGTACTGCTGTGGGGAGCACAAGCCCCTGCTGGGAACTGTGCACCAACCAAGTGCAGGACACCACTGACTGACATCCTGAAAGCCAACTTGCACTCCCTGCAATGGAAGCACGTTCCATGGTGGGATATCTGGCTGGGTGGGAAGGAGGACTGACAGCTCTGACCATAGTCACCAGCAGCTTTTCTCACACACCCCCTTAACACAAACTCCACACAACTCACCTGGGAGAATGCATTGCCTCACACTCTAATTAAATATCCCACAAAGAACTACCACACTGGGTTATGCTGTGTGAAGCACAGGGACACTTTTGGGACGTGTAGCCAAATAAATGCCAGGACAACACTGTCAGCCATCCTGTCAGCACAGGCATACTACCCCACAGGGAAGCAGAGTCAAAAGGAAGGAAGTATGGGCATGCTGGGAAGGGGGGTGTAGGCAATAGCATGATGGGAGTGGTAGTCACAGCTCAACATCCCCCACCCACATGGCCTAGCAAGCTAGCACTGAAGCATGCACACTTCACAGGGAGTGAAAAGCCACTTCAAAGATGTCTGACACTGGCCTCAGCTGTGGGGAGCACAAGGCCCTGCTGGGAACTGGGCACCAACAAACAACAGGACCACATCGTCAGCCATCTTGCCATTGCTGTCACACTCACACACAGTGAAGTCCACTCAAAAGGAAGGAAGTATGGGCATGCTGGGAAGGGGGGTGTAGGCCATAGCATGATGGGAGTTGGAGTCACAGATATTGGTCACCCTCACAATTGGCCCATCAACACCACTCTGAACCATGCTCACATCACAGGGAGTGGAAAACAACTGACAAGATGGCTGACACTGGGTACTGCTGTGGGGAGCACAAGGCCCTGCTGGGAACTGTGCAACAACCAACAGCAGGACACCACTGTCAGCCATCTTGCCATTGCTGTCACACTCACACACAGTGAAGTCGACTCAAAAGGAAGGAAGTATGGGCATGCTGGGAAGGGTGGTGTAGGCAATAGCATGATGGAAGTTGTAGTCACAGATATTGGTCACCCTCACAATTGGCCCATCAACACCACTCTGAACCATGCTCACATCACAGGGAGTGAAAAAGAACTGACAAGATGGCTGACACTGGGTACTGCTGTGTGGAGCACAAGCCCCTGCTGGGAACTGTGCACCAACCAAGTGCAGGACACCACTGACTGACATCCTGAAAGCCAACTTGCACTCCCTGCAATGGAAGCACGTTCCATGGTGGGATATCTGGCTGGGTGGGAAGGAGGACTCACAGCACTGACCATAGTTACAAGCAGTTCTCCTCACACACCCCCTCAACACTAACTCCCCATAACCCACCTGGGAGAATGCAATGCCTCACACTCTATTTGAAGATTCCACAAAGAACCACCACCCTGGGTTATGCTGTGTGAAGCACAGGGACACGCTTGGGACTTGTAGCCAAACAACCGCCAGGACAACACTGTCAGCCATCCTGTCAGCACAGGCACTCTACCCCACAGGGAAGCAGAGTCAAAAGGAAGGAAGTATGGGCATGCTGGGAAGGGGGGTGTAGGCAATAGCATGATGGGAGTGGTAGTCACAGCTCAACATCCCCCACCCACATGGCCCAGCAAGCTAGCACTGAAGCATGCACACCTCACAGGGAGTAAAAAGCCACATCAAAGATGTCTGACAATGGTGCTCTGTTGTGGGGAGTACCAGGCCCTGCTGGGACCTGTGCACCAACCAACAGCAGGACACCACTGAATGACATCCTGAGAGTCAACCTGAACACACTGTAAGGGTGGCATGCTTCATGGTGGGATAACTGGGCTGGGGGGAGAAGGAGGGCCGGATGTCCACCAAATACAACCAATGCTGGCCATGCACACACCTCAACATTCACATTGAAAAGCCTCAGGTTTGCAGGACAATGTGCTACACCAATATCAACCTCTTACTGTTACAACTTAGGACAATGCAATGTACAGGCCCGCATCCAGAGGTACAGTCACAACTGTCAGGTGTGTGAACCATTGATGCCTGTAGAAATATAACATACATTGTGTGTCTCTTCCAAAAACAGGTGATGATGGGGACACAACAGCAGGCGAGGAGGAGTCCCTGTCCCAGGCTCCGGGGGACACTGAGCTCACAGGTGTGGAACAGCCTCTGCACTCCTCGGATGGCGAAGACCTACCTGGCCCCTCCGGTGCGAGTCATCATGCAGCACCAGCAGGACCAACATCTGCACCCCCTGCACCCACCCCTCCAACAACTGCCAACACACAGACCACCCCTGCCGACACAGACAGACCAACGACCACCAATGACAACAGCACAGGGACCCTGGCCCAACGTCGAGCTACGGACAATGACCCCTGTAACAACCTCCAAGGGGGCCTAGGGTCACCTGGGCGTGCCACCGCAGGTCCCGCATGTGTCGCCAGGGGTGGTGGGAGGGGTGGTAGGCAGAGGTCGCTGTTTGCAGAGGGGTCTGGACTGCATGATGACCCACAACTGGCACGCATTGCTGATGCGTACCAGAATAGCACCGGAGAGGTCAGCCAGGTAGTGGGGATCCTCAAGGACATCCAACAGCAGCAGGCTGCCCATCATGCCCGCTTGGACTCACACATGTCCTGTGTGGAGACACACATGTCTCGCATGGAGTCCAAGTGGGACACATGGCAAGAACTGACAGCGGTGCATAGGGACATATTGACATGCCTCCGCCAGATTAGCACCAACATGGCCACACCTCCCTGTGTGCCCACAACATCTGGTGCTGCATCAACTGCAACTGCCACAGGGAGGGAGGAGGACTCTGGCGGAGAGTCCCCTGCACCGCAGCAGCCTGCACGTGAGGGTCCCCCCCCAAAGAAGAGGGGTCGTCCGAAGAAGGAAAACTGAGAGATTGATGGCCATGTACATCCCCCAGGAAGCCAACACCTGTTCTGGAAAGTCTCCTTTGTGTGCAAACTGTTCACCCTGTAGAATGCAACACAACTCTCCCACATGACATGGGGAGTCTAAGTTGTAAAATGTAAGTCCTTTTTTATATAGCGCAGCTACTCACCGTTACGGGTCTCAAGGCGCTGGGGGCCGTAGTGGAAATTAAGTGAGCTATTGCCGAGAGTCACATGGTGCTGAGCTGAGCTGCCGCCGGAGCCGGGGATCGAACGGTGAACCCTGTGCTCCGAAGTCAGCTGCCCTGGCCGCTGCACCACACCTCTCCACTAAGTTGGACTAATGTATCAGATGACTGTGGACTTCACTCAGGACATTTCTGCTACCAAGACTTCCAACTCATCTGGGAACTTCGGATCACAATCCCAATGTACAGCACCCACCATCCTGTGCACTATACTCACACATGTCTGTAAATAAAATCACTACTACACCATACTTGCCTCTGTTGTGATTCCAACGTGGTTACTATCATGGGGATGATGATCTGCTAAATTACACTGTGTATGCTAACTGCTACAGCAAGTACAACACCGTCATGTGAGTCAATGGTGACGTGACACATATGAGGGAGACACACCACTAGGGCTACACAACACAGAGACACCAGGGCCATCGGACTCTTCGCCTACACTGATGTTGCCAGGAAATACTGTGGAATGCACAGACACCACACCTATTCACAGTCTGTGTCAACTAGCCCACAGGTGCAGCAAGCAAATGTCAGTCAGATGTGTGACCACAGACAACGCACATCCCAAAGTGAAGCACAGGTTTATTACGCATTTGCAACATGTTGTTTCCACTACAAATGCAAGGTAATCCCACGTGGCTGTGGCGACAAAGTCAAAAAGTGCAGAAGATAGAAAGTCCAGGGGTGTGTGGCACATCACCTGTAGGGAAACGACTGCTGCCACCCTGAAAGCGGAATCATGGAGTCGGGGGATCCAAGTTGACCAAACAACTCTGTAAGCACCCTGTGAAGGTCAGACATGACACACAGTCAAAACCACTGAAGAACAGCACAGAACTGCAATTCTCATGCCCAATACATGTCACAAGATAACTACACAAAACCAAGTTAGCATGTCAACACTGTTGGGCAGTACAGACTACCTGCAAGAACACATCGCTGCACGCATCCAGTCAAGTAGCACATGGCCACACTCAAACAGCACCAGAGCACCACCCACACATATCATGCAAACTCACATCATTGACATGACATCTCTGGATACTCACATTCAGCTGAAGAAGTTGGTGATGAGCTGTGTGCGGACATCACCCTCATCATCATCATCATCACTGGCATCGTGGCCCAGGCCAGGATCCTCCACAGGTGGTGGACGTTGGTCATCGTCATCCAGGATGAGAGGAAACTCCTTCCGCACTGCCAGGTTGTGTAGCATGCAGCAGACGATGACAATCTTGCACACCTTTGCTGGGGCATATGGGAGGGCCCCTCCTGTCTTGTCCAGGCAGCGGAACCGGCTCTTTAGGAGACCAAAGGTCCGCTCGATCACTCTCCTGGTCCGACCATGTGCCTCATTGTAGCGCATCTGGACTGGTGTCACAGGGTTCCTGAGGGGTGTCAGCAACCACGGCATGTTGGGGTATCCGGAGTCACCTAGAGACAGACAATTGCACATTAGCTGAGTTGGAAAAGTGGGCGGAATACAACATAGCAGAACACACACAATGGTACAAAGTCAGTACACACCGACAAGCCAGGCACGCTGGTTTTGCATCTGTAACATCATCCTCGGGATGCGACTACTCCTCATCACGTAGGCATCGTGTGCAGAACCGGGGAAACTGGCACACACATGTGTGATGGTCATATCTGCAAGACATACCACCAGAGCATTGATCGAATGGTAATGTTTACGGTTCCGGTATGCCTGCTCATGCCCGGTTACTCACCGGTAATATTCATTACTCCGAGTCCTGGTCTTCCCGTCCCATTCCTTAACAGTGAGCAGCTAGTCTGCTCCACAGAAACCTACTACCTAGCAGAGCTTTTCGCACTTCCCCCAACATGGCGCCACCATCAGGTGAGGATAAAAGGGGGAAGTGCGTCACAGAACATCCTGAGAATACCAAAGAAAACCCAGAAAGGAAACAATCACCAAACACAAAACTCAGGGAGGGAGGGAAGGGCTCAGGAATGGGACGGGAAGACCAGGACTCGGAGTAATGAATATTACCGGTGAGTAACCGGGCATTACCTCCTCGTCCTGTCTTCCCGTCCCATTCCTTAACAGTGAGCCCATACCCAAGCACACGGTGATTGTAAGAAAACAGACCAGAAATGCGAAAAGCAGGTCCATTTAATCAACACAAAGCAGTACAAAACATAAACCATGTACAGCAGAACATGGGTGCCAAAGGCAGCCGAGCCCGCCATCCCCAACCGAAGGCGATAACGGGAAACAAAAGGATGGGGAGAAGCCCATGTGGCAGCAATACAAATGTCCCCCAAGGAGGCCCCATTGAACATGGCCCAGGAGGAGGAGACACCCCTGGTAGACCGACCCCGAACCGAAGAAAGGAGAGGACAGCGGGCGGACACGTAGGCCGAAACAACAGCACCCTTGACCCAACGAGACAAGGTAGACAAGGAAGGAGGAAGACCCCTCCCAGAGAGGCCGCAGGTGACAAACAAGGAATCAACCTTCCGGAAACCACCGGTCCGATCCAAAGAGATGCGGAGAGCCCACAGCACATCCAAAGAACAGAGGACCAACACCTCCGGGGAGGCAGGGTCCGGAAGAAAAACAGGTAGAACAAAAACCCCCGACAGGGAAAAGAGGACAAAAACCAGGGCAGAAAAATTTGACTGGGACGGAGAATGACCTCGGCAGCGTAGAAACGCAAAAAGGGGGGCGAAGTAATCAAAGCACCAAGCACACCAAACTCCGCCCAGAAGCAAGGGCCACCAGGAAAAGAACCTTAGCAGAAAGGAACGCAAGGTCCACCGAAACCAAAGGCTCGAAAGGTGGCCCGTCAAGGCCTGGAGAACCAGGGTAAGACCCCAGGCCGGCACAGGTGAGAGACAGGTCGCTGAATCAAGAAACCCCGCAAAAGGCGAGCCACTAACGGGGAGACAGAAGACACAGAGGAACCCCGAAAAGCAAGAACGGCAGCCCAAAGCGCACGGAGCGAAGAGACAGCGAGTCCCAGGACAAACCCATGCCGCAAGAAGTCCAGCACCCTCACAGCCTCACAGGAGGAAGAAGAGAGACCCTACCCAAGACACCAGGAGGAGAAGGTCGTCCAATGACGGTCGTAGGACTTCAAGGAGGAAGGGCGCCGAGACAACTGGATGCACTGGGCAACCCCAGCAGAGCAACCCTGACCCAACAAACTCAATCCCACAAGCGCCAAACCCCCAGCCGGAGGCGGCGTAGGGAGGCAACCCTGAGAAGAGGAGCCCGCAGAGGGGAGGGACACAGTGCGGACCGCCAAAGGGGGCATACTGACAAGGACAGAAGCAGGGGAAACCAAGGCCGACGGGACCACTGCGGCACAACCAGAAGAACCTCCGCCCGGTCCAACCGAAACCACCGGAGGACCCGGGGAATCAAAGCAAACGGAGGGAAGGCAAACAGGAGCCCCAGCGACCACGGAACAGAGAAAGCGTCGATCGCCCAGGCCAACCGGGAGGGAACGAGGCCGCAAACCCTAGGCAGAAGGGCAGAGTCCTCCGAGGCAAAAAGATCCAGCCAGGGAAGGCGGAACCGGAGGACAATCAGATCGAACAGAGCCGGGGACAGACACAGCCACAGAGGAAGGGAACACTCCTCTCGGAGAGTCTGCAGGCCCAATCTCCGTCCCCGGAAGATACACAGCCGCCAGAGATACCGGTCGGCCCAAAGACCGAACACCCTGGAAAGGAGAAACAAAGACCAGCACATGCCCCCAAGGCGATTGACAGAAGCCCGAACAACCAGGCAGTCGGTCCGAACCGAGACAGCATGGCCCAGAAGGAGAGGCGCAAACCACTGAAGAGCCAACCAAACCACCCGTAACTCCTTCCAGTTCGAGGACAGGAGAGACCCGAAACAGGACCACTGACCCGAGCCTCGGAAGCACCCAGGACCGCACTCCATGGACAACACAACCACAGTCCGAGGAGGAATAAGGTGGAACCCCCGGGAAAGAGACGGAGGGGACAACCACCACTGGAGAGCATCCCGAATCCCCGGAGTGACGGGAACCAGGGCACCTTAGACCAGAGAGGCAGGATCCCAATGTGACAGGACATGAAGCAGGAGGGGATACAAATGCAGCCGGGTCCAAGGGAGGAGAGGCAGAGTGGAAGCCAACACCCCTGACTCCGCAACCAGAGATGGGCAGACACCCGGGACTGGGACAGAACCCAAGAAAGGTGACGGAACAAAGTCAGCTGGCGCTCCTGGGAGAGGAACACCATCCCCAGAACCATGAGGAACAGAGCACCCAGGAACCCCAGAGTCTGGGAGGGCAGCAGGGAGGACTCCCGGTGATTGACGAGGAACCAAAGGACCCCAGAAGACGACACACCCGGTCCACATCCGACAGATGCAGACCTCTGGAATGGAGAACACTCACCAGAGGGGCCAAGAGCTGCGTGCAAACCCATGGCGCCGAGGAAAGGCCGAAAGGAAGCACCCGGAACCGGAAGTGCCGGGAACCAACCGTAAACCGGAGAAACCGCTGATCCGCAGGACGGACCGGGACGTGCAGAAAAGCAGCCATCAGGACCAGGGACGCCAGGAAGCCCCCAGGAAGCACCAGAGGCAGGAAGGACAACAAAGTCACCATCATGAACGTACGGCGGGGGACGAAGAGAACGACCCACACCAGATCCAAGACAGGGCGCAGATCCGAAGCATCGTACCCGGAGACCAGGAAGAGAATCGAAGAACAACCCATGCCCCTCCCCAGAAGAGGAATCTCCATGATAGCCGCCTACTCCAACAGGAGGCGCACACCGACCAGCAAAGCCTCCCGCCGTAGAGGAGGACGGGGCAGGGGGACACCCGGAAGACCAGGGGGGGAAGGAGAGGAGAACACGATCCGATAACCCCCGGACACAGTCTGCACCGCCCAGGCATCCGGAACCGCTAACCACTGGGGCAGGAAACAACGATGGCGACCCCCAACCGGAAAAAGCAGACAGTCACTGCGCAGAGGCAGGAGCGGGGGCAGCACCACCGGCAGGGGCACGGGACTAGGCACCTCCAGGGGCCCCCGGCCACGACCCCTGCCACGAAAGGGCAGCAAAGCACCCCGAGCAGAAGGCCCCAAGGCACGGCAGGAGCCAAACCCACGCCCCCGAGAAGGAGGGTGGACAGGAGCCACAATCTCGCGGCTCCCTGCCGACAGCACGATCATGTCCACCAGTGGAGGCCCGAACACCCGGGACAAAGGGCAATTTAAGCAGGACCGACTACTGAGAAGACCCAGCCTTCCAGGAACGCATCCAGATAGGACGCCTCGCAGCAAACGAAGCACCAGAAGCAGCCGCAGCGGCACACAGTGTCAAACGAAACGTCAGACAAGCAGCGCACCTGCAACTCCAGGAGGGCCAAGAGAGAGGAGGCATCCTCTCCATCCCGCAAAATAATAGCCAGGGCCTGGAAATCTGACAGAAGGGAACGGACCATGTAAGTGGAACAGGCCGTCGCCGGAAAGAAAAGTGGGAAACAGCATAGGAACGCTTCACCGCCCCCTCAACATGCGTATCCACAGTGCCAGAAGGAAGGGTGTCGTCAGACAAAACCAAACCCTGCGAGGAAAGGTCAGCCATCAAAACGCCAACCAGGACGGATAGGGGGAACTCAGCAGCAAACCCCTCCAGAGGAGAACGCTTAGACAAAAAGCGAGGAAAGGCAGACTCGTCCACCTCTCACCAATCACGAACCAGCTGCGTACACCCCAAAGCATCCCACACATGGATGAACAAGTCAGAGAGCTCCGCACCCTGAACAAAGCTGCCATACACACACCCCTCACCATCAGGGCCCACCCCGTCAAAAGGAGCGTCAGGTGCATCTACAGACCCTTGGCAGGAGGGCCAACAGCCTCCCGAGCCCGGAAGGCAGCAGCAACCGCTACAATAAGAAGCAGGCGCAAGGAATCCAGAGGAGGTGCGGAAGAAGAGGCACCCTGTGCCATGGCAGCAACGCAAGAGAGGATGAAACAAAACGGCCACAGAGGACGGGAACCAAGAAAAAGAGACCCGCCTCGAAAGGCACGAAGTCCCGAGGCCCCGTCCTCACACGGGACCAGGAAAAGGGGGAGGACGCTAAAAAAGCGGCCGGCCGCCCAAAGAAATCCCCAGGGAGCAGCGCACGCTGCAGGAAACACCGCCGAAGAATCCCCGCCCGCTAAAGCAGGGCGCAGCGGGACCGGCGTGGAGAGCAACGGCCGCTAGAGCAGGCCGAGGAGGCACAGGTGAGCAGCGGCAAAAAAGATGCACAAGCGGCCGCTAGAGCGGACCGCGCAAGTGATAGGCCCCCCCCACATAAAAGTACACAAAGGCGGAGCCACAAAGTGCAGGGATCGAACCTCCGGTAGTCACACATGCAACAAAAAAGAAAAAAGGCGGCCGCTAAAGCAGGCCGCGCCAAAAACAAAAAAATGGAGAGAAAACTTACCCCCAACAGCTCCTGCTAGGACATCAGTAGACTGCGAAGGCAGAAAAAAAAGAACAGGATGTTCTAGACGCACTTCCCCTTTTATCCTCACCTGATGGTGGCGCCATGTTGGGGGAAGTGCGAAAAGCTCTGCTAGGTAGTAGGTTTCTGTGGAGCAGACTAGCTGCTCACTGTTAAGGAATGGGACGGGAAGACAGGACGAGGAGGTAATGTGCCTGTATGCCTGCTCATGTGCATGTGGTGGTACCAAAGCCACATGTGTCCCATCAATGGAGCCAATGACATGTGGCATCCTCCCCAGGGCATAGAAGTCACTCTTGACGTCAGTGAGTTGTTGACGTGTTGGGAAATAGATGTACTGGTTCAGGCATCTCAACATTGCCTCCAAAACATTGCGTAGCACACGGCTGAACATAGTCTGTGACATCCCACCAGCAGTCGCCACAGTGTGTTGAAAGGTACCGGTGGCAAAGAAGTGTCGGGCTGCCATCACCTTCACCTTGGGGGTCAGCGCTGTAGGTTACGGACGGCCAGGTTGCAAATGTGGGGCCAAGCGCACTGCCAAATCCACAATTAGCTACCTGGTGAAGCGGTACCGTCAGATGCTGTCACGTTCCACCATCGTTGCCAGGTCAGGGAATGGTCTATGGACAGCTGGAGCACTGCAGTGCATAGGTGAAGAAAGAAAGATTGTCAGTCACCCCACATATGTGCCATTCACCATACTCAATTTCACATGATACATCATTACGAGACACAAGTACTTGATGTGTGTGCCGTTCTGTTTGGACATATATGGCACCTACATGGACATCATCTAACATCTCAGTTCAACATGTGTTGATAACAGGTTCCAGGGTGTGCTATGGGAAACCATTAGGCTGTGTCACAGTACCCATTTACTGCTGTCACGTTCCACACACACACGACAGTGACATGTCTGGACAGATGCGCCACAGGCATCACAGCTCATTGACAGGTAGATTCCCAGGGACCCTGTCTTGCCACATGGACACTGGCATGACATGGCGTATCATGTACACGTCAGAAAAACAAACATGACTCCCACAGGTAGTGGCCCCTGTTGCCTCTGCAGGACAGACATGGACGTCTGTGACACACACACACACAACATCAAAGTCCATGCACAAACAACGTGGATGTGGAGACTGTCTCCCATTGTGCACATGGAGTCAGAGACATCTGAAACACAACATGCACACAGACTGTGGCGGGCCATCACTATTGTGGCAATGGGTCACCCTGTGATGTACATGCCTTCCCACATGTGAGCCTGGGGGTATGTGACATGTCATACACATACACAACCTGGAAATGTGACCATGCCACATGCTCCAAAATGAACAGTTGCACATCACAGTGGTCAGGTGCACAACACACAAAGGATCCTGTCCCCATGAACACGTGCACAGCCTGGGTGTGGCTGCCCCCAAGTGCCACCCCAAAAACCACATGTTTACCCCCATACACAGAAAAGGTAATGCAGCCTTACATGCCTTAGATACAGTGTGGACTGGGTGTGGTGTTGTAGGTGTGCCCCTGAGTCCCTGGAAAGTATATGTGGCTGGCATACGTTCACCAGTGACAAGCATGGTGACATATGCGTGTGACCTGTACAGGGACGCGTTGTACAGCAATGGACCGATCGGTGTGCCCGCACGGCCCATTGTATCTGTTGTGAGCGGGTACGCGTTGTATCCCGGAATACGCGTTGTACAGCAATGGACCGATCGGTGTGCCCGCACGGCCCATTGCATCTGTTGTGAGCAGGTACGCGTTGTATCCCGGGATTCGCGTTGTACAGCAATGGACCGATCGGTGTGCCCGCACGGCCCATTGCATCTGTTGTGAGCGGGTACGCGTTGTACAGCAATGGACCGATCGGTGTGCCCGCACGGCCCATTGCATCTGTTGTGAGCGGGTATGCGTTGTATCCCGGGATACGCGTTGTACAGCAATGGACCGATCGGTGTGCCCGCATGGCCCATTGCATCTGTTGTGAGCGGGTACGCGTTGTACAACAATGGACCGATCGGTGTGCCCGCACGGCCCATTGCATCTGTTGTGAGCGGGTACGCGTTGTATCCCGGGATACGCGTTGTACAGCAATGGACCGATCGGTGTGCCCGCACGGCCCATTGCATCTGTTGTGAGCGGGTACGCGTTGTACAGCAATGGACCGATCGGTGTGCCCGCACGGCCCATTGCATCTGTTGTGAGCGGGTACGCGTTGTATCCCGGAATACGCGTTGTACAGCAATGGACCGAACGGTGCGCACGCATTGGCTGGGGCCTGGCATGGCAACGGACGCGTTTTCGAAGCTTCAACGAGTCTGATGCAGTGAATTCAGTTGGCCAGCCACAACAATGTTGCAAATTCATGGGTGTCATAAAGTTGAAGTTTTGAAGGATGCTGTGGGCGTGTATTAGTGCTGCTATTCCATGGATTGGTCAGATTCAGAAGATGCAAACGACTTGGACCTATCAGTTTGGACACATGGGACAGTATCTGCCTCTGCAGCACACATATAATGCTGGCTGTTCCCCTGAGGGCTCACTTGCCTGCACTACATGCTCCAGGATGACATCTGCCACCAACACTGCTGCTGTCTCTGCATCCTCTGGCTACTGCAATGGCACGTACTGTGGATAGAGCCCCAGCCTTCAGCCTTGAGGAGAACCAGGCACTGCTGGACAACCTCCTTCCACAGTACAGCAAGCTGTATGGGACACCAGGGGATCAGGTGAGTGTGCTGTCCACTGCCTTACTAATTGTGCATGTTGTCTGACTAGCAAGACTTCCAGTGTGCACACCACTGGCTAGCATGCTCACTGAGTAGTTCTCACCCCCAAAGTGTGTAGTCACATGCACTGAACAGGTACAGTGCAGTAACAGTGCATTCCAACAAGGTTTACTTCCCATGCAATGATACCATGTAGTAACTGCTGGCAAACTGTTCATAGCCATCGTTGCACTGCCTGTGTACATCATATGCCCCTGTGATTGAGACATGTATATCCGACTGTGTGATGCACGGATATGTTGCATGTGTAGTAATGGCCTTTTCACTTTGTCATCCTCACAGGTTGATGCCCACCGTAAGCAGGAAATCTGGCTGACCATCGCCCGGGCAGTAAGATCCGTGGGGGTCTACAAGCGCCGGATCCGCAACTGCCAGAAGAGGTGGCAGGACCTTCGTGGCTGGACCCGGAGGATCGCAAGGGTCCAGCTGAAGCTGTCGCCTCCTCGCAGGAGGGGCGGACACCGGACCCTGACCCCCACATGCTCCGGATCCTGGCGGTGGTCTTCCCTGACCTGGATGGGCAGCTGAAGGACAGACAGCAGCAAGGAGGGGGTGAGTCCATGACTGCACTGTGAACTCTGTCTGACATGCTATGTGCCCTCCTCTGGCCTGGTTAAACTTCCACAGTACATCAGTCTTGTGGTCCAGGACCCATTCCCCTCAATTGTGACATGCCCACTCCTCATCTGATACGCAGGTGTGGTCCTTACGGTCAGGAAATTGTGTCACTTGGGTACAGGGTCCTTGCATTTTGCTTTGCTCAAGGTGGGGGATAGCTTTTTGTTCCCGTGACTTTGTGGTGGGCTTCATGGGTGGGTCGATTGCTCACACAATGCCTAAGTCATGAAATGTAATCTGGGTGTAACTTTGATATGTGGTCCACTTGCTGATCTGAATCACCACATGTCCCTGGGGTATTTGGCACACCCCCATGCTGCGGGTGGGAACAATGTTTGGGCCTCAGGAGTATGTATGTCATGTTTGTCACACATGCTTAGCCACCTGCCTACTGTCCAGGGCTCATCCCTCTTACAGGTGGAGCTGGACAGTCATGCCTACTCCAGGGCATACAATACACTCTGTACTCCCACTCCCGTGTATCAGCAGACATGTTGTGATCAGTGAAATGTTCCCTCAGGTGTCTGCCTCTGTGTCATTGTGCTGTGGCTTCGTTGTCAGGACTACTGGTATGTTTATCGGTTAGGGCTCAGCATGCCATCTGAGATGTGACCATGAGAGACGATACTTCTGTGACTTATAGGTGTTTGATCACTTGACTGTGCACACAGGTGTATGCGACTGTGACTTTCAGGCAGCTGTTTTTCATTCACAGCACACTGTGAGGTGCTCAGGTTCTGAGAGTTGTGTTTCATGTCTCCCATATGTCCAATTGGTATGACGTGGACAAATACGAGTTCAGATGATGTGGTTTGTGGGGGATGGACATGTGCACTTGTAAGTTACATAACTTGCATTCCCCATGTCCTAGGATTGTGACACAGTGCAGACTGTTGTTGGCTGGCTGCCATGGCCATGTGACTGGAGACAGTGATGTATGACTTTGCACGCATGTCTGTGTATTGGCATTAAACTTCCTAAGAGTGATCCTGCAGGGGAGTGACATGTGCAACATGCACCCCATTGTGGCATTGACTATCCGGACATGGGTGCATCATGGTGTCTGGTGCTGGTATGCATCACATGCATTTCTATTTAGACTCTGGCCATCCCTTTATCCGGACACCTGCACTGACTCAGTGGCAAGAGATGTGATGTGTGCATGTTCACATACTTCACCGTGTTCTCTGCAATGTCCAACAACTGTGTAGGTGGTGCATGTGTCCACACTGGGGTATTACCATCAGACAGGCACCAGACAGATGGGTGCAAGGGCAGGAGGGGTGTGAGTTCCATGGTTGACCATCAGACTGACAATTGGCTTCTCCGAATCTGTGTGAGGACTTTTGGCAATGTTCAACTAAGGATGCCAGGGCTTGCTCTGTAATGTGCTGTACTTACTGTGGTGTGTGCGGTCAGTGCAGGTGACTGATGTTTGTCTGTTTCCCTAATTGTTTGCAGATACATCCACGACCACAGGAGGGGACAGCTCCACGGACCAGGAGGAGCTGCAGAGCCAGACTGGGTCAGCAGCCGACGAGTGGTTGGAGGGACCCAGTGGCATGGAGGGCGAGGGGAGCCACACCGAGGAGTCCTCAGCACCATCCACCTCAGCTGAGGACCACAGCAGCTTGGAGGATGACTCCCTTGTGGAGGCGGGTGTCAGCAGCCACCACACCCCAGCTAGTCTGTCTGGCCCCGCCACCACCACCACCACCACCGCCCTCCCATTGGCTCCGATTCCAGAGGTCCGTGGAGGATCCCGTGTTCGGGAGCGTGTCGCCTTCGTGCCAGGCAACGCACCCCCTGCCCCTGTGTCCCCTGCTGCCCTGAGTGAGGAGTCTGTGTACCTACTTCGGCAGCTCCATGTAGGGCAGACAGCAATGCTGAGTGTCCTCCATGCACACACCACTCTGTTGACACAGCTGGTTTTGTTCATGGAGGGCATCTCGACGGGTATGTCTGCCCTACAGAGGAGCAATAAGTCCATGGACTCCTCCCTGATGGCAGCAGTGTCCCTCCTCCAACAGTCCCTCACCCCTCCTACCTCTGCCCAATCCACACTTCCTGGCACCCTACCTGTCCAAAGCACATGCACACCTGCACAATCACCCAAACACACAGACACGAGCAGCACAGACACACCCAAAAGAAAGGCAAGACGTGCACACAAGCATCCTCAGGGGACTGATACCACACACACAGGGGTTGGGGAACAGACACACACACAGGCATCCACAGTCACTCCGCAGTCCTCCAAATCCTCTCCCTCCAAGACCCCTTCCCTTGCCTCACCTGCAACCCCACCTACACAGCAGCTCTTCCTCTGTGACCTCGGCCTCTTCCCCTCCGATCCTGCTGATCCAGCATACCAGGGGAAGAGGAAGTCCACCCACACAGAGGGGAGTGCCCCTCGCCCCCGGACACCCTCCCCCAGGCGCAGGCAGACTGAGGACCTCATTCGGAAGTCCCCCCGGACCAGGAAGGTCAAGACACCACCACCACCACCACGCAGCTCCACCACCCATTCTCTCTCCTCCATCCCCCAGGCCACCACTCCACAGGTTCCACCACCACACCCTGCCCCAGGTTCCCCCATACACCGATACTGCATCCCCAAACTGCTTAGGCCCTCCCCCTGCCACTTGCTCTTCCACCCCCAAACCAGACGCTCTGCCTGTTTGTGCCACTGGTGTGGAGACCGGGTCCCCCCCCCTCTGTCCTACCCACCTCATCTGCCCCCCCTTCCACTCCCTTGGAGTCATGCACTGCAGTGGAGTTCACAACCACCCTGTCTGACTCGGGCACTGCAGTGGGGACCCAGTCAACTCCATCTGACCGGCCCACTGCAGTGGTTGCAGCACCCACACCATCTGACTTGTGCCCTACAGTGGTGCCAGCCCCCCCTGAGTCAGACACCTCCACTGCAGTTGCCGGTGACACTCCTGCACCCACCACCCCTTCACTGCCTCACTCTGGCATCCCCTGATCCTGTCCCTGCGGTGCCTGGCCTGCCCCTTGTATGCCCCTCCAAGGGGGATGTCCCCTGTCCGTACCAGTGCAGGGAAGCAGTGGGTGACAAGTTGTCACATATCACCCCATTGGGACTGTGTATTTGGACTGGCCATTGGCCTTAGTTTATTTTGGACTTAAAATTTTAGTTTGACATTTGCTGAATAAAGCCTCTTTTTGTTTACTTGTGGTTTTTATTTTGATGTACATGATGTAGATGAGTATCATCATGCATTTGCAGTTGTAATATTGTTCAGATCAGGTAAATGAAGTGTTGCTGTGATGGACTCCATGTGGTCCATGGGATATGTGTCCTGATGTAGTCTGGATCTATAGCATCCTTTGCTGCAGTCTGAGGGTGTAATGTTCAGCATTTGACACAGGGATGTACGTTTTGCATTTGTTAATTAACATCTTTGTCTTACACTGATGCACATCTGGTGGGCTTATCACTGTTCAATGTTTCTATTTCCCTGACTGTGTGCCCATCTCCACTGGACATGCAGTTTAGCACATCAATGTTGAAGGACTCATCTGTGTATACAGTGCAACTTGCTTGACACGTGTTTTGGGTGTATGCAGATGACTGACGTGACACTCCCTTACCCAGGCTGATGTGAGCAGAGCCTTCAGTGTGTTGTAGTTGTTGACTCACTGACCGAGTGTTCTGCTGACATGTTTGAGTCGTGCACAGACAAGGTTTGGCACAGCGGACCTTCCACGGGAGTGGAGTGCCCTCATGGCAGTGTGTAATCCCGTGACATTGCCTGGGCCCGTGTTGTGTGTTGTGTAAGCATGTCTGTGCGTGTTCCCTTCCCTTTACCTACACAGGCTGTGTCCCTACGGATGTTCCTGTTTGTGATTCTTGCTGAGTTGTTCTGTGTTCATCCAGCATCTTGGACCTGGTTTCTCCGGGATGTGGGTGCATGGCAAACTAATGTTCATCAGGTTGTCATCCCTAGTTGTCTTTGTTGTCAGGGCTGGGGATGTGGGCAAACGCAGATGGGACACAGTCAGGATTCCCTTGGCACTTGTTGGTTACACAGGTCATGTAATTTACAGTTTCTGCTAGCTTTCAGTGATTGTGACACGTTGTGTGTGTGACTGCTGCCACTCCTCAGGGTCAGAGCTAAAATGTTGGAAGTTGTCTACGTGTGTTCTTTGTGGGTCACCTTGGCTTCTTCATTGGTGTGTGACTATGGCCGGGATCCCATTGATTGGGGTGGATTTCACGTCATGCCCATGTACCGCGTACTGTGCAGTGTGTCAGACATTCACGAGTCTTGTTGACTGGCCATGTGTGATGGGTTTCTGCACCTTAGTTCCCACCACCACCCCTGGGATTGTCATGGGTGCATGTGCAATGTCACCAGTCCATGTGAGCTTCACTGCTGCACATTGGTGGAGATCAAGGTGTGTGGTGTTGAGTGTGTGCAAATGTGAGTTGTTGCACGGCTAGACCCCTACCTCCATATTGGCCTTGGCTGGCAGGCCGTTTTGATTGATTTGTGCTTGTGTAGGTGTGATGGTAGTTTGTTGCTCAGGACACATGGCTGTGGTTCACAGTGTGAATGACATCTACCTTTGTCATCACAGTGGGATTATCATGCAGGCTAGTGTCACCACAATGTGGGGTCCCTGGGGGTAGTGATGTGGTGGGTCTGTCTCTTGCTGTGTTAGTTGCTGTTCCTACAAGCTTGTGTGACATGTGTAATTTGGGCTCCCTCTCATCTAACAATGCCTGTTTGCCCACATAGGGGAATCCGATCCATGAGTTACTTTTGTATGGCACTGTATACACATCTGTGTAATTGGAATTCAGGCCTCCTCATGTGTTGTGTGGTTGCCTGGGGACACTGGCACACACCCCCATCACCTGTTGTGTTTGATATGCAGTGTGAGTCTGCCTGTTTGTGTTTGTGCATTTGCACCACTGCATTGGCAAATCTTGAGTGTGCCATTGGCTGTATGTTATTTGGTGGCTTTCCCCTGCTGTCCCTGGGACTCCTAGGTCATCAGTCAGCACAATAATCATGGTTTGTATGTCCCATTGCTGCCATGGTATGGTATTTGTTCACCTGACATCTACAGTCTCCACAGGATATCTACATTTGTGTGTCCATTGGTGTAGATATGTGGGTCTGCATTATGATGGTCACTTATGTCATTGTGTTATTTGTGAATGTTGACAATGTGAGCGCCCATGGGTGATGTTTGTATGCACATGGCCAAAACGATGTTTCATTGGCACTGCACTGTTTGCCTCACCCAATCTATGTTGCTATGGGACACAAGCACTACTATGCCACTGATGTGTTTGTTGTTGTGTGACCAGGAATCATCCATGCAGTTTGGCTTTGGCAGCTTCTACCATGACTACACTTACCTTTTGGTCACTGTGGTGATGGGGCTTTAGGCCCCATTGCCACACTGTTCAAAATGTGCTTCAGCTATGGACCCCACACTTACCTTTTGGTCACTGTGGTGATGGGGCTTTAGGCCCCATTGCCACACTGTTCAAAATGTGCTTCAGCTATGGACCCCACACTTACCTTTTGGTCACTCTGGTGATGGGGCTTTAGGCCCCATTGCCACACTGTTCAAAATGTGCATCAGCTATGGACCCCACACTTACCTTTTGGTCACTGTGGTAATGGGGCTTTAGGCCCTATTGCCACACTGTTCAAAATGTGCATCATCTATGGACCCCACACTTACCTTTTGGTTACTGTGATGATGGGGCTTTAGGCCCCATTGCCACACTGTTCAAAATGTGCTTCAGCTATGGACCCCACACTTACCTTTTGGTCACTGTGGTGATGGGGCGTTAGGCCCCATTGCCACACTGTTCAAAATGTGCATCAGCTATGGACCCCACACTTACCTTGTGGTCACTGTGGTGATGGGGCTTTAGGCCCCAATGCCACACTGTTCAAAATGTGCTTCAGCTATGGACCCCACACTTACCTTTTGGTCACTGTGGTGATGGGGTGTTCGAACCCATTGCCACAGTGGTCATGGTCGGCTTGCATTGTGGAGGCCACACACATTTATGTGTGACACATGTGATGGGGGTCACATTGTATGTTCAATGTCATGTTCAGTGTTGTAGGCATTTGACACAGACTACACACGCTTGTCATGGTGTTGGGGGGGATGTAATTTTCAGACATTCCTTATGTGGGAGTATGCTGGTTGTGTCATGCATTACCCGTCCTATGGTGGTGGTGGCAGGCATCCAGCCCCCCATGAGTAGGGGTGGTGGTAGTGGTAGGCATCCAGCCCCCTATGAGTGGGGATGGTAGTAGTGACAGGCATCCAGGCCCCCTGAGTAGGGGTGGTGGTAGTGGCAGGCATCCAGGCCCCCATGAGTAGGGGTGGTGGTAGTGGTAGGCATCCAGGCCCCCATGAGTAGGGGTGGTGGTAGTGGTAGGCATCCAGCCCCCTATGAGTGGGGATGGTATTAGTGACAGGCCTCCAGGCCCCCCTGAGTAGGGGTGGTGGTAGTGGCAGGCATCCAGGCCCCCATGATTAGGGGTGGTGGTAGTGGTAGGCATCCAGGCCCCCATGAGTAGGGGTGGTGGTGGTGGTAGGCATCCATCCCCCTATGAGTGGGGATGGTAGTAGTGACAGGCATCCAGGCCCCCATGATTAGGGGTGGTGGTAGTGGCAGGCATCCAGGCCCCCATGAGTAGGGGTGGTGGTAGTGGTAGGCATCCAGGCCCCCATGAGTAGGGGTGGTGGTGGTGGTAGGTATCCATCCCCCTATGAGTGGGGATGGTAGTAGTGACAGGCATCCAGGCCCCCATGAGTAGGGGTGGTGGTAGTGGCAGGCATCCAGCACCCCTGAGTAGGGGTGGTGGTGGTGGCAGGCATCCAGCCCCCCATGAGTAGGGGTGGTGGTAGTGGTAGGCATCCATCCCCCTATGAGTGGTGATGGTAGTAGTGACAGGTATCCAGCCCCCCCTGAGTAGGGGTGGTGGTAGGGTGGTGTTAGTGGTAGGCATCCATCCCCCCATGAGTGTAGATGGTAGTAGTGACAGGCATCCAGGCCCCCATGAGTAGGGGTGGTGGTAGTGGTAGGCATCCATCCCCCTATGAGTGGGGATGGTATTAGTGGCAGGCATCCATCCCCCTATGAGTGGGGATGGTAGTAGTGACAGGCATCCAGGCCCCCATGAGTAGGGGTGGTGGTAGTGGTAGGCATCCATCCCCCTATGAGTGGGGATGGTAGTAGTGACAGGCATCCAGGCCCCCCTGAGTAGGGGTGGTGGTAGTGGCAGGCATCCATCCCACTAAGGGTGGGGATGGTAGTAGTGACAGGCATCCAGGCCCCCCTGAGTAGGGGTGGTGGTAGTGGCAGGCATCCAGGCCCCCATGAGTAGGGGTGGTGGTAGTGGTAGGCATCCATCCCCCTATGAGTGGGGATGGTAGTAGTGACAGGCATCCAGGCACCCATGAGTAGGGGTGGTGGTAGTGGCAGGCATCCAGCCCCTCATGAGTAGGGGTGGTGGTAGTGGTAGGCATCCATCCCCCCATGAGTAGGGATGGTAGTAGTGACAGGCATCCAGGCCCCCCTGAGTAGGGGTGGTGGTAGTGGTAGGCATCCATTCCCCTAAGGGTGGGGATGGTAGTAGTGACAGGCATCCAGGCCCCCCTGAGTAGGGGTGGTGGTAGTGGCAGGCATCCATCCCCCTAAGGGTGGGGATGGTAGTAGTGACAGGCATCCAGGCCCCCCTGAGTAGGGGTGGTGGTAGTGGTAGGCATCCAGGCCCCCCTGAGTAGGGGTGGTGGTAGTGGCAGGCATCCATCCCCCTATGAGTGGGGATGGTAGTAGTGACAGGCATCCAGCCCCTCATGAGTAGGGGTGGTGGTAGTGGTAGGCATCCATCCCCCATGAGTAGGGATGGTAGTAGTGACAGGCATCCAGGCCCCCTGAGTAGGGGTGGTGGTAGTGGTAGGCATCCATTCCCCTAAGGGTGGGGATGGTAGTAGTGACAGGCATCCAGGCCCCCTGAGTAGGGGTGGTGGTAGTGGCAGGCATCCATCCCCCTAAGGGTGGGGATGGTAGTAGTGACAGGCATCCAGGCCCCCTGAGTAGGGGTGGTGGTAGTGGTAGGCATCCAGGCCCCCTGAGTAGGGGTGGTGGTAGTGGCAGGCATCCATCCCCTATGAGTGGGGATGGTAGTAGTGATAGGCATCCAGGCCCCCCTGAGTAGGGGTGGTGGTAGTGGTAGGCATCCAGGCCCCTAAGGGTGTGGATGGTAGTAGTGACAGGCATCCAGGCCCCCCTGAGTAGGGGTGGTGGTAGTGGTAGGCATCCAGGCCCCCCTGAGTAGGGGTGGTGGTAGTGGCAGGCCTCCATCCCCCTAAGAGTGGGGATGGTAGTAGTGACAGGCATCCAGGCCTCCCTGAGTAGGGGTGGTGGTAGTGGCAGGCATCCATCCCCCTAAGGGTGGGGATGGTAGTAGTGACAGGCATCCAGGCCCCCCTGAGTAGGGGTGGTGGTAGTGGCAGGCATCCAGGCCCCCCTGAGTAGGGGTGGTGTTAGTGGTAGGCATCCATCCCCCTATGAGCGGGGATGGTAGTAGTGACAGGCATCCAGGCCCCCCTGAGTAAGGGTGGTGGTAGTGGTAGGCATCCATCCCCCTATGGGTGTGTATGGCATTGGTGATGGCCATCCCACCCCTATGGTTATGCTGTTGCTGGTGTACGTCATTTGTGCATCCCTATGTGTGTGTGACATATTTTGGGTACGTGTTGTTTGTTTGTGTTGTTGGTGTTTGACTTACCGTCTGCGCCATACGCGTCCGTGCCGGTCCCGGTAATAGATGTAGAGTATAGGTAGGACCTGCGCGATGGGATTCATGCTTGGGTCGTCTCGTTCGGGTTTCGTGTGTCTTCGACTCGTACTCGTCGCTGGCTTGTTCGTCTCGTAGCCGTGGATCTTCTTATGGCGCGAATCGGAGCTTATGTACGGCTCTCCCGGATGCTCAAACGTGCCGGACGTAGCAACGGGTTCGGCGCGTACGGAAGGCGCATCGTACTCGTCCGGCCGGAAGGTGCTGTGTATTTGGTTCCGTGCGACTCGAATCGGCGTTTACGGATCCGGCTCGGGCGGGGAACAGGAGCTGAAATGGGTGAGTACGGCTCGCTCGGAATCTGGGCTGTATTGCGCATCGTACTTGTTCGTTCGGATGAGTGTTCGAATCGGTCGGGAAACACGCGTTTGGCTTGTATTTTTTCCAGACAAATACTGTTAGGTGCGCTTCCGGCCGAGATCGGAATCGACCCCTTAGTCCACATATAATAAACTGAGTAAATCCCCATACCAAGGAATAATAACACCAACGTTCATGATCACAAACAAACAATAAACAATAAAAAGTTAGAAATAACACAAGACCCATAACACATATAAAGCAAGTTCATTGAAAACAACAAATAAAAACAACTCATAATTGCAAATCAATAAATAACGCCCAACAAGTGCATAAATACTAGGTATCATAATCATGTCATGGGGCTTTAATAGTATCATCTCAAAAACTAGAGAAAGTGAATTGGGGGTATGAACCTGCACACCAGCGCAAAGCAAAGCAACTGTGTCCTAAGGATATCATCCTACCAAATGTTATGTATATACAACACGACAATCATATTGCACCCACTACATCAACTTAACCATGGGACTGCAAGGTAAATACAGGTGCAGGTATGAATATATTTAGATAGTTGTTAGACCAGTTAGTTATCCTGTGGTTGGTGATGCAGAGGATGCAATATTGTTTTAGGTCGATATTATGGACTGATGTTATCGACCTCGATATAGTATCAAAAAACCTTTCTGAAGACATACTTATCACAGCACATACACTAACTCAGTAACTGTACAAATTAGTCAAGGTAACTGCAGACAGGAGCGTCAACCTCACTAATTTATTTTCGAAGTTGTGCCTCAAATCTGGATCACAGATTGAACTGCAAAGAGGGGCTACAGGCAGCCTCTGAGAAATGTTTCAACTGCTGGGGATTCCGAACAGCATATTTTGCTGATGTCATTTTAGTCCATACAGTGCAGTACATTTGTGACCTCAGCTTGGGGAATAATGAAGAGCATCACTGTACTCAAGTAACTCCTCTCAGTGTTCTCTTACAGCTCACAACCCTCCCCCATCCCCCAGCCTTGCAATCTGGATGAGTAGAGGTCTGGTGGGGACTCTTCAATGACGTGATGTTTGCAGTGACATTTTTTTTTTCCTGTTACAGGCACATATGAAGCAGTTGAACATATGCTGTTAAGTTAAAAAAACAATTTTTTTCAAACAAACAGCAGTACAATAAAGTAGACCCTGCAGTTTCAGGTATAAGCTTGGAACCTGTTGACATTTACATATATGGCACTTTAGTCCTCCATTGACCAAGGATAGTGCAGCACAAACCAGGGGTTGTTATCACTGTTTTTCTCACTACGCGCTGTAGCCAGCACAATTTCTTCAGAAAAGGGTTTATGCATTGCTAAATTTGAGGTGTGGTTACCGGTGGTACCCACCAGCTCTTGACTCTGACTTTGAGGTCTTGCTCCTATTTTTCCTTATCAGACATTTCCCACAAATAAGAGAGGGAAATACTCACAAAGAGGAAAGAGAATGACGGTAAACTGTCACAAAGAGAGAAAACAGGAACCTGCAAGAGTGAGATAAAGGGGCATGGGGTATCTGGTCAGGGATTAAAGAGGCATGAGGTGGATTCAAGACTAGGTAGCCTTGGTATTGTACTGAATGACATTTAATTGTACTGGCAGTGTACTTCTGATCAGAGCTTTGGGCACCGACACTCATTCTTTTACAAATTAAACACTAGCATGGATGTCATTTAGGTGTCACCAGGTGTCAAACATGTGACCCTGTGTGTTGCCCCTGGCAACACCTGATACTGTTCTTGCAACTCCTGAGAGCAGGCTGCAAGTGGCAACATGAGGAACTGAGGAAGTGGGACAATTTTGTCTGAAGAATAAACAGCTTTGGGATTTCCAGGCTGCTGGGAATAACTAACAGTTGTAACTTGCAACTGTTTCAATTTGTCCTATGAGCTAAGGGTTTGCTTAAAGTGTTACCTAGCAATACACCCTGCAAGACCTCTCACATTCAAAACTCCACAAGGCAGAAACATAATTCACCTGCAGGCTCTGGTAGGACAGGGCAGATTTGAGAAGGAGCTACCAGGGATGTTGTCAGTAGTCTGTGCCTGTTTTCATTTACTGCCAGATCCCTGGCCCTTTGGAAATGTATAGAGTGCTCATGGACATCATTTAGGGGTAGCCAGAGCTCAAAACTGTGACCCCCTAGCTTGTCCCTTGCAACCCTTGGCTCTGTGTTTGCAACCTCTGGCTTCAGAAGTGCTCAGATCAGTGTTAAGAACATAGGGGAGACTCCACACTTCTTGTATTCTGCCCATTTTACATTGACTAATAGTGAATAATATTGCATTATTCACTATTAGTAAAACACAATTTGCTGGAATGAGACCATTGGGGGCAGCTAAGGTAAATAAAAATGATCTTAAATGTATGTTTACAGTGCTTGTGAATGACAGTGTATTTATGTGAGAGCGAGCATGTGTCTGTGTAATCAAGTGTGAATGTATGCGTATGTAAGTGAGATTCAGTGACAGGTAGTTAGTGAGAAAGTATGGGATTGAGTGTTAGTAAGTATGAGTGAGTCATAGGGAAAATGAGTGCCTGCAAGTGAGTAAGAATGAAAAAGAATGAGTGTAAGGGAGTGTTGGAGATTGAGATTAAGAATGAGTGTGAGAATGAATGAGTGACTGTGATTGAGAAGGTGGTGTTATGTGTGTAAGTGTGCCATTGACCCTGGCTTACTGAAAGTAATTCTTGTCTTATAGAGACCCCTGTAGTAAAACACTGGTGCTTGCATACTTGAGAAAATTCTTAGCAATGCAAACACCTGTGACAAAATATTGGCACACTAGAAGTAATTCTTGGCATGTTAAAATACTGGTAACGGCATATGAGAGGTAATTCTTGGCATAAAGGCAGGTAACCTGACACATAGAAGTAGGGCAACCATGACAACATGCTGGCCCTGACATACTGAGGTACTTTTTGACATAAGTGTCACTTGTGATATATGCATGGCATAAATGGAAAACCCCTGCCACTGGCATATTGAGAGCACTCATGGCATATGTGGGCACCCATGACACAATTCTAGCCCTGGTACAATGAAGCTAATTTTTTATAGCACATTTTTAAAACATTTGGTCAACTCTTGGGGAGTTTCAGGTTTCATTGACTTGGCACCATTAAAGGATTTGAAAATGTAATGAGTGCCCTTTCAGAGCTATGGCTTTTTGAAAATGTGTGAGAAAATTGTGCTTTAAAATGCACAATTTGACCGCCTTCTTTTAAAAATGTTCTCGGAGGGAGGACATCTTTTAGAGACCTGCGTTCTTGCTATGCTTACTCACTTAAATTGAGGAAAAGTAAAACGTTGCAGAAATTTCAAAGATCAAATCAGCACCATAATATAGGTGGTATCTGAAATACCCATTTGTTTGTGTTGTGCTGTTGTATTAATCATGCAGTTACGTTGTGATCTTATGGTTAAGGAAATGTCACATGACTTCTTGGAAATAAATCAGGGTCAAGGGTCACTTCCTGTGATGTCACTGAGGCCTAAAGGTATGTGATGTCACTTCCACTATCCCTGTTATTTTGGTGAATAGACGCCCAGGAGCACTGGGTTCATGACTCAATTCTGAGCATGCACACGTGTTCAAAATAAGGCCCCTGATCTCACTGACCTTGGTCAGCACATCTTTATCTTTAAAAGTAACCCTTTGAGAGAAGAATGCATATTTCACATTTCATTTTGGTTGCATTTGCTTTTCATCTTCACGTTCTGAAAATGAAATTCCATCAAATTTGTAAACTTTGTACTGAGCAAACAAATAGCAATCATGTTAATATTGCCAGAAAATCTTCCCTCTGTGTTCATCTACAAGAAACTGCATTTTAACAGACTGTAAAAATACTTCTGTGCATTTATACATCAATGCTCTGTTATAATTTACAGCTAAGAATCTTGACAAAAACACTGGTGGCAAATTATCCTTTCAAGGAGTTGTTTGGACGTTGTATGTTTTTGAATAATGTAATGTACTTGTGTTTCTAATGTGTACAAGTATAGCTAACACTGCAGCTGTCTCTCATTCAGTTCTCCACTTTAATTTCTAAACTTACACTGAGCTCAAGCTCAGCTGTGGACCACTCCTCTAACCCGCTCCCCATAAAATAGACAGTTTTTTACAATAAAGTTCTTGGTGTTGCTTAATGTATGAAAAATTAATTTAAGGCTACAATCTATTACAGCGGTAGAAGTGAGGCATTCATGTATGAGGCAGATTATTTAAACTTTTTCCTGCCAAAATGTAGGCCTAACATTATCAGCGACCTGTGATAAAATATTTGCACTTGTCTGAAAAAGCAAACATCTTTCTTTTGCACCAATGTAACGATGCAACCACCGGCAGTCCTCATGGTAGAGTATCTGCAGCATGTGTTGCACCTGTTCAAGGCAGAGCATAATTACAGTGGTGTTATAGGTGTGCCATCTAAATCACATCAACCACTCTGAAGGCTTGGAACGTGTCATGACATTGTTTTTTCCACTTTCTGTCTTCAGACATGTGCAGCTGGTGCTTCTGGAATTGTTCTGGTAAGTAACAACCTTCAAGCATGTGGTTTGTTTTTCAGTTTTAATGTAAGCCTGTTAGCAGTGCGATGCTTGCCAGTACTCTTCTCGGCCTACCACTGAGAACTCATGTTTCCCCTTATCTTAGGGAGCTGCACTGGCTTACCATTAGGAAGAGGGTCCTTTTCAAGACCTTGCTCCTGGTACACAGGGCACTCCATCAGTCTGGTGCTGGGTACCTCAGAACTAGGATTTGCTTTTATGCTCCATCCAGGCGTATGCGTTCAGCCGTCTTTCTGGCCAAAATCCCAAGGATTCGGAGGTCCAGAATGGGGAGCAGGTCTTTCTTATTCTTAGGACCTTCAATATGGAACAAACTCCCTTTGGGGTTCTGGAGCATTTCAGCTACCTCCCAGTTGCAGAAGAAACTGAAAACATGTCTTTTAAAGCAGGACTATTGGTTATCTCTTTCAGTTATCACCGGAGGTACAGAGCGCCATGACACTCCTTGCAGTAAGAGAGCACTAAAGAAACACCCTTTGCATTACATTACATTACATGCTCGCATTTGTATTTGAAAGACAAGTTCTGTCCTCTGACCTGCAGGGCTCTTTAACCCCTGGTTGCCTACAAGAAAACAAGGTAGAATGTCGGGTACTACATTTTATTTTGCATTTCACAATTCTTCCAAGTGGCACTAAGGCATATAATACCATCAGCCATACCTGTTTTTTTAAACAATGCCGGGGTTTGCTTTTAACACTTACAGTATGGGTTACAAACCCAAGAATGCAAAGTGGTGTTGTCTAAAATGTCAGCATTGGCCATTTTAAAACCAAGACTGGACTCTGCTCACTTATGTTGTGAAGATACACTCTTTCATTCACATCATGCAGTAAATGAAGCATTGACAATGTGAACGGTTGTGTCTTTTGTGTAGTGGAAATTTTATAACAAGTCTAGTAAAAACGAAGGCACAAAATGGAAGGCAGCAGTGTGATCTTCCCCAAAACAAATAATAATTAAAGGAAGATGAGAGTAGCGGGAAGGAGTAACATCACATGTTTCTCTCTCGCATATAACACAGGAACCTTACACACTAAAGAGGAATTTGAGGAGTTAAAGGGTTGTTGTACACTCTCTCCAAACAAACATACAAGAAGTAAAAAATCCTGGAAACAGCAGCGAAATTCCGATTGAATTAGCATACATTCATCTCCTTATAAAGGATGATGTTATTCCCTACAGTGAAACTTATGCTATGTCTTTGTTGAACTGTAAGGCTTAAAATTGTGATGATGAGCTAAGATGTTTTTTAATGGTGTCTCCATAGTTTTTTCCTGGATCACTGACACAACATCGACTCCTATAATATCGACTTACACAATTATCGAGTCACTAATATCGCACACAAAAATATCAACTCCCAATACACAAAACTAAACTCATAAAAATATCGAAAAAATAATATCAGCAAAATAATTATCGACTACAAAAATATCAACTACAAAAAAAAGAACAAAAAAATAAAAAATGAAAATAACATATAATGCAACAAAAATATCAATATACATAATATCGACAACACAAACATCGATAAAATACATATTAACTATACAATAAAATAACATTTAAACATTAAAATAAATTCTTTTCAATACTATAAAAAAACATTGCAAACATTAAAACAGACACTAACAATAAAAATTACAATAATCAAACTAAAACACAAGCTAATAAACTTAAAAAAACAAAATCAAATAAATACACAAACAATACAACATAAAAAATGACCACTATCAAAAATAAACAGACATATATATATAACATATTTAAAATAATATATAACATTTATTAGCGCATATATTTTAATTATTTTACTAAACAAAATAAAAACACACATTAAATAAACACAATTCAAATTAAACAAATTAAATTATAACTGCCAAAAAATTCAAACAAAGCTATCTCAACCAATGAATTTCAACTACAAGAACAAAAACCAATAGAAAAATCTAACTAATTAAATAAACACTAATAAAGCAATCAATTAAGTAACACAACATGTACCATTAAACGGACAAACACTGCAGAAGGACACAACTTTGCAAGATGAACAACAGAATGAAAAAGATCTACAAATACAACTAAACAGAAAAGCTTTCATTAAAGGTAAGAACAAAACTTTAAAAAAAAAAAAAAAAAATTAGCTTAAAAAAGAATTAAGCATATACACATACTAACCTAAAATATAATTTATTTTTGCTTATATTTCATAGACTAAACTTGACCAAAACTGTACATCGAAAATTCAAAACAACGATTTCCTCCCAAATGAACTACAAAATCAACATTAATGAAATATATAAAACAAAGTATATATCTTAACTAATTTATAGAGTTAACTGATTAGACCTAAAAAAAATATTGAAAAAGCAAAATATAACTAACAAATACTTTTATTTTACTTCCCTCTACGGGCTACAATTCAAAAACAACATCAAAGAAATAAATTACATCAACTAGTATGTATTTTTTTAAACATAAAAATAACTAAATAAAAATAGGGACTAACTAAATGAAACTAACAAACTTTGGGGCCGATTCCGATCTCGGCCGGTAGGGCTCCGAATCGGATTCGGCTTAACCGGATCTGATTCGGAGCCCTATTTCCCGACCGATTCGTACGCGCGTCCGGGCGAGCGAGTACGATGCGACTCGCCGACAGACTCGTCCGGGCGTCCCGACCGCTCCGACCGACTCGCTCCCCGGGTCGAACCGCACCGACCGACTCGCTCGGACTCGACTCGCACCGCGCAATGGAGACGTTCCCCGGCCGGGTAAGTACGTTGCGCGCCGCGAGCAGTCCGACCGAGCCGCGCACTCCAGCTCGAAAGAGCAGTCGGAGCCGTACTTTGGGGGTCTGTGTTGGACCCCCCTGTACGCGTAGTCGCGAGAGTCGCACACAGGGGGGACCCATGGGTCCCCCCTACCTGTGCGTGTATGGCGTGAGTCGCTTTGCCACGTACACGCTGTAGGGGGCGCCCTTGTCCGCCTAGCACCCATTGAGTCAATGGGAGCCCGCGTACGCGTTGTACGACAGGCTCCCATTGACTTCAATGGGAGTCCGACCGACTCGAGTCCGATGGCATACGTGCGCATCGTACTCGTTCGGTCGGGCTGCACAGGTCCGAATCGGTCAGAAATCTCTCCGGGTCCGGCTCGGTCGGAGAGATTTCCGGCCCAAATCGGAATCGGCCCCTAAATGTAACTCTTCAATAAAACTAACATTTTTTTAAACCAACAGAAAAAAAAGAAGCCAGTGAATAACCTACAAACTCTAAAAAATCATCCAACAAGAAAAGAAAAAAAGATAGATGTAGGTATATTTTAAAATGTAATAAGTATATCTAAATGTTTACTTTTCAGTAAGTAATAATTAACATGAATATATATATATATATATATATATAGTGACCCAGTAGAAGGCAAGTCACTGAAACGCGTCGGTCAGATCTTGAAAATAGAATTGGCTGTGTTTCTTTGCCATGAAAGAGGAAAAAAATAAATGAACTCTTTAAAAAATTGAAAATGGAGTAATAATTGTTCGTTACCTGGTGCCGCCGGATTTGTGTTCTGGAGGAGAACGCTGAAAAGGAGAAACATATATATATATATATATATATATATATATATATATATATATATATATATATATATATATATATATATCACACAAGAAGTGCTCCTACCAGGATCCTCGGCCCGAGTTAGGTGGGGCGAAATGTCAGCGTAGTTGGCCGACGGATAATGCCACACAAAGGAAGGAAATATCCGCGCTCTCAGGAGGTGCCAAAGTGGAATTTATTACATATTTCCTTCCTTTGTGTGGCATATATATATATAATAATAAATGACAGAAGGGGCAAATTTCATTTCCTCACAAAAAGTAAAACTACTTCTATGCTACATGGGCTATACTTATACACAAGAGAAAATAACAGAAAATAAAACTCATTGGAAATGTAGTAAATACTACTCCAATTCTTGCTATGAGAGAGCAACGACAATAGAAACAACTGTTATTATGGTTAGAGAACACAACCACCCCCCAACGCCACAGAAATTGAGGTTAGAGATGTTTTAGAAAACATCAAAGAAGCAAGCACCAGCTCACAACAAATTAGCACAGAAATATAAAAAATTGTGCTAACCCATGTTTCTGAACATACCACCCCCCAAAACTTTCTCAGAAGTAGAAAATCGACAAGAATACAAAGTAACAAAACGATGAAAAATTCATTCTTTATGACAACAATTTTCATGAAAAAAGAATTAACTTCTTTGCCGCCAACACCAACATTCAAAAGTTAAAACAATGTGAAACATGGATGATGGATGGTGCATTTAAAGTCTGTCCTAAACCATTTTATCAACTTTATACCATCCATGGCGAGTATGAAGAAACTAACATCCATTTCATATACGCCCTACTCTCCAACAAGCAAAATACTACCTATATAGAACTCCTTACAATAATTAAACAACAAACAGAAAACTACTTCCCACAAAAAATAATAATAGATTTTGAACAAGCAATAATCCAAGCAATTTTAAAAATATATCCACATACAGCAATATAAGATTGCTATTTTCATTTCAACCAAAATATATGGAGACATCTCCAAAAATCAACCCTAAGCATAGAATATGCAACAAACAGCAACTTTGCATACCAAATAAAAAAACTAAAAGCCCTGGCCTATGTACCAACAACAGAAGTAGCAAACCACTATTATATACTTATCGAAAGTCCTTTCTACCAAGCCATCGAAGCAAAACTAACACCCTTTCTTGACTACTTTGAAGACACCTGGATAGGTAGACTACATAGAAGGGGCAGCGAAGACAACCCAAATCCTACGTCCCCTGGTGGAATGTCCATGAAAGCACCCTAGCACAAAAAGCTTAAACAAATAACGCAGTGGCGGGATGGCATAATGCCTTCCAAGCCACACTAGGAAAAGTACAACCAACATTTCACAAACTAATAGAAGCCATCAAAAAAGAACAAAGTTACCAAGAATTGAGGCTAAAATAATCCCTAACTAAGGGGCTCATTATGATGGCGGAGAGACGGCCACCGCCGGGCCGGTGGTGGCGGTCCCTTCGCCATCTGACCCTCATTTCCCCCGCCACATTAGGATGGCAGGGGGAATCGCTTTGTGACCGCGGTGGTCGCAAAGACCGCCCTCCACGCTTCCGCCACAGGCAATCGTCACGATTGCCTGGCGGACCGGTCAGCATGGGTTAAATGGCGGCGGTGCCTAGTAGGCATCGCCTGCCAGATCACAATGCTGGCGTCAGCCAGCCTTTCCATGGGGGTGGAACCGCCATTGAACGGCTGGTGGAGACTGGGTTCAGGGGCCCATTGCGGGCCCCCTCTGTGTGGGGAAGGGTGTATGTGCTCTGGGGGGGTACCCCTGGTACCCCCCTACATTTCCATGCACAAGGTGGCAGGGACCGCATGCTGCCTGCCACGTTGTGCATGGAAATGCACTACGTGGCATTTTGGCATTGCGAACGGTGCTGCAGCCAGAAGCACCGTCCGCAATGATCAGGGCCCTGGATGCGCCCACCATAGTGGCGGGCACATCCTTATTCACTCAGCGGGACCGCCCCCTTACCGCCGGGTGGTCCCAGCACTGCAACGATGGCGGGCGGACTGATGTCCGTCCGCCATCGTAATGAGCCCCTAAAATAGGTCCTAAACTTAGTAAACAAACAAAAACAGTGTATGAAAACCTACAGCACAAAACTAGACTCTGCCCAAACACCAAAGGACTAGAATATCTAGCTATTATAGCCAAATCTATACTTTAAAAATAAGAGAATAGCAAACACCATGCAGCATATAAAAATTACAAAGCAATCAAACAACATATTTCTACTCTTTTTTAAATTAATAATTATAATTATGTCATTTAATAGATAAAGACGTATGTAAAAATATATGATGTAATATAATTATTAAAATAAAAAAGAAAGAAGTAAACAAAATGTTAACCAAAAATATTTCCCACCCATAATAATTAAAAATAACTAAGGGGGTCATTATAATAGTAGGTGGATCGCCACCGCCCGTATGGCGGTGGCGATCCTCCCGCTATTTTTCACTGCCCGCATTCCATTTCCCCCCGCCATATTACGATGGCGGGGGGGACTCCGGCGGACGGTCTTTCTGCCGGTCTGACAGGGGACCGGGTGGAAAAGGGCTCTAACATGGTGGCGGTGTCTGCAAGACACCGCCATCCATATTAGGATGGTGGCGGAAAGCAGCCTTTCCATGGCGGCGTTGCCGCCATGGAAAGGCATGCGGTCTTTGCTTCTGGGGGCCTGTTGCGGGCCCCCAGGGTTTTGGGGGGCTGGGGGATACACATGGGGGTACCTATGGTACCCCCCTGCATTTGCATGCACAAGGTGGCAGGCACCGCGCGGTGCCTGTCACGTTGTGCATGCAAATGCACAACATGCCTTTTTCACATTGCGGCGGGTGCTGCTGACAGCACCGCCCACCGCAATGTGAACAATGCGGGATGCGCCCGCCAGTGTGGCGGGCGCATCGTGATTTGTATTGCGGGACCGCCGCACATATGGCGAGCGGTCCCTTTTTCCGTTGCGATGGCGGGCGGACTTTGTCCGCCCGCCATCGTAATGGACCCCTTACAGTTTTGTAGCAGTAGATGGTCCTCACAAATGAACAAATCCATAGGGGCCGATTCCGATCTCGGTCGGAGGCGCACCCAATACCATTCGGTCGGGAAAAAAGCCATGCGAATGCCTGTTTCCAGACCGATCCGTACAGCATACCGAACGAGTAAGTACGATGCGCACAACAGCACAGAATCCGGCCAAGTCGTACTCACCCAATCCAGGTCCTGTTCTCCGACCGAGGCGAATCCGGAAACGCTGAATCGAGTCGCACGGAAGGGAAAATGCAGCCCCGTCCGGCCGAACAAGTACGATGCGCTTTCCGTACGCGCCGAACCCGTCGCTACGCACGGCACGTCAAAGCATCCGGGAGAGGCGCACATAAGCTCCGATTCGCGCCACAACACGATCCACAGCTACGAGGCGAACACGCCAGCGACGAGGACGACGCGAAGCGACGAGAAAGATGAACGACACGAACCAACCATGAATCCCTTCGTCCCGATCATACCAATATTCTACATTTACTACCGGAACAGGCACGGACGCGTACGGCGCAGAAGGTAAGTCAGACACCAACCACAAAACACATACAACACGTACACGACACATCACACACACAAAGAGGGATGCAGAATTTACTTACACCAGCAACAGCAGCACCATAGGGGCGGGATGCCCATCACCAATGCCACATATGCACACAGGGGCCTGAATGCGCACCACCACCCCTACCCAGGGGGGGCTGGATGCCAACCACTACTACCACCCTTAGCCATGGGGGTGCCAGATGCCTACCACTACTACCACCCTTACCCAGGGGGGGCTGGATGCCTACCACTACTACCACCCTTAGCCAGGGGGGCTGGATGCCTACCACTACTACCACCCTTAGCCATGGGGGTGCCAGATGCCTACCACTACTACCACCCTTACCCAGGGGGGGCTGGATGCCTACCACTACTACCACCCTTAGCAAGGGGGGTGCCAGATGCCTACCACTACTACCACCCTTACCCAGGGGGGCTGGATGCCTACCACTACTCCCACCCTTAGCCAGGGGTTCTGGATGGCTACCACTACTACCACCCGTAGCCAGGGGGGTGCCAGATGCCTACCACTACTACCACCCTTACCCAGGGGGGGCTGGATGCCTACCACTACTACCACCCTTAGCCAGGGGCGTGCCAGATGCCCACCACCACTACCACCCTTACCCGGGGGGCTGGATGCCTACCACTACTACCACCCTTAGCCAGGGGGCTGGATGCCTACCACTACTACCACCCTTAGACAGGGGGTGCCAGATGCCTACCACCACTACCACCCTTACCCAGGGGGCTGGATGCCTACCACTACTACCACCCTTAGCCAGGGGGTGCCAGATGCCTACCACTACTACCACCCTTAGCCAGGGGGCTGGATGCCTACCACTACTACCACCCTTAGCCAGGGGGTGCCAGATGCCTACCACTACTACCACCCTTACCCAGGGGGCTGGATGCCTGTCACTACTACCACCTCTACCCATGGGGGCTGGATGCCTACCACCAACACCACCCCCACTCATAGGATGGACAATGCATGACACAACCAGCACACCACAACCTAGGGAATGCAAGAAAAAGACATCCCCCAACACCATGACAAGCGTGTGTAGACTGTGTCAAATGCCTACAACACTGAACATGACTTTGAACATACAATGTGACCCCCTATCACATGTGCCACACATATATGTGTGTGGCCCCCACAATGCAAGCAGGCCATGACCATTGTGGCAATGGGGTCCAAACCCCCATCATCATAGTGACCAAAATGTAAGTGTGGGGTCCATAGCTGAAACACATTTTGAACAGTGTGGCAATGGGGTCCAAACCCCCATCATCACAGTGACCAAAATGTAAGTGTGGGGTCCATAGCTGAAGCACATTTTGAACATTGTGGCAATGGGGTCCAAACCCCCATCATCACAGTGACCAAAATGTAAGGGTGGGGTCCATAGCTGAAGCACATTTTGAACAGTGTGGCAATGGGGTCCAAACCCCCATCATCACAGTGACCAAAAGGTAAGTGTGGGGTCCATAGCTGAAGCACATTTTGAACAGTGTGGCAATGGGGTCCAAACCCCCATCATCACAGTAACCAAAAGGTAAGTATGGGGTCCATAGCTGAAGCACATTTTGAACAGTGTGGCAATGGGGTCCAAACCCCCATCATCACAGTGACCTAAATGTAAGGGTGGGGTCCATAGCTGAAGCACATTTTGAACATTGTGGCAATGGGGTCCAAACCCCCATCATCACAGTGCCCAAAATGTAAGTGTGGGGTCCATAGCTGAAGCACATTTTGAACATTGTGGCAATGGGGTCTAAACCCCCATCATCACAGTGACCAAAATGTAAGTGTTGACAAAGAAAAAGCTGCAACTGCCAAACTGCATGGATGATTCCTGGTCACAGAACATAAAACACATCAGTGGCAAAGTAGTGCATGTGTCCCATTGCAACATAAATTGGGGGAGGCAAATACTGCAGTGCAAATAAGACATACCTTTGGCCATGTGCAGACAAACAACACCCATGGGGGCTGACACTGTCAACATTCATCAATGACACAATGACAGAAGTGACCATCAGAATGCAGACCCACATATTTGCACCAATGGGCACACAAATGCAGATACCCTGTGGAGACTGTAGATATGAGGTGAACAGATACCATACCATGGCAGCAATGGGACACACAAACCATGATCATTGTGCTGACCGATGACCTAGGAGTCCCAGGGACAGCAGGGGAAACCCACCAAACTACATACAGCCAATGGCACACCCAAGATATGCCAATGCAGTGGTGCAGATGCACAAACACAAACAGGCAGACCCACACTGCACATCATACACAACAGGTGAGGGGGGTGCCAGTGTCCCCAGGCAACCACACAACACATGAGGAGACCTGAATACCAATCATACAGATGTGCATACAGTGCCATACAAAGGTAACTCATGGATCCAAATCCCCTATGTGGGCAAGCAGGCATTGTCAGATGAGAGGGAGCACAAATCACACATGTCACACAGGCACGTAGGAACAGCAACTGACACAGCAAGACACAGACACACCACAGCACTACCCCCAGGGCCCCCACAATGTGGTGACCCTGGGCTGCATTACAATCCCACTGTGATGACAAAGCTAAATGTCGTTCACACTGTGAACCACAGTCATGTGTCCTGACCAACAAACTACCATCACACCTACACAAGCACAAATCAATCAGCACGGCCAGTAAGCCAAGGCCAACATGGAGGCAGGGGCCTAGCCGGGCAACAACTCTCATCTGCACACACTCAACACCACACCCCTCGACCTCCAACAATGTGCAGCAGTGAAGCACACATGCACTGGTGACATTGCACATGCACCCATGACTATTCCAGGGTGGTGGGTGGGAACCAAGGTGCAGAAACACATCACACATGGCCACTCAACAAGACTCCTGAATGTCTGACACACTGCACACTACGCTGTACATGGACATGACGTCAATACCACACCAACCAATGGGATCCCAGCCACAGTCACACACCAATGAAGAAGCCAAGGTCACCCACAAAGAACACACATAGACAACAACCAACATTGCAGCCCGGACCCTGAGGAGTGCCAGCAGTCACACACACAACGTGTCACAATCACTGAAAGATAACACAAACTGGAAATCACATGACAGGGGCAAACAACAAGTGCCAAGGGGAAACCTGACTGTGACCCATCTGCGTCTGCACACAAACTCAGCCCTGACAGCAAACACACCTATGGGTGACACCCTGATGACCAGTAATGTGCCATGCACCCACATCACAGAGAACCCAGGGAGAAGACTTTGGGGGAACATAGGTCAACTCAGCAAGCATCACAAACAGGTACAACACTAGGGATCACAGCATGCACAGCTAAACGGAAGTGAACACACAGACATGCTCATACAACACACACCTTGGGCGCAGGCAATGTCACAGGAGTACACACTGCCATGAGGGGACTCCACTCCTGTGTGAGGAAAGCTGTGCCATATGTTGCCTCAGTAGGGCCCCATCATGTCAGCTGAGCACTTGGTCACACAATCAACAATTAGCACCAAATGAAGGCTCCTGTCACATCAGCCTGGTCATGGAAGTGCCAACGAAATCCTCAGCACAGATCCAACACACTTGTATAGCAATGTTGCACTGACAACACAGATGAGTCCTTCCCCATTGATGCCCAAACCTACATGTCCAGTGGAGATGGCCACACGGGCAGGGAAGTAGACGAATTGAACAATGGCAGGCACAACAGATGTGCAGGGGTGGAAGCCACAGATGTGAAATTGCTAATGTAAGTAGGAAATCCCATTGCCAAATACTGAACACATGACACTCTCAGATGCTGCTATGGATGACATGGATACACCACAGGATAGGACACATTCCCCTGGACCACATGGGTTCCTGCACAGTAACACTTCATTATCATGAGACCAAATATCACCATCACTGCAGCAAGGGCATGGTTAGCATCATCAACAACATGTACATCAGAAGCATAAGCACTAGAGAACAGAAAGTTGCTTTATTCAGCATATGTGTGTATTGAAAACTGAAAGTCCAGAAAAACACAAAGGCCAATGGCCAGTCCATTGTCAAAGTCCAAACAGGGTGACAGTGGCAGATGTCACCCTACGCATGCCTGCACTGCACAAAACCAGGGACAATCCACTAGGAGGGGCAACCGGGGGGCAGGCCAGGCACCGCAGGGACAGGATCAGGGCTCACCAGGAGGAAGCAGGGAAGGGGTGGTGGGTGCTGGAGAGCCACTGACAACTGCAGTGGAGGTGTCTGACATGGTGTGTGCCGGCACAACTGGGGGCATGACTCAGATGTTGTGGGTGCCGGCACGACTGCAGTGGACCCTGCAGATGGAGTGGACAGGTCCGCCACTGCAGTGTCCAAGTCAGACAGGGTGGTAGTGGACTCCACTGCAGTGCCTACCACCAGGGGAGGAGAATGGGGAACAGGCAAGGTGGGCTGGACAGAGGGGGAGGACACCCTCACCACATCAGTGGCACAGACAAGCGCAGCGAGGGTGTGGTGCCGGGAGAGCAAGTGGCAGGGGGAGAAGGCCGGATCCTCTTGGGGATGGTATATCTGTGGGTGGGGGAACCTGGGGCAGGGTGTGGTGGGGGCACCTGTGGAGTGGGGGCCTGAGGGATGGAGGAAGGAGACCTGGTGCCTGAGCTGCAGGGCGGCGGTGGGGTCTTGCTCTTACGACTCCGGGGGACTTGCGGGTGGGGGCCTCAGTCTGTCTGCACCTGGGGGAGGGTGTCCGGGGGCGAGGGGCACTCTGCCCCGTGTGGGTGGGCTTCCTCTTCCCCCTGAATGCTGTATCAGCTGGATCGGAGGGAAGAGGCCGAGGTCACTGAGGAAGAGCCGCTGGGTCTTTGGGGTTGCAGGTGAGGCAAGGGAGGGTGCTTTGGAGGGAGAGGCAACTGAGGACTGCGCAGTGCTCGTGGATGCGTGTGTGTGTTCCAGGGCCCCATCCCCTGTGAGTCTGGTTTCAGTCCCCTGACTGTGCGTGCGTGTGCGTTTTGTTTGTGGTGTGTGTGTCTGTGTGCTGGACGTGTGTGTGCTGGTGTGTGCCTGTGCCGGTGTGTGTGTGCTTGGGACGGGTAAGGTGCTGGGGAGTGTGGATGGAGCAGAGGCAGGAGGGGTGAGGGACTGTCTGAGGAGGGACACTGCTGCCGTCAGGGAGGAGTCCATGGACCTATTGCCCCTCTGTAGGTCAGACATGCCCGATGAGATGCCCTCCATGAACGACACCAGCTAAGTCAACAGAGCGGTGTGCGCATGGAGGACACTCAGCATGGCTGTCTGCCCTACATGGAGCTGGCGAAGGAGGTACACAGACTCCTCACTCAGGGCAGCAGGGGACACAGGGGCAGGGGGCGGTGCCTGGCCCAAAGGAGACACGCTCCCGAACATGGGAGCCTCCACGGACCTGGGGAATGGGAGCCGATGGGAGGGCGGTGGTGGTGCTGGTGGTGGCGGGGACAGCAACACTAGCTGGGGTGTGGTGGCTGCTGACACCCGCCTCCATAAGGGAGTCATCCTCCGAGTTGCTCTGGTCCTCAGCTGAGGTGGATGGTGCTGAGGACTCCTCGGTGTGGCTCCCCTCGCCCTCCGTGCCACTGGGTCCCTCCGACCACTCCTCGGCTGCTGACCCAGTCTGGCTCTCTGGCTCCTCCTGGTCCGTGGAGCTGTCCCCTTCCGTGGCCGTGGATGTATCTGCAAACAATGGGGAAACAGACAGACATCAGTCACCTGCACCAAACGCACACACCACTGTGAGCACAGCACATTACAGAGCAAGCCCTGGCATCATTAGTTGAACATTGCTAAAAGTGCCCTAACTGAACAGGAGAAGCCAATTGTCAGTCTGATGCCAACCATGGCACTCACATCCCACATGGCCTTGCACCCATCTGTCTGGTGTCTGTTGGATAGCAACACCCCAGTGTGGACACATGCACCACCTACACATTAGTTGGACAGTGCAGAGGACACGGTGTAGCATGTGGACATGCACACATCACAACTCTTGCCACTGAGTCAGTACAGGTTTCCGGATGAAAGGGATGCCCAGAGTCAAATAGGAAATGCATGTGATGCATACCAGCGACAGACACCATGATGCACCCATGTCCTGATAGCCATCGCCACAATGGTGTGCATGTAGCACATGTCACTCCCCTGCAGGATCACCAATAAGTAGACACATGCCATGGCGGAGGCATGACTGCTAAGTCATACATCACTGTCTCAGTGATGTATGACTTGGCAGCCAGACAACAACACTCTGCACTGTGTCACAATAGTAGGTCATGGGGAATGCAAGTCCTGGAGCTGCACAAGTGCACATGTACATCCCCCACACAACACATCATCTTAACCCTCATCTGTCCAGGTCATACCGATTGGACATATTGGAGACCTGTGACACTACCCTCTGAACCTGAGCCCCTCACAATCTGCTGTGAATGGGAAACAGCTGTCTGAACTTCACATTCGCATACCCCAGTCTGCACGGGCAGCTGATCAAACACCCATGTGACACACAAGTATCGTCTCCTATGGTCACATCTCCAGTGGCATGCTGAGCCCCTACAGAGAAACACCCCAGCAGTCCTGGCAACAAATCCACAGCACACTGACACAGAGGCAGACACCTGAGGGGTCAAATCACTGTGCACAATGTGTCAGCTGATACACGGGAGTGGGAGTACAGAGTGCATTGCATGGCCTGGAGTAGGCATGACTGTCCTGCCCCACATGAATGAGGGATGAGCCCTGGACAGTGGATAGCTGGCTATGTATGTGTGACACACATAATCTGCACACTCCTGGGGCCCAAACATTGTTCCCATCCGCTGCATGGGTGTGTGCCACATACCCCAGGCACATGTGGTGGCTCAGCTCAGCAAGTGGACCGCAGATCAAAGCAACACGCAGATTACATGTCCGAACACAGGCGTTGTGTGAACAATGGACCCACCCATGATGCCCACAACAGAGTTAGGGAAACAGATGCTATCCCCCACCTTTAGTGAAGCAAACTGCAAGGACACAGTCCCAAGTGACACAATTCCCTGAATGTAAGGGCCACACCTGGGTATCAGATGAGGAGTGGGCAGTGCACAATAGAGGGACATGGCTCCTGGACAACATGACTGCTGTACTGTGGCAGTTGAACCAGGCCAGAGGAGGGCACATAGCATGTAATACAGAGTTCACAGTGCAGTCTTTGACTCACCCCCTCCTTGCTGCTATCTGGCCTTCAGCTGCCCATCCAGGTCTGGAAACACCACCGCCAGGATCTGGAGCATGTGGGGGTCAGGGTCCGTGTTCCGCCCCTCCTGCGAGGAGGCGACAGCTTCAGCTGGACCCGTGCAATCCTCCGGGTCCAGCCCCGAAGGTCCTGCCACCTCTTCTGGCAGTTGCGGATCTGGCGCTTGTAGACCCCCACGGACCGGACAGCCCAGACGATGTCCTTCCAGATCTCCTGCTTCCGATGGGCATTAACCTGTCAGGATGACAAAGTGAAAAGGCCATTACTACACATGCAACATATCCGTGCATGACACAGTTGTATATACATGTCTCAATCACAGGGGCACATGATGTACACAGGCAGTGCAATGCTGCCCATGGACAGTTTGCCAGAAGTCACTACATGGTATCATTGCATGGGAAGTAAAACCTTGTTCAAATGCACTGTCACTGCACCATACCTGTCCAGTGCATGTCACTACACACTATGGGGGTGACAACTACTCAGTGAGCCTGCTAGCCAGTGGCGTGCAGACTTTCAGCCTTGCTAGTCAGACAAAATGCACATTCAGAAAGGCAGTGCACAGAACACTCACCTGCTCCCCTGGTGTCCCATACAGCTTGCTGTACTGTGGAAGTAGGCTGTCCAGCAGGGCCTGGTTCTCCTCAAGGCTGAAGGCTGGGGCTCTCTCCACAGTACGTGCCATTGCAGGGTCCAGAGGGGGCAGAGACAGCAGCAGTGCAGTGGCAGATGTCGTCCTGGAGCATGTAGTGCAGGCAAGTGAGCTCTCAGGGGAACAGCCAGCAATATATATGTGCTGGAGAGGCAGATACTGTCCCATGTGTCCAAAGTGATAGGTCCAAGTCGTTTGCATCTTCTGAATCTGGCCAATCCATGGAATAGCAGCACCAATACACGCCCACAGCATCCTTCAAATCTTCAACTTCATGACATACATGATTTTGCAACATTGTTGTGGGTGACCAACTGAATTTCCAGCAACCGACTCATTCGAATTTCGAAACGCGTCCGTTGCCAGGCTAGGCCATTGTCAATGGGTGCGCACCGATCGGTCCATTGCTGTTCAACGCGTACAGGGGTACAACGCGTACTCCGCACACATTGAATGCAATGGGCCGGCCGGGGCACCGATCGGTCCATTGCGGTACAACGCGTACAGGGGTACAACGCGTACCCGCACACATTGAATGCAATGGGCCGGCCGGGGCACCGATCGGTCCATTGCTGATCAACGCGTACAGGGTACAACGCGCACTCGCACACATTGAATGCAATGGGCCGGCCGGGGCACCGATCAGTCCATTGCTGATCAACGCGTACAGGGGTACAACGCGTACCCGCACACATTGAATGCAATGGGCCGGCCGGGGCACCGATCGGTCCATTGCGGTACAACGCGTACAGGGGTACAACGCGTACCCACACACATTGAATGCAATGGGCCGGCCGGGGAACCGATCGGTCCATTGCGGTACAACGCATACAGGGGTACAACACGTACCGCGCACATTGAATGCAATGGGCCGGCCGGGGAACCGATCGGTCCATTGCGGTACAACGCATACAGGGGTACAACACGTACTCGCACACATTGAATGCAATGGGCCGGCCGGGGCACCGATCGGTCCATTGCTGATCAACACGCACAGGGTACAACGCGTACCCGCACACATTGAATGCAATGGGCCGGCCAGGGGCACCGATCGGTCCATTGCGGTACAACGCGTACAGGGGTACAACGCGTACTCGCACACATTGAATGCAATGGGTCGGCCGGGGCACCGATCGGTCCATTGCTGATCAACGCGTACAGGGGTACAACGCGTACCGCACACATTGAATGCAATGGGCCGGCCGGGGGCACTGATCGGTCCATTGCGGTACAACGCGCATAGGGGTACAACGCGTACCCGCACACATTGAATGCAATGGGCCGGCCGGGGGCACCGATCGGTCCATTGCTGATCAACGCGCATAGGGTACAACGCGTACCGCGCACATTGAATGCAATGGGCCGGCCGGGGCACCGATCGGTCCATTGCTGTACAACGCGCACAGGGGTACAACGCGTACTCGCACACATTGAATGCAATGGGCCGGCCGGGGCACCGATCGGTCCATTGCTGTTCAACGCGTACAGGGGTACAACGTATACCCGCACACATTGAATGCAATGGGCCGCCGGGGTCACCGATCGGTCCATTGCTGTTCAACGCATCCCTGTACAAGTGACTGGCATATGTCACCATGCCTGTCTCAGATGAACATATGCCAGCCACAGATAGCTCCCAGGGAGTGAGGGGTACACCTACAACACGACAGCCTGTCCAAACTGTATCATAAGGCATGTAAGGCTGCATTTCCTATTGTGTGTATGTTGGTGTACATGTTGTCCTGTGGGTGTCACCTGGGGGCAGCCACCCCCAGGCTGTGCACGTGTTCATGGGGACAGGATCCTGGGTGTTACGTGTACATGACCACTGTGATGTGCAACTGTTCATATCTGTGCATGTGCCATGGTCACATTTCACGGTGGTGTATGTGTATGTCATGTCACATACCCCGTGAGTCCCATGTGGGACGGTATGTTTGAGCCAGGGTGTCCCAGTGGCACAATAGTGATGGTCCTCCACAGTCTGTGTGCATGTAGTGTTTACAATGTCTCTGATTTCATGTGCACAATGGGAGACAATCTCCACATCCACGTTGTGTGTGCATGGACTTTGATGTTGTGCGTGTGTGTGTCACAGACATCCATGTCTGTCCTGCAGTGGCAAGTGGGACCACTACCTGTGGGGGTCATGGTTGTTTTGCTGTGGTGTATACATGATACTCCATGTAATGCCAGTGTCCATGTGGCAATACAGGGTCCCTGGGAATGTACCTGTCGTTGAGCTGTGATGCCTGGGGCACATCTGTCCTCACATGTCACTGTGGGGGTGATTGTGACACGGCAGCAGGAGATGGGAACTGTGACACGGCCTCATGATATCCAATGGGCCAACCTGGGACTTATTGATGCCACTTGTTGAACCGTGATGACAGATGTTGGCCATGTATGTACCATACATGTCCTTAGGGAACTGCACACTTCATGTAGTTGTGCCTCATAATGATGTACGATGTGATATTGAGTGTGTTCAATGCCGCATATGTGGGGTGACTGACAATCTTGCTTTCTTCTCCTCTGCACTGCAGGGCTCCTGCTGTCCATCGACCATTCCCATACATGGCAACGATGGTGGAACGGGACAGCATCCAACGGTACCGCTTCACCAGGCAGCTGATTGAGGATTTGGCAGTGCAGTTGGCCCCACATTTGCAGCCTGGCCGGCCGTATCCTACAGTGCTGACCCCCAAGGTGAAGGTGATGGCAGCCCTACACTTCTTTGCCACCGGTACCTTCCAACATACTGTGGCGACTGCTGGTGGGATGTCACAGACCATGTTGAGCCGTGTGCTCCGCGATGTTTTGGAGGCAATGTTGCTATTCCTGAACCGGTACATCTATTTCCCTAGACTGCAACGACTCACTGACGTGAAGAGTGACTTCTATGCCCTGGGGAGGATGCCGCATGTCATTGGCTCCATTGATGGGACACATGTGGCTTTGGTACCACCACAGGCCCAGGATCAGGCCTACCTTAACCGCAAGCACTACCAATCGGTCAATGCACTGGTGGTGTGTCTTGCAGATATGACCATCACACACGTGTGTGCCTGTTTCCCTGGTTCAGCACACGATGCCTTTGTGATGAGGAGTAGTCGCATCCCCAGGATGATGGCACAGATGCAGAACCAGCGTGCCTGGCTTGTCGGTGTGTACTGACTTTGTGCCATTGTGTGTGATCTGATCTGTAGTATTCCGCCCACTTTTCCAAGTCAGCTAATGTGCACTTGTCTGTCCGTAGGTGACTCGGGATACCCCAACATGCCATGGTTGCTGACACCCCTCAGGAACCCTGTGACACCAGCCCAGATGCGCTACAATGAGGCACATGGTCGGACCAGGAGAGTGATTGAGCGGACATTTGGTCTCCTGAAGAGCCGCTTCCGCTGCCTGGACAAGACAGGAGGGTCCCTCCCATATGCCCCAGCGAAAGTGTGCAAGATTATCATCGTCTGCTGCATGCTCCACAACCTGGCAGTGCGGAAGGAGTTGCCTCTCATCCAGGATGACAATGACCAACATCCGCCACCTGTGGAGGATCCTGGCCTGGACCACGATGCCAGTGATGATGATGATGATGAGGGTGATGTCCGCACACAGCTCATCACCAACTTCTTTAGCTGAATGTGAGTATCCTGAGGTGTCATGTCAATGATGTGAGTTGGCATGATATGTGTAGGTGGTGCTCTGGTGCTGTTGGAGTGTGTCCATGGGCTACTTGACTGGATGTGTGTAGCGATGTGTGCTTACAGGTGGTCTGTACTCCCCAACAGTGTTGACATGCTAACTTGGTTCTGGGTGGGTATCTTGTAACATGTATTGTGCATGAGTTTTGCTGTTCTGTCCTGTTCTCCATTGCTTTTGACTGTGTGTCATTTCTGTCCTTCACAGGGTACTTTCAGATTCATTTGGTCAACTGTGTCCACCGACGACGTGATTGTACTTCCAGGGTGGTAGCTGTTGTGTCCCTACAGGTGATGTGCGCCACACCCATGGACTTCCTTCCTTCTACAGTTGTTGACTGTGTGCCCGCTGCCAGGTGGGATTACCTTGCATCTGTAGTGGTTACGACATGTTGCAACTGTGTAATAAACCTGTGCTTCACTTTGTGATGTGCGTTGTCTGTGGTCACACATTTGACTGCCATTTGCTTACTGCACCTGTGGGCTACTTGACTACAACTGGGAATAGGTGTGGTGTCTGTGCTTTGCACCGTCTTCCCTGGCAACATCAGTGTAGGCAATGAGTCAGATGGCCTAGGTGTGTATGTGTTGTGTAGCCCTGGTGGTGTGTCTCCCTCATATGTGTCACGTTGCCTTTACTCACATGCCTGTGTTGTACTTGCTGTTGCAGTTCGCATACACAGTGTAATTTTGCAGTTCATCATCCCCATGACAGCACCCACGTTGGAATCACAACAGAGGCAAGTATGGTGTATTAGTGTGTTTATTGTGATACATTTCTGTGAATAGTGCATAGGATGGTTAGTGCTGTACATATATCTTGCAATCAGAAGTTCCTAGGTGAATTGAAAGTCCTGGTAGACAAAATCCCCAGTATCGGGGCCACAGTTGTCTGAGACATTGGTCCAACTTGTACTCCCCATGTCATGTGGGAGTTGTGTTGCCGTCAACAGGGTGAACAGTTTGTGCACAAAGGTGAACATCCAGAACAGGTTCAGGCTTCCTGGGAGTTGCACTTGGCCATCGGCCTCTCACTTGCCCCTCCTCGGACGACCCCTCTTCTTTGGGGGGGGCCCCTCAAGTACAGGCTGCTGCGGTGCATGGGACTCTCCACCAGAGTCATCCTCCCTCCCTGTGGCAGTTGCAGTTTGTTCAGCACCAGATGTTGTTGGCACACAGGGAGGTGTGGACTGGTTGCTGTACATCTGGCGGAGGCATTGTAATATGTCCCTGTGCACCACCGTCATCTCTTGCAGTGCGTCCCACTTGGACTCCACGCGGGACATGTGTGAGTCCAAGCGGGCATGATGGGCAGCCTGCTGCTGTTTCATGTCTCTGAGGAGCCCCACTACCTGGCTGAGATCTCCGGTGCTGGACTGGTACGCATCGGCTATGCGTACCAGTTGTGGGTCATCATGCACACCAGCAACCTCTGCAAGCAGCGACCTCTGTCTCCCACCCTCCCACCACCCCTGCCGACATGTGCAGTGCGTGCAGTGGCACGCACAGATGACCCTGGTCCCCCTTGGGGGTTGGTGGTGGTGGTGGTGTCCATGGCCCCACGTTGGTCCAGGGTCCCTGTGCTGGTGTTGCTCCTTGTTCTGTCCATGTCGGCAGGGATGGTATTTGTGGTGACAGTCGTTGGAGGGGTGGGTGCAGGGGGTGCAGCTGGTGGTCCTGCTGGTGCTGCAGCTGGCGGGCCTGCTGGTGCTGCATGTTGACTTGCACCGGATGTGCCAGGTTGGTCTTCTTCGTCCGAGGAGGGCAGAGGCTGTACGACACCAGTGAGCTCCGCATCCTCTTGAGCCTGGGACTGGGACTCCTCAGCGCCTGCTGCTGTGTCCCCATCATCACCTGTTTTTGGGAGACACACACAATGTATGTTATGTTTCTGCAGGCATCAATGGTTGACACACCTGACAGTTGTGACTGTGCCTCTGGGTGCGGGCCTGTACAGTGCATTGTCCTAAGTTGTCACAGTCAGGGGTTGATATTGGTGTAGCACATTGTCCTGCATTATTTGGGCATTTCTATGTACTTGTTGGGGTGTGAACATGGTCTGCATTGGTTGTATTTGGTTGACAGCCGGCCCTCCTTCCCACCCAGCCAGTCAGTTATCCCACCATGGACTGTGCTTGCATTGCAGGTAGTGAAAGTTGTCTTTCAGGATGTCAGTCAGTGGTGTCCTGCTGTTGGTTGTTGCACAGTTACCAGCAGGGCGTTGTGCTCCCCACAGCAGTAGCCAGTGTCAGCCATCTTGTCAGTTCTTATCCACTCCCTGTGATGTGAGCATGGTTCAGGGTGGTGTTGATGGGACAGTTGTGGGGGTGAGCTATGTCTGTGACTATGACTCCCATCATGCTATTGCCTCCACCCCACTTCCCAGCATTCCCATACTTACTTGCTTTTGTGGGGAGTTCAGTGTGTGTGGGAGTGAGAGCATTGGCAAGATGGCTGACAGTGGTGTCCTGCTGTTGGTTGGTGTGCAGTTCCCAGCATGCCCTTGTGCTCCCCACGACACAGCAACAGTGTCAGACATCTTTGATGGGCCTTTCCACTCTCTGTGGGATGTGCATGCGTGAGTGTGAGCTTGCTGGGCCATGTGGTGGGGGATGTAGAGCTGTGCCTACGACTCCCATCATGCTATTGCCTCCACCCCCTTCCCAGCATGCCCATGCTTCCTTCCTTTGACTTTGCTTCCCTGTGGGGTGGGCTGCCTGTGCTGACAGGATGGCTGGGAGTGTTGTCCTGGCAGTTGTTTGGCTAAAAGTCCAAAGAGTGTCCCTGTGCTTCACACAACATAACCCAGGGTGATGGTTCTTTGTGGGATCTTCAGTTAGGATGTGAGGCATTGCATTCTCCCAGGTGGGTTCTGTGGAGTATGTGTTGAGGGGGTGTGTGAGGGGAGGTGCATGTGACTATGGTCAGTGCTGCAAGTCCTCCTTCCCACCCAGCCAGATATCCCACCATGGAATGTGCTTGCATTGCAGAGAGTGCAAGTTGGCTTTCAGGATGTCAGGCAGTGGTGTTGTGCTGTTTGTTGGTGCACAGTTCCCAGCAGGGCCTTGTGCTCCCCACAGCAGTAGCCAGTGTCAGCCATCTTGTGAGTCCTTATCCACTCCCTGTGATGTGAGCATGGTTCAGGGTGGTGTTGATGGGCCAGTTGTGAGGCTGAGCGATATCTGTGCCTACTACTCCCATCATGCTATTGCCTCCACCCCTTCCCAGCATGCCCATGCTTCCTTCCTTTTGACTCTGCTTCCCTGTGGGGTGGGCAGCCTGTGCTGACAGGATGGCTGGGAGTGTTGTCCTGGCAGTTGTTTGGCTAAAAGTCCAAAGAGTGTCCCTGTGCTTCACACAACATAACCCAGGGTGGTGGTTCTTTGTGGGATCTTCAGTTAGGATGTGAGGCATTGCATTCTCCCAGGTGGGTTCTGTGGAGTATGTGTTGAGGGGTGTGTGAGGGGAGGTGCTTGTGACTATGGTCAGTGCTGCGAGACCTCCTTCCCACCCAGCCAGCCAGATATCCCACCATGGAACGTGCTTGCATTGCAGAGAGTGCAAGTTGGCTTTCAGGATGTCAGGCAGTAGTGTTGTGCTGTTTGTTGGTGCACAGTTCCCAGCAGGGCCTTGTGCTCCCCACAGCAGTAGCCAGTGTCAGCCATCTTGTGAGTCCTTATCCACTCCCTGTGATGTGCGCATGGTTCATGGTGGTGTTGATGGGACAGTTGTGGGGGTGAGCAATATGTGTGACTACGACTCCCATGATGCTATTGGCTACACTGACTTGCCCAGCATACACAGAATTCCTTCCTTTCAGTGGTCTTCACTGTGTATTGGTGTTGTAGTGGTGGCTACATGTCTGGATGTGTTTGTTAGTTCTATTTGTGCCACTGCCTAGCTGTAGTTGTAGTTGTGTAACTTTGAGATGGCATGTGTTGTGTTTATCTGACTGACATACACATTTTGGGATGATTCTGTTCTGGTTGCTGTGTAATTGCTATGAGTGCATGGTTTGACTCTCCCCTTGACAGTGATGTGTGTGTGTATTGTAGCAGAATATTGTGTACATTTGTTGTGTACTCACCAGGCTCTGGGATGTTCTCTAGTCCATAGACGCTCATTGGCGGAAGGATGGCCCGCACCTTCTCCTCCCAGGGCCTGAGGTATACTGGCTTGGCAGGAGGGCCACTGCTGGTGTATTGGCTCAGGAGGTAGTCCTTCTTGAGCAGCTCCCGAACCCTCCTGCGCACGTCATACCACCTGTTCTGGATGTCAGTCTTTGTGCGCAGACATGGTGATTGTGCGTTCACCCTGTTGATGATCCTCTCCCACATCTTGGTTTTCTGGGAGATGGGTGTCTGTTGGACCAGTGTGCCAAACAGCTGTGGCTCTACCCTGAGGATCTCGTCTACCAGAACTTCCAATTCACAATCTAGGAACTTGTGATTCTTCTTGGGGGGCATGGTGATGGGTGGTGATGGTGAGTGATGTGTGTGTTGGTGTGCAGGTGAGGGTGTGTGAGTGTGTGTTTTGCTGGGTGTATGTGAGGTAGCTATTTGTTGGTGTGCTGATGGTGTGTGGCTTGTGTGAGGGATGAGCAGTGGGTGTGTGGTTGCTGTCTGTTGAGTGCTGGCAGTAGAATGGCATTTGCAAAGAATCATGGTTGGGATTTGTGTCCTTTTTATGGATGGAGTTGTGGGTGTGTCTTTGTTCTCTGTCCCCACCCCCCCAGTATTTATTGGCTTTGTAATTGCTTGTTTGGCCTTTTTTGTGTATTTTTCCTTAGTACTTTTTGTGCATGTTGGAAACGTTCTTGTGACCGAGTCGGTCCCTGCATTTGTCTCGTACGGTCTTCTCCGTTTCGTTCACGCTGTGTTTGTGCAGTTTTCTATGCTGCGTACGCGTCGGTCGCAGTGTTTTGTGTTACTTCGGCTCGGGTTTGTATGCGTGTCGGTCGTACGGCTTGTCCTCCGTTCGACTCGGTCGTGGTTTTCGCGCCTTGCATCATACTTAGCGGTTTGGAGTTCGCGTGTACGTTTCGGTTGGATTTGTTCTGGGTGCGTGTCGGTCGGTTCGATTCGCGTGTTTTTCCGGCCGGATTGCTGTTTTCCGTGCGGCTCGGTTGTTCGGCTTGGGTTCAGTACGTGTCGGTCGGATTTTGCACGCCTTGCATCGTACTTGGCGTGTCGGGCGCCACAGGTACGTGTCGGTCGGAATAAATTCCGGCTCCGAGTCGGTCGGTGCTTTTTCCGGCCCGAATCGGAATCGACCCCCTAGTATTTAAAACGAATTACAAATCCATAAAAAAAGGAAAGTCCCCCCAAAAATGTAAAAATACAACTATAGAAAAAAGGTTCCAGCGACACAATCCTCTCAATAATGAAACCCTCAAAAACCCGAAAATGAATAAAATAAAAAAATCCTCCAACAAACCCGAAAAATAAAAGGAAATGTAAAAAAGTAATTTGTTTCAAAAAAACTAAATACATTTTCCGTTTAAAAAATAAAAATGCGTCTTCACCGCCATAGTGTATCAAATCCGGAAACATGCAAAAACAAAAAAACAGCACCCTCCCACATAAACACATACGAACCCACACACATTAATTACAACATTTAATACAACATAACATAATTAAATATCACATAACTAGAACTATATATCACTCTACTACTCTAAAAAACTTTGTCAAACAAACCAAACACTAAACTACCAAAACAACACCAAACTACACAAAAAACGGACATTTAACACTCTAACAAGTCTAACTACACTACCACTAGCCTCCCCCAGCCCTAAAATGACCTTAAAATTAAATTAAAACAAAACTTACCTTAAGCGACTAAACGCAGCTCCGAACCGCAAGGTTCCATCTTCCAAAATGACCTAAAAATGAAATAGATAGACAGGAAAGTGAGCAAATAGAAAAAATGGTTGCATAATAAAAATGAAAAAGACTACCTCCCCAAAGACAAGAATTGAGAATTAAAAAAAAATCCCAAAACTCAAATATATATTTTTATATTATGAAAAAATGATATGAAAATATAAAAAAAGGTATAAAAAATGTGAAATATATTTTAAATACTATGGGGCCTATTAGGATGATGGGCGGTGGTGCTGGGACCGGCTGCCAGTGGTGCGGCGGTCCCGCACAGGCGATTAGGATGCCACCGCCACCGTGGCGGTGGCATCCTCCATTCCCAGCATTGTGGCGGGCGGTGCGCACAGCTCCGCCCGCCACAATGCTGGGAATGCACTGTGTGCATTGTCATGCACAAGGTGACAGGCACCGTGAGGTGCCTGCCACCATGTCCATGACAATGCAGGGGGTACCATAGGTACCCCCATGTGCACCCCCACCCCCAACATCTTGGGGGCCTGCAACGGGCTCCCGAAAGCGGAATCCGCAGGGCTTTCCATGGCGGAGTCACCGCCATGGAAAGCCCTGCACCGCCGACCATCGTAATATGGATGGCGGTGCCTGCAGGCCTTTTCCGCCCGGTAGGCAATCGGGCCGATTGCCTACCGGCGGAAAACCGGCGGACGGTCTTTCCGTCCGCCTGGGTCCCCACCGCCATCGTAATATGGCGGTTGGGAAATGTGCAGCGGGCAGTGGAAAATAGCGGGCGGATTGCCACCACCATACGGGCGGTGGCGATCCACCCGCTATCCTAATGACCCCCTATATTTTCACAAAACATAAAATATAATATTCAATATATATATTAAGAATATATATTTGTGTGATGTATTTTCAACATATAAAATTACCAAAAGACTATTGTGAGTGTACAAATAATATGAACATGTTTCACCCAAAAGAAATATGTGATACAAAAATATATTTTTGAAAAATATTTGTCAATTATTTAATATATTAAATATTATGTATAACAAAAATAATATTTAATATACTAAATAATAACCATTTTTTTTATAAACTATAACATTGTAAAATACATATTATATAAATTTATTACAAAAATAAAATTCTCTAAAATGTATTAAAAAGATATATAAAAACTAAGGGGCCCATTACGATACCCGGCGTAAAAAATACCGCCAGGCATGGAAGCGGCAAAAATCCGCCCGCACACACCGCCTGAACACCGACCACGCCATTACGATTACACAAACCGAAAACCGCCATCGGCGGAAAAACACACAAAATACCGCCCGCCATCGTCCGAGTCGGAGTCAAACCGCCCGCCACGGACGGAAACACGCACGACAACACAAAACCGCCCGCCCTCACGGCCGACACACCGCACGTGAAATTACGATCGCACCGCCATGAGCGCGGAAAAACCACAAATATACCGCCCGCCAGCGCAAACAACGCCGATGAGAATCGACACGGCAGAAGCCATGGCGCCAACGTACCTGCACAGAAACCATCCGCACACAAAACCAATAGCACACAACATGGCCAACAAGTCCACACAGCAAGGCACGCACAAATACACAAGCACAGTACACATCCCGAAAACACCCCCCGGACAAACTAAAAATACAAAGGCCAGAACCCCAGACACAACACACCTGAAAACAACAGACCATGAGGACACACCCACATAGGTGAGTACAAAAGCAGCACTCCCACAGACCACAACCCCTTGCTACATTGCAAACCAGAGAGGAGAGGAGAGGACACAGTGACACAGCAAGGACAGCAGCACACCACAGAAACGCACACATCACAACCACCACCACCACCACCACCACCACCAAACACCTGCACCACAAACCCCCTGCACATTACACAACACACACCGCACCAGCACCACAAACACCATGGCACCACAAAGGATGCCCAAGTTCACGCCCATGGAGCTGACGGTCATGGTCGACGAGATCATCAAGGTGTACCCACAAATCTATGGGAACATGGTCCAGCACACACCACTAGCCACCAGAAACAGAATGTGGAACCGGATCGTAGACCAGGTCAATGCAGTCGGGACCCTGCCCAGGAACAGAGTCGAGATTAACAAACGTTGGAATGACGTCAAGAGCCTGGTCAAGAAGAAGGAGGGCAAAAACAGAGAGCTGGCTGCCGTCACTGGCGGAGGGAATCCCGCGCTCTTTAAGACCTTCAAAGCGTGGGAGGAGAAGGTGCGAGTCGTAATCCATCCGGAGATCCTCGCCGGATTAGCAGGGGGAGTGGAGGCTGGTAAGTACAAACTAATGTATACCAGCACACCGCTATGTACTCACATGCGCAACTACCATGCCACAGCTCCCAGGGACAAACACCCCCATGTCCAGCACACAATACACAACACATCACACACACATGCAACAGACACTACCACACACAGCCCAAACCGAACAACTGTAAGATGCGTGGGGACATGTGTACACTCAGCCAGCCACGTAACCACCAACAGGTCCCCAAATATGCCAGAAGCGCCACAACGAGCACCCACCACACCCATGTGTCCGCCACAGCTGCACTAACCGACAAGTAACAGGTAAGTGGCAGGAACACAAAGTGCAGTGGGTGGGACGGTGGACAGCCCAAGTACAACACACACCAGGCCCCAGTCCCACAGCACAGCAAGGAGGAGCATCCCCCACACCCCACAGCCACGTGTCAGCCACCGCAGTGCACAACGACAGCCGAAAGGCAGACATCACGGTCCACAGCAATCGGTGTCAGTGGGTGTCCAGCCACCCCCACGACCCACAACACCCCCCCACCCCCACAGACCTGCAACATGGAGCACCCCCGCTTAGAGCCATGTGGCATCCAGTACAGTGCACGCACGAACAACTTGCAGGTGGGAAACTGGACAGGGCTGGATTACTGGAGGCATGAGGACCATGACACGACCAACACATGGGACATGTCACGTAGCAGACGAACACGCAGCACCGCCCACCGTCACGAACAAGTGAACAATGTGCACACGGACATGAACAACAGACTCACACCCCACATGACCCATCACAGACATAGCAACACCCAAGGAGCCACGTCTGCATGCACAAGCCACACTGAATATAGTCCCACACGGCAGCCACTGTGCAACTCATCACACACAACCGAAACACCATTGAAGTCCTGTCCATGTAGCCCCTACTGCCTGTCAACCACACACCCCACAACTACGCCTATGTAAGACAAACAACACTAGACGCAACAGAGCGGAACAACAGAAATGCACACGAACACCACTGAACCCATCAAATTCACAGACACACCATGCACATACAACATACCATCCATCCCATCCGTCAGCCCCAGTCTCATGAAAGGCATGTCATCCGCACAGCTGCCACACATACAGCAGTCACGCTAAGACACATGCCCATGACCAACCATGTGCCAGAAGTCAATTAAGCGCACGACACACTGTGAGCAACAACACACAACATGGGCCACACCCCCCGAGCACTGCAGTGATGCACATGGCACAGGGCAGCACGCACACCAAGGAGATGGGACAACTGCAATACGTTGGCTGGCACACAACTATCACTCACTCATAACGATGCGTCCAATGCCATGTCCAGTAATCACAACAGACAGCAAATATGCAGGCCATGTCAAGCATGCACACACCTCAAACCATGCACTGTCATGCTGCCACAACACATGTCACGTTCGGCACCCATGGCTCTCAGCATGTACCCCAAAAGCATATCCCCTCCCAAATGCGAATCTGGGGCATGGCCCCCATGTTGCCATATGCGTTCCTAAGCGTTCCATTTGAACCCCAAAAGCATATCCCCTCCCAAATGCGAATCTGGGGCATGGCCCCCATGTTGCCATATATGCGTTCCTAAGCGTTCCATTTGAACCCCAAAAGCATATCCCCTCCCAAATGCGAATCTGGGGCATGGCCCCCATGTTGCCATATGCGTTCCTAAGCGTTCCATTTGAACCCCAAAAGCATATCCCCTCCCAAATGCGAATCTGGGGCATGGCCCCCATGTTGCCATATGCGTTCCTAAGCGTTCCATGTGAACCCCAAAAGCAAAGTACAAACCAGACCCAGGATGGGCCAGGAGCCCGCATACACCAGAGTCACAATGAGTAGGGGCACAGCAACACACCCATCGGCATGGCCAATCCGTCCCATGCCACATGTGCACAGCACACAGTCCCATTGCCTAGCACACACAACTACAGATGCCACAGCCACACACTCGCCTCCGGGAAACCCATGTACGAGATTGCACGAACTGCCAATGTCAGACGACAAATACATACTTCGCCAGGTGCAACACAATAACAAATCTCATTCTCTCCACAGGTGACGAACTGCCGGATGCTGGGGATGGAGACAGCAGCCAGCACAGCCAGCCCACAAGCCCCCAACGAGGACACACGGATCTGGAGGATCTGTCCTCCTCTTCGGACACGGACCACCAAGCAGGCCCATCTGGTGTGGCAGGGCCCAGCCGCTCCCCAGGACCCCTCCTACCCACCAACCCATCATCCAGGGATGCTGAACAGTCCCAGCCCCCTGCTGCCACTGTCGTTGCGGCCACACCCACGGTCATTGCGGCCACTACCACTGCCGCAACCGCCACCATCGCCGCACCGACCACCACCGCCACCACCACCACCACGTCTTCGCTGGCACCAGCCCCAGCGCAGGTGGTGGCCCGGCCGACTGGATCCACCCTGGGAGCCACAGCGAGGACCGTGGTGTGCAATGTGGCTAGTGGGCAGGCCGGTGGCAGCAGGACTGGTAGGAGGAGCAGGGTCAGGGAAACGCCAGCCTCCCCTGGGAGCCATGCCCTGCCTCAAATGGCCAGAGTCCTTGGGGCCTATGAAGAGGCCCAAGGACAATGGGCCAGGTCTGCTACTGACACGCGGGAGGTGCTGGGGGTGCTGAGGTCCATGGACGCCCATATGGGCCAATTCGTGTCCCGTATGGACCAACTCGTGGACCTCATGGGCCAGCTGGTGGTGGCGGTGGGGTCACAGGCAAGGCCAGCAACACCACCTCCGCCACCACCTGCTAGGGCGCAGGGTCGGGCAGCAGTGTCCACTTCCCCTGCGTCCACAGCCAGTGAGCACACCTCACCCACCACCAGCAGGTCGCCACCACACACCCCCCTCCCAAACGTGGAAGGGGCCGTCCGAAGAGGAAACAGATCTCCCGGGAGGACTTCGCACGCTCCAGTCGCAAGTGAGGCAGCCAGCCAGCCTTCCGCCAGCCTTCCTTGACCAGCCACTGCATTGACTTGCTCTACGATCCCACTCCACACAGCCAGCTGGATGGCATGTGTGTGTTGGACTATGGACATAGAACCAGTGGGTACACCCTGAGCTTCACGCAGCCATGACCGACAGCTCATTGTCACTGCACGCACCACTTTTGTCATCACCTTACACACAATCACATGTCACAGTTTGTAATAAATGCACCTTTTTCACTAACTGCTGTTTGTGCCCTGTGTTTTATTTGTACGGAATACAACGGCCACCTTGGGCGGAAAGGCACCTGATGCGTGGCATGGCAATGGAATCCGGAGGGCCTGTAGGGACCTAGGGGTGGGAGACAGAACAGGAGCACATTCAATGAGTGTGTCACACACCCATCACACAGTACATGTCAACAACTACAAGCAATGTACACACATCGCACAGAGCAATAGGGCACAATGCCACAGTCACCAACAGTGGCATACTACCCTGGCCATGGAGCGTTGACACACTGCACGCAGTGAACATACGGCCACCCTGACACAGCACACACACACCTGCACAGATACAGACACATCATCCGTCGTACATGGACACTCACCGTCAAGTGAAGTAGCGGGCGATGAGCTGCTGGCGCACATTCCCAGCTTCCTCCTCTCCGCTGTCCACCTCACTCGAGCTGTCCTGGTCTGCGGGCTGGGGCCCTGGTTGATCTCCGTCATCCACAATGAGGGGGATCTGCTTCCGAATGGCCAGATTGTGCAGCATGCAGCACGCCACCACTATCTGGCACACCTTCTGTGGGGAGTACGCCAGTGCACCCCGGTGCGGTCCAGGCACCTGAACCTGGACTTGAGGAGGCCAAAGGTACGCTCGACCACACGTCTGGTCCTCCCATGTGCCTCATTGTATCGATCGTCTGCTGGGGTGCGAGGATTCCTCAATGGACTGAGCAGCCATGCCCCATTCGGATACGCAGAGTCACCTGGGTGTGAGGGACACAGAGAACCGTTGCTATTCCAACTGGACAGGGGACAGCATCGCACAACCAGCACGCTACACCACTCCACATACTCACCGACAATACAGCCACGATCCTGTTGCAGATTGGCCATCAGTCGTGGCAAGATGCTGTTGCGCATTATGTGTGCGTCATGGGCCGAGCCTGGAAACTTGGCACACACGTGGGTGATCACCATGTCCGCAAGGCACACCACTTGCACATTCAGGGAGTGCGTGTGCTTCCTGTTGCGGTACAGGTGCTCAGTGGCCTGTGGTGGAACAAGGCCGACATGTGTGCAGTCAATGGCTCCCACGACGTGTGGGATTCTGCCAAGGGCATAGAATGCACCCTTCACTGCCGCCAATTCACGAGCCCTGGGGAATCTGATGTACCTGTTCCGGTACAGCATCATGGCTGCCAGTACATCCCTCAGCACCTTGCTGAACATGGGCTGGGACATCCCTCCTCCACTGCCCACTGTGTGCTGGAATGACCCAGTGGCGAAGAAATGCATGGCGGCCATCACCTTAGCCGTGGGGGTGACAGCAGTCGGATACACCCTGCGGGGACGGAGATGGGGCTCTAACATGGCACACAGTCGATGCAGGGTTGGCCTGTCCAGCCGAAACTTCCTTATGACCTCAGTATCCTCCATGTCCGCCAGCAATTGGTATGGGCGGTCAATGTTCGGTCTCCGCCTGGGTTAAATGGCAGAGGACACATGTCAAAGCAACACGGCACATAGCAATTTCGCATACACATCACTGACATGACTGAGCAAGCACATGAGCCACAGCCCAGCTGTCAAGCTGGGACGGCACGGCCACAATACACTTACACAGGTCTCCCAACAATGGCAATGGCAAGTGAGACATACCACTGCCATGTGCATGCACATGGGGATCTAGGCCCCAATGACTTGCGGGGCGTGCTGATGGGGACTGACTGCATATTCGTCAAGCGGCAACGCCACGGCAACATGAGTGTCTGCTGAGCATGGAACTGCTTCCGAGGCTGGATGAGTATGGCACACGACGACGACGATGTGGGCACGGGCTGAGCGGCCAATACAAGTGGGACCTGTGGCACGAGGGGATATGAGACAGTAGTAGGTGTCAGCACTGCACCCTATGTACAGCACTGTACGGATCACAGCTCCCGCAACATTGACTGGTGTCCACATTGACAGCCCCATGCCAAGACGGCTGTGTGCTTGCAGTCACACGTCACAGGTGAGAGGTTACATTGCACGTGCCAGGTGGCAGACGTACATAGTGGGAGCTGGCATGTGTGTGCATGTGTCTCCTGTTCAGGATCCACCAGATGGGCGCTGACTCTGTACTGACCATTGGACACAGCATGTTCCGTGGAAGGCTTGTGTGTGTGGGATGGTGGCACTGGATGTGCCTCCGTTGGGTGGGGGGCCATGCACAGGGCGGGTACGTCGATGATTGCGCATTGTTGGTCACGGTGGGTGCACCAACTGAGATGTGTTGCCCTGTGTTCAATTCCTATGTCCGCATGATGATGGACTGTGGATGTGGGCAGACTACACATTGGTCGATGTGCTGTCTATATGCATGTGCCTTCACACCAGGCACAGCTGCCCCTGCACATTTGACCCCTGCTGGACTCGCTGCTGGGTCTGTGGAGCTGATGCACCTTCTGCGCGTGGGGCGGACAGCTCTCCTCACTTCCCTCATTGCGCATGTCATGTCTTTGCCGCAGGTGACATGGATCATGGAGGGCCCACATGTACGCGTGGGTAGGCTACACATGATTGTTCACTGGTCGCCACCCCCAGTCAGTGTTTCGAATGGGAAGGTTGTCGTGCTGGTGGTATGTTCGATGTGGCGGATGGGCGGGCCTAGGTGCGGGCTTACATTCCGGACATGGGGGGTAGTTGGATTGGCGACTAGTTGCAGTACACACGGGACACGTCTCTTCCTTTCCACATCTGGGTCATCCCTTGTACTAACTGACAGTGATACAGTCATCTTCGCGCCAGCCCTCATGTCCTCCCCTCGCCCCCCAATATGCATGCTCACCTGCGAGGCTAGCGCTTGCACAGGCAGCCCCAAGCTCGCACCAGAGAGGGCAAGGAGTGTATGTGTGGGTCCAGGGTATGATGTGTGGCGGGACGCCGTCCACCTGCGTGGTGCCCCAAATGGAGACCCGGCCTGCATGGACTATGCATCACAGTCTTCGCCTTCCGGATCCGCCACCTGCGACACCCAGTGGCTGTGGCTGCCCTTGCGGCCATGCCGCGTCCGTCTGTGGCTGATGGCCCACACATTCACTCTTTGGCCTCTCTGGGGAGGGCTCGGGGGTGGTGGCGCACGCGCTTGCACTTAGTCGCAATGGCATGTGGCGTGGTTGGTATGATGGGCAATGGATGGGATGGTGCGAGCCACCTCCCGTGACGTCAGTGCTGCTCGTGCTGTGGTGCGTCCCCTACACTTCCATCTGACTTGTGCCATGCTAGACGTTGAGGTTCTATTGCCTGCGTGATATGACCAGGAGGAGCGCGAGGAGACCTCTCACACACCATGCTCCACTGCCATCCCGTGCCCTGTATCGCCTGTGCGGATTGACTATGTTGGGGTTACACCTGGTCGACTGGGGCTGTGTGTGCCTTGTCAAGGGGCATGGCGGGCGCACAACAGGATCCAGCTTGTCCACAGAGGGTGGGCTGAGGTGCGCCTGGTACCGCTTTGTACGTGTGCCCGGCTGCTGTGCACACACGTGTTCACTCCCCCCGACAGGTGTCCTCTCACAATGCCCAGGGAAGCGGTGGTGTACTGTTCATGACCCCTCCCAACACGGCGTGCTCCAACTTGGCATGTGCGCATCTACCCGTCGCACCCACCCACCTGAGCACTGCGTCCATACGACTTCACACGACACATGTGTGTCTTCCACAGTAGTGCTACTCATTTGCGTTGACATCCAATACCAGTGGACTACATGGTCATGTCACGACTGCCGTGTACTTCACATACTCTCATCCTCTCTCATTCGTACTTGTGAAATGAGTCAGCGGAGACAGTTTTGGTTTCAAACATTATATTGAGTCTTCTGTCCTCTGTGATGCAGTATAGTGGACACTACTGGCAGCGGAATACATGTTGAGGATATACTGAGCATGATCACAAATGGGATAGGGTGTGGGGTAACATCTGCTTGGCCAAGGCTGTGCTAATGTACATTTACGTATAGCTGCGGAGCTGCGGACTTTGACACAGACGGTATACATGTAGCCTACCAGACCGCTCGGCATCATGGGCACAGTCCATCTCAGTTCCATGTGACAGGTTTGCTGCGGTTGTTCCTCATGCACGCGTGCATGTGAGATGACATCAGGGCATGTGCTTGCGTGCATGCAGCGGCGTGCCACTTGTTGTTGCACTGTGGTGGTTACTGGACATGTCACAGTCACTGGGGTCGTGTTGTTGTTGTATGCACTTGTCGTCCATGCAAAGGTCCTGGTATGGGATTCCCGGGGCGGGGGTGGGAGGGGTGCAGCACCCACAGACTCCAGGCGACCTATTCATGTCCACTGAGCGGTGTGTGTGTCCATGGGCGCTGGATCCATGTCGTGTCCTGGTTGTTCGTGCAGTTCCGTCCATGTGGGTGCGATACACAGAGCCCATGCCACTGCCTCCCACGATGCATGCGGTGTTCCTGGATGTGATGGGGAACAGTGTGCATGTCCCGGTCATATCCGATGTCATGGCGATGTCGTTGATGGTGTGGTCACAGTTGCCGGTCGTTTGGTATGGCTGTTGTGGTGGTGACTGGCCAGTCCGTGCGGAAGCTGAGCATGGGTGCGGGGTTGGACTTCATAGGTCACTCGGGGAACCTGCGTTGTGGTCCGACGTATTTACAGGTTGTCAGGTATGCGATGCCGTCCAGCAGGGCTTCCATGTCATTGGTGGTGTACATGTTTGCCAGCCAATGAAGCGGATGGTGGCTGTCAAGGTGTTGTTCGTAAGTTGTCCCTTGGAGGACCATGATGGGGCATGCTGGGTGACATTCGATGTAGCTGTTCTCGATGATCCGTCGTGTGGAGGCACAGTGGTCCCATTTCAGTGCGCGTGCGATGTTGGCCACATACGCCATGCCCCCATAGGCAGAGCAGGCCCTGTCGTGTGCGTCCAGAGGGAGGAGTAGTGGTAGCAGGTCCGCCTTCAGACATGCCGGGTTGGAGAGGCATATCTCGACGGGATGCTGGTAGGGACACCTCCGACAGTAGAAGACGGGCATGACGCAGCTGAACAATGTGATGCGGTAAGTCAGTCGGTAACTTACGTTCAGCAGGGACAGGAGATCGCATCCCAATGTATGTATCGTGTTGGTTTTGTACAGCTTGAGCTGTTCGGCGTAGTTGGGTAGGTGTGTTGCGGTTGCCATTTCGCAGCGGTTCGTTGAGGTGGCGTGCTCCGGCTGTGTGTGCAGTCTGCAATGTGCACGCTCCGGGGTTGCTGTGAGCTCTGTGTAGTCGTGGGGAGACAGGACTTGTGTTCTGTTGGCTTGTTTGGAGGACACGGGCCCTCTTCCCACATGCTTCTCAGACAGTTCAAGGTCAGTGCTGTGTGACTCCTTCCAATTAACTTGCATGTGGCCGACATGGGGGAGTGTTTTCTTCTTTCTTCCCCGTCCGTTGTGTGCTTCTGTGATATGCGCTATCTGCCCTGTGGTCGGTCTCCTCGGCATGCCTGTGTTGGTCTATTCTTGGACAATGGCTGTATTCACCGGCTTCTGTCGTAGGGCTGTGGTTTCGGAGTTGGAATGGAAGGTCATTCAGTGCTGTCTGCTCTCCCTTGTGTGGGCGGCAGCCTGCCTTTCCGCTCTGCGTTGGGCCTTGTGTGTGGATGTTATTCTTGGACCACCTGTTGTCGGTCCCCGGGCTCTTTGGTGTTCCGTTTCATGTGTCTTGTTCATATGTGCAGGGTGGTATGGGTTTTTCAGTGTGGTACTGGCGTTCCTCTTCCCGAAGGAGCCCTGCTTCTCCTAGTTGGTGTTGCCGCCGCTGTGTGCTTCGCCATGTTTGTTACACTGGGGTGTGTCCTGCTGTTGCGTGACTTCACTGACATGTGTGCGTCGGTTGTGTGGCGTTGGGTGTTGTCCGTGAATTGGGCGTTGGGGACATGTCTGTGGCCGGCCTGTCACGTGTCATGTGCGTTCGGGGTGGGGCTGATGTGTGTGCTGCTTGGTTGTGTCCCTGTGTCTGTGTGCGACGCATGCATGGCGCTGCGGTTGGCCTCTGCGTTGTGCGCATGTGTGGCGGCGTCATCGGCGCTTTGTGGCCGTGACGGGGTGGTTGGTTCCTAGTCCCAGGTGGTGTGTACACATGTGTTCCGCGATGTTAGGATTTGGCCTGTGTGTCATATGTGGATGCAATGGTGGATGTGTAGTGTACACGCGCTGGTGGGGGGTTGTCCGCTTTTCCGCCCTTGCACTGTGTGCGCTGTTTGCGTGCACTTGTTGTGTGTGTGCCTACCTGCGTCTCCGCGGTACGTTGCGTCCTTGGTGGTGCATCAGCAGAAGCATGGGAAGGGCCTGCAGTGCTGGATTCATGCCCGGGGTGCCGCTTCTTCGTTGTCCGTGCTCTGCGTCCGTGTTACCGCCTCTCTTTCACGTGCGGTGTCTCTTGGCCGTGGGAGCCGTTTGTTTGCGGCATCGTAATTTATGCGCCGGGCGGGACGTGTTTCGTCGGACGGTGTGTGTCAGTTGTGCTGCGCCGCTACGTGAACGGGCGCACTTTGATGGCGGACGGTGTTGCTGGCTTGCCGGCGGTGTTTGGCCTGCTTTTCGCATCGTAATTGGGCGGGCGTGTGGACTGCTGCGTGCCGGCGGTAACTGGTGGTTTTTGCATCCGCCAGCACGGCGGTTGTGCTTCCGCCCGCCATCGTAATGAGCCCCTAATGTACTAAAATGTTTGTTTTTCTTTAAACTAAATGAAAAATCACAATAATTAAAAAGTCTATAATGAAAATATCAAAAATGTACTTATTTTACTATGGCATAATTGTGTTTGGATAAAAATGTAACATTTTTTCTAAATTGTTAAAAAAATTATAAATGTATTTAACAACATATTTGTAATGTTGTAAATGTACATTCAAAGTATATGATAAAATGTTTTATGCTTTATAATGTATTCTGATTAACATGAACATTTGTTAAACTTTTTTTTATTAATTACAAAAAATTTAAAATAAAACTGAACGAAAACAATTTAGGGGCCGATTCCGATTCGGGCCGGAAATCTCTCCGACCGAGCCGGACCCGGAGAGATTTCTGACCGAATCGGACCCGTGCAGCCTGACCGAACGAGTACGATGCGTCCGTATGCTATCGTACTCGAGTCGGTCGGTCTCCCATTGAAGTCAATGGGACCCGGTCGTACAACGCGTACGCTGGCTCCCATTGCCTCAATGGGTGCGAGGCGAACAAGGGCGCCCTACAGCGGGTACGCGGCGGGCGACTCTCGCCGTACACGCACAGGTAGGGGGACCCATGGGTCCCCCTGTGTGCGACTGCGCGGCTACGCGTACAGGGGGATCCGACACGGTCCCCCGAAGTACGGCTCTGACTGCTCTTTCGAGCCGGGAGGCGCGTGTCGGTCGGACTGCTCGCGGCGCGCATCGTCTTACCCGGCCGGGGTACGTCTCCATTGCGCGCTGCGAGTCGTGTCCGAGCGAGTCGGTCGGTGCGGTTTGACCCGGGAACGAGTCGGTCGGAGCGGTTGGGACGCCCGAACGAGTCGGTCGGCGATTTAGCATCGTACTCGCTGGTCCAGACGCGCGTACGAATCGGTCGGGAAATAGGGCTCTGAATCGGATCCGGTTATGCTGAATCCGATTCGGAGCCCTACTGGCCGAGATCGGAATCGGCCCCTTAATTGTGAACTTCAAAAATAAATACACGCTATTGTGAATAAAAATATTAACATTATTAACTCACATATGTCTCCTTTTTTATATATAATTTATGTATAAACTCAGGGAAAATGCTGTATAATAAAACTGAATAAATTACTATTCCAACTCCAAACTAACTAAACTCATGGAAAGTGCTGGATAATAAACCACAAAAAATTACTATTCCAACTCCAAACTAACAAAACTCAGGGAAAGTGCTGGATAATAAACCATAAAATTACTATTCCAACTCCAAAACAAATAAACTCAGGGAAAGTGCAGGATAATAAACCATAAAAAATTAATATTCCAACTCCAAAACAACTAAACTCAGGGAAAGAGCTGGATAATAAACAAATTAAATTTATTTTCCAACTCCAAACTAGCTAAACTCAGGCAAAGTGATGGATAATAAAAATCAAAAAATATTATTCTAACTACAAAACACCTAAACTGAGGGAAAGTGCTGGATAATAAACCATAAAAATTACTATTCCAACTTCAAACCAACTAAAATCAGAGAAAGTGCTGGATAATAAACCAATTAAATATACTGTTCCAACTCCAAACTAACTAAAATCAGGGAAAGTGCTGGATAATAAAACATTTAAATTTACTATTCTAACTCCAAACTAACTAAACTCAGTAAAAGTGCTAGGTAATTTTAAAAAATATATATATATTCCAAGTAACAATTAACTGCGTTGTGAGAAAATTCCCCCTAATTGTTTTATTTACATTTGCAAAAATATACAAATATTTTTACATTTTCAAACTTACAATAAATTTACAATATATGTTTATAAACATCTAAAAATATCAATACATTTGCTAAAAATCTATATATTGTAAATAACATTATTTCATTTTTTTACATTTTTTGCAATATTTAATCATTTTGTTATATTTAAAAGAAAAAAAAAAGAAATTATACAAAATTTAGAAAAATTAAAAATGTATTAACATACAATATTTGATTTTTTAATTTTATTTACTTTTTTATTTTTATATATTTTTTAAAAATACAAGAAATAAAATTATATACATAAAAATAAATGTAAAACATATATATTTTTTCAATAAAATAAGTGTAAAATTTGTTTTCATGTTTTTTAATTTATTAATTTTTTACATAAAAATATCTACACCTCAAAAAAAATGAAAATTTTTTCTTTTTTTCTTACAAGTAATATTTAGAATTTTGCAATTTTTTTAATTCTCATTAATAAATTAAAAATAATTTAAATATTAGTATAAACAAAATATATTATAAATTACTCCCCACCCTTATCCCCTAAAAATGGAACATCCTGCTCCTAAAAATATAAATACAAATTAAAAAAAATATATTACTTTAAACAAATATACTTTAAATTACTCCCCACCCTTATCCCCTATAAACCCAACAACCCGCTCCTAATTAAAAAATACATATTACTTTAAACAAATATATTTTAAATTGCTTCCCACCCTTATCCCCTATAAACCCAACATCCCGCACCTAAAAATAAGAGAAAAACATTAAAAACATACACTTTAACATTACAAATTATATTTATACATATAAAATAACTATTACTAAAATAAAAAATGTTTTAAACATTGTGCAAAAAAAAAACAAATAGTCGATATTATTTACATCTATATTTTTAACATCGATATTTTCAAAATCAATATTTCTGACTTACACAAAAATCGATATTTTTTACAACAATATAACTTACCTCGATATTTTGCATCCTAGATATTCTTGACTCGATATTCATGACACTCGATATTTCTTCATCTATATTCTGTCTGTTCACCAAAGCAAGTTCATCTCTATCACAGAAGGCAGCAAGAACAACTTGAATTTCCCACAGAACAGATCCGGCAGGGCAAATGAATAAAAGCTTGCATCACTCATAGAACATGTACAGTTAAAGGATATCAACATATAGGTTACAGACAGATCTCTGGAGCAGGTGCTTAACTCATCGAGAAGAATGTATAGATGTATAAGTGAGTGAATCTACGAGTTCGCTCTAAAAGTGTACCACAGTGGTGCAAATTACATGCTCAATTCACAAAGATTTTGGAGTGGCTGAAGTCATACCAACTCATAGCAAAATTATTTGGAGTCGAACGTTAAGTAGTGCTGCGCCAACTATCAGTTTGACATTACTCACAAATATAGTGGGCTGTAAATAAGAATGTTTTGACTAGCGCCCGCAGCAGAATAACTATGAAAATCAAACTCCAAGGGCTGGTGATGTTCTTCCTCATACTCTATGAATTAGGAAATGCTCTTCACACATGGGCCCATTCCGAGTAATGTGGAGTGGTATCACAATGGGAGATACCACTCCACATGATTCTGAGTTTTACCAAATGCAGAAACACACCCAAATCCAAATGTTCTTTGTGCACAGCAGGAGGACAATGTGTGCAGCCAAGAATGGGGAATCACATGGGGTAATGGACTTAGGGGCCGATTCCGATTCGGGCTGGAAATCTCTCCGACCGAGCCGGACCCGGAGAGATTTCCGACCGAATTGGACCCGTGCAGCCCGACCGAACGAGTACGATGTGTCCGTATGCTATCGTACTCGAGTCGGTCGGACTCCCATTGAAGTCAATGGGAGCCGGTCGTACAACGCATACGCGGGCTCCCATTGCCTCAATGGGTGCGAGGCGAACAAGGGCGCCCCCTCCAGCGGGTACGCGTCGAAGCGACTCGGGCCATACACGCACAGGTAGGGGGACCCATGGGTCCCCCCTGTGTGCGACTCGCGCGGCTACACGTACAGGGGGTCCGACACGGACCTCGAGCACGGCTCCGACTGCTCTTTCGAGCTGGACGGCGCGTGTCGGTCGGACTGCTCATGGCGCGCATCGTACTTACCCGGCCGGGGAACGTCTCCATTGCGCGGTGTGAGTCGTGTCCGAGCGAGTCGGTCGGTGCGGTTAGACCCGGGAAGCGAGTCGGTCGGAGCGGTTGGGACGCCCGAACGAGTCGGTCGGTGAATTCGCATCGTACTCGCTTGTCCGGACGCGCGTACGAATCGGTCGGGAAATAGGGCTCCGAATCGGATCCGGTTATGCCGAATCCAATTCGGAGCCCTACCGGCCGAGATCGGAATCGGCCCCTTAGTAATAAAAATATTTCTACCTATTGCATCAAAAATTTTCATTTCTATTATGTACTCGGAGGCAAGGATTATGCTTCTCTCTCTTTACTGTAACCTTCACAGCAGCCAATCAAAACAATGAAACATAAAAGGCTACCTCTCCCATGTTACCCTCACATGAGCCACATCCGATTGCACCAATCATCATGGTGTCTCCCCATGAAAACTGTCCTAGCCACCATTGATGCCTCTTTGTTATTTCCATGAGGGCTTATACAACCGTGCTCAACTACAGCTTTTTATCAACTGTGTAACTATAAACTGTGTCAAACCAGCCTGGAAATCAATTTCAAGTTGTTGCAGAATGCACAAACTTCAGTTAGTAATTTCAGCATTACAGAATCCAGCTTAAATAACTCTGGGGCCGATTATGATGGCGGGCGGACTTTGTCCGCCCGCCATCGCCCCGGTAAATGGGACCGCTTGCTATGTGTGCGGCGGTCCCGCACATGTGATTAGGATGCCACCGCCACAGTGGCATCCCCCATTTCCAGCATTGTGGTGGGCGGTGCTCACAACACCGCCCACCACAGTGCTGGAAATGCATGTTGTGCATCTGCATGCACAACGTGACAGGCACCGTGCGGTGCCTGCCACCTTGTGCATGCAGATGCAGGGGGGTACCATAGGTACCCCCCATGTGCAGCCCCCACCCCCCCAACACCCTGGGGGCCCGCAACGGGCCTCCAACAGCAAAGACCACGAGCCTTTCCATGGCGGCAATGCCACCATGGAAAGGCTCATCTCCGCCGGCATCATAATATGGATGGCGGTGTCTTGCAGACACCGCCACCATATTAAACCCTTTCCACCCGGTCGACTGTTCGGCCGGGCGGAAAGCTATGCGGACGGTCTTACCGTCTGCCGGGCTCCCCTCCGCCATGGTAATATGGCGGGGGGATTGTTGGCGGACGGGCGATTATGGCGGGCGGATCGCCACCGCCATGCGGGCGGTGGCGATCCGCCCAACATCGTAATAGACCCCTCTCTGTGGATCTTTAATTCTGCCACTACTCAGTGCATCAGCTAGCAATGTCAGTGTTACAGCTCTATTACATATAAAACACACAGGACCAAACCCAAATCTGGCCACTCATCGGAACCTGGGTGCATTCAAATAAAGACAAGATGGTTTTGTGGGGCTCACTCCAGTCATCCCATGAGGTAAAAATCCTTGTCTGTACTATGGATCATATACAAAATTCACAATTTTATTCTAATCAATAATTAATGTTGCAGACCAAGATGTTAAAAAAGTGCACTCAACGCAGTGCTCATAAGTGAATAGTGTGGTAGTTAACATATGATACATATATACAATGTGAGTATCCATAAATCAAACATATCAGTCCATCCTTACTGCTGTTCCAGAAAACAAATCTATTACTGATGATTCCCACAAAACTGTTGACATTTTGACCTAGAGTCCTACATATAGTGGGTCTTCTCAGGACAAAACTCTGCCTGACCAGGTGCCTAAACATAGAATATATAAGAATGTTTATTAACCTCATAGGCCTATTCCTTTTATACACTACCTAACAGATATATGACAAAGCACATAGTGCATACCTCTCAAGTGCATATGACTTGCCACTATGGTAGTCATATCGAAAAAAAAATCTGTAATAAAGTCATCAAAATTGTATCACCTTATGTCGCATCCAGGTGTACCAGTATAAAGACACCTTGGGGCCGATTCCGATTCGGGCCGGAAAACGTACCGACCGACTCGGTACGGGAATTTCGTCCGACCGACACGTACCGGCGCCGTCCGACCCGGGTAGTACGATGAAATGCATGTGAATCACGACCGACTCGTACGGAACACAAAACGAACGACAGACCCGGCCGGAAAGCTATCCGGCCGGGAAACCACGCGAATCGAACCGACCAACACGCACCAGGAATCAACCCGAACGAAACGTACCCGCGAACTCCGACCCGCGCAGTATGATGCAATGCGTGGAAAACCAGACCGACTCGCACGGAGCACAAGCCGTACGACCGACACGCATACAAAAGCCAGCCGAAAAAACACTAAACTCCGCGACCGACTCGTACGCCGCACATGAAACCTAGCTGAAACACAGCGGGAACGACTCAGAGAACATCGCACGAGACAACTGCAGCGTCCTACTCGGTCAGAAGAACGTCTCCTACATGCACAAAAAATACTAAGGAAAAAATACAAAAAAAAGGGCCAAACAAGCAAACACAAAGCCAATAAATACAGGGGTGAAAAAAAAAATGGAACAAGGACACACCCCCAACTCCACCTATATAAAGGCCACAAATCCCTACCATGATCCTTTGCAAATTCCACTGACCTGCCAGCACAGAACACCATCAGACAGCAACCACAGACACACTCACAGCTCATCCATCACACAAGGCACACACCATTAGCACCTCAACAAATAGCACCCTCACATACACCCAGCAAAACCTACACTCACACACCCTCACCTGCACACACACACACCCATCACCATGCCCCTAAAGAAGAATCCAAAGTTCCTAGACAGTGAATTGGAAGTCCTGGTAGATGAGATCCTCAGGGTAGAGCCACAGCTGTTTGGCACATTGGTCCAACAGACCCCCATGTCGCAGAAAACCAAGATGTGGGAGAGGATCGTCGACAGGATCAACGCACAATCACCATGTTTGCGCACAAAGGAAGACATCCAGAACAGGTGGTATGATGTGCGCAGGAGGGTCAGGGACCTACTGAAGAAGGATTACCTCCTGAGTCGGCACACCGGCAGTGGCCCTCCTGCAAAACCGGTATACCTCAGGCCCTGGGAGGAGAAGGTGCGGGCCATCCTACCACCAGTGAGCGTATATGGACTAACAAACATCCCAGAGCCTGGTGAGTACACAACTAACATACACAATATGGTGTGACAATACACACACATCACTGTCAAGGGGATAGTCAAACCATGCAGCCTTAGCAAATCCACAGCAACCAAAAGATAATCATCCCAAGATGTGAATGCTAGTCAGACAAACACAATACCTGCCATCTCATAGTGATATGTAACTGTGTCATGACATGTACAAACCTAACAACAAATACAGCAAGGCAGTGGCACAAATATAACCAACAAACACTGTCAGATATTTTGCCACCACTAGAACACCACCTCACAGGGAAGCTCACTGAAAGGAAGGAATTCTGTGTATGCTGGTGAAGTCAGTGTAGCCAATAGCATGATGGGAGTTGTAGTCACAGATATTGGTCACCCTCACAATTGGCCCATCAACACCACCCTGAACCATGCTCACATCACAGGGAGTGGAAAAGGACTGACAAGATGGCTGACACCGGGTACTGCTGTGGGGAGCACAAGGCCCTGCTGGGAACTGTGCACCAACAAACAACAGGACCACACTGTCAGCCATCTTGCCATTGCTGTCACACTCACACACAGTGAAGTCCACTCAAAAGGAAGGAAGCATGGGCATGCTGGGAAGGTGGGTGTAGCCAATAGCATGATCGGAGTTGTAGTCACAATCAATCAATCAATTACAGAATTTGTAGAGCGCACTACTTACCCGCGAGGGTCTCAAGGCGCTGGGGAGAAAAAAAGGGGGGGGGGTGCTGCTACTGGTCGAACAGCCAGGTCTTGAGTAGCCTCCTGAAGGTCAGCAGGTCTTGGGTCTGTCGTAGGCTTAGTGGAAGGGTGTTCCAGGTCTTGGCGGCGAGGTGTGAGAAGGATCTGCCGCCGGTGGTTGTTCTTCAAATGCGAGGGACGGTGGCGTGGGAGAGGTCGGCGGAGCGGAGCTGGCGGTTGGGGACGTAGAAGAAGAGTCGTCTGTTGAGGTAGGCTTGGCCAGTCTTGTGGAGTGCCTTGTGTGCATGGATGAGGAGTTTGAAGGAGATTCTCCTGTCGACGGGGAGCCAGTGCAGGTTCCTCAGGTGGGGGGTGATGTGGCTGTGGCGTGGTACGTCGAGGATCAGGCGTGCAGAGGCGTTTTGTATGCGTTGCAGTCGCTTGATGAGCTTGGCCGGGGCTCCCGCGTAGAGGGCGTTCCCATAGTCAAGTCTGCTACTGATGAGGGCCTGGGTGACTGTTCTTCTTGTATCTGTCGGGATCCACCTGTAGATCTTGCGAAGCATGCGGAGGATGTTGAAGCAGGAGGAGGAGACTGCGTTGACTTGCTTGGCCATGGAGAGCGTTGAGTCGAGGATGACTCCCAGGTTGCGTGCGTGGTCGGTGGGTGTCGGGGCTGCTCCCAGTGTCGTTGGCCACCAGGAGTCATCCCAGGCTGAGGGGTTGGAGCCGAGGATGAGGACCTCTGTGTTGTCCGTGTTCAGCTTTAGTCGGCTGATCTTCATCCAATCGGCGACGGCCTTCATTCCTTCATGGAGATTGGATTTGGCGGCGAGGGGGTCCTTGGTGAGGGAGAGGATCAGTTGAGTGTCGTCGGCGTAGGAGATTATGTTGAGGTCGTGCTGTCTGGCAATGCGTGCGATCGGGGCCATGTAGATGTTGAACAATGTTGGGCTGAGGGAAGATCCCTGGGGTACGCCGCAGATGATCTCGGAGGCTTCGGATCGGAAAGGTGGGAGGCGGACTCTCTGGGTTCTGCCGTCAAGGAAGGAGGTGGTCCATTCCAGGGCCTTGTCTCGGATCCCTGCGTTGTGGAGGCGTGCGCGTAGAGTGCGGTGGCAGACAGTGTCGAAGGCGGCGGAGAGGTCCAGCAGGATGAGGACTGCGGTCTCACCGTTGTCCAGCAGGGTCCTGATGTCGTCGGTGGCGGCGATGAGGGCAGTCTCAGTGCTGTGGTTGCTGCGGAACCCTGATTGGGATGGGTCCAGGATGCTGTTTTCTTCGAGGTATCGGGTTAGCTGTTTGTTGACGATCTTCTCGATGACCTTGGCTGGGAACGGAAGCAGGGAGATGGGCCGGAAGTTCTTGAGGTCTCTCGGGTCCGCCTTGGGTTTTTTGAGTAGGGCGTTGATCTCTGCGTGTTTCCAGCTCTCTGGGAAGGTCGCGGTCTTGAAGGAGAGATTGATAACGTTGCACAGGTGGGGTGCGATGGAGCTGCTGGCTTTGTTGAAGATGTGGTGCGGGAAAGGGTCTGACGGGGAGCCGGAGTGTATTGTGCTCATGGTCTTGATGGTGTCCTCAATGTTCACGCTGGCCCAGGCTGGCAAGGGGTCATGGTCGATGGTGTGCGGCGGGTCTGGTGTATCTATCTTAGTAGGGGCTGTCTGGGTGTTGAAGCTGTCGTGGATATCGGCGATCTTACGGTGGAAGAAGGTGGCGAGGGAATCGCACAGGGCTTGCGACGGCGGGATGTCGTTGGTGTTGGAGCTGGGGTTGGAGAGTTCCTTCACGATGTTGAAGAGCTCCTTGCTGTTGTGTGCGTTGTTGTCGAGACGGTCTTTGAAGGAGATTCTCTTGGCGGACCTGATGAGGTGGTGGTGGTTACGGATGGTGTCTTTGTGGGCTGCGTGGCTGTCTGGTGTCTTATCACTGTGCCATTTCTTCTCTAGTTTCCGGCAGGTACGCTTGGAAGCTAGGAGTTCCGGGGTGAACCAGCTGGCTCTTTTGGTGGTGTCGCTGTAGGTGAGTTTTTTCAGCGGGGCGAGGGTGTTGGCACAGTCGTCTATCCATCGTCTGAGGTTGCAGGCAGCGTCGTCGGTGTTGGATGGGTCGGAGGGAGGGCTGAGAGCGAGGTTTGCCCGTAGTTGGTCTTCGGTGACTTTGCTCCAGCAGCGGCGTGGGATCTGTTGGGTGCGGTGGTGTGTGGTGGGTTTCTGGAAGGTGAAGTGGATGCAGCGGTGGTCGGTCCAGAGGAGTTCCGTGGTGTGGCTGAAGGAGACGTGGGAGCTTGAGGAGAAGACGGGGTCGAGCGTGTGGCCGGCGGAATGAGTCGGTGTTGTGACGAGCAGTCTCAGTCCGAGGTTGGCGAGGTTGTCGATCAGGGTGGTGGAGTTGCTGTCGTTGTTGTTCTCCAGGTGAAAATTCAGGTCTCCGAGGAGGATGTAGTCGGTAGAGGTCAGGGCGTGCATGCTGATGAAGTCGGCGATGGAGTCGCTGAACTGGGGTCGGGGCCCAGGGGGTCTGTAGACAAGGGTGCCTCTAAGGGTGGTGTTGGGGTCCGTGTGGATCTGGAAGTGCATGTGTTCGGCGGTGCAGAGAAAGTCGTCGGTGCTGGTCGAGACCCTGATGGAGTTCTTGTGGACGATGGCGATTCCTCCTCCTACTCCGTTGACGTGGTTTCTGCGGGTGATCTTATAGCCGTCTGGGATGGCTATGGCGATGTCGGGTGCGGAGGAGTCGTTCATCCAGGTCTCTGTCAGGAAGGCGACGTCTGGTGATGATGTGTCGAGCAGGTCCCAGAGCTCGACGGCGTGTTTGCGTGCGGAGCGGGTGTTCAGTAGGATGCATCGGAGGTGGTTGAGGTCCTTCTTGGCGGGCGCTTCGGTGGCTCTGAGGCTGGTGTAGCTGCAGTTCCGGCAGGTGAAGGGGCCATGAGTGCGTTTCGGGGCGGCCTTGAAGCAGTTGTGTGTCCGTCCGGGGTTGAGAGCGTGGAGTGTGGTGGCATCGTAACGGCGTCGGTCCTTGGGCTGGATCGGGGGGCGCGCGGCCCAGGGGTTCTGGCACTGGGCGCGGTCCAGGTGCGGACAAGCACAGACGGGCTTGCCTTAGGCGCGCCTTCGGCGCGCCTGCGGCGCGGCTGCACAGCGGCCGCCATATATGGGGAGGTGGGAGGGAGGAGCAGCTGGGAGGCAGGAGGCAGGGACAGCGAATGGGCAGTCAGGGGGGCGGGGCCGCAGGGGACGCAGCGGCGGGAGTGGAGAGAGGCAACGGGGGGTACAGAAGGCAAAGTTGGGCACGGAAAAATGGGGGCACGAGGGGAAACAGAAGGCAAAATGGACACAAAAAAGGAGGGCACGAGGGGAAACAGAAGGCAAAATTGGGCACAGAAAAATGGGGGCACGAGGGAAAAACAGAAGGCAAAATTGGGCACAGAAAAATGGGGGCACGAGGGGAAACAGAAGGCAAAAATTGGGCACAGAAAAATGGGTGGACGAGGGGAAAACAGAAGGCAAAATTGGGCACAGAAAAATGGGGGCACGAGGGGAAACAGAAGGCAAAAATTGGGCACACAAAAATGGGGGCACGAGGGGAAAACAGAAGGCAAAATTGGGCACAAGAAATGGGGGCAACGAGGGGAAACAGAAGGCAAAACGGGCACCGAGGCAACAAGCAGAGGGGCGAGCTCACCAGCAGCAGCAGCGGGCAGGACAACACAGGCGGAGCTGTGTGGCGGGGGAGCGACCTACCTGGCAAGGTCAAGGGTCGCTCTCCTCACCGCGCAGCGGCCGCCATATATGGGGAGGTGGGAGGGAGGAGCAGCTGGGAGGCGGGAGGCAGGGGCAGCGAATAGGCAGTCAGGGGGACGGGGCCGCAGGGGACGCAGCGGCGGGAGTGGAGAGAGGCAACGGGGGTACAGAAGGCAAATTTGGGCATGGAAAAATGGGGGCACGAGGGGAAACAGAAGGCAAAATGGACACAAAAAATGGGGGCACGAGGGGAAACAGAAGGCAAAATGGACACAAAAAATGGGGGCACGAGGGGAAACAGAAGGCAAAATTGGGCACAGAAAAATGGGGGCACGAGGGGAAACAGAAGGCAAAAATTGGGCACAGAAAAATGGGGGCACGAGGGCAAAACAGAAGGCAAAATTGGGCACAAGAAATGGGGGCAACGAGGGGAAACAGAAGGCAAAAATGGACACACAAAATGGGGGCACGAGGGGAAACAGAAGGCAAAATTGGGCACAAAAAATGGGGGCACGAGGGGAAACAGAAAGCAAAATGGACACAGGAAATGGGGGCAACGAGGGGAAACAGAAGGCAAAAATGGACACACAAAATGGGGGCACGAGGGGAAACAGAAGGCAAAACGGGCACCGAGGCAACAAGCAGAGGGGCGAGCTCACCAGCAGCAGCAGCGGGCAGGACAACACAGGCGGAGCTGTGTGGCGGGGGAGCGACCTACCTGGCAAGGTCAAGGGTCGCTCTCCTCACCGCGCAGCGGCCGCCATATATGGGGAGGTGGGAGGGAGGAGCAGCTGGGAGGCGGGAGGCAGGGGCAGCGAATGGGCAGTCAGGGGGGCGTGGCCGCAGGGGACGCAGCGGCGGGAGTGGAGAGAGGCAACGGGGGGTACAGAAGGCAAAGTTGGGCACGGAAAAATGGGGGCACGAGGGGAAACAGAAGGCAAAATGGACACAAAAAATGGGGGCACGAGGGGAAACAGAAGGCAAAATTGGGCACAGAAAAATGGGGGCACGAGGGGAAAACAGAAGGCAAAATTGGGCACAGAAAAATGGGGGCACGAGGGGAAACAGAAGGCAAAAATTGGGCACAGAAAAATGGGGGCACGAGGGGAAACAGAAGGCAAAAATTGGGCACAGAAAAATGGGGGCACGAGGGGAAAACAGAAGGCAAAATTGGGCACAAGAAATGGGGGCAACGAGGGGAAACAGAAGGCAAAAATGGACACACAAAATGGGGGCACGAGGGGAAACAGAAGGCAAAATTGGGCACAAAAAATGGGGGCACGAGGGGAAACAGAAAGCAAAATGGACACAGGAAATGGGGGCAACGAGGGGAAACAGAAGGCAAAAATGGACACACAAAATGGGGGCACGAGGGGAAACAGAAGGCAAAACGGGCACCGAGGCAACAAGCAGAGGGGCAAGCTCACCAGCAGCAGCAGCGGGCAGGACAACACAGGCGGAGCTGTGTGGCGGGGGAGCGACCTACCTGGCAAGGTCAAGGGTCACAGATATTGGTCACCCTCACAATTGGCCCATCAACACCACCCTGAACCATGCTCACATCACAGGGAGTGGAAAAGGACTGACAAGATGGCTGACACTGGGTACTGCTGTGGGGAGCACAAGGCCCTGCTGGGAACTGTGCACCAACCAAGAGCAGGACACCACTGACTGACTTCCTGAGAGTTAACATGCACCCACTGCAAGGGTGGCATGCTTCATGGTGGGATGACTGGGCTGGGGGGAGAAGGAGGGCCGGATGGCAACCAAATACAACCAATGCTGGTCATGCACACACCTCAACATTCACATTGAAATGCCACAGGTTGGCAGGACAATGTGCTACACCAATATCAACCTCTGACTGTCACAATTTAGGAGAATGCAATGTACAGGCCCGCATCCAGAGGTACAGTCACAACTGTCAGGTGTGTGAACCATTGATGCCTGTAGAAACATAACATACAATGTGTGTCTCTTCCAAAAACAGGTGATGATGGGGACACAGCAGCAGACGATGAGGAGTCCCTGTCCCAGGCTCCGGGGGACACTGAGCTCACTGGTGTGGATCAGCCTCTGCCCACCTCGGATGGCGAAGACCTAGCTGGACCCTCCGGTGTGAGTCATCATGCAGCACCAGCAGGACCAACATCTGCACACCCTGCACCCACCCCTCCAACAACTGCCAACACACAGGCCACCCCTGCCAACACGGACAGACCAAGGACCACCGATGACAACAGCACAGGGACCCAGGCCCAATGTGGAGCAACCGACAACAAGCCCAGTTACAACCCCCAAGTGGGCCCACGGTCACCTGTGCGTGCCACCGCAGGTCCCGCATGTGTCGCTAGGGGTGGTGGGAGGGGTGGTAGACATAGGTCGCTGTTTGCAGAGGGGTCTGGACTGCATGATGACCCACAACTGGCACGCATTGCGGATGCGTACCAGAATAGCACCGGAGAGATCAGCCAGGTAGTGGTGATCCTCAAGGACATTCAACAGCAGCAGGCTGCCCATCATGCCCGCTTGGACTCACACATGTCCCGTGTTGAGACACACATGTCCCGTGTCGAGACACACATGTCTGGCATGGAGTCCAAGTGGGACACATTGGAACAACTGACAGCGGTGCATAGGGACATATTGTCATGCCTCCGCCAGATTAGCACCAACATGGCCTCACCTCCCTGTGTGCCCACAACATCTGGTGCTGCAACAACTGCAAATGCCACAGGGAGGGAGACTGACTCTGGCGGAGAGTCCTCTGCACCGCAGCAGCCTGCACTTGAGGGTCCCCCCCCAAAGAAGAGGGGCCGCCCGAGGAAGGAAAACTGAGAGGCCGATGGGCATGTACATCCCCCAGGAACACAACACCTGTTCTGGAACTTTTCCTCTGTGTGCAAACTGCACGCCCTGTCGAATGCAACCCAACTCTCCCACATGACATGGGGAGCTTAAGTTGGCCCAATGTATCAGATGACTGTGGACTTTACTCAGGACATTTCTGCTACCAAGACTTCCAACTCACATGGGAACTTTGGATTCTAATACCAATGTAAAGCACCCACCATCCTGTGCACTATCCTCACACATGTATGGAAATAAACTCACTAATACACCATACTTGCCTCTGTTGTGATTCCAACGTGGTTTCTGTCATGGAGATGGTGATCTGATAAATGACACTGTGCATGCTAACTGCTACAGCAAGTCCAACACCGTCATGTGAGTCATGGCGACGTGGCACATATGAGGGAGACACACCACTAGGGCTACACAACACATACACACCAGGGCCATCAGACTCATTGCCTACACTGATGTGCATCTAACCTCCTCACAGCTTTGGAAGAATGGGTCACTACAAATAAGATCCGGCCGATCACACAGACCGGGTTCAGGCCGGGAACAAATACAATGTGTAACTTGCTAGCCTTGAACCTTCTCGTCGAAAAAGCTAAGGGCAAATCTACCAAATTGTACACCTGTTTTGTCGATCTAAAAGCAGCATTTGATACAGTACCCAGGGACCTACTATGGCAAAAGATGGCAAACTGGGGCATTCCGCCAAGCTTATTGCGGGCCATTGTTAACCTGTACACATCTACGTGGGTCAAGATAAAATTAGGGAATGGCGAAAGAACAACCGCAAGGATCCCAACGTACATCGGCCTAAAGCAGGGATGTGTACTGGCCCCCACTCTATTTAACATCTTTACGGCAGACCTGGATAAGAGGCTATCAGAAATGCAAAGCGATCCGCCAAAGTTAGCACACTGCAAAATAAGAAGCCTGCAGTATGTGGATGACATAGTGCTATGCAGCCTCACGCCAAAGGGTTTACAACGCTCTATCACAACGCTGCTTGAATACACCGGGGAGCATGGTCTGTGCCTCAACTACAAAAAAACTAAGGTTATCTGCTTTCCCACATACAAAGGGCAAAACAAAAAATTAAATTGCCACGCAGCAGGAAACATCATCGAACAGTGTGCTGAATATAAGTACTTAGGAGTGGTGGTAGACTCAAATTTTACATTAAAAGCCCATCAATCAAACAGAAAATCTCAGGCAAACAAACTACGCTTTGCTTTAACTCTACTAAAAACAAAACTGAAGTGCCCATCCAATTCACATCTATTAAAAGTCATCGCTGCCAAATATCTTCCAACTCTCACGTATGAGTCCGAACTATTCAGAGGACAAGATGCTAACTTTTTAAATGTCCAACAATCAGGGTTATTCAAACATATATTTCATATCCCGCAGTTCGCATCCCAAGCACAAGTACGTTTGGAATTTGGGTTACTGAATCAGTACCCAGTGAGACAAGCAGCAATTATTAAGATGTGTTGGAAATTGAAAGCAGCACAAGAGGTCTCCTTGATGGGGTACTGTTGGACCGAAATAAAAAACCAGACAAAGGGAAAAAACACCTGGAAAACAGTATTAGAAGAAGCATTAACAACCCTTAACATGCAAGATGCCTGGAATACCAATTGTAGCTTTGCAGCCATTAAAAAAATAGCTAACAATGCTGCTAAACAAAAAGCCTGGATTACAGACAAAGCTTCCTTGACTAAGAAAAAACACGGCTGGATGGTATTATCCTCATATGAGAGTTGATCGCCCCAACCATATCTAGTCCAACATATAACACCAACAACACAACAATTGTTACTTCAAATCCGGTTGGGAGCTTTCACCTCAAAAGACCAAGTTCCAGCATGGAGACAAAAATGGCCAACCTTACTCTGCAGACTCTGTGGCCAAGGAGAAGAAACTTTGACTCATTTCTTGTGCATCTGTCTGACCGTGAATAACTTGAGACGCTATTATTTATTACAGGCATTCCGCACACATCAAATCAGATCATGTCGGCCAGCGGTAATGTTAGCACTGAACAGTCAACTGCTACAGGTAGCATGCAGGGCCACCAAATTCTTGCAGAAAATCAGCTTATTATTACAGAAAGCTGAAAAAGAAGTACTCTTGAATTCCTGAGCCCTGGCTACAAGGGATGCCAAACCGATTGGATTTTATTCTAGGTTTAATCATGCAATTGGTATACCGTTATTTTAGAATGTAACATACTGTAGAGCATGAAATTTAATGAACATAATTTTAAAATTGAGGAGCAAATCCCAATATAGAATTTTCTTCAATGCTAAATATGTAAATATGATATCACAAGCCATCATGTAAACTCTTTTTTACTTTTTAATATTATCTGGATGATTTTTTAGCACAAAAATTGTAATGGTTTTAATTAACTATATACAATAAAATGTACTTGACTTGACTTGACTTGACTACACTGATGTTGGCAGGAAATACAGTGGAATGCACAGACACCACACCTATTCAGAGTCTGTGTCAACTAGCCACAGGTGCAGCAAGCAAATGTCAGTCAGATGTGTGACCACAGACAACGCACATCCCAAAGTGAAGCACAGGTTTATTACACATTTGCAACATGTTGTTTCCACTACAAATGCAAGGTAATCCCAGGTGGATGTGGCCACAAAGTCAAAAAGTGCAGAACATAGAAAGTCCAGGGGTGTGTGGCACATCACCTGTAGGGAAACAACTGCTGCCACCCTGAAAGCTGAATCATGGAGTCGGAGGATCCAAGTTGACCAAACAACTCTGTAAGCACCCTGTGAAGGACAGACATGACACAAAGTCAAAACCACTGAAGAACAGCACAGAACTGCAATACTCATGCCCAATACATGTCACAAGATAACTACACAAACCCAAGTTAGCATGTCAACACTGTTGGGCAGTACAGACTACCTGCAAGGACACATCGCTGCACGCATCCAGTCAAGTAGCACATGGCCACACTCAAACAGCCCCAGAGCACCACCCACACATATCATGCAAACTCAAATCATTGACATGACAACTCTCTGGATACTCACATTCAGCTGAAGAAGTTGGTGATGAGCTGTGTGCGGCACCATCATCATCATCATCACTGGCATCGTGGCCCAGGCCAGGATCCTCCACAGGTGGCGGACGTTGGTCATCGTCATCCAGGATGAGAGGCAACTCCTTCCGCACTGCCAGGTTGTGTAGCATGCAGCAGACGATGACAATCTTGCACACCTTTGCTGGTGCATATGGGAGGGCCCCTCCTGTCTTGTCCAGGCAGCGGAAGCGGCTCTTCAGGAGACCAAAGGTCCGCTCGATCACTCTCCTGGTCCGACCATGTGCCTCATTGTAGCGCATCTGGGCTGGTGTCACAGGGTTCCTGAGGGGTGTCAGCAACCACGGCATGTTGGGGTATCCGGAGTCACCTACAGACAGACAATTGCACATTAGCTGAGTTGGAAAAGTGGGCAGAATACAACATAGCAGAACACACACAATGGTACAAACTCAGTACACACCGACAAGCCAGGCACGCTGGTTTTGCATCTGTAACATCATCCTCGGGATGCGAATACTCCTCATCACGTAGGCATCATTTGCATAACCGTGGAAACGGGCACACGCATGTGTGATGGTCATATCTGCAAGACATACCACCAGAGCATTGATCGAATGGTAATGTTTACGGTTCCGGTATGCCTGCTCATGTGCCTGTGGTGGTACCAAAGCCACATGTGTCCCATCAATGGAGCCAATGACATGTGGCATCCTCCCCAGGGCATAGTAGTCACTTTTGACGTCAGTGAGTTGTTGACGTGTTGGGAAATAGATGTACTGGTTCAGGCATCTCAACATTGCCCCCAAAACATCGCATAGCACACTGCTCAACATAGTCTGTGACATCCCACCAGCAGTCGCCACAGTGTGTTTAAAGGTACCGGTGGCAAAGAAGTGTAGGGCTGCCATCACCTTCACCTTGGGGGTCAGCGCTGTAGGGTACGGCCGGCCAGGTTGCAAATGTGGGGCCAAGCGCACTGCCAAATCCTCAATCAGCTGCCTGGTGAAGCGGTACCGTCGGATGCTGTCACGTTCCACCATCGTTGCCAGGTCAGGGAATGGTCTATGGACAGCTGGAGCTCTGCAGTGTATACGTGAAGAAAGCAAGATTGTCAGTCACCCCACATATGTGCCGTCCACCATACTCAGATTCACATGATACTTCATTACGAGACACAAGTACTTGATGTGTGTGCCGTTCTGTTTGGACATATATGGCATCTACATGGACATCATCTAACATCTCTGTTCAACAAGTGTTGACAACAGGTTCCAGGGTGTGCTATGGGAAACCATTAGGCTGTGTCACGGTACCCATTTACTGCTGTCACGTTCCACACACAAACCACAGTGACATGTCTGGACAGATGCGCCACAGGCATCACAGCTCATTGACAGGTAGATTCCCAGGGACCCTGTCTTGCCACATGGACACTGGCATGACATGGCGTATCATGTACACGTCAGAAAAACAAACATGGCTCCCACAGGTAGTGGCCCCTGTTGCCTCTCCAGGACAGACATGGACATCTGTGACACACACACACACAACATCAAAGTCCATGCACAAACAACGTGGATGTGGAGACTGTCTCCCATTGTGCACATGGAGTCAGAGACATCGGAAACACAACATGCACACAGACTGTGGAGGGCCATCACTATTGTGGCAATGGGTCACCCTGTGACCTACATGCCTTCCCACATGTGAGCCTGGGGGTATGTGACATGTCATACACATACACAACCTGGAAATGTGACCATGCCACATGCTCCAAAATGAACAGTTGCACATCACAGTGGTCAGGTGCACAACACACAAAGGATCCTGTCCCCATGAACACGTGCACAGCCTGGGTGTGGCTGCCCCCAAGTGCCACCCCAAAAACCACATGTTTACCACCATACACAGAAAAGGTAATGCAGCCTTACATGCCTTAGATACAGTGTGGACTGGGTGTGGTGTTGTAGGTGTGCCCCTGAGTCCCTGGAAAGTTTATGTGGCTGGCATAGGTTCACCAGTGACAAGCATGGTGACATATGCGTGTGACCTGTACAGGGACACGTTGTACAGCAATGGACCGATCGGTGTGCCCGCACGGCCCATTGCATCTGTTGTGAGCGGGTACGCGTTGTATCCCGGAATATGCGTTGTACAGCAATGGACCGATCGGTGTGCCCGCACGGTCCATTGCATCTGTTGTGAGTGGGTACGCGTTGTACAGCAATGGACCGATCGGTGTGCCCGCACGGCCCATTGCATCTGTTGTGAGCGGATACGCGTTGTACAGCAATGGACCGATCGGTGTGCCCGCACGGCCCATTGCATCTGTTGTTAGCGGGTACGCGTTGTACAGCAATGGACCGATCGGTGTGCCCGCACGGCCCATTGCATCTGTTGTGAGCGGGTACGCGTTGTATCCCGGAATACGCGTTGTACAGCAATGGACCGATCGGTGTGCCCGCACGGCCCATTGCATCTGTTGTGAGCGGATACGCGTTGTATCCCGGAATACGCGTTTTACAGCAATGGACCGATCGGTGTACCCGCACGGCCCATTGCATCTGTTGTGAACGGGTACGCGTTGTATCCCGGAATACGCGTTGTACAGCAATGGACCGAACGGTGCGCACGCATTGGCTGGGGCCTGGCATGGCAACGAACGCGTTTTCGAAGCTTCAACGAGTCTGATGCAGTGAATTCAGTTGGCCAGCCACAACAATGTTGCAAATTCATGGGTGTCATGAAGTTGAAGTTTTGAAGGATGCTGTGGGCGTGTATTAGTGCTGCTATTCCATGGATTGGTCAGATTCAGAAGATGCAAACGACTTGGACCTATCACTTTGGACACATGGGACAGTATCTGCCTCAGCAGCACACATATAATGCTGGCTGTTCCCCTGAGGGCTCACTTGCCTGCACTACATGCTCCAGGACGACATCTGCCACCAACACTGCTGCTGTCTCTGCATCCTCTGGCTACTGCAATGGCACGTACTGTGGAGAGAGCCCCAGCCTTCAGCCTTGAGGAGAACCAGGCCCTGCTGAACAACCTCCTTCCACAGTAGAGCAAGCTGTATGGGACACCAGGGGAGCAGGTGAGTGTGCTGTCCACTGCCTTACTAATTGTGCATGTTGTCTGACTAGCAAGACTTACAGTGTGCACACCACTGGCTAGCATGCTCACTGAGTAGTTCTCACCACCCAAAGTGTGTAGTCACATGCACTGAACAGGTACAGTGCAGTAACAGTGCATTCCAACAAGGTTTACTTCCCATGCAATGATACCATGTGGTAACTGCTGGCAAACTGTTCATAGCCATCGTTGCACTGCCTGTGTACATCATATGCCCCTGTGATTGAGACATGTATATCCGACTGTGTGATGCACGGATATGTTGCATGTGTAGTAATGGCATTTTCACTTTGTCATCCTCACAGGTTGATGCCCACCAGAAGCAGGAAATCTGGCTGACCATCGCCCGGGCAATAAGATCCGTGGGGGTCTACAAGCGCCGGATCCGCAACTGCCAGAAGAGGTGGCAGGACCTTCGTGGCTGGACCCGGAGGATCGCAAGGGTCCAGCTGAAGCTGTCGCCTCCTCGCAGGAGGGGCGGACACCGGACCCTGACCCCCACATGCTCCGGATCCTGGTGGTGGTCTTCCCTGACCTGGATGGGCAGCTGAAGGACAGACAGCAGCAAGGAGGGGTGAGTCCATGAATGCACTGTGAACTCTGTCTGACATGCTATGTGCCCTCCTCTGGCCTGGTTAAACTTCCACAGTACATCAGTCTTGTGGTCCAGGACCCATGTCCCTCAATTGTGACATGCCCACTCCTCATCTGATACGCAGGTGTGGTCCTTACGGTCAGGAAATTGTGTCACTTGGGTACAGGGTCCTTGCATTTTGCTTTGCTCAAGGTGGGGGACAGCTTTTGTTCCCGTGACTTTGTGGTGGGCTTCATGAGTGGGTCGATTGCTCACACAATGCCTAAGTCGTGAAATGTAATCTGGGTGTAACTTTGATATGTGGTCCACTTGCTGATCTGAATCACCACATGTCCCTGGGGTATTTGGCACACCCCATGCTGCGGGTGGGAACAATGTTTGGGCCTCAGGAGTATGTATGTCAAGTGTGTCACACATGCTTAGCCACCTGTCTACTGTCCAGGGCTCATCCCTCTTACAGGTGGAGCTGGACAGTCATGCCTACTCCAGGGCATACAATACACTCTGTACTCCCACTCCCGTGTATCAGCTGACATGTTGTGCTCAGTGACATTTTCCCTCAGGTGTCTGCCTCTGTGTCATTGTGCTGTGGCTTCGTTGTCAGGACTACTGGTATGTTTATCGGTTAGGGCTCAGCATGCCATCTGAGATGTGACCATGACAGACGATACTTCTGTGACTTATAGGTGTTTGATCACTTGACTGTGCACACAGGTGTATGCAACTGTGACTTTCAGGCAGCTGTTTTTCCTTCACAGCACACTGTGAGGTGCTCAGGTTCTGAGAGTTGGGTTTCATGTCTCCCATATGTCCAATTGGTATGACGTGGACAAATACGAGTACAGATGATGTGGTTTGTGGGGGATGGACATGTGCACTTGTCACTTACATTACTTGCATTCCCCATGTCCTAGGATTGTGACACAGTGCAGACTGTTGTTGGCTGGCTGCCATGGCCATGTGACTGGAGACAGTGATGTATGACTTTGCACGCATGCCTGTGTCATGGCATTACACTCCCTAAGAGTGATCCTGCAGGGGAGTGACATGTGCAACATGCACCCCATTGTGGCATTGACTATCCGGACATGGGTGCATCATGGTGTCTGGTGCTGGTATGCATCACATGCATTACTATTTAGACTCTGGCCATCCCTTTATCCAGACACCTGCACTGACTCAGTGGCAAGAGATGTGATGTGTGCATGTTCACATACTTCACTGTGTTCTCTGCAATGTCCAACAACTGTGTAGGTGGTGCATGTGTCCACACTGGGGTATTACCATCAGACAGGCACCAGACAGATGGGTGCAAGGGCAGCAGGGGTGTGAGTTCCATGGTTGACCATCAGACTGACAATTGGCTTCTCAGAATCTGGGTGAGGACTTTTGGCAATGTTCAACTAAGGATGCCAGGGCTTGCTCTGTAATGTACTGTACTTACTGTGGTGTGTGCGGTCAGTGCAGGTGACTGATGTTTGTCTGTTTCCATGATTGTTTGCAGATACATCCACGGCCACAGGAGGGGACAGCTCCACGGACCGGGAGGAGCTGCAGAGCCAGACTGGGTCAACAGCTGACGAGTGGTCGGAGGGACCCAGTGGCACGGAGGGCGAGGGGAGCCACACCGAGGAGTCCTCAGCACCATCCACCTCAGCTGAGGACCACAGCAGCTCGGAGGATGACTCCCTTGTGGAGGCGGATCTCAGCAGCCACCAAACCCCAGCTAGTCTGTCTGGGCCCGCCACCACCACCACCACCACCGCCCTCCCATTGGCTCCCATTCCAGAGGTCCGTGGAGGCTCCTGTGTCCGGGAGCGTGTCTCCTTTGTGCCAGGCACCGCACCCCCTGCCCCTGTGTCCCCTGCTGCCCTGAGTGAGGAGTCTGTGTACCTACTTCGGCAGCTCCATGTAGGGCAGACAGCAATGCTGACTGTCCTCCATGCACACACCACTCTGTTGACACAGCTGGTGTCGTTCATGGAGGGCATCTCAACGGGTATGTCTGCCCTACAGAGGAGCAATAGGTCCATGGACTCCTCCCTGATGGCAGCAGTGTCCCTCCTCCAACAGTCCCTCACCCCTCCTACCTCTGCCCCATCCACACTTCCTGGCACCCTACCTGTCCAAAGCACATGCACACCTGCACAATCACCCAAACACACAGACACGAGCAGCACAGACACACCCCAGAAAGGCAAGACGTGCACACAAGCATCCTCAGGGGACTGATACCACACACACAGGGGATGGGGAACAGACACACACACAGGCATCCACAATCACTCCGCAGTCCTCCAAATCCTCTCCCTCCAAGACCCCTTCCCTTGCCTCACCTGCAACCCCACCTACACAGCAGCTCTTCCTCTGTGACCTCGGCCTCTTCCCTCCGATCCTGATGATCCAGCATACCGGGGAAGAGGAAGTCCACTCACACAGAGGGAGTGCCCCTCGCCCCCGGACACCCTCCCCCAGGCGCAGGCAGACTGAGGACCCCATTCGGAAGTCCCCCGGACCAGGAAGGGCAACACCCCACCACCACCACCACGCAGCTCCACCACCCAGTCTCTCTCCTCCATCCCCCAGGCCACCACTCCACAGGTTCCACCACCACACCCTGCCCCAGGTTCCCCCATACACCGATACCACATCCCCAAACTGCTTAGGCCCTCCCCCCCTGCCACTTGCTCTTCCACCCCCAAACTAGATGCTCTGCCTGTTTGTGCCACTGGTGTGGAGACCGGGTCCCCCCCTCTGTCCTGCCCACCTCATCTGCCCCCCCTTCCACTCCCTTGGAGTCATGCACTCCAGTGGAGTCCACAACCACCCCGTCTGACTTGTGCCCTACAGTGGTGCCGGCCCCCCCTGAGTCAGACACCTCCACTGCAGTTGCCGGTGACACTTCTGCACCCACCACCCCTTCACTGCCTCCTTCTAGCATCCACTGATCCTGTCCCTGCGGTGCCTGGCCTGCCCCTCGTATGCCCCTCCAAGGGGGATGTCCCCTGGCCGTACCAGGGCAGGCAAGCAATGGCTGACGAGTTGTCACACATCACCCTGTTGGGACTGTGTATTTGGCTTGGCCATTGGCTTTAGTTTCTTTTGGAGTTAAAAATTTTGTTTGACATTTGCTGAATAAAGCCTCTTTTTGTTTACTTGTGGTTTTTCTTTTGATGTACATGATGTAGATGAGTATCATCATGCATTTGCAGTTGTAATACTGTTCAGATCAGGAAAATGAAGTGTTGCTGTGATGGACTTCATGTGGTCCATGGGATATGTGTCCTGATGTAGTCTGGATCTATAGCATCCTTTACTGCAGTCTGAGGGTGTAATGTTCAGCATTTGACACAGGGATGTACGTTTTGCATTTGTAAATTAACATCTTTGGGGCCGATTCCGATCTCGTCCGGTAGGGCACCGAATCGGATTCGGCTGAACCGGATCCGATTCGGAGCCCTTATTCCCGACCGAATCGTACGTGCGTCCGGGTGAACGAGTACGATGCGAGCGCGTGCAAATTCGCCGACCGACTCGTACGCCCGTCCCAACCGCACCGACCGCCTCGCACGGATGCGCTGCGCACCTCGCAATGGAGACATTCCCCGGCCGGGCAAGTACGATGTGCGCCGCGAGCAGTCCGACCGACTCGAGCCGTCCGGCTCCAAGAAGCAGTCGGAGCCGTACTTTGCGGGTCCGTGTCGGACCCCCCTGTACGCGTAGCCGCGCGAGTCGCATACAGGGGGGACCCATGGGTCCCCCCTACCTGTGCGTGTACGGCGCGAGTCGCTTCGCCGCATACACGCTGTAGGGGCGCCCTTGTCCGCCTCGCACCCATTGAGTCAATGGGAGCCCGCGTACGCATGGTACGACGGGCTCCCATTGACTTCAATGGGAGTCCGACCGACTCGAGTCCGATGGCATACGTGCGCATCGTACTCGTTCGGTCGGGCTGCTAAGGTCCGATTCGGTCAGAAATCTCTCCGGGTCCGGCTCGGTCGGAGAGATTTCCGACCCGAATCGGAATCGGCCCCTTTGTCTTACACTGATGCACATCTGGTGGGCTTACCACTGTTCAATGTTTCTATTTCCCTGACTGTGTGCCCATCTCCACTGGACATGCAGTTTAGCACATCAATGTTGAAGGACTCATCTGTGTATACAGTGCAACTTGCTTGACACCTGTTTTGGGTGTATGCAGATGACTGACGTGACACTCCTGTACCCAGGCTGATGTGAGCAGACCCTTCGGTGTGTTGTAGTTGTTGACTCACTGACCGAGTGTTCTGCTGACATGTTTGAGTCGTGCACAGACAAGGTTTGGCACAGTGGACCTTCCACAGGAGTGGAGTGCCCTCATGGCAGTGTGTAATCCCGTGACATTGCCTGGGCCTGTGTTGTGTGTTGTGTAAGCATGTCTGTGCGTGTTCCCTTCCCTTTTCCTACCAAGGCTGTGTCCCTACGGATGTTCCTGTTTGTGATGCTTGCTGAGTTGTTCTGTGTTCATCCAGCATCTTGGACCTGGTTTCTCCAGGATGTGGGTGCATGGCAAACTAATGTTCATCAGGTTGTCATCCCTAGTTGTCTTTGTTGTCAGGGCTGGGGATGTGGGCAAACGCAGATGGGACACAGTCAGGATTCCTCTTAGCACTTGTTGGTTACACAAGTCATGTAATTTACAGTTTGTGTTAGCTTTCAGTGATTGTGACACGTTGTGTGTGTGACTGCTGCCACTACTCAGGGTCAGAGCAGCAATGTTGGAAGTTGTCTACGTGTGTTCTTTGTGGGTTACCTTGGCTTCTTCATTGGTGTGTGACTATGGCCGGGAGCCCATTGATTGTGGTGGATTTCACGTCATGCCCATGTACCGCGTACTGTGCAGTGTGCCAGACATTCACAAGTCTTGTTGACTGGCCATGTGTGATGGGTTTCTGCACCTTAGTTCCCCCCACCACCCCTGGGATTGTCATAGGTGCATGTGCAAGGTCACCAGTCCATGTGAGCTTCACTGCTGCACATTGGTGTAGATCAAGGTGTGTGGTGTTGAGTGTGTGCAAATGTGAGTTGTTGCACGGCTAGACCCCTACCTCCATATTGGCCTTGGCTGGCAGGCCGTGCTGATTGATTTGTGCTTGTGTAGGTGTGATGGTAGTTTGTTGCTCAGGACACATGGCTGTGGTTCACAGTGTGAATGACATCTACATTTGTCATCACAGTGGGATTATCATGCAGGCTAGTGTCACCACAATGTGGGGTCTCTGGGGGTAGTGCTGTGGTGAGTCTGTCTCTTGCTGTGTTAGTTGCTGTTCCTACAAGCTTGTGTGACATGTGTAATTTGGGCTCCCTCTCATCTAACAATGCCTGTTTGCCCACATTGGGGAATCCGATCCATGAGTTACTTTTGTGTGGCACTGTGTTGACATCTGTGTAATAGGGATTCAGGCCTCCTCATGTGTTGTGTGTTTGCCTGGGGACACTGGCACACCACCCCCCTCACCTGTTGTGTTTGATATGCAGTGTGAGTCTGCCTGTTTGTGTTTGTGCATTTGCACCACTGCATTCACATATCTTGAGTGTGCCATTGGCTGTATGTTGTTTGGTGGCTTTCCCCTGCTGTCCCTGGGACTCCTAGGTCATCAGTCAGCACAGTGATCATGGTTTGTATGTCCCATTGCTGCCATGGTATGGTATTTGTTCACCTGACATCTACAGTCTCCCCAGGATATCTACATTTGTGTGTCCATTGGTGCAGATATGTGGGTCTGCATTATGATAGTCACTTCTGTCATTGTGTTATTTGTGAATGTTGACAATGTGAGCCCCCATGGGTGATGTTTGTATGCACATGGCCAACACGATGTTTCATTGCCACTGCACTGTTTGCCTCACCCAATTTATGTTGCTATGGGACACAAGCACTACTATGCCACTGATGTGTTTGTTGTTGTGTGACCAGGAATCATCCATGCAGTTTGGCTTTTGCAGCTTTTACCATGACTGCACTTACCTTTTGGTCACTGTGGTGATGGGGCTTTGGGCCCCATTGCCACACTGTTCAAAATGTACTTCAGCTATGGACCCCACACTTACCTGTTGCTCACTGTGGTGATGGGGCTTTGGGCCCCATCGCCACACTGTTCAAAATGTGCTTCATCTATGGACCCCACACTTACCTTTTGGTCACTGTGGTGATGGGGCTTTAGGCCCCATCGCCACACTGTTCAAAATGTGCTTCAGCTATGGACCCCACACTTACCTTTTGGTCACTGTGGTGATGGGGCTTTAGGCCCCATTGCCACACTGTTCAAAATGTGCTTCAGCTATGGACCCCACACTTACCTTTTGGTCACTGTGGTGATGGGGCTTTAGGCCCCATTGCCACACTGTTCATAATGTGCTTCATCTATGGACCCCACACTTACCTTTTGGTCACTGTGGTGATGGGGCTTTAGGCCCCATTGCCACACTGTTCAAAATGTGCTTCAGCTATGGACCCCACACTTACCTTTTGGTCACTGTGGTGATGGGGCTTTAGGCCCCATTGCCACACTGTTCAAAATGTGCTTCAGCTATGGACCCCACACTTACCTTTTGGTCACTGTGGTGATGGGGCTTTAGGCCCCATTGCCACACTGTTCATAATGTGCTTCATCTATGGACCCCACACTTACCTTTTGGTCACTGTGGTGATGGGGCTTTAGGCCCCATTGCCACACTGTTCAAAATGTGCTTCAGCTATGGACCCCACACTTACCTTTTGGTCACTGTGATGATAGGGTGTTAGACCCCATTGCTACAGTGGTCATGGTCTGCTTGCATTGTGGAGGCCACACACATTTATGTGTGACACATGTGATAGGGGGTCACATTGTATGTTCAATGTCATGTTCAGTGTTGTAGGCATTTGACACAGACTACACACGCTTGTCATGGTGTTGGGGGGAGATGTAATTTTCAGACATTCCTTATGTGGGAGTATGCTGGTTGTGTCATGCATTACCCGTCCTATGAGTAGTGGTGGTGGTAGTGGCAGGCATCCAGCCCCCCATGAGTGGGGATGGTAGCAGTGACAGGCATCCAGGCCCCCCTGAGTAGGGGTGGTGGTAGTGGCAGGCATCCATCCCCCCATGAGTGGAGATGGTAGTGGTGACAGGCATCCAGGCCCCCCTGAGTAGGGGTGGTGGTAGTGGCAGGCATCCATCCCCCTAAGGGTGGGGATGGTAGTGGTGACAGGCATCCATCCCTCTATGAGTAGGGGTGGTGGTAGTGGCAGGCATCCAGGCCCCCATGAGTAGGGGTGGTGGTAGTGGTAGGCATCCAGGCCCCCATGAGTAGGGGTGGTGGTGGTGGTAGGCATCCATCCCCCTATGAGTGGGGTTGGTAGTAGTGACAGGCATCCAGGCCCCCTGAGTAGGGGTGGTGGTAGTGGCAGGCATTCATCCCCCATGAGTGGAGATGGTAGTGGTGACAGGCATCCAGGCCCCCTGAGTAGGGGTGGTGGTAGTGGTAGGCATCCATCCCCCTAAGGGTGGGGATGGTAGTGGTGACAGGCATCCAGGCCCCCTGAGTAGGGGTGGTGTTAGTGGCAGGCATCCATCCCCTAAGGGTGGGGATCGTAGTGGTGACAGGCATCCAGGCCCCTGAGTAGGGGGTGGTAGTGGTAGGCATCCATCCCCCATGAGTGGGGATGGTAGTGGTGACAGGCATCCAGGCCCCCTGAGTAGGGGTGGTGGTAGTGGCAGGCATCCATCCCCCTAAGGGTGGGGATGGTAGTAGTGACAGGCATCCAGGCCCCCTGAGTAGGGGTGGTGGTAGTGGCAGGCATCCATCCCCCTAAGGGCGGGGATGGTAGTAGTGACAGGCATTCAGGCCCCCCTGAGTAGGGGTGGTGGTAGTGGCAGGCATCCATCCCCCCATGAGTGGTGATGGTAGTGGTGACAGGCATCCAGGCCCCCCTGAGTAGGGGTGGTGGTAGTGGCAGGCATCCATCCCCCTAAGGGTGGGGATGGTAGTGGTGACAGGCATCCAGGCCCCCCTGAGTAGGGGTGGTGGTAGTGGCAGGCATCCATCCCCCTAAGGGTGGGGATGGTAGTAGAGACAGGCATACAGGCCCCCCTGAATAGGGGTGGTGGTAGTGGTAGGCATCCATCCTCCTGTGGGTGTGTATGGCATTGGTGATGGGCATCCCACCCCTATGGTTCTGCTGTTGCTAGTGTACGTCATTTGTGCATCCCTATGTGTGTGTGACATATTTCGGGTACGTGTCGTTTGTTGGTGTTGTTGGTGTTTGACTTACCGTCTGCGCCGTACGCGTCCGTGCCAGTCCCGGTAATAGATGTAGAGTATAGGTAGGACCTGCGTGATGGGATTCATGCTTGGGTCGTCGCGTTCGGGTTTCGCGTGTCTTCGACTCGTACTCGTCGCTGGCTTGTTCGTCTCGTAGTCATGGATATTCTTGTGGCGCGAATCGGAGCTTATGTACGGCTCTCCCGGATGCTCAAACGTGCCGGACGTAGCGACGGGTTCGGCGCGTACGGAAGGCGCATCGTACTAGTCCGGCCGGAAGGTGCTGTGTATTTGCTTCCGTGCGACTCGAATCGGCGTTTACGGATCCGGCTCGGGCGGGGAACAAGAGCTGAAATGGGTGAGTACGGTTTGCTCGGAATCTGGGCTGTTATGCGCATCGTACTTGTTCGTTCGGACGAGTGTTCGAATCGGTCGGGAAATACGCGTTCGGCTGGTATTTTTTCCGGACGAATACTGTTAGGAGCGCTTCCGGCCGAGGTCGGAATCAACCCCCTTGTTTGTGTAGCCACCATATCTAAAGTGTGTGCATCTGAATAAACTGCCACGAGGAATGAACAAAGTGAGAAAGACAGCGTTACTGTCTATGTGGTGCAGGAAACACATCCATCATATCAAACCAACTTCCTGTATTAAACAACACATTCCCGAAAGCCCAGAGTGACTGTATCACATGCATTGGTGCACCAAGTGATGAAAAGCGCTCTGTGGTATACGGCTGTTAATTGTACTGCCTCATCAAGCTAAATATTGAGGTCACAAGTGCTGCATGCTACATATTCAAGTGCAGAGCATCTCATTAGTTGGCAGAGCATGCAAAGAAAAAGGGGCGCATATTAAACCTCCACCTGAGATGTGCTCACCTCCACACTGGTTCCCACCCGAGTCTCAGCGCCATCCAACACCAAATACGTCTGTGGTATAACGAGAGCTCAAAGCGTCTCCCTGTTCATCCAAATTCGGTTGGACTTGGAGCATTGTGTTGGACGATAAAAGGGGAACAACTAGACCATTAATCATGGTGGACATTTTAAGTTGAGTCACTACGTGCTTGCTCAGAGCCCATATTTACGTAGGTCATGGAAAGGGAACAAATGGACCGTCAATCATGGCAGCCCTGTTAGGTTGAGACACTGAGTGCTAGCTCAGTGCCCGTAGACAGAAGTCTCTCAACCGCCCAACGAGGGAGGTTTGGGTGGATGGAAATAAGAACATATTGTGGGAGTATGACCCTTATACATAAGTTACCAACCCAGTCCTTTTCCACTTCCAGTGAGGTGGAACAACTACGCAGTTAGTTATGGACTACACCTTCAACCATGTCCGTCATCTTAGGTTGAGTCACCATGTGCTTGCTCAGAGTATATAATAGCATAGGTCATGAAAAGGGAACAACAAGACCATTAACCATGGTGGCCATGTTCGGTTGAGACATTGCATGCTAGCTCAGTGTCCACAGTCATATGTCTCTCAACTGACTGATGAGTGGGGTGGGGGTTAAGGTGGAGGGTAGGGCGGAAGAAAGAAAGGAAAGAATATAGTGGGGGTGTGATCATTATTCATAAGTTACCAACCCAGCCACCCTCCACTTTCAGTGAGGAGGAACAACTGCACATTTAGTTATTGTGACCACATTAAAATCCTTTGAACATTTATGGCTGGATTTAGATCTTGGCGGGACTACGTCGTTCTGCCATGGTGGTGCTTCAAAGTACTCCATGGAGCTGATGGCGGTCCACCCACCGTATTTAGATATTGCATCATTAGAGTGTGCTCATGGCCGTCAGACCGGCGAGTTTATGCCAAGCAGATTTAGATGTTCCCATTGTGCTGGCAGTGTCCTGGCAGCGGAGTCCTGATGACGTGAGCCCATGGTGGTGTGGAAACAGGTAACTACTACTTATCATTATCTCACTACACATATATGTTGTGAATGTGTCAAAATGTATATGTAGGTAATGTGCAATGCCCTTTTTTTTACATATAGCATTACACACAAACAACATACGCACACTATTGAATGTTCACCAACAACACCCACAACCACCACCACCACCAAATAAATATGTTTTAAGTGTCAATACAGTCGTACACGTTTTACCATGACAAGTTGTAAGATGCGCAACACATAAAAAATTGCATAAGAGAGCAGTGTAAAAATACAGGAAGCTAAAGCAAATGTTAAGATATTATTCATAGTGAGACAAGTGACACAGCAGCCTATCTTAGATTCCAGCAACAACGAGTTTGCTTAGCATCGTGGTCAAGTAGCAGCAGCACAGGAAGGGCCTAGACAATAGGGTTCAAGATGGAATCGGAAGTGGGAAACTGTAAAACAAAGGTACGTTTTTATATCTTTTTCTTCGATTCCGCCAACTTGAGCTTGTGGGTTTAACCTCCACAGTAACCTCGATGGAAAAGCACATCATAATTGGCTTGGCGGTATTCTTGGCGGGATTCCCTCAGACAGCCGCTTCTGCCTATGATGGCGGCGACATGAGAGGAAGGTTCTAGCAGAGTCGGCGGGACTCCGACGGTCTTCCCTCCATAGACCCGCCAACATCTGAAATACAGCAGGCAGAAGGCCAAGTCGGTGAGCAGGACAACAGACAGAAAAGCAATGCCAGGACCAGACCGACTAACATCTAAATCAGCCATTCAATCAGAAGACCAATCTGTGGCCTTCATAATGTCCTCTAATATAGAACCTAATTTAAACATTTCAGATGCCATAGCACCTCTGACAATGTGCACTAAAAACACTTTCATCAATGGTTGTTTCAGACATGAACCACCTTTCCTATCTTTCAAATGTGGCAGAGAACACTTGTTTGAAATGATTTCCAATGCAATTAATAACTGTCCTCTATTATCCAATCTGCATTCTCTAGTGCATTCTTCATAGTCCTTCAGACATTGAACAATACACAATTTAGGATTAGCAGGAAAGCTAGGATGAGACACACTTTAATTTTGTCTATGTGAAAATAGTAAAGGACACTCCCTCAGTAGAATAAATCCTACTGGCTATAGCCAGTGCACATTCTTCCAACACTCTTCTGAATGGCACCAGACACAACAACATAGTCAGCTTTGCTGAAAGTTCTTTCCTGGACAAATCAATATTATCAGGCTATCTCTGACAACTCTTAAGGAGAACATCCACATTTCACATCCTTGAATAATGAGATAATGATGGATAGGATAATCGTATTCCTGTTATCACCGTACTCACCAAAGAGTGCTCTCCAGTTGTTTACCTTCAATTGCTGAATGCTCTGCTGATATGATCGAACGCAAATTGTTTACTGACTTATATCCATCCAAAGCCAGTTGAGATAAGAGAATTAATCATGAATTGTCATTGAGCCCCCATGGAGACCACACCCATTCATCACACCAATACCCATCTCTTCTGAGAAAGAGAATATCGCTTATGGGCATTGGTCGACCAGGATTATCTGATGAAAGACTGCTGCAATAAGCCTGACATGAACCAACAACTCCTGAAAACCTTCATTCCATGAGGTACAGTTGCCCTGCAGCACCAAGTGATGTCAAAGTACTACTGAATCTAGCAACATCTCTGGTAAGTACAGGGGTCTCATTGCAGAATCTCACAATATCTCTACAAGAACTCGCAAGCATGCCTGAGCTTTCCCGATTGGAGTCACCAGAATCTACTCCACCCTCTGGGTCCTTGCCTGAGCTGCCACTGGATGAATCATCACAAATTGGGGAAATGGATAATGAAGATTCCTGTTCCAGTCCTGAAGGAATGCATCTGTAGGTAGTACCATGGTGCCCGGCCTCTAACAGAAAAATGTATCCAATAGCTTTTTTCAAGCGGGAGACAAAAAAGTCTGTGTCACAAGGATCCCGCCTGTTCTCAACCGCCAATCTATAGCAGCTCTGAGGTATCTGGAATTCCAATGTACTACCTCATTACTCTGACCTGGTAGGTATTCTGCAACCACTGAAATCTTGTGTTGGAGGCAATAATAACCCAAAACCCAATTTGTTTCTGCTAGAATTTTGGCTTTTGTTCCCTTCAATTTGTTCATATAGTGTACTGCCAAGACATTGTCTATCTGAAGAAGAATTCATGGCAAATCCAGCAGTTCCAGGCAATTTATTTGAAGACCTAACTCAGATTCTGACCATTGGCTTCCGGTAAAAACTGAACCGTATCTGACTCCCTAACCCCATTGCCTGGCATCGGAATGACCACCTCCGTTGTGACCCAAAGATGGCCCTGCTGTTCCATGCTGTCATATGTTTCAGCCACCATGATGATTCCCCTTTTCTTCCAAGGATTATCTCACCGGAGCTGCAAACGTTAGGCATTTCAACAGATGCTGAATCTTTAACCTCTGTAATTCCCTGAAATTGAGGTGACCTGGGAATAAATGCCTGGATTGATGAGGCCAGTAGTTCTATAATTCTGGCTATCACTTCCAGAAAAACAACCTCCTTATTCAGAACTGTTCTCAAATCTTTCTTTGCTATATTTTTCTTTTGGGGCAGCAGTAATATTTGAGTATTCACTGAATATATCTGATATTCCAAAAATGTAATGCGTTAGGATGGACTCAGAATAAACTTCTTCTCACTCACAGGAATCCCCAATTCCTGCAAAATATGTATGGTCCAAGACAAATGTATCATAAATATTGTCCTTTTCTGAACCATGAGTAATATATTGTCTAGATAAATAAATATACACACTCCTCTGGCTTGAAGATTTTCTACTATTGTTTTCATGAACTCGGTAAACCACCAAGGGACTGAGGAGAGCCCGAAGGGAAGATCTGAAAATTCGTACGATTGATAATTCCAGTGGAATTGTAAAAATCTACTGTGTGGAGTGAAAAATGGTATAGTGAAGTATGCGTCCTTGAGGTCCTAATGTACCATCTAATCAGTGTCACAAAGAAGATATCTGAGAAGATGTATGCCCTCCATATTGCAATGTCTGAATATGTGATGTTACAACGCGATCAAAATGATCGCGGTATGTAACATCGCAGTTTTTACAACGCAAGTCGTTACAACGACTTGCGCTGGAGGGTGCTGGACTTATGAGTAGTAAGATTTACTATTCCAACACCAGTCTACGTACAGTAGGGAAGGTGTTGGAATAGTAAATCTTACTATTCCTTAGGTTATAGCGCCCTCAAGTGCAAGTCGATGTAACGCTTGCGTTGTAATGGCAGCGTTCTAAATGCATCGCAGTGTAATCACCGCGATGTAAAGGATGTTTCCCGCAATGTCTGCATAGGACCTAACCATTGAACTTCTTTAGATTCAGAAGTAACCTGGCAAATCTGCCTTTTTTGTTCCCAAGAAAAATATTGCTGCAAAGCCCGATCCACTTAGGGCAAGCCGGGCAAATTGCTTGTTTCTGCAGCAATTATTTGATCTTTCCTTCAATAAAAATACATTCATGAAGGGATTAAGAGAGCTGTGGGGGAAGCGTATGCTCAGGAGGGGAGAATTAAAACTCTATTTTGAAACCTTGTATAATTTCTAGCATCCATGCATCATTTGTTAATTGTTTCCAATTGCAGAAGAAAAAACATATCCTGTCCCAAAGTTACATGCATTGCTTGTATAACGTTTACTTGCAATATCAGTTCCTACGGTGTACTGTCTGGTTATTCAGGTATCCTCCATGACCATATCTATTATGGCCATTTTGTAACCTGGAGTGGAAGAAGATTTCTTGTACATTACCAAACCAACCACCTCATCTGTGGTTACAGAAACCTCTTTGAGGATGTGAGTAGTAGGATAGGCTCTCTGATCAGCCCCTATATTGTTCGTCCCTTCCAAAAACAACCGTCTGAAACACTTTCTTTAAACAACCTGGGCCTTATCTAGGGCTGTAAACGTGCACAAATTTCCCAACTCTTTTACAAATAAAAGGCCATAAGCAACCATACCAGCTTCTGCTGTCACAAGCTCAGGAAGCTTTGGGTTTATCCACATCAGGATCAATTGTTTCTTTCTATTGAAAGCACACAATTGGCACTCCCAAGTTCATTATGCCCAGCCATCAAACACATCTGGATTTATGGATGTACCTGAGTTCTTGACGTAAACTGCCATTTCCAAGAATTTTGATAGTGCACCTGAGAGATCTAGCAACTTATTCTGACAGGTCTGCAGGACCTGTCAATTCCTTTTTAAGGATCTCTGGGGAACTTTGTCAAGAAAGCTGCCATGTCAGGATTCAGCTCAAACATTTCTATTACCTTGCCAGGGACGACAGGCTGTGGGCATTTGGCTCTGTCAAAGCATTTACACAACAGAAATTGAACATAATCTTCCATTGATGCCAGGGGAGTAGGGATGATCCAGTATTCAATCATTCGAAGATGTATTTGCTGATGTGCTCCTTTTCTGAATGCCAACGGCAAGAATGCTCAAATTCTTCTGTCTCTAAGCATGCAATGTGGTTTCCTGTAGGCAACTGGTTTATTCTGACTGCCAAAGTACAACAATGTACTCCAACATCGAAACTGAAATAGGACTACAGGCGCTGGTCTTTGGAAGTGGTCCCAGCGATTGCACAGCTTTCCGACCTCAGCCAGAAACCTGCATCAGGTTGGCAGATAAAATGACCAGGAAACACTTCACTTTAAAAGAAAATCATGATTTAACCACACAAAACTTAAATCTGAATGAATGTAACCCACAATTGTGCAATAAGGCACATGTGAATCTTGAAAAACAATGAAGTATACTTCAATAGGAGAAATGGGAGAGACAACACTCACCTTTGGCTACGGTAGCAAAGAAAGAGGCATTAAGATGATGTTGGGAACAGTTTTATGGAGAGATGTCATAGTGATTGGTGCAGTGGGCTGTGACTCATGTGAGGGTATCATTGGAAATTTCGTTTTTTTGTGTTTCACTGTTTTAATTGTCTGTTATGAATGTTACAGTAAAAAGAGAGAAGCATAATCAGAGACTTTGACATTCAAAGGCACAGGAGGTGCTTGAGCCTATGGGGAGCAACTTGACATGCTTTTAAACCATGGAGGCGGTGGTGTTCTCATGCTCGGTGTTTTTGCCAAAATGCTGGAGAGGCACGGACTGGGCTGCAAATGAAGCACCTGATGACTGTGATTCCTGCGAACCGAAGAGAGGCATAGGGCCGATGGAACACCCCCTTACCACCAACTCCAGTACCGCTCTCAGCCAGTGATTGTATCTGAATAGTGAGTGCATACCGCAGCTTTTTACTGGCAAGAAACAATGGAGATACCTGCAGGTTTGTCCTGCTGAAAAAGAGAATAATGCAATCATGCTTCATTACTGTGCTGGGAGATCATTTTCTGGAGTGCCGCTGCCCATGGTGCTGATTATAGGTGTGAACCCCGACATGGGAAAGAAATCTGCTGCTCTCCATATCAAGGGCTTAACTGGGCAGCTGTCTGGATACAAGGTGTGTTGAGATGCCTCAGTTCCTTTAGTGTGACCATCTCTCTTATATCACAGCAAGAACCGAGCTTCTAGGAATTGGCAGCAAGGGAAGGCACAGCATTCTAGTGGAAGGACTACCATGTGGAAGCATTGACTTTACAGATAGAGGACCTGTGAGTGGGAAGAAAAGCTTGAACATCACCACAGTGGTAGGACGTGCTGAACTGTTTTACTAAGGCAAAAGATTTTTCAGCATCAGGCCTCTTGGTTGTTGTGATGTGTAAAGACTCAGACTCACCAACAAGGTCCTGAGTATGGGCTGCCTACGTTTGAGCTTGAACATCATGAGGGGGCCTTGTGCTGAGGAAATGGAGAGTGCTAATTGTGGGGTGAATTCAGGTAACAGTACTGTGTGCCTAATTCCTAGATCCTGAATAACAGGAAATTTCCCTACAAGGTTGATGCCCTATTGATGGCATGTAGACCTGAGGTTCTCTGTGTCAGAGGGAAGAGCACACATCTCCATGCATCAGCTTCCCTTTCCACAGAGATGTGGCACAGTACCCCATCTCACAATAAAATGTTAGTTTCTGTATGGCACTCTCTTTTTAACACATTAAAAGCCCCAAAGTAATATTTTAATGACGTGCAACCAAGGTCTCAACATAAGACTGATTGTGCTGAGCAGGCCTTGAATGAACATACGCTCAAGAGGAGGGCACATGAACAGCCAATGAGGAGATTCACATGAACAGCTAATGTGTTAGCTGAAGCAAGAAGTGTGAGACAGTGTAAGACTGTACATGGCCAATATTCCCCAGAAGAGGGATCACATGGTCAAAAATGCACTGAGGCTTTTATGAACTTTTGTGAATTCAGAATGATGATGAATAAATGCATGAATACACCAAAAACTTTTTTTTTTATTCTGATCATAACATAATAACACAATTTGTGGACGTCTGCAAACTCATATTTCATCATCCCATTAAAAAGTGCTGATAAAGAACCTCTTATGAAATTTGATTAATTTCAACAGTGCATAGCACATAAAAGACAGTGCACCAAAGGACTACTCTTCCTTGTGAGTTTTGCAGATCTGAGAGTACCCCATCACTCCGTACTGTTCAGCCTAAATCACAAAGGCAGTAGCTATTTTATGGAGTTCCTGTCAGGGGCATGTAGAAGGTTGCCCACCTGCTTGGCAGGCTCAAGTAGAAGGATGCCCAAATGCTTTACATCTTCAGCTACCATGTCTGAAGTGACGTTGGACACCCTGATGGGGCAATTGACCCTAATTAATACTGTCATCAATGCAGTCAAAGAAAGCAAGACAGAGGCAACCACAAGGGAGCATTATTAAGGTTTGAAATGGCGGCTCTGTTCTCCTCAGACTGGGAAATGCAGAGGCAAGTGGATTTTATCACCAACTTCTGAAAACTGTGAAATACCCAAATAACGTTTAGACTTAAAATACATGAGCAGGAGGAATAACATGAGGTTAATGGGAATTCTTGAATGTTTGGAGCAATCTGACCTACTTTACTTCACGTCAATATTGATCTATGACCTTTAGCAAATAGAATTTTGCTTGCTGCTGGAACTCCAAATGCACTACAGGATCCATAGTTCCATACCTAGCAGGCCTAATACTGGAATGTCCAGGGTTTATCATAGTATGCATTGTCTGACACCAGTAGGCTCCACGGGTAATCACTTTTGCAAAACAACATTGGGGTTTGTTTTTCCATTAGAATCATAAGAACTCTAGCTATGCACATTTTTTGCAAGACAAAAAAAATAAAACAAAAACAATTCTTGGCTCATCAGCCACTTTTAAAGAAATGGGACATTAGATATGGAATGTTGCCGTCAACACTATGCAAGTGATGTCAGGAAGAAGGAACTCCATGAACCTGAGGACCTAGAAAGATTTCTGGACTCCTTGGAGGCATTTTCAGTCGACATGTTAAGACACGTCAATCATTGTGAGAGAAACCTTACACCTTGGCCTAACAACTTTTTGCTTGATCATATTGCTCTTTTTCTATTTTCTATTCTGATTTCAATTGGTCTTTTGCCAAACATTGTTCCATGGAATATCCTGTAGGCTAGTATCTCAGAGCACCCTCCACTGCAATGCCTTTAAAGATTGAACACTGTATTAAATTGGATTATAATTTGAGGTGACTGACATCCCTCCACCAGGAACACCACATCCCTTGTCAGAGGAAACCCTTAAAGTCATTAAATAAGCCTGAGCTCAACCCCATTGTTGCTATGACACAGAGCAGACATGCCTAAGTTTTGTAAAGTAATTATTTAGTACCAAAACAGTAATAAAGCTGAAATGAAACACAAGCAAAAGTCAGAAACTAAGGGGTCTATAACGATGGCGGTCAGATGTCCACCGCCGGACCGGCAGAGGACATCCGCCCGTGATCGCAACCAAGAAAACTGCCAGTCAAATTAGGATGGCGGTGGTGACCGCGGCGGTGGGAAATTCCGACCGCCGCTTTTCCGCAGATTGCCATCCGCACTCCTGCCTGGCGGACGGATCAGGACCGGGATAATGGTGGCGGTGCAGAGCAGGCTCCGCCGGCAGGATTATGATGCCGTCGGTAGCCAGCCTTTCCTCAGTGGTCAAACCGCAATGGAAAGGCATGCGGAAATTGTCTTCCGGGGGCCCGTTGCAGGCCCCCAATGTGTTGGGGGGGTGCACTGGGGGGGCACCCATGGTCCCCCCTACATTTCCCTGTATCAGGTGGCAGGCACTGTGCAGTGCCTGCCACGCAGTGCAGGGAAATGCACAACATGCTCCTTTCGGCATCGCGGCGGTGCTGCGGGCAGCAGCAACAGCCGCAATTTAAGGCCCACGATCAGACCGCCGCGGTCGGATTTCGAGCGTGGGTCATCGTAATTCGACCAGCGGTGTTGTCGCGGTCCATGCGGGCGGTCTTTTGCCGCTACCATGGCGGTCGGGGAGGTTTCCCGACCGCCATCGTAATAAGCCCCTAAATTATTCAAATAGCATCAAATTTAACAACAAAATGATGCAAACATGACAGAACACCAATAAGGGGAACAGGAGATGTACATTTTTTAAGTTTTAAGTAGGATTAGTGCCAAGAAGCACAAAAGGTCCTTGAAAGTCAATGGTCACGGTAGACCTGGACCTAGGCGCGATTTTACGCTGATCAAAATGGGGCATGGATTGGATACACTAACCAAGTTAGTCTTGTTCAAAGATTTTACCTTCTGACTTTAGTCCTTTAAGACCCAATCCACCACTGGAGTACCCTTCAAAAGCCCCCAGGGCCTTGGGGAAAGAACTTAGGGACTCACAGGATGTCAGGCAGAGGCCAGACTTCAGGGTCAAGTCAAGGTCCAGTTGTCACTGATCAGTTGGGCAGTTGCAGGAATGGCCTCTTATAGTTTCTTTTATCCCTATGACTTAAATAAGGTCCAGTCCCTCATGGCTCTCCTCAGGCCACAGATAACAGTTTCAGCCCTCTTATGATCTCCACATTTATGTTTGGCACAAGCTAGTGGGTTAGAATGACTCCAGGGCATGTCCTAACCAATAGGATAAAAGCTCCTTGGCCAACCATACTCACTTTGGGCATTTTCAAGATGGCAGAATTCCTTGGCGACATTAAACTTGTTCTATGAAGGCTGGGGGGTGCGGTGGATAGGGGGTGTACAATGATCATCCTAGTGTCCTCCCACATACAACACTAAAATCCAGTTTTGGTCAGTCACTATACAATCAATAATCCCAGAGACAGAAATCTGGAAGAACAAAGCAGGGTTTTACATCAACCAGACAATGGATGCACAAGATTTGATTAGGCAACTAGATTACTGCCCTTTTAAGTATGCCCCTGGTGTTATATGTAAATATCCACCAGACCTCAACCAAGATTTCCACTGCAGGAGTATTTGACACTGGAATATCAAAAAGAAGCCCACTGTGATTGGAGTTGGCCAGGCTGGGTAGACAAAGGAAGGGTCCTACCCAACTGTCAGCTAACATTTGCCTGTGAAATCGGAGGCCACTTTGAAGCTAGTCCAGTTCCTGGGCCTGACCCCACTGGTCATCCTGTGAAGGGACCAATAGCACCTTCCCATACCTCTGCTCTGGGAGCAGTTTTCACATCTCTTCAAGTGATAATTACTGGCTGGCAGAATTGGGAGAACAATTAGCCCCCAGGAACTTCAGGCAAGGAAAAATAACTTTCTAAAAGTTAATTTTCATTATTATTTATTAAAAATCTGACTGTACATTGAATTGGATTTTTGATAGCTATTAAATGTAGTTGTTTAATTATTTTTGTAGCTAGCCCATTCCCAAGATACAGTATTAGGATTTTTAATCTGTACTTAGGTTTTCTACATAGGACAGCTTGACTTGCCACAGTGAAAAATAGCTTTTGGATGCTTGTCACTGGGTGGCATGCATACATTATAGTTCCTGCATGTCCTACTTTTAATTACATTGCACACTGCCCTGTGGATGACAAGGTCTACATAGAGGTGACATTAATATTTCAAAGGCAGATTTTGAACTATAACACAGGTTTACTTTGACAGGTTGAATTACGGTTTTTCCACTACTGCAGTCAGGCTACATTGTTAGGCTTGAAGCCATGCTTGCACTACCAGTGTATTGTATGGCACAATAGGTACTGCAGTCTACTAGTAACATTTGACTTGTAGGCCCTGAGTACATTTTGTACCATATGCTAGGGGAATATATGTAAGTTAAGTATACCTATTAGGAATACGTTAATTCAACCATGTTTAAAGGGTGAGCACAGGCACTTTAATACTGGTTAACATGGGTAAAGTCAATAATGTTATAAAACTAGCAAAAATATAGGGTCCAGCAAAAGGTGAAAAATTCAGTGTCACAGGCAGAAAAGGCAAATTTCATGTAAAGGACCCGAGGAAAATTGGAAGCTATGTTCCCAGTAGCAACCTAGTTGTGAGCCAGTGAGAGCTTGGTTACATCTGCATATGTCTCATGGGCAGCAGAGAAGTATTCCCTAAGGGTCATAGTTCTGGGATAGTCTGCTTGTAAATGAAGAGGACAAGGAAGAAAACTCAGTGGAGGAGATGAAAGTTAGAGACCTCACATCTTGATATACCTCCACCATAATGTTGATCCTACTGAGACAATTAACTTTAGTCAAGACTGATCTCAACTACTTTTTCATAGTTCATGTGCTGAACAAAATAAGGTTAAGGGTCTAAGGACATGGGAAAAAGGCAGGTCACCTTCTGGCGATACAGTTTTGCCAGAGGGAATCGATGCCTGCCATTTTGGCAATGAGACAAGAGAATGGTAACCTGATTACACATCTGACTGACATCACCATGGCATTCATGATTTACAATCAGTATCTCCATGACTCTGCCCAAATTAACAAGGGGGCACTAGAGGAGAAATGATTGTCCAAAGTGAAATTTCACGACTATCAGTGAGGAAAGATTGACCATAATGTGGTAATCTCAGTAGGAGTGTTTAAGACAACCATAGAATATATATGTCAACAGGGAAATTGCCTAGAAATAGTTTCTTCTAAGGATTGACATTTTTGTATCATCTCACCATTGTTCTATGTTTAATCTTGCTGGATTTAAAACTTTGTGCATTTTAACTCTGCTCAACAGGAGTAAATCACTGGGTTTTCCACGCTACATTGTGTGCTGTTCAATGTTAATCCCTGTTTGGTTATTTTGCTCCCCTATGAGTCCTTTGTAGCTCATGTCTAAAAATCCCCTCTGGCAGGGAATGTTTAACATGGGCTGCAGTAAACATTTACAGCACCTTCTTATGGCACAATTATATGTCCGCTAGTAGCACCACTGTGCCCTAGATGGGCTGCACTTTGAAGACAGTGCAATGATACAGAGCAAGAAAAATTTCCTGTGCGATATAGGATATCTTTTTTCTATAATCAGATTTCTGCGAATGTGAGTGGAAAAGTAACTAAATGCACTGTAGTGAGCCCATGCTGTCTTTAAGCCAGTTCTGACACCAGTTACCTCCAGGCTGGAATACACATCTTTGGCTGGGAAAGTTACCAACTCTAGTTCAGAAGACAATGGTCTCCCTCTCAATACATTAAAGGCAGGGTGGTATCAACCGCTGACCACCTAGGAGAGATTAGCTATCTGGGAATGGACAGAAACTGCTGGAAGAACAAAGGACAGCCTTGATACTGTATATTGAGATGTGGAGGTGTTGGAAAAGGGCTTCTAATTTTCATTCTTAGAACGCACTCTAGATAGTTTTCAGTCGCAATGGGAGAAAAATAGTTTGGACTCCGCCAGGTAGGAAGGGGTTACCTCTAAATAGGAGAGTGTCCCAGTAGCTGAAGACAAAAGGGTTTGCATATTGAAACAGGGGCTCCTGGGTAAGTTTACAGTTAGGCAAAGAGAAAATGCTATAAAAGGAGGTGTGTGACTATAAGAAAATAGTACCAGGTGACATGATTTCCCCAATCACTGGCTAGTGCACAGGATAAACCTGAACCGCTCCCCCTTAGAATACTCCTGCACTTGGGAAGAGTCAGCCTGAAGATAACACCTGCCGGAAAAGAAGAATCCTTCAGTAATGGAAGGACTTAAAGACTCTGCACTGGCATCCAGGAACTGAAAATACTCTTCAAGGGTCAAGTGGTTGACCTACTGCTTGCCTGCTTCAGGAACATGAAAACAGAAGAGCACCTGACTCCAAGAGGGCCAAGATGACCACAGAGGACTAGACCCTTCAGGAAACCTCACTGGAGAGAGATCTGGTGCCTAGAAGCCTGATCTGGGAAGCTAGGGACTGCAGGACTGAGGGAAAGGAACTTTCTCAGCAGTTGACTAAATTGTTTTACTTTTTTCTGCATCTGGAGGAACAACATGGTGTTGAGGGATGTCCAGGAAGGTCATACCTCAAGCAGGTAAGAAATCCAACTTCATCCTGCTCTGATCTTTTTGCCGCACTGCAAACAAGTTCAAAGAAACCTTGCAGTAAAGGTATCAGGCTTTCTGGTGCCTTGACTGGCTAGTGCTTCTAGCTTTGCCTCACGTGATGAATCAAAGTGCCATAAAGGTGAAAAGTCAGAAAGTAAAACCTTGGATTGGGGTGTGGCAGCAAATCCATCAGACTTCTTAGAGCTTTTGGCACACAAACCAAAAGCTTAAGTGGAGCTCAAAGATGGCATTTCTAACTTCAAGTAACCCTCACTGGCCAGTGTTTTAGACCTTGACATGCTTGTGTGGTGTTGCTTGAAAATTCAGAAAAAAAGATTTTCAAAACAGAAAAATCGTATACCACTCCTGCATTGAATTACACAGGAGAAAATTAAGATGATGTATTAGAAGTGAGAGAATGGTGGAGTGCTGTGCTTTTTTAGTTTGAAAAAACCTATACGTTTATGAGGTTGTATGTCTTCAGAAACTCCTCTCTGATACTTTTCCACCCTTGAAATGGTCAGAGATTTGCTCCTGCAAGGAGCAGAAGAAAATCATCTTGAAGGGTGGGAAGGGGAATGAAAACTTCAAGCTAGATGAGTGCAGCAAAAAGGTTTCTCATAGTAAAAATGTTTACCCTGCAGAGAAAAATGTGAAAAATATTTGCAATTGATCATCATAGCTGCCTTTCCCCTATGCAGAATTGGGCTCTTTTCACAGTTGCGCAGTGGGAAAATAACAAAAAATGCCATGTGACTTTCCCAGCAGTACTATTAAAATCTGTGACTGGCGCAGCTTTTCAGCGCATTGAAGGAGATGCTTGTGAATAGGAAAAAATCATAAATCTGCACCTCGTGCACAGGAGTACATTTAAAGGTTCATTTATGATTTTCATTGCGAATTGGCCCCATGGACTTTAAAGACATGATCAGACACAAACAATCTGACCCTACCGAAGGATTGTGCTGGCCCTTTGCTGAGTGGCTGTTGTTCCATAGTAATTAACTCCTATTTCAAAGCAAAAACAGGAAAGGTGGCAGATTTTCAGACAACATCTTGAATATTCTTCCAAATTAATTTCCATTAGTGAACTTTTGACCCAAACACATTGAATCATAAAGTTCTTGACTTATTTCCTCTCATTAAACCCGAACTTGTGATAGGAGTTAGCATGTATGACATTTCACTTATAATGAGCAAACTCGCAAAATCTGTAGCCAACTGATTCATATTAAAACGCCAGCGTCTACCTACTCTTTACTTGGAAGCAGGATTATGTAAATAAACAAAATAATGACTTATTTCACAGTGAGCGAATCATCTTTGAGTGAGATGGTATGTAGGTAAAAGGTCCTTATGAACTTCAACTTCATATTGCTCCTTAATTGTGGAGAGAAACAAAGAATGGGACCAACTGAGAAATATATGTATATTAAATGTAAATATTGTTTGGCATAATACGGAGGAAATACAAATAATAGCAACACAACACAAAATGAAAGGTAAAATCCATTTAGCAAGAAACCTTCGGAAAGGTCAACCAACAGATTTGTACTGAAAATGCTAAAAGGCAGAGAAGCAACCGATGGCCATACTTAACGTCTGCCAACTCTGATCACCGCTTAAAAACATGCAAACATTCAAGAAATAGCATATGCTTATTTACCATTTCGGGAATGGATTCTAAGGCATGAATTACTACGCAAACATCCAGATACAGAGCAACATAAGGAAATATCAAATACATTTACTAATAAAGTTCAAAATCAAGCACAATTGTCTTATCCTTAATCGTAAAAAGTTAACTTGTCGAATGACACAAACAAACAGGCAAAAATAAACGCAGTTGACTAAGGACACTTACACATGTGGATTTGACCAAATTAAAGTTAGTACAATAAGAACATTCCAATAAAAACAAATTCCTTTAAAGGAAAATCTCCAACTCAAGGTTAGCAAAAGTAGGGGTGTGTGGTTTCGCTGAGCTGCTAGATGGCCACTCCTTAAGAGGGTTCTGCAGGTCGAGTCGTAATCTTACAGAAATACGTTTTATGTAGGGCAATCGGGGCAATTTAAATGCTGGATGTGTTCTCCTGACTGCCTGCAGAGTCAAAGGAGGAGTGCCCCATTTTACACGACCCTCCAATAAGCCCGCAACATGCTTGACTGGTCTGGGCCCCCAGACCAAAACCTACATTATATTGCGGGGCCTGGCGCAGGGGACTTCCGTCATTCAGAGATCGTTGCACTGACCTCCTGCGGCCTGTTGGACGAGAGAAGTGCGGCTGCTCTGGGTGACGAAAACCCAATGTGCGATGGCGGAGCAAGGAAGGCGCGGAGAACAAGCTAGGGGGGGAGCGTCTGGGCGAGCTGACTGGGGGGGGAACCGCAGTGGACTTGGCGCTGCTGCCCCGGGAATAGGGCCCTTGCTGGACCTCAGTGGGGCAGGACCGGGCAGCCAGGCATACAGTGAGTCGACTGTGCCTACTGAGGCCTACAACCGCTAATTGTGGCCTGCAGGGGGTCAGCAGCTGTGGCTCGGCACGGAGGCTGCTGCAGATGCCACCCTCAAGAAATAGAGCCGCAATCCACCCCCTCTTTGCATCGTAGGTTTACCAGCGGCACAGTGACCTCTGCACGGCTGCGGGAGAATTAACCTGCAGGCCGAGGACCACAGATAAGAGGGGAAATTAAATCCAGGCAGCTACACAGCCATCACTCCAACAGCCCACCAGCACTGAAAGGCCTCACGCCCTGTGGCCGTGCCTTAGGACCAGCGAAGGGCCGGCTGCTGGAGCTCAGAGCATAGGATGCTATGGACGCCGGTCTCATGTACCAAAGTCGCAATCCGTCCGCCCCTTGTAGCGGAGGATCTACAGCGGCGCTGCGACCTCTGCACAGTTGCTGGAGAATTCCCCTACAGGCCAGGGACCACAGATAAGAGGGGGAATTGAGTCCAGGCTGCAGCACAGCTCTAACCCGATAGCCCTCTAGCACAGAAAGACCTCACAATTTTGGAGAACAAAAAGAGCAACTTAACCAGCGCTACTGCTCAGACCATAAGCAATCAGTAGCTCTCCCAAATATTGAAAAAACAGCGAAATGGGGAAAAATTACCCCAAACAATCCAAGCTGCTATTTGAAAATAAAAGAGTCACCTGCCTGATAGATGCTGGAACTGACCCAGAACTTGACTCTGGCACTAGGGAAAATGGGGAGAACCAGGAGAAAGACCTTTGCATAATCTTACTGGAGGTCAGAACAAGCCTTAAAAACATCAAGTCCAAATTAGACACCCTGACCTCCAGACTGGACCAGGTGAAGAAACAGGTGGACAAGCATGAAACTCGGCTGGACCAGCTCGAAAACCAAACATCTGATGCACACGACTTTCAGGTGGAATCCAAGGAGCATCTCCTTCAAATGGAAAAGGTTCTAAATGTGATCAAAGCCAAGAATGAAGACTTGGAAGCTCGCTCGAGACTGAACAATCTCCGCATTACAGGCATTCCAGAAACCACAACGATCTCCAAGATGGAACCCTATGTGGAGACACTGCCATGAGACCTGTTTGGCCCGGAACTTTCACCTGTTTTTACCATGGAGCAAGTGCACTGCTCACTAGGCCCTAGACTGCCAGTGGGTGCCACGCCGAGGCCCATCATAGAGCACTTGCTTAACTATCGGATCCGAGCCACGACTCTGAACCTTGCAAGAGAATGCGGAGTCATATCTCACCAAGGCAATACAATCTCGTTTTATCCAGATTTTACACCTCTAGTACAAGCAGCTCGCTGAGACTTCATACATGCCAAGCGCATCCTTCACCAAGTGAAGATTCCTTATGCCTTACCGTACCCAGCCAAATTGAAAATATCTTATGATGGACAAACCCACTTCTTCACAGATGCAAAATCAGCCCTGAAATTCGTAAAACACATCGGAGGACGAAAACAATCCTGTGGGTCACCAACACGCACTGGAACTGAACCCGGGATGAGTGACAATGATTGAAGACATTCCACAGTATCAAATTCTATAAACTTCAGGCATAATTGTTAGAACTATGGAACCCACCCTGGACTATACTACACTTCTATCATTATAACAGACTAACAGCACACAACCTGTAGTGGTTGTTTTGAAACTTCAGATGCCCCATATTACCTCTCTATCCACAATGCTCGACCACCCTGTCTAGCCAGGCAGGGAAGTATGCTGGAGTTACGAGCCCCCTAGGGAGAACTCCCACGTTCACACAAGATTGGAGAATTATGTTGTTCGGGGGGTGGCGGGAGAGGAAGAAATCTCAACCTAGTTGGAGGGTTGGTATGGGAGGAGGGAGGTATGAGATAGTTATTCTAGTTTTGTTGGGGGCAATACAAGAACAGCGAAGAAGCACGCACACCGGCACACACACATCCCATGGACAGAGAACCACAGACAATAAAAATGTTCACTACATCATGACTGCACATTCCGATACAGTCACACTGCACACAACATCAAACCTGACTCCATTCAAGATCCACTAACTCTACAGCAGCCCAAATGACGTCGATTACACTCTTAACTTGGAACATCAGAGGGCTTAATGGTTGCAGGAAAACACAACTCACTAACTTATATCTACTCAGGCACAAGATTTATATTTGTTTCTTACAAGAAATACACTTCAACAACACGTCAAGCTCTAAGCTACATAACAGATGCTGGGGGGAAATACACTCATCTACATTTTCTAATTATGCTCGAGGCACGTCCATACTAATACACCGCAGGATTGACTGGACCACATCTCGCTCAATCATAGACCCTGAAGGCAGATATGTTATCATAGGTGGAACACTGGGAACAACACTTATAGCCCTAGTGGCAATATATGGGCCTAATATTGACGACCCTGAATTCTTCAACATTGTTTGGTCAAAAATCACCCTGCTAGGATATGACACAATAATATGGGGCAGAGATTTCAATGCTATTTTAGATGACAACCTGGACTGATCAGGAACTTCCTGTAGTTTCCACCCCAAAACTAATAAGAAATTGTCATCCATCACTCAGGAACAGGGGATGACAGATATTTGGAGAACATGGCACCCAGGGAAAAAAAACGGCACATGGATCTCGACACAAAATAATGCATGGTCCAGACTAGACCTCTGGCTAGTGACCGGAGATGTAGTGACATGGACCAATGAGATTAGACACATGCCTCGGACACTATCAAACCATGCTCCAATAATCCTTAAATCGACATTACCCCAAGAGTTCACCCATGCATTTAGCTGGCGACTACTCCAAAACATGCTACTAGACACAGTTTTTAGGGAAAAGATCCGTAACGAGATAGTGCAAAATTTCTCACTCAACGAGAAATCAGTGTCTTCCCCCCTCAGTTCTCTGGACACCTTCAAGGCCAGGAGTAGGGGAGCATGCACACCAAAACAAGCCCTCATTCCACCATGGTATATATATATATATATATATATATTAAGAGTGGGCCCCAAGGATGGGGTCCCCAGGTCTGAAATCAGCCAGGGAGGGAGCCACGCAACGCCCCCTTCCCCATTAAGTTGTTGCCGGGCCCCGGGGGATGCAGTCATCAGGGCCATTCTGTCCATGATGCTCATTTCACAGAAATGAAATCTCAACAGGAAGCACTTACAAATATAAACATAGCAGGTGCCCCCGTTGCAGCTCCACTTCAATAAAAGACATATGATCCCTGACCCGAATACACCCTCAGTAAATGTGGTGGCAGCCTTCAAGACAATTTTGAAGGAGATGAAGTCATACCTGGTGCTTAATGTTTCCACCCGTATGCCAGCAAACAAATGATGGACGGAATGCTGACAATGCAAACATTCTCCCCCAGTCAAAAGATCTGGGTTAAATCCATCGTTCTTTTGCCCACTACGCCACCCCAGTTTGGACCTAGCCATATGCAAATCAGTCTTGACCCTGTGCCCCATGGGAACAGTCCAGACCAAACTGCCAGGCCAGGTCCTTCCTGGACCGGAAGCAAGCATCCTGGGACCGGTTTCAGGGTATGTCACCCTTCTTCAGCCAGGCTAGCTTGAATCCAGTGGCACAGTGAGCAAGGGTCCCACGTCTGGGCATACCCATCCCACTTAGGGCGAAAAGTGTTACAGCAAACAAATGATGGACGGAATGCTGACAATGCAAACATTCTCCCCCAGTCAAAAGATCTGGGTTAAATCCATCGTTCTTTTGCCCACTACGCCACCCCAGTTTGGACCCAGCCATATGCAAATCAGTCTTGACCCTGTGCCCCATGGGAACAGTCCAGACCAAACTGCCAGGCCAGGTCCTTCCTGGACCGGAAGCAAGCATCCTCTAACGCTCCGTCCATCATCCCCTTTGGTATCGCTTTGTTCGCCCTAAGTTGGCAGGGTATGCCCAGACGTGGGTCCCTTGCTCACTTTGCCACTGGATTCAAGATAGCCTGGCTGATGAGGGTTTTGAACCCGAAACCGGTCCCAGGATGCTTGTTTCCGGTCAGGGAAGACATGGCTTGGCAGTTCGGGCTGGACTGTTCCCATGAGGCACATGGTCAGACTGATTTGCATATGGCCATGTCTGAACTGGGGTGGTGGAGTGAGCTAAAGAATGATGATGGATTAAACCCAGATCAGTTGACTGGGGGTGAGTGTTTGATTTGCTCTAACGCTCCGTCCATCATCCCCTTTGGTATCGCTTTGTCCACCCATATGTCCACAGCTCCAGGTTGGTTCGATTCAGCTGGCACTAAGACCTTAGCCAACCTCCATAACGCCCTTAAAACAAATCCAAGGGACCGGGCCTTAATCAGACTTTCTCGTCAACAATATAAAGAGGTGAGGAACGCCAGGCAAAAATTACTGAAAGAGGAGGCATGGGATCGCTTCCATCAAGCTGCGATCACTAATAACTCAAGGGATTTCTGGGCCATAATCAATTCCCCCTTCTTGATAGATAACTCAGATCCTAATCTTGATTCTCATGTGGATGAAGACACTTGGATAGAACACTTTCATAAAATCTTTGGCCTCAATCATGACGTTTCGGAACTCCAACTGAGAGTCACACTAATAACAGCCAATTCATCTTTACTATTTAATGTAACCGACTTTAGATATGCCCTCCAGCACTGTAGCAGGAATAAGGCCCCTGGCCCAACTGGTGCCCCAATTGATTTTTTCTTTGAAAACCCAGAACTTTGGGGACCCCTATTAACTAATGCTTTTAATGCCATAACTAATGCGGGCCACCTGATTCATGGTCAAAAACAATCATGGTCCCTATTTATAAGAAAGGTGACAAATCAGTGCCAAAATATTACAGACCCATTTCCTTATTGGATGGCACAGCTAAAAATGGGTAGAGTTTTACTGAACAGATTGAAAGAATGGGCCACTCAGAAAAATATTATGATACCCGCACAATATAGGTTTAAGAAAGGGAAAGGCACAATAGATCAATGCCTTAACCTAAGTATGCTTATTAACAAATACACCTTAGCTAAAAGAGGAACGGTCTATATGGCCTTCATGGATCTATCATCAGATTTTGATTGTGTTTCCCATCGTCACCTATGGAGAATCATTGAAGAGATGGGCATCGATGAGGCCATTAACTCATTTATAAGGCAGCTGTATACTCAGGCATCAGCGTGTGTCTGATTTGGAAATCAGGGAGAGTGCACTACGTGGTTTCAGATTGAAAGGGGGGTCAGACAGGGATGCGTCCTTGCTCCCTTTTTATTTTCCATCTATACGAATGGCTTGGAGGCACCCCTGCTAGATCATCCTCTAGATGTCCCTGTGGCAAACCAGGTGTGCATTCCCATACTCCTTTACGCTGATGATGCAGTGCAACTAGCCCGTACTGGCATGGCACTGCAGAAACTCATACTGGAGTATGTGAAATGTACGCAAAACTTGGATTTACCGGTGAATGAGGCAAAATCGTTCATCTTAGTGGCCGGCTATCGGGCAAAGAAACTACCTACTTTTTTTTATAGCTGCCCGTAAAGTAGAACACACAGATACCTTCTTGTACTTAGCAGTATTGTTTAATAAAATTCCCTCGTGGACCCATATGGTAGCTAATAGAAGCCTTCTCTTGGAAAAAAGCATTAACACCATTTTTTCTTTTATTAAAAAATTGGGTTCCAAACCATTGGCCGTCATTAAAAAGATCTATAGGGCTAAAGCTACTTCTGTTGCGGCATATGGAGCAGGAGTGTGGGGATACACAAACTCAGACTCACTCCAAAACATAGAGGACACATTTTTGAAAAAATTTGCTGCACTCCCTAGTAGTTGTTCCTCTTTTAATTGCCATCGTGAGCTAGAGGCAACCTATATATCTGATCAGGTGAGCCTAGCCCCAATCTTGTTATGGCATTCGATTTGGAAAAGGGAGTCAGTTTATCTTACACAATATATTATCAGAGACTGTTTAACTCTTGACAGTGCTTATAAGATCCCCTGGATCTCCTATGTCCAAAATACCTTCACTTTTTTTGAGTTTACAACAGCTGTTTGAGACCCCAGCCACATGTATGACAATTTAAAAAAAACAAATTAAAAATCGTTTCCTAAGCAAAATAGAGACAGAAATAAATAAAATCAATTGTAATACATCTACGGTCTCAATCAGTTTGAATGTATTCGCTATCTCTGGGGGTCAGCCTCCTATTTGTCATTTGTTACAAACCTCCATCATTACTTTGTATTATTACGGTTCAGACTAGACCTAATCCCCTGTATGATGAGCTACCCTTCTGGCATTTATTCTCAGCAAGCCCTTCCTCCATGTCTGTGTGATGGAGTATCTAGGCAATCAAACCTTCATATCTTTTTTCTGTAAATTTTATGTAGTATATCATACAACTTATATTTTTCCCATCATGCGCAAATACAAATTCAGGCAATGCCGACCAGGATTATATTTTTTATAAATGCTTCATGACCACTATGACTGTTACTGTGTAGCAAACTTTTTATGTTTTTCACTAAAAACTAGTGGATTACAACAGTAGTTAAGTTCAATAGGTTTTAATTCATTCCTGTTATTTGCTGTTTAATGGATTTTTTATATATTTTAAAATATTTATTCATAATACTTTATTGCATGATGTATTGTCTATATACATTTGTACTTTTATGATCTATGTGTTTTTATATCGAATAAAGTATTTTGACTGACTGACTGACATATGATCCCTACTCCTGGGCCGGACAAAGGCAAAGAAAGTGTGTTTTCTCAGCACTTCCATGTTGAAAAATGATCTGAAATCCTTTGTGGAAGTGACTGTATTGTTGATCTATTAGAGCGCAATTTGTATGTGACTGTGACCAGTCTGTTATTTATTGTCATGGCCTGGTGAGAACTGAGTCCATGGTTCTCCTTTAAATTGCTAGGAGTATGCAAATGTGGTATTCACTTGGATGCTTCCCTGTTTGGCCCTGATCACCTTATTAATATCCAAAGGTCTTCCTGAATTTTGCCAGTATGATGGACAGCTTAACAAGTGGCATCCCCAGCGTGTTACCTGTCAATTTTGGTGAGGAGTTCTTGATGCCGAGGAATATGAGGACATCTCCACCAAACAAAGAAACACTTACTTCATATAGTTAAGAGAAAGGACCCCTGTTTGGGGGAGATTCACGTCTTTGTAGTCTTGTTGTCTTCTCTATATGAGGATTCATGTTATCACATATTTTTGGATAAAGATGCACCAGGAACAATCATATTGCCAAAATACACAAAAGGTTGAAGGTTACTTGTGACATTACCTTGTGTTCCATTACATAGCTGTAGTGTAGAATATGTACTGGACATTTACCCAAGGATGTAAAAAGTACTCCAGTTGGGTATATATTTTGTGCAAAACTGTGGACTCTTGTCGGATAAAAGGGCAGGAGTGGTTCCTTTGTGGCTGAGTCACTAACACAGCTCATGACACACCCACACAGACACTCACACATCCACTCACAGACGCACTCAGACACTCACTAAGATACTGATGCACCTACTCACAGACCCATACAGCCACTCACAAAACCATTCAGACACTCATGCACCTACTTACAGATCCACTCAGACATATAAACCCACTCACAGATCTACCCAGACATTCATGCACCCACTCACAGACCCACACTGCTCCTCACTCAGCCATTCACAGACCCACTCAGAGATCCACAGACCCACTCAGAGACTAACATACCCAATCACATACCCACTAAGTTACTCATGTGCCCCCTCACAGACTGACTCGCAAGCCCAATCAATCAATCAGGGGAATTGTTAGTACGCTACTCACCCGTGAGGGTCTCAAGGCGCTGGGCGGTGGGGGGGGTAAGCAGCTCCGTTCAGTCAAAGAGACAGGTCTTGAGTGTCTTCCTGAAGATGTTCAGGGAGGGGGCGCGTCTGATGTCGATCGGGAGCTCGTTCCAGGTCTTGGCCGCGATGTAGGAGAAGGCTCTTCCACCTGATCTGGTTCTGTGGATGTGCGGGGTTTCGGCGAGGTCAGCGGATCGGAGGTTTGTCTTGGGTATGTGGAAGGAGATTCTCTCGTTGAGGTATTGGGGTCCGGTGTTTTGGAGGCATTTGTAGGCATGGGTGAGTATCCTGAAAGTGACTCTTTTCTCAAAGGGGAGGCAGTGGAGGTTATGCAGGTGTTGGGTGATGTGTTTGTGTCGAGGGTAACCCCGGGCATAGTGTGCATAGCGGGGCTATGCGGAGGTCCACAGAGTTGTAAACAAACTCGGTGGAGCTCCGCTCCGCCACCCGCCTCCACCCCATCTATTATAACAAGTAATTAAACATTAATAAAAAATAAATTTAAAACCACTTACCTGTACTGCGGCATCCCCGGACTGCCCTCCTCCTCTTCCTCGACGTCTCGCTAATCCTTGTGAAAACTGCGCATGTGCGTATGTCCGTGCATGTGGTTTTCACAAGGATTAGCGAGATGGCGAGGAAGAGGAGGAGGGCAGCCCAAGGACGCCGCAGTACAGGTAAGTGGTTTTAAATTTATTTTTTATTACTGTTTAATTACCTGTTATAATAGGGGGGTGGAGGCGGGGGCTGGCCACCTCCGCTCCGCTGCGTGTGCATAGATTTGCCTTCTCTGCATTCTCCACAGAACGCGGAGAAGGCAAATCTCCGCACACTCCGTGGACGGAGCGGAGGTCTCCGCCTGGGGTTAGTCGAGGGATGCCGAGGACGAGTCTGGCTGCGGTGTTCTGTATGATCTGGAATTTCTGGAGTAGAGACTTGTTGATCCCAGCGTGGAGGGCGTTTCCTTAGTCCAGTCTGCTGGTTATCAGTGCGTGGGTGATGGTCTTCCTTGATTCAGGGGGGATCCATTTGAAGGTCTTTCAGAGGATGCGGAGGGTGTTGAAACAGCTGGAGGCGATGGCATTAACCTGTTGGGTCATGGAGAGGGAGGAATCGAGTACGATGCCGAGGTTCCGGGCATGGTCCGTGGGGGTGGGAGGGCTACCGAGGGTGGTGGGCCACCAGGTGTTGTCCTAAGCAGAGGGTGAGGGTCCGAGGACAAAGACCTCTGTCTCTTCTGAGTTGAGCTTCAGGAAACTGCTGCTCATCCAGGATGCAATGTCCTTCATTCCTTCCTGGAAGTTGAGTCTGATGGTGACAGGGTCCTTGGTGAGGGAGAGGATGAGCTGGGTGTCGTCGGTGAAGGATACTATGCTGAGTCTGTGCTGTCTGACGATGGCAGCGAGGTGGGCCATGTAGATGTTGAAGAGCGTGGGGCTGAGTGACGATCCCTGGGGTACTCCGCAGTTGATTTCCGTGGGATCGGAGAGGAAGGGTGGTAGTCTGATTCTTTGGGTTCTGCCGGTGAGGAAGGAGCAGGCCCAGTCGAGGGAGCTTCCCTGTATGCCGGCGTCATGGAGTCTGGCCGTGAGTGTGCAGTGGGCAAGAGTGTCGAAAGCAGCAGAGAAGTTGTGTAGGATCAGGGCTGTGGTGTGTCCTTAGTCAAGGAGGGTGCGGATGTTGTCTGTGGCGGGAAGTAAAGCGGTCTCAGTGCTGCGGCTGCTGCGGAATCCAGATTGGGAGGGGTCGAGGAGTGAGTTTTCTTCAATGAATTTTGTTAGCTGGGCGTTGATGTTCTTCTCAGTGACTTTTGCCATGAAGGGAAGGAGGGAGATGGGTCAGTAGTTTTTGAGTTTTTGAGCCCACTCAGACACTCTCACATCTACTCACTGACCCACTCAGACACTCACTCAGATACTCATGCACCCACTCAGACACCCACACAAACACTCAAGCACCCAATAACAGACCCATTGAGACACCTAGTGAGGCACTCATGTAGGTACTCCCAGATCCACTAAGACATTTACACACCCACTCAAACATCCATTGAGAAACTCAACATTCACTCACACACCCACTCACTCATGCACTCATTCACATACTCATTTTCAAAGGTTACAGTAAGGAAATAACATTTAAAAAACCTTAGAAAGTCACTTAAAGAACCAAAGAATACCGGGACATTATAGTTAGGAAATAACATTCAATAATCATAGAAACTCACTAAAAAAGCAAAGGTTACAGGGATATTATAGTCAGGAAATAGAATTTAAAAAAACCTTAGAAATTCACTGAAAAAAACAAAGGTTACAGGGATGTTATAGCTAGAAAATAGAATTTAAAAAACCTTAGAAATTCACTGAAAAAACAAAGGTTACAGAGACATTACAGTTAGGCTAAAATTTCATATGTACAAAACCAGTGAAATTCAGCAGTCATATTTACCTGAGCTAAATATATTTTATGCCCCCGCATTGCACTGCTTATGACCTCACATAATATATCACTCATGACATGGTCAGTGACATCACTGATGACATCTCAAATGACATCACTGATGATATCAGCCACAAAACCACTCATACACCCAGTCACACAACTACTCACATATCTATTCACATAACCACACAATCATTCACACACCTACTCCCTTATCCATAGCCACTCACACACACACTCGCTTATTCATACAATCACTTACTCACCCATACGGCCACTCACACAGCCACACACTCACTCATACAGCTACTCAGGCACCCACATATTCACCCATATAGCCACACACTCATCTATTCACTCATCCATACAGTCTCTCAAAACATCCACTCACTCATCCATACAACCACTCATACATCTATTCACACAACCACATATACACCAATTTACACATCCATATAACCACAGGCACTGGCTCACTCACCCATATAGCCCCTCACACAGACACTCACTCTCCAATAGTGGCACTCATGCACCAACTGACTTAACAAAACATCCACTTAGTCACTCACTCTCCCATACATCCACTTACACACCCAGCCACTCACTCACACAGCCAGTCATATAGCCACTCACTCTCTCTTACAGCCACTTACACACCCAGCCACTCACCCACACAGCCAGTCATACAGCTACTCACTCACCCATACAATCACTCACATACCCAGTTATAGACCTAGAGAACCACCTCTACTCACACACTCACACACCCACACAATCACTCATACATCCACTTATATACCCACATAACTACTCACACACATATTCACACACCCATACAGCCACTCAAAAACAAATCCACATAGCCATACAGCCATTCACATAATATACGGTAGAAGTAGTAGCACTCATTAGTAGTACACAGAGTATAGAAGTTTAACTTTATAGTAGCTTAGTATGTATCTTTAAGTCTCAGAAACTTTACAAAACACTAACACTCACTGCATGATGTCATGAGTGATATTATTTTAGACGTCATCAGTGATGTCACTGACCATGTCATGAGTGATGTATTATATGAAGTCATAAGCAGTGCATTGTGGGGGTGTAAGTTATACTCAGCTCGGGTAACTATAACTGCCTAATTTCACTGGTTTTGTATGAGTGACACTTGAGCCTAATAACATGCCTCTAACCATTGGCTATTCACTGAAATATATACACACACACACATACACACACTCACATAAGGCACTCACACACTGAATCACAGCCACAAAACACTACTAATGCAACTCCTCACAGACCCATACAGCCACTCAGATACCCATTCACACAACCATTCACCCACTCACACACCCACTCACACACCCACTCACATACCCATTCACACACTGACACACTCACTGATATATCTATTCACACACCCACAAAACCATTCTTGCACCAACTCAAATACCCACACAGCCACTCAGTCACTACTTGAACATTCACACACTCATTAACCCACCTATTCACACAATGACATACTCACTTGCACACTCATTCACACACTGATATACCCACTCACACTACCATTCACACACACTCAGCCACACACCCACTCACACAGCCACTCAGACACTCACTCACACACCATACAGCCACTCTCATATCCAGAGACTCACACATCAATTCACACACCCAAAAAAATCCTTACTGCACCTCTGAAAAGATCCACACAGTCACTCACACACCCATGTTTCTCATAAACTGGATACTGTTCTAAATGAGGACCATACAGACTTCTTAATTGGTTGTATTTCTTAACACAACTTGAGTCTTCATTTATTCTGCTCTCATCAAGGGCAACTAGTAAAAACCAGACAATGTCCTAACTCAAGACAAAGTTACACATTACATACCCTCCTTAAACATTTTACTGCCAATATTAATAAATGCTGCATCTACATTTAAACCTTGTGATTTATGAATAATGACAGCATATGCTAGAAAACTGGACGTCTCGCTAATCCTTGTGAAAACTGCGCATGTGCGCGCGCCCGTGCATGCGGTTTTCACAAGGATTAGCGAGACGGCGAGGAAGAGGAGGAGGGCAGCCCAGGGATGCCGCAGTACAGGCAGGTGGTTTTAAATTTATTTTTTATTACTGTTTAATTACCTGTTATAATAGGGGGGTGGAGGCGGGGGCTGGCCACCTCTGCTCCACTGCGTGTGCGGAGATTTGCCTTCTCTGCATTCTCCGCGGAACGCGGAGAAGGCAAATATCCGCACACTCTGCGGGCGGAGCGGAGGTCTCCGCCCGGGGTTAGTCGAGGGATGTCGAGGACGAGTCTGGCTGCGGTGTTCTGTATGATCTGGAGTTTGTGGAGCAGAGACTTGTTGATCCCGGCGTGGAGGGCGTTTCCGTAGTCCAGTCTGCTGGTTATCAGTGCGTGGGTGATGGTCTTCCTTGATTCAGGGGGGATCCATTTGAAGGTCATTCAGAGGATGCAGAGGGTGTTGAAACAGCTGGAGGCGATGGCATTAACCTGTTGGGTCATGGAGAGGGAGGAATCGAGTACGATGCCGAGGTTCCGGGCATGGTCCGTGGGGGTGGGAGGGCTACCGAGGGCGGTGGGCCACCAGGTGTTGTCCTAAGCAGAGGGTGAGGGTCCGAGGATGAAGACCTCTGTCTTCTCTGAGTTGAGCTTCAGGAAACTGCTGCTCATCCAGGATGCAACGTCCTCCATTCCTTCCTGGAAGTTGAGTCTGATGGTGACGGGGTCCTTGGTGAGGGAGAGGATGAGCTGGGTATCGTCGGCGTAGGATACTATGCTGAGTCTGTGCTGTCTGAAGATGGCGGCGCGGGGGACCATGTAGATGTTGAAGAGCGTGGGGCTGAGTGACGATCCCTGGGGTACTCCGCAGTTGATTTCCGTGGGTTCGGAGAGGAAGGGTGGTAGTCTGATTCTTTGGGTTCTGCCCGTGAGGAAGGAGCAGGCCCAGTCGAGGGAGCTTCCCTGTATGCCGTCGTCATGGAGTCTGGCTGTGAGTGTGCAGTGGGCAACAGTGTCGAAAGCAGCAGAGAGGTTGAGTAGGATCAGGGCTGTGGTGTGTCCTTAGTCGAGGAGGGTGCGGATGTTATCTGTGGCGGCAAGTAGAGCGGTCTCAGTGCTGCGGTTGCTGCGGAATCCAGATTGGGAGGGGTCGAGGAGTGAGTTTTCTTCAATGAACTTTGTTAGCTGGGTGTTGATGATCTTCTCAGTGACTTTTGCCATGAAGGGGAGGAGGGAGATGGGTCGGTAGTTTTGAGTTTTTGAGCCCACTCAGACACTCTCACAGCTACTCACTGACCCACTCAGACACCCACACAAACACTCAAGCACCCAATCACAGACTCATTGCGACACCTAGTGAGGCACTCATGCAGGTACTCCCAGATCCACTCAGACATTCACACACCCACTCAAACATCCATTGAGAAACTCAACATTGACTCACACATGCACTCATTCACACACTCATTTTCAAAGGTTACAGTAAGGAAATAACATTTAAAAAACCTTAGAAAGTCACTTAAAGAACTAAAGATTACCGGGACATTATAGTTAGGAAATAACATTCAACAATCATAGAAACTCACTAAAAAAGCAAAGGTTATAGTGATATTATAGTCAGGAAATAGAATTTTAAAAAACCCTAGAAATTCACTGAAAAAAACAAAGGTTACAGGGATGTTATAGCTAGAAAATAGAATTTAAAAATCCTTAGAAATTCACTGAAAAAACAAAGGTTACAGATACATTACAGTTAGGCTAAAATTTCATATGTACAAAACCAGTGAAATTCAGCAGTCATATTTACCTGAGCGAATTATATTTTATGCCCCCGCATTGCACTGCTTATGACCTCTCATAATATATCACTCATGACATGGTCAGTGACATCACTGATGACATCTCAAATGACATCACTGATGATATCAGCCACAAAACCACTCACACACCCACACAACCACTCATACACCCAGTCACACAACCACTCACATATCTATTCACATAACCACACAATCATTCACACACCTACTCCCTTATCCATAGCCACTCACACATACACTCACTTATTCATACAATCACTTACTCACCCATATGGCCACTCACACAGCCACACACTCACTCATACAGCTACTCAGGTACCCACATATTCACCCATATAGCCACACACACATCTATTCACTTATCCATACAGTCTCTCAAAACATCCACTCACTCATCCATACAACCACTCATACATCTACTCACACAACCACATATACACCAATTCACACATCCATATAACCACAGGCACTGGCTCACTCACCCATATAGCCCCTCACACAGACACTCACTCTCCAATAGTGGCACTCAGGCACCAACTGACTTAACAAAACCTCCACTTAGTCACTCACTCTCCCATACATCCACTTACACACCCAGCCACTCACTCACACAGCCAGTCATACAGCCACTCACTCTCCCTTACAGCCACTTACACACCCAGCCACTCACCCACACAGCCAGTCATACAGCTACTCACTCACCCATACAATCACTCACATACCCAGTTATAGACCTAGAGAACCACCCCTACTCACACACCCACACAATCACTCATACACCCACTTATATACCCACATAACTAGACACACACATATTCACACACCCATACAGCCACTCAAAAACAAATCCACATAGCCATACAGCCATTCACATAATATACGGTAGAAGTAGTAGCACTCATTAGTAGTACACAGAGTATAGAAGTTTAACTTTATAGTAGCTTAGTATGTATCTTTAAGTCTCAGAAACTTTACAAAACAATAACACTCACTGCATGATGTCATGAGTGATATTATTTTAGACGTCATCAGTGATGTCACTGACCATGTCATGAGTGATGTATTATATGAAGTCATAAGCAGTGCATTGTGGGGGTTGTAAGTTATACTCAGCTCAGGTAACTATGACTGCCTAATTTCACTTGTTTTTTATGAGTGAAACTTGAGCCTAATAACATGCCTCTAACCATTGGCTATTCACTGAAATATATACACACACACACATACACACACTCACATAAGGCACTCACACACTGAATCACAGCCACAAAACACCACTAATGCAACTCCTCACAGACCCATACAGCCACTCAGATACCCATTCACACAACCATTCACCCACTCACACACCCACTCACATACCCATTCACCCACTGACACACTCACTGATATATCTATTCACACACCCACAAAACCATTCTTGCACCAACTCAAATACCCACACAGCCACTCACTCACTACTTGAACATTCATACACTCACTAACCCGCCTATTCACACTATGACATATTCACTTGCACACTCATTCATACACTGACATACCCACTCACACTACCATTCACACACACTCAGCCACACACCCACTCAGACACTCACTCACACACCATACAGCCACTCTCATATCCAGAGACTCACACATCAATTCACACACCCAAAAAAATCCTTACTGCACCTCTGAAAAGATCCACACAGTCACTCACACACCCATGTTTCTCATAAACTGGATACTGTTCTAAATGAGGAGCATACAGACTTCTTAATTGGTTGTATTTCTTAACACAACTTGAGTCTTCATTTATTCTGCTCTCATCAAGGGCAACTAGTACAAACCAGACAATGTCCTAACTCAAGACAAAGTTACACATTACATACCCTCCTTAAACATTTTACTGCCAATATTAATAAATGCTGCATCTACATTTAAACCTTGTGATTTATGAATAATGACAGCATATGCTAGAAAACTGGAATCTGTTTTGGTCAAACATACAAATCTTTCACAAGCAAAAAACGTGCAGTACTTTGTCCAATTTGCTTAGCATTCTCAATCTGATCAAATGTAATCACAAGGTATTCCACCTCATTCCTATTAGGAAAATAATAAAAACAACAACTATACCCATAGCACCATTAACCAAACCTTCTTCAGCATTTAAATTTCAATGCAAAATTACCCTACAGTTTTTGCATAGGATTAAACATTTCTCCAATCCTGTAGTTCATGAAACAGATTTTTAGAGAGGATGTGGCCTAATGGCTAGGGCAGTTGACCTCGATGCTGGGGAACCAGGTTTGAGTCTCAGCAGGGACGCTCAACATCCTGTGACTCTGGGCAAATCACTTAATCTCCCTATGCCTAACTAAAATGAATGTGTCTGTCTGTAATGCAACCAGTGCTCATGTAAAGCACTCTGATACCTTTGGGTCTAGTTCGAGCAATATATAACTCCTAAAAAAAAACAAAAAAACTAATGAATCCAGTTTTTGTTTTAACTTTTCATTCAGAAATACAGTGACACCCTTGTGTTTCATTTGATCATTTGCCTTCAGTTGCAAAATTTCTTCTTTCTCTAATTCCAGCAATTCATTGTTGAAAGAAGCACACTCCTCCAGTGTAGGCATTAGACACACAATATGTTTACCATCTTGTAGAATACTGAACATTAGTTTTGCTGCTGTCTTCTATGGCTGGATAAAGTTTTTTAAGAAGACGACTTTGTAGGATACACCTTCCCTCTTTGGAATTTTTCAGAATATTAGCATATTCAATATCAGATGCTTGTCGCATATTCCAGATTATACTTTGTACTGGAAAGGTAACCAAATATTCACATTTCCAATGCTTGCCAAAGTAATCCTAGTTTCATCATGCAACAGCGTTTTTAATACAGGCTGACCCTTCATAGGAGTAAGTTACAATAGATCTAAAAAACCAATCAAATGTTTTCCTCCAGATAGGACATTATAATCTGTTCTCAAAACGTCTTGCATTCTGAAATGTATGAAGGAAAGCATTAAATTGGAATCTAGGCTCACCTCATCAATGATTAGAAGTTTCAACTTTTTAACCCTCTTGACACTTCGTGACAAGCTGCACCAGACAACTTTTGGTATTCCTGTTTCTTGTCAATGTTCCACAGGAAGCATCAAATGTCAATGCAAAAAATACCTTTGATATTGTGTGCAGATAATTCAGTAGGTGCTGTAACCACACAGGGTAAATTGCACTTTGTAGTCTTTTGTAGAAAAGCAGTAAGACCTTGTATTAAGAAACTTCTACAAGTGCAAGCTTGGCTGCTGACAAACAACCATATTGGCTTAAATGTTGAACATGCACACTCTTTCTTGTCATAAAGCAATCCATGCTCAGCTGTGGCTTTCACCATATATATTTCCATTTGCTCGTCATTTAGCTGTGCTTCTAAATCTTCCAAACCAATTGTTTCCTGTCTTGCTTGCTCCAGTAGAATCTCAACCTCATTAATTGCAATAGTAGCCTCATTTTCAATCATTGGCTGTCCAAGTGGGTCCTGACTTTGAGGAGCTGCACTTTGCTACTTTGTGAACTGTCCTTAGCCACTTCAGCAGCAATTGTATCTTCCTGTTGAATTTCATCATTCAACATTTTCAAGAAGTTTATAAATACTGAGCACTCAATGTCATCCTTTGCAGCATTGAAAGAGTCTTCATAGCAGTCAAACTTCCCTAGTAATTCTGTTTCAGAGCACCAAGATTTAAATAGCTGCAAAAGTGTTAATTATAAAAATTCTCTTTTTTCAGCAGTCAGGCAACTCGGTTTCCTATGGTTAATTAGAATGCCTTTGCTATGCCGCACCAAACATCCTTTGAAACCAACTACTGGAAATTCACCTTCATCTACATTTTCTGTCACGTTGTTTCTATATGTGTAGTATTAGAGTACTTCATATAGACAAAAGTGTTCAAGAGGTACACTCCTTTTTCGACCGTAAGCATGTTTGCTTTTAAAAGATCTGTATTACTCAAATTTGGGAAGATATTGAATTTCTGGAAAAGACTTCAAAACTCTGTTTCAAGTTGATGCTAGAACTCAAACAATCACAACATTCATAGGATCCAATATCCCTGTGTGAAAGCATCTTCAAACTGAAGCTGTGCAATTTCTTTGTTAGAGACTTTTGAGCAGAGATCTCTTCTCACAGATCTTTCATCTCTGTCTTCTTACATTTTGTTATGTATGAGGGAATATAATTAGCAACAGCTATAGAGTTGTCTGCCACAAATTAAATACCCATTTTGGCATTTCAGACGTTCCAAAGGACAGGATTGTAGTCATTAATATATCACAAAGCCTCTGTTCTCCTTATGTTGTAGGTGTTTTCTGGTGATTTATGAGTAACTGTATGCCTGAATGCAGACATAAAACTGTTCACTCTTCTTTTTGAAATAACAGGTCTTGGAAATACAAAACGACATTTTGTGGAAAATGTTCCTTTTGCTCTGTATTTTCGCCAACAGTTCTTTCCACATCTATGTGATTGGAATTGCAGTACTAGCTGCTTTAGGCCTTTTTCTTCAGTGTCTTTTGGAATGCTACATGTAATATACTGTTCTTTGAAAGAAAGTACAGACTCATCTGTGTCTGTTCCAAATTTAGGTGAATCAAGTACCTGCAAACATTTGCAGGATCCAAAGAGCAAAGTTCTCCTGGTGCCTTCAATTCAATACCTTTAATTTTAGAGTTTGTTTCTCTCAAAAACTCATGTATATCATCCCATGCATACTCTGCATGACTTAGTGTTACAAACAAAGTTGTTGCACCTAAATTTCACAACATACACTTGAGCTCACCATGACGACGATACCAGTGCTCATTGGTCCTACGTTAGCACGCCATCAAATTTATCAAATTGTACTTGAACTTCTCTTCTTTTCCATGAATGCTTTCAACAGTCTTTTTCAGACATATTTTGCACATTAACTCCTGTTTTAAGAATATGGTTGCACTTCACAAAAAGTAAGTCTCTAGGAACTAGGAATCAAGGGTGATTGTTCACACGCTTATTGCAGCCTGGTGTCGGACAGAGTGTTCCAACTATTATGCAGGGAAGAAATGACAAATCCCAGCACACATACAATCAATATTTACAAAAGAGTTAAATGATTTATAGCAAGACAAACAATTTTGGACATGTATATTGTAGGTTTAATCTTCTTGACGCTCCAGCCAACACGTGTTTCGTCGATTGGGAGTAGAACCCGCGACTTCCTCAGGGCTGGAAGATATATACATGACATAGTGTAAGCCCATAAGTATGGGCAGGTTGATACATACTGGATAGGTGAACAGTAAGTGGCCCCAAATGTGACATTGGATATCAATTCTCATCATATTAAGGCCTATAATAGTGCGTCCATCAGTTTATCACGTATGTGCTTATCTGTGCAGGACAAACATGATAGTTTTTAACAGGCAATTACAAATGCGTAACCCAATATATCAAATTCGTGCTCAATCTGTGCAGTACAAGCATCATAATAATGGAAGGTGAGTAATTTAGACCATTGTCGTCTGAGGGTGTCTGGCGTGGTGAGCAAAACAACATCCACACCAGTCCTGGAGCGGGGGCAATTTGGATGAAGGTGCGCATAACACTATTTTAATAGTGAGGTCAATACCAAAAGGAATACTAGGCGCAGGCCCAGGCCTACCTTTATATGTTCTGGAAGAGATGTTGTGCCTAAAATTATGTATATCAGTTTAACCATTGTATATCGCTGCCATACACGTATACAGAAAGACTATTACTGGGTTTTTTGGTTACAAAGCGGGACATACCTCCATGCCGGTTATAATTCCGTCCCGGCCTTATTATGGCTGGGAAAATGTACAAGGTCACCTCTTCTGTCTCGTAAGATGTTGTGTAAGTTAAGTAAAAGGAGTAGGTGTGTTATCCTGTATCCTATTGTGAGTATTGCAGAACTATGCGCATTGCTGTCAAACCTCGTAGGGTTGTTTGTCCAGGGGTCCATGAGAATTGAAAATTAAAAGAGGTTTATCTATTATGGGGTGAATGCAAAAACATGCGCATTGTGAATCGTGCCTATGGAATCCTACAGCATGGTCTATAACATTGCTCGGGGTCTAGGGTATGGAAACTAGGCGCGGTTACATAAAGTGTTAATTGGGATGACGATATCGGTCGTTGTAAAGAAATGATATTACAATTATGTGAACGGTGCTTTATCTAAATAAAAGACATATTATCCAACACTTACCAGACACTCACGGATAAGTGTTGTGTCCGAAGTGGAGTTTATAGTTGGCGGGTCTGTGTTTAGTCAGCCCGCAAGCACTGTAATTTGATAGAAGAAGAGTCTATTACCAATCTGTTAGCAGCGAAGGGTAGCTGTACAAAGTTAAAAAGGGTGTGGGGAGCACGTTACCTGTTCGTTGCTGGGACGTTGTAGCGTCCGACTGCGGCGCCTCGGTATGGCCGTAATGGGTGAAACATACCGGAAGTTGGAGTCCTTAAATACCGAAAACAACTAGACCCCTTCTGAATGGATCATTGGTTATATCTAAAGGAGCGGCTGAGAATGGCCGCCATCTTGAGTATGTCCAAGATGCACCCAATGTGAAAGCGTCTGTAATACGCTTGTGCTGTTGTGTGCGATGTTAGTATTTATATCGTTCCCTTTGTATAGGTAGAGTGGCCTGGGACCATGCAGTATTTACAAGTAATTATTACAGAAGTTAAAAAGAGAAGCCAATATAAATCGTCCATACTATGAATTAAATGCGAATGTTTTTGGTGGTGTCAGCAGCAGAGAGGAAGGCTGCTATTTAATAAGGGAAAGTGCCAAGTAATATTTCACAGGTTGAAAACATGGCGTCAATATGAATCGGGAATACTATCAAATAAATTCGAATGTTCTTTGGTGGCGCCAGCAGCACAGAGGAGGGCTGCTATTTATACAAGGTCGAGTGACAGGGGCTATAATCCGCATACCATTGAAACTGCAGGGAACAGAATTGTGAGAATAAATAGAGTGGATACTCTAAAAGACAGATCTAGCAAGTGCAAGACTTCTCCCAGAGTCAGACTGGTGACGGACTATAATCAGGTGTCAATAGCACTTAGGCATAGTATGAATAAACACTGGAGGGTATTGAGCATGGACAAATCACTGAAGGACCTCATCTCAGATCACCCACTTATCACATACAGATGTGGTAAGAACATTAGATCACTAATAAGTCCCAGCTACCCTAAACAAAAACAGAAAACCAACTGGCTATCACAGAGATGTACTGGATTTCATAAATGTGGCAGCTGTAAAATCTGCCCTCTGGCAATGGACAAACTAAAAACTTTTCAAAGCCATCAGGGAAAACGATATGATATCAGACAAATGATTAACTGTAACAGCAGATATGTGGTATACATGCTGAAATGTAGATGCAGTCGCTTCTATATTGGAAGCACTGTAAGACCACTTAAGGAGAGAATCAAAGAACACTTGAGGGCCATAAAACACCATGACCCCAGATATCCAACGGCGACACACATAAACGAATGCACCTCACAAGAGGCACATAAGACCCTATCTTTCTGTGGCATTGACCTTATTGAAATGGATCCCAGAGGTGGCAATAAAGAATTGCACCTCAGACGTAGAGAGGCTCTTTGGATCATGAAGCTCCAGGCAGTGGAACTCGGAATGAATATGGATCATGAGCTACACTATTTTCTTGGAGACTGAATACATACATGAACTGAGGGCCTCACACAATGCCATATATTGATAGACACGGACAATAAATATGCAGTCACACATCCTGACTTAATAACGACACGAGTGACTGTGCTGATTATCATTTTCTCCTAAGGGAATTACATTAATGTATTTGGACTTGTTTTATTAATGTCCATAATTGCTATATGATATTGGGGATCTGCAAACCGCCTCATTGATACCACATAGAGTGACATGTGCTATGCAGACTGACCATAAAAATAATTATTGGTAAAACGATTGATGTAACTATTTGTCACCTGCTGAATTATATATAGAATGTATCTGTACCAGTTATGTGTTCTATACTGATACTCGGATGAGAAATGACACGACCCTGATGATATATCGCGTGAAGCTAAACCGGATCACCACCATAACATGCATTCTCATGTGAATAATGAATTTTTCTACCCCAATCTTTCCTCCCCCTTTATTTTTTTCTCCCCTGTCACGCTACCTTGTATAAATAGCAGCCCTCCTCTGTGCTGCTGGCACCACCAAAGAACATTCAAATTCATTTGATAGTATTCCCGATTCATATTGACGCCATGTTTTCAACCTGTGAAATATTACTTGGCACTTTCCCTTATTAAATAGCAGCCTTCCTCTCTGCTGCTGACACCACCAAAAACATTTGCATTTAATTCATAGTATGGACGATTTATATTGGCTTCTCTTTTTAACTTTTGTAATAATTACTTGTAAATACTGCATGGTCCCAGGCCACTCTACCTATACAAAGGGAACAATATAAATACTAACATCGCACACAACAGCACAAGCGTATTACAGACGCTTTCACATTGGGTACATCTTGGACATACTCAAGATGGCGGCCATTCTCAGCCGCTCCTTTAGATATAACCAATGATCCATTCAGAAGGGGTCTAGTTGTTTTCGGTATTTAAGGACTCCAACTTCCGGTATGTTTCACCCATTACGGCCATACCGAGGCGCCGCAGTCGGACGCTACAACGTCCCAGCAACGAACAGGTAACGTGCTCCCCACACCCTTTTTAACTTTGTACAGCTACCCTTCGCTGCTAACAGATTGGTAATAGACTCTTCTTCTATCAAATTACAGTGCTTGCGGGCTGACTAAACACAGACCCGCCAACTATAAACTCCACTTCGGACACAGCACTTATCCGTGAGTGTCTGGTAAGTGTTGAATATATGTCTTTTATTTAGATAAAGCACCGTTCACATAATTGTAATATCATTTCTTTACAACGACCGATATCGTCATCCCAATTAACACTTTATGTAACCGCGCCTAGTTTCCATACCCTAGACCCCGAGCAATGTTATAGACCATGCTGTAGGATTCCATAGGCACAATTCGCAATGCGCATGTTTTCGCATTCACCCCATAATAGACGAACCTCTTTTAATTTTCAATTCTCATGGACCCCTGGACAAACAACCCTACGAGGTTTGACAGCAATGCGCATAGTTCTGCAATACTCACAATAGGATACAGGATAGCACACCTACTCCTTTTACTTAACTTACAGGACATCTTACGAGACAGAAGTGGTGACCTTGTACATTTTAGCAGCCATAATAAGGCCGGGACGGAATTATAACCGGCATGGAGGTATGTCCCGCTTTGTAACCAAATAACTCAGTAATAGTCTTTCTGTATACTTGATTGGCAGCGATATACAATGTTTAAACTGATATACATAATTTTAGGCACAACATCTCTTCCAGAACATATAAAGGTAGGCCTGGGCCTGCGCCTAGTATTCCTTTTGGTATTGACCTTACTATTAAAATAGTGTTATACGCACCTTCGTCCAAATTGCCCCCGCTCCAGGACTGGTGTGGATGTTGTTTTGCTCACCCCGCCAGACACCCTCAGACGACAACGGACTCCCTGGGCAACATACACCTAAATAGCTATAGCATCTAAGAGACCAATATTAGAGAGCGCCACTACCACACAGGGAACTATCATCTATTATTTCTATTATGCAGGGAAGACCCTGTTTCAGGACAAGAACCCTCACTCATCCAAAGGTGACATGCTTCATCATTGGGTTTTCTCCTCACGCCAAGGCAGCAATGTTATTGGTGTGGGCTACAACTCTGTTTTGCTGGGACACACGCTTCGTCCAGGGCACGAACTATGAAGAGCTGTGCGACAACTGGTGTCACCTACATGGCTGGAGAGTTCGACTTTTACATCACAAAATAGATGGTGGATCCCCAACGAACCAGGGCCATCGCCATATCTGACAGATTACTGAACCTCGGTGGCTAGTATATTTATATATATATTTTTCTTTCCTGTGCACAGTGACTATTTCATTGGTCCTGAAAAATGCCCCTGAACAATGAGTTGGGTCACCAAAGGGTAGAAAGATGTTGACCTACTGTAGGGGTATATTTGCTGATAACCCCCAGTCCTCTCATATTTTAATCCTGTCCCAGGAGACCACGAAATAAATGTCATTTGGCCTTCTGTAGACAGTTTTATTTTGCAACCCACCCTTAATTGCTCTCTGCCCCTCACCACCACCCACCCTTGTTCACCTCTTTTACATGAGTTCCCTTGAAAACACCTCGTCTCCTCTTCATTTTCGGAGAGTTGTAGCCCACACCAATGACCTTACGGCCTTGGTGTGAGTAGGTAACCCAATGATGAAGCATGTCACCTTCAGGTAAGTGAGGGTTCTTGTCCTGAAAGAGGCTCTTCCCTGCATAATAGTTGGAACACTCTGTCTGACACCCAGACTGCTATAAGCTTGTGAACAATCACCCTTGATTCCTAGTTCCTAGAGACATACTTTTTGTGAAGTGCATTTATAGACATGGAGTAGTATGTTCTCTGAGTCAGGGCCTCCCCCATTAGATCCCTTGTGTGTTTATGTTAAGAATATGGTTAACAGTATATGAAAGTCCAGACAAATCACTTTCAAACAATAGATGGAATACATATGGAATACTTCGTTGAAATCTAAGGTCCTCTGAATATAATCATTTTGACCTATACTCTGCTGCAGGTAATTGCACAGGGCGGTCATCATACCGTCCAACCTACTCCAGTTGTAAATAGTTGGGGAAAACATTGAGCTTCTAAACTTTTCTCCCAAGCACTCATTGGAGCCCCTTTAGCTTGTTTCATTTGATACAGGTCAATGACATCCCCCATAACGTCTTTCGAATGTAGTGGATGGATACTGTAGTGCTCATATATTTCTTCAGATCTATTTCTGTCCACTTTTTCAAACTGTCCCCTTGGAGACAACATTTCTTCATCCATGCTCGACAACATTTACATCTTTATATTACACATTGTTCACTTTGAGATACAATGTAGCTTTCTTCACCTTATCTACATTCACTAGTTCCTGCCAGAATTTGTTTTTTTGTGAGCACACCATTCACTAGAATAACAAGTGTTTTTTTTCCAAATCTCTCTCCACACCCATAGTTTCATATTGTGTTTAAACTCTAAAGGCAAATACGCAACTCTACTTTTAAGACCTTTCTGAAGCTCAGTAGGTGGTTGTTTCCCATACAAACTATTACTTGAAATGGGTGTATAGATTGTAACAGTATTCAGTTTCATAAACATTCAGATGCCAACATTCCTGTGGAATTTCAACCACATCTAACTTATTGTGTATGGTTCTGGTAGGCATTTTGTTCTCCTCTAATTTTTCATAGAAATCCTTGCACATAATCTGGCGTATCAACAAATCAAAGGGTTCCTCTACGAATAAATACACTGAAAAATCTAGCCACTTTTCTCTGTTTTCTCCTCAAGTTTTTAAGTACATAAACATTTCGCATTTGGCCTTTGTAGTGGGTGCACCGACAACAAATACACACTAAGGGGGTCATTACGATGTAGGGCGGATCGCCACCGCCCTCATGTCGGTTGCGATCCGCCCTACATTTCCCTCCGCCCGCCACCCATTTTCCTCCCGCCATATTAGTATGGCAGGGGTACCCCGGCGGACGGAGAGACCGTCCGCCGGTTTTCCGCTAGTCGACCAGTCGACCGGGCGGAAAAGGGGCTACATATGGTGGCGGTGTCTGCTAGACACCGCCATCCATATTAGCGGGAAGCAGCCTTTCCGTGGCGGCGATGCCGCCATGAAAAGGCATGCAGAGTTTGCTGTTGGGGGCCCTTTGCGGGCCCACAGGGTATTGGGGGGTGGGGGTGCACATGGGGGGTACCTATGGTACCCCCTACATTGTCATGGACAAGGTGGCAGGCACCGCGTGGTGCCTGTCACCTTGTGCATGACAATGCACACAGTGCATTCCCAGCATTGTGTCGGGCGGTGCTGTGTGCACCGCCCGCCACAATGCTGGGAATGGAGGATGCCACCGCCACGGTGGCGGTGGCATCCTAATCGCTGGTGCGGGACCGCCGCACCACTGGCGGCCGGTCCCAGCACCGCTAGGGTGGCGGGTGGACGAAAGTCCGCTCGACATCCTAATAGGCCCCATAGTTTGGTTTATTTGTAGAAACCGCATTAAACTTTGCTACTTCTCGTCCTAAATTATCAGTACTAATATCAATGTTTTGTTTCTCTACACTTGAAAATACCAGCTCCTCATTTTGGAAAATCTGCACTTCAGGACCAAAGAAATGTGAATGAATATCTTCGAAAAAATGTTCAACCTGTGATACTGTACCATACAGAAGTGGTTTGTTCATTTCTCCTAAACACAATGAGGAATTTTTACAACACAAAGGGGCCGATTCCGATTCAGGCCGGAAATCACTCCGACCGAGCCGGACCCGGAGAGATTTCCGACCGAATCGGGCCCTAGCAGCCCGACCGAACGAGTACGATGCGTACGCATGCAATCGGACTCGATTCGGTCGGACTCCCATTGAAGTCAATGGGAGCCGGTCGTACAATGTGTACGCGGGCTCCCATTGACTCAATGGGTGCGAGGCGAACAAGGGCGCCCCCCACAGCGGGTATGCGTCGATGCGACTCACGACGTACATGCAAAGGTAGGGGGGACCCATGGGTCCCCCCTGTGTGCGACTCGCGCAGCTATGCGTACAGGGGGGTCCGACACGGACCCCCCAAGTCCGGCTCCGATTGCTCTTTCGAGCCGGATGGCGCGAGTCAGTCGGACTGCTCGCGGTGCGCATCGTACTTGCCTGGCCGGGGAACGTCTCCATTGCGCGGTGCGAGTCGTGTCCGTGCGAGTCGGTCGGTGCGGGTCGGACCCGCGTACGAGTCGGTCGGCGATTTCGCGTGCTCTCGCATCGTACTCGCTCGCCCGGACGCACGTACGAATCGGTCGGGAAAGAGGGCTCCGAATCGGATCCGGTTAAGCCGAATCCGATTCGGTACCCTACCGGCCGAGATCGGAATCGGCCCCAAAGTCTTCAAACTAAATTCCGCCTTTTTGAATTATCAACAGCCAACATTAAAAAAAATGATGAAAGGTGCTTGTGCACACTTTCCTTGATAGACAGGCCAATAAGTGTTCTTGTAAATTAGTGTATTTCCTCAATTTACATGGATCTAATGTTTGTAACATTGCAATTTTCCACTATCTGGAAATTGATGTTGAAAGTTTCTTAATATATCAATTGATTCCTGGTGAATACTACAAATACTACAATACTATTGCAGTTTCATTTATAGACAGGGGCATGTCTTCCTAGTACCTCTTCACCTATGTCTCCCTCTACATTTCTACAAATCAGCTCCTCTTTTGCAAATAGCATAAGCCAGTTGATTCAACTGCATGCATGAATTCATTCTGTTGTAGGTAGCTTTCTTCATGAAAGAAAGGCTCAGTACTAGACGTATGCTTCCATGCTCCTTTGAAAATTTTGGAAAAATTGCTTTTATTAATAAGTTTTTTTAGGGCTTTTTTTCTTTCATAAATAGCACTGTTTTATCCAGTGTTCTCGTTCTGTTTAGTATCAAGATAAATAGTGTGTGCTTCAGGGAAAATGCTTTATCAGCCACACTCTCAGTATATTGTTTTTGTTTCAATGCTGTCCTTCTCCTCTTATACTGCTTCAGGTTTTGTACCAAATTCTGTATTACCCTACTTCTAAACATTGAGATTCGTATTTCTTTAAATTGTTTCTGTCTCCTTTTCAAACTAGGAGTTTTTAGAGCATTTTCCATTTTCAATCTGACTTACTCCTTTTCCGTTGTGAGTCTATTGTAAACCTTGCTTTTTATTTTAAAGCCTTTCCATATTTTTCATTTTCCCATATACTGCTTTACTTTAACAAACTCCTTAGTTCTCTTACTGCCAGCCCTTTTTTCCAGTACGTTCTCCACATCATGTGCTTTTTTGCACTCACTTTAAGCAGATAGTACTATTCCTTCTGTATTTTTCTCCGTTCTGTCTTTCTCTGCATTATAAGTCTTCCTCTTTAAACACAAGTAGATAACTGAAAAGCAAATATAGAACATGTTTAACTTTCCAATATATACTGTTAATTTATATACTATAAGCAAGTGAGTAGCTAGATAAGTGGTTATGTCACAACACTGCATAAGTGTCTCAGTATGGGTGTATAAATGGGACTGTGAATAGCTGTACGGGAGGGTGACTGGGTGTGTGAGTGCATATGTGAGTGAGTGTATCAGTGCCTCTGGCGGTGTGTCACTGGATATGTTAGTAGCTGTGTGGGTGTGTGACTGGATGTGTTAGTGACTGTGTGGGTGTCTAAATCGGTATGTAAGCAGCTGTATGGATTTGTAACTTGCTGTTTTACTGAGTGTTTGGGTGAGTAACTGTGTGTGCAAGTGACTCTTAGTGGTGGACAGATAAGTGCTGTGTGGGTGTGTGAATGTATGTTTAAGTAGCTCTGTCGCTATTTGACTGGGTGTGTGAGTGGCTGTAAGGTTTTATAAATAGATATGTCAGTGGCTGTATGCGTAGGTGACTGGGTGTATAACTGGGAGTATGGGTGGGTAAGTGCATGTGTAGCTGCCTGTCTGAGTGCTGGGCACATGAAGGGCTGCATAGGTGTGTTAGTGGGTGTGACTGTGCCTATATGGATGTGTAAATGGCTATTTAAGTGGATGTATAGGTGAGTAAACGGGTGTGTTACTGACTGTATCAGTCACTGTCTGGCTATATCAGTAGTGGGTACAAAAGTGCTTTGGTGCGAGTGTATGTGCATGCCTGACTGTGTGAGTGGGTACAAAATACATACTATAAATTATGTACTATAATCAAGCATCCACATCTAATTTCAAACACATTCATTCATACTGGCTAAATAAAATATCTGTATTGTCAGCAATGGCATAGTTATTCCTCGTCCTTCTTTCCTTCTCAATATGTTTTTACTTAATGTCCTCATCAATCCTCCCTTCTATTTTGCCTCTTACTGTTGTGTCTAAAACCTACACATTTTCTTTAAGAATATACACACTCAAATTGTTTTTGCATCTACTTTTTTAGAGTACACCCAAATTCACATGCCTGTAAAATCTCTTTGCTGTTCTCCAACTTTTCTCTTAATATCACTTAATATCTCTTTTCAGTGCAAATCACAAGTTAAAATTATGGCAATGCTCTTCCTCTCTCAGTACAAAAGTACCAATAATGGCTGCCCTTCCCACTAAGCTTTCACTCATACTCCTGTACTTACCAGATCCCAAACTTACTTTCATCTTAATTTTTTTTTATACCACTTCTAAAGTCACAGTTTTTTTTAACTCTTTCAATGTTTATGTAAAGAAGCTCAACATGGAAGCTTTCTTTGGACAGATCTGCGGCTCCACGCCTTCGTTTAAATCCCCAGCAGATTCATGAAGCCACATGGAAGCCCTTATGAGCATTTAGCAATCTACTGTCAATGTTGTCCATTTATATTTCACTTTGTAAAATATACTCAATTACAAGGCATATGCTCCCTACTGAGCAATTCTTGTACACCAGTCACCTTTTCAGTTTTACATTGAAGTCTCTTTTGTTCCCTTACCCCACACTATTTAGCTCCATTTCCATTATAACAAAGTTTCTAACAGTCTCTGCCTATCAGTAGGTCAAAAGTTCACAAGACTTTCTCTGAACAGCATACTAGCTCCATATTAACTGTACCAGGTGTGGTTGACTGTTTGGATTTCCAAGCATATCTCAAACAACATATCTTTTTTATTTTTCCAGACCAAATCACAGAGTTAGTAACTGTTTTTCTTACAATTACTACCTAATGTTAGTTCCCAGCACATCTCTACCATCCAACCAGTATATTTTAGGTGCTTTCCTCCATTTCAACTGCCTTTCATCTTCAAAACTGCCTAATTCTGCTGCAGCCTTTTTCCTGTGTGCTACTCCAGCTTGTCTCCAAAATGGTCAGAATCTGGACTATGGGTTATAGTTTTGTATTTTGGGCTCGAGAGAGTTCTAGAAAGCATGGCCTTGACAGGGACCTAGGTTTACCTAATGTAGGTATTACTTGGGTTGGCCAGATAGGGTTAAAACGGCATCTATTGATGCATTTTGATGAAAGCAATGCAAATTGCCAACATCCAGACCTCATGATTGTGCACGTGGTGGCAATGACCTAGCAGAATTACTGGGGTAGGACTAGAAATTCTAATGAAGGATACCTTTGGTAAATTAATGATACTTTTCCCAAATACAGCCTTGGTGTACTCCAACATATGCCAAAGACAAAAATGGCAGTGGTCAACTGAATTTTGTCCACAGATAGAGAAATCCAGAAAACATGTCCATAAAACTGTTTCAGCATTCCTCTGAGACCATAACACGGGCTCTATATACCATAACAACTTATGCTACAATATGGATGGAATGTATTAAAAAGGACAGAGTCCATTTCACAGACAGAGGCAACAGGGTGTTCCACAGCAACTTAAAAGACAGCATCCCACTGTATGTGCAATTACCATCTACACATCATAAACATAAAGGCTTATTTCAGAGCCAACCCTTTCTTTTTGTTTTCAAATCTTTTTTTAAATTTCTCAATCAGATCCATAGATCTGCTGCAAATCTCCAGCCAAATAAGGGATCTGCCAGCTATGCTGCAGGTGGATCCGCTACTGAATTGTGGATCCTTTCCCAACAAATGCACACATTCAATACAAAACAACAATATATTTAATATGATGGATGTGACTGTGTGGGTCTGTGGGAAGGCAGTTGAGTGGTTTTATGGGTCTGTAAGTGGATATGTGAGAGGTTGTGTGGGTGTGTGAGAGAATGTGTAAATGGCTGTATGGGTCTCTGAGTGGGTGTGTGAGTGGGTGTGTGAGTTGCTGTGTGGGTGTGTGAGTGGGTTTGTAAGTGTCTGTATGGGTATATGAGTAGGTGTGGGGGTGGCTGGGTGGGTCTCAGATTGGGCATGTGAGTGATTTTGTGGGTCTGTGAGTGGGTGCATGAGTGGCTGTGTGGGTCTGTGAGTAGATGTCCGAGTGGCTGTATGGGTGTGTGAGTGGCTTTGTGAGTGGCTTTGTGGGTGTGTCAGTGAGTGTGTGAGTATTTGTGTGAGTCTATGGTTGTATGTGTGTGTGAATTTGTGGGTCTGTGAGTGGCTGTGTGAGTCTGTGAATGGGCATATGGGTGGTTCTGTGGGTCTGTCAGTGTCTGTGTGAGTGGCTGTATGGGTATGTGAGTGGGTGTGTGAGTGGCTGTGTAGGTATGTGAGTGGGTGAGCAGCTGTATGTGACTGTGAGTGGGTATATAAGTGGCTGTGTAGCTACCTGAGTGGGTGTGTAAGAGGTTATGTGAGTGGCTGTATGTATGTGTGAGTGGCTGTGTGAGTAACTGTGTGGGTTGTTTTATGGGGGTGTGAGTGGGTGTATGAGTGGCTGTGTGTGTGTGAGAGTGAGCATGTGAGTGGCTGAATGGGTATGTGAGTGGATATATAAGGGGGTGTATAAGAGTTTGTGTGAGTCTCTGAGTTGGTGTGCAAGTAAATGTTTGGGTCTGTGAGTGACTGTGTTAGTCTGTGAGTGGGTGCATGAGTGCTTCTGTGGGTATGTCAGTGTGTGTGTATAAGTGGCTGTATGGGTATGCCAGTGGGTGTGTGAGTATGTGTATGGGTGAGTAAGTGTCTATCTGGGTCTGGAAATGGGTGTTTGAGTGGGTCTGTGGGTTTGTCACTGTGTGTCCGAGTAGCTGTATTGGTAAGTGAGTGGGTATGTGGGAGGCTGTATGGGTATGTAAGTGGGTGTGTGAGTGGCTGTATAGGTATGTGGGTGGGAGTGTGAGTGGCTGTGTGGGTAAGTGAGTGGGAGTATGATTGGTGTATGGGTATGCGAATGGCTGTATGGTCTGTGAGTAGGTGTGTGTGTGGCTGTGTGGGTCTGTGAGTGTGTATATGTTACGGATGTATATAGTGGGCATGATAGTGGCTGTATGGGGGTGTGAGTGAGTGAGTGAGTGATTGAGTGAGTGAGTAGCTGTATGGGTCTGTGAGTCACTACGTGAGTGACTGTGGGCATCTGTGAATGGGTGTGCAAATGGTTTTATGGGTTTGTGAGTATGTGAGTGACTATGTGAGTCTGAGAGTGGATATATGAGTGGTAGTATGGGGTATTAGAGAGTGTGTAAATGGGTCTGTGAGTGGGTGTATTATATTTTTAAATGGGCTTGGGATACACAGATCCATCACAGATTCACATAGGGGCTGTGCTGAGCACAGTGGCAGATCCATGGGTCTTCACACATGTAAAAAATAATGTTTTTTGGGCACTTTCTTGCCCATGAGGGGTCCCTTACTGACCCTTCTATCAGTAGAGGCACCCTGACCCCTTCATTCAATTTTATCACTTATTTTTCCCCACAGGACTGAGTCCCAATATAGAAAATGGTGGCTGCAACTTTACTTTCCTTGCGCCCAGCCAATCACGGCATTGCAGTTGGTGCATGGATCAGCGTATCCACGACAGCGGATCCATGGTGCATCCGCATCCCTAAATCTTCAAACTTTTTTTCCTTTCATAACTCCAAAACCACTGAACAGATTTACACCAAATTACAAAAATAGATCTTTCTGGACCAAGACCTAGCGTTCTGCCAAATTTTGCGTAATTCCGCTCAGCGGTGCGGTCTGTAGCAATGTCTAAAATACCTTCTGGGAAATTGCATCATGAAAAACGTGTTTTTGGATCTCTCCTTTTTCTCGGTCCCCACTTAATGAATCATGCCTAAACTTTTCAAACAGCAGCTGAGATGACTGGCAAGCTAGTTTCGAAAATTTTGTGAAGATTCTTCAAATGGTGGCAAAGTTATTAGCAAAACAAAAATGTTTTCCCTATGAAAACTAGGTCCTAATTAAAACTCTACTGGCGAGTGCCAGTAGGTATATATTCACTGAAAAAAACAAAGGTTACAGGGACTTTATAGTTAGGCTGATATTTCACTCTTTCAAAACCATAGAAATTCAGCAGTTAAACGCACGCCCCCGCAATGCACTGCTTATGACCTCATGATTAGATGAGTGCATGGGTAGTCCCTGTGTGATTGCACAACTGCATGGGTAGTGCCTGACTGATTAGATGAGTGCATGGGTAATGCCTGAGTGAATGGATGAGTGCATGGGCCCTGTATGAGGTAATGGATGAGTGCATGGGCACTGCCTAAGTGAATGGATGAGTGCAAAGGAAATAACTGGGTGATTGGATATGTGCATGGGTAGTGCCTGGGTGAATGGGTGAGTGCTTGGGTAGTGCCTGAGTAAATGCATGAGTGCATGGGTAGTATCTCAGTGAATGGATGAGTGCAAGGGTAATACCTGAGTGAATGGATAAGTGCATGGGTAGTGCCTAGGTGAATAGATGAGTGCATGTGAAGTGCCTGGGTGAATAAATGAGTGCAAGGGTACTGCCTAAGTGAATGGGTGAGTGCAAAGGAAATGAGTGGGTCATTGGATGAGTGCATCGGCAGTGCCTGGGTGAATGGATGAGTGCATGGGTAGTGACTAAGTGAATGGATGTGAGCATGAGTAGTGCCACAGTGAATGGATGAGTGCAATGGTAGAGCCTGATTGAATGGATGAGTGCATGGGTAGTGCCTGGGTGAATAGATAAGTGTATGGGAAGTGCCTGGGTAATTGGGTGAGTGCAAGCATAGCTCCTGGGTGAATGGATGAATGCATGGGTAGTGCCTGGGTGATTGGATGAGTACATGGGTAGTGCATGGGTGATTGCATGAGTGCTTGAGTAGTGCCTGGGTGATTGGATGAGTGCATGGATAGTGCCTGAGTGAAAGGATGAGTGCATGGGTTCTGCATGAGTGAATGGATGAGTGCACGGGTAGTACCTGGGTCATTGGATGAGTGCATGGGTAGTGCCTGAGTGAATTTTCCGAGTACATGGGTACTGCCTGACTGAATGGATGAGTTCAAAGGTAGTGACTGGGTTATTGAATTTGTGCATCGGTCGTGCCTGAGTGAATGGATGAGTGCATGCTTAGTGCCTGAGTGAATGGATGAGTGCATGGATAATGGCAGGGTAAATGGATGAGTGCAAGGGCAGTGCTTGGGTGATTGGATGTGTGCATGGGTAGTGCCTTGGTGAATGGATGAGTGCATGGGTAGTGCCTGAGTGAACGAATCAGTGCAAGAGTAGCGACTAGTGTATTGAATGAGTGCATGGGTAGCACCTCATTAAATTGATGAATGCAAGGGCAGTGCCTGGGTGATTGGATGAGTGCATGGGTAGTCCCTGTGTGATTGCACGAGTGCATGGGTAGTGCCTGACTGATTAGATGAGTGAGTGGGTAATGCCTGAGTGAATGGTTGAGTGCATGGGCACTGCATGAGTTAATGGATGAGTGCATGGGCACTGCCTAAGTGAATGGCTGAGTGCATGTGAAGTGCCTGGGTGAATGGATGAGTACAAGGGTACTGCCTTAGTGACTGGATGAGTGCAAATGAAATGACTGGGTGATTGGATGTGTGCATGGGTAGTGCCTGGGTGAATGGATGAGTGCATGGGTAGTGACTGAGTGAATGAATGAGAGAATGGGTAGTGCCACAGTGAATGGATCAGTGCAATGGTAGGGCCTGATTGAATGGATGAGTGCATGGGTAGTGCCTGGGTGAATAGATGAGTGCATGGGAAGTGCCTGGGTGAATGGATGAGTGCAAGGGTAGTGCCTGGGTGATTGGATGTGTGTATGAGTAGTGCCTGAGGGAATGGATGAGAGAATAGGTAGTGCATGAGTGAATGGATGAGTGCAAGTATACTGCCTGGGTCATTGGATGAGTGAATGGGTAATGCCGGGGTGATTGGATGAGTGCATGGGTAGTGCCTGGGTGACTTGATGAGTTCAAGAGTAGGGCTTAAGTGATTGGGTGAGGGCATGGGCAGTGCCTCATTGATTAGATGAGTACACGGGTAGTGCCTTGGTGATTGGATGAGTGCATGGGAAGTGCCGGGATGATTTGATGAGTAGTGTCTGAGTGAAAGGATAAATGTAAGGGTAATGCCTTAGTGATTACATGAATGCATGGGTACTTGCTTGGTGATTGGATGAGTGCATGGGTAGTGCCTGGTTGATATCATGACTGCATTGGTAGTGCCTGAGTGAATGGATGAGTGCATGGATACTGCTTGGTTGACTGGATGAGTGTATGGGTAGTGTCTGGTTGATTGTATGAGTGTGTGGGTAGTTACTGAGTGAATGGATGAGTGCATGGATAATGGATGGGTAAATGCATGAGTGCATGTGTAGTGCCTAGGAGTTTGGATGAGTGCCAAGGTAGTGCCTGGGTGATTGGATGAGTAAATGGGTAGTACCTGGGTGATTGATGAGTGCATGGGTAGTGGCTGGGTGATTGCATGAGTGCATGGTTAGTGCCTGGGTGATTACATGAGTGCATTGGTAGCGCTTGGGTGATTGGATGCATGCAAGGGTAGTGCCTTGGTGATTGGATGTGTGCATGGGTAGCGCCGGGGTGATTTGATGAGTGCAAGGGTAGTGCCTGAGTGAATGGATGAGTGTAAGGGTAGTGTCTGAGTGACAGGATGAGTGCATGGGTACTTGCTTAGTGATGGGATGAGTGCATGGGTAGTGCCTGGTTGATATGACTGCATGGGTAGTGCCTGAGTGAATAGATGAGTGCATGGATACTGCTTGGTTGATTGGATGAGTTTATGGATAGTGCCTGGTTGATTGTATGAGTGTGTTTGTAGTGCCTGAGTGAATGGATGAGTGCATGGATAATGTCTGGTGAATGAATGAGTGCATGGGTAGTGTCTGGGTTATTGGATGAGTATCAGGGTAGTGCCTGGTTGATTGCATGAGTGCATGGGTAGTGCCTGAGTGACTGGATGAGGGCATGGGTAGTACTGGGTGATTGATGAGTGCATGGGTAGTGCCTGGGTGTTTGCATGAGTGCATGGGTAGCACCTGGGTGATTGGATGAGTGCATGGGTAGTACCTAGGTGATTGATGAGTGCATGGGTAGTGCCTAGGTGACTGTATGACTGTATGGCTAGTGCCTAAATGATTATATGACTGTATGAGTAGTGCAAGGGTGATTGCATGAGTGCATTAGTAGTACATGGGTGATTGGATGAGTGCATGCAGAGTGTCTGGGTGATTGCATTAGTGTATGTGTAGAGCCTGAGTAAATGGATGAGTGTAAGGGTAGTGCCTGGGTGATTGGGTGTGTGTATGGGTAGTGCCTGGTTAATTGCATGAGTGCATGGGTAGTGCCGGCATGAGTAGATGAGGGCATTGGTAGTGCCTGGGTGATTGCATGAGTGTATTGGTTAAGCCTAGGTGATTGGATGAGGGCATGGGTATTGCCTGAGCGAATGGATCACTGCATAAGTAGTGCCTGAGTGAATGGATAACTGTATGGGTAGTGGCCAGGTAATTCAATGAGTGCATGAATAGTGCCTGAGTGAATGGATTAGTACATCAGTAGTGCATGGGTAATTGGATGTGTACATGGGTAGTATATCAGTAAATGCATGAGTACAAGGATACTGCCTGGGTAGTGCAGAGTGAATGGATCCCTGCATATGTTGTTCCTGAGTGAATAAATGACTGTACAGGTAGTGGCTGGGTGATTGGATGAGGGAATTGGTAGTGCCTGGGTGATTGGATGAGTGCATGGCTAGTGCATGAGTGAATGGATGAGTTCAAGGGTAGTGCCTTGGTAATTGGATGTGTGTATGGCTAGTGCCTGGGTGAATGGAAACATGCAGGTGTAGTGCCTGGGTGATTGCATGACTGCATAGGTACTGCTTGAGTAAATGCTTAACTCTATGGGTACTGCCTGGGTGATTGGATGACTACAAGTGGGTGGGTGAATAGATGAGTGCAAGTGGAGTGCCTGGATGAATGCAAGAGTTCAAGTGTAATGTCTAGGTGAATTAATAACTGCATTAGCAGTGACTAAGTGAAGGCATGACTCTATGGGTAGTGCCTGGGTGATTGGATGAGTGCCTGAGTAGTGGCTGGTAGATTGGACAAATGCAAATGTTGTGCCTGGGAGATGGGATAAGTATATGAGGTGTGACTCGATGAATCCATCACTAGATTATTGATTTGACACATGTAATATATCTCGACTTCCAACCACTGTGAAAAAATATAAACAGACAAACATTTATTAGCATTTCATTTTGAACATTAGGCAACCAAACAACATACAATATGTTTTAACCCAAACTTTAATTCAAGATAGACACATGTTTTACTGTTTTTTCCTGTTTTCAGCTTTCATACTTGTTAACTTTCAACAGTGCTTTGTATGAAACATCATCATTAAGCAGTGGGAAAAAACAATCAATGGATTGTAAAAAAAAAACAAATGTGCAAGTACATCATTATAACTGTGTCCTACTGTTCACCGCACTCATTACAAGTTTTTTAATACTGTATTGATGATAGGTTACTACCTTAATGAAAGCAACTATATGTTAAAACTGTTTCTGACATTTTTATATCTGGGACAAAATGTCCATCAATTATGAAGCAGTGTTCATTTTCAACTATCCATTTCTAAACATCATCCCTGTTAGGCCAAATAATGTCTAAAATGTTCTTACTCCATGTACGAAAAACATAACACACAGTACTGCGCAGAAGTCCCTGTAACAGAAACAAAAGGGACCTTTATTTAGTGGTGAAGAGACTTTTCACATGCAACTTAAGGCTACTGGTATTATAGTACCTCCATTTACTTTTTATCTTTAGTAACACAATGTAGTCCTCAAATGTTTTAAACATTCCTTTCCTGCAGTTAAAAAGTGTCCTCAATTTCTAACATCTTGCTGTAGACAATACCCCTAATAGGCCGAATATTGTCTCAGAAACACATAATCCATATATATGTCAACACAATACCACATTTTCTTATCCTAGATTCTCCTTAGCACTTCAGTTCTAGAAATAGCAGATATGATTTTGGTAACTTTTTAGGTAGTCTTGACTTGAATGTCACTTGTATGACATTGCACTCTGTCCATCCTGTTTGACATCTTAAATATATTGTGTAGTGTCCAGAGGTTAAATTAACTCCTTCATGAAATATGATTGCTATAGTTGTGAAAGGTTTTTTTGGGATGGAAATATGTGTAGCTTGTCAGTTCCTAATTTACTAGACATAATTTCACATTCTTCACAGTTATGGGTACATGCATAAGTTAAACCAAATAATTCATTGATATTAACATCTCTAATAGTCCTAGCATTACTATTAGAAATTCCTGAGCATCCTTCTGAAGATTTTGAGAGAACACCACTGATCCAGTACAGTCACTGGCGAGTTTTCTTATTCCAGTAGCAGAATATATAATACTTCTGTCACTTCTTAATTCTTCAAGTAAACTACACAGTTGTGAAGACATACTTTTATCTACGTTTTCTTTAATAGAATTTGTGAAATGAGGCAAATGGTATACTGCATTTAACACTACATTAGCATAACAGTTCATCCCAGATTTATTATCAAAATGATACCCTTCTATTTCCTCTGCTGTAGTTTTCTTTTCTTTCCTCCTTATTATTTTTCCTTTTGTTCATCTTTCTGTTCAACTCTGATAGCCTGCTTTAATATTTTCCACTTTGGACACAGTATTGCTTTTTGAACTACAGGATACTGGGCTAAATGAGGAGCATAGTGAGCTCTTAGCCGATTATACTCCGCTACACAGCTCACATCAGCACTTACTTTCTTCTCATAAAAATCAATCAGAAATAAACCACACAATGTTCTAATTTGCGACAAAGCAACGTATGACATTCCTTCCTTAAATACACTACTATCAATATTAACACAACCTGTATCTACACTTAAACCTTGCGATTAGTGAATAGTTACTGCATATGCTAAAGACACTGGGAACTGCTTTCCCTGGACATACAAGTCTTTCACAAGTAGGAAACTTACAACACATCTACCAATCTGCTTAACTACAGCAATATCATCAGATTTTATGGATATTAATTCCACATCATTTCTGTTTGGATAATTAATACATTTCATAACTTTACCCATTGCGCCATTCACTAGCCCTTCTTCAACATTTAAATTACGATGTAAGATTACACAACAATTTTTACAGATATGTAACTATTTTTCTAATACTGCAGTTTTTGACACAGACTTTTCTAAGCTATCCAATTTTGATTGCAGTTTTTCTGTTATTGCATTGTAACTCCTTGATGTTCCATTTTATCATTTGCTTTAATTTCGATGATCTCTTATTTTCCAGTTGCAATAATTGTTCTTTGATTTACTATGCTCCTCAAGAGTTAGCATCAAACAAACAGTAGACTTCTGTTCCTTAACAAAATTATACATTACTCCAGAATCTGAAACATTACCAGAAAACACATTGTTGATAAAATGGGTTTGTAATATTGTCTTTCCCTCTTTTGTGAGGACTCCCACTCTTAAGACCTTTAGGATATCTCCATATTGCATATCTAACGCTTGGCGCATTTATTGGATTAACACTTTGTATTGAACGTTTTCTCAAATGTTTACATTTCTAATACTTCCTAGTGAATTCCTTGTTTCATTATGTAGTAGTTGGTTGTAAAAGGTCTCAGTAAGACTATTAAGTGTTTTCCTCCAAAAAGTACATCGTAGTCAGTTTTTTATATTTGCTGCGTTCTTAAATGTATAAAAGCTAGCATTAGGTTAGATACCATGCTCACTTCATCAATAATTAGTACTTTTAATTTCTGTAATACTCTTGCCACTTCATGACAAGCATCACCAGATAATTTGTTGTATTGTAATTTATTCTCATGTTCAACAGGCAGCATTAATAATCGATGATGGGTAACCCCTTTAACATTATGAGCAGCTAAGCCTGTTTTGCAGTGACTACACACCGGTCCCAGGATGCTAGTTTTTGGTTCAGGTAAGACCTGGCTTGGCAGTTCGGGCTGGACTCTTCCCATGAGGCACAGGGTCAAAACTGATTTGCATATAGCTGGGTCTGAACTGAAGTGGTGAAGTGAGCTAAAGAACGATGATTGGTTCAACCCAGATCTGTGACTTGGGGTGAGTGTCTGAAAAGTTTCAGCACTCCGTCCATCATCTCCTTGTATTTGCTTTGTTCGCCTTAAGTTGGCAGGGTATGCCCAGATGTGGGTCCCTTGCTCACTTTGCCACTGTATTCAAGCTAGCCTGGCTGATGAAGGGTGTTACCCAGAAACGGGTCCCCGGATGCTTGTTTGCGGTTCAGGGAAGACCTGGCTTGGCAGTTCGGGCTGGACTGTTCCCATGAGGTACCAGGGTCAAGACTGATTTGCATATTGCTGCGTCTCAACTGAGGTGGTGAAGTGAGCCAAATAATGATGATGGGTTCAACCCAGATCTGTGACTGGGGGTGAGTGTCTGAAAAGTTTCAGCGCTCCGTCCAACATCTCCTTGTGTTTGCTGTGACTACACACAACAAATTGGAATCTGTTGTCTTCTGTAGGTAACTTGTCAGTACTTTAATCAAGAATCTTTTTCCAGTTCCAGTTTGACCACTTATGTAAAATAGAACTGGTTTATAGTATTAGTAGTTCTTGATCCACAGTTTCCTGTCTTACTTGCTGCATTGCATTATCCACCTCATTCATAGCTATTGCAGCTTCATTTTCAATGATTGGCTGTCCAAGAGGATCTTGACTTCCAGGTGCTGAACTTTGACTGCTCTGAGAACTCTCTCTTGCTATTTCAGCAGCAATTATTTCTTCTTGTTCAATCTCTTCTCTCAACATTTGAAGATACACTGGAAGCAGACAGTACTCAATGCTGTCTTTCACAGGGTTGAATGAGTCTTCATAATAGTCAAATTCTCCAAGAGGCTCACTTTCAGTTCGCCATGGCTTAAACAACCGTAACAAGGCTAAATAAAAAAACTCTCTTTTTTCTTTTTCTGTCCTCATTAAAGAAATAAAGTGAGTGGTCGTAGAGCAGTACCATGGCACCCTCCTGAACCCAACAGAGGGGATACGTGGCACTGTAGATCTCTTTCCACCTCCAGGGTTTTTAGGGACGCCAACCACATGACACTTGGGAAATTGCCAAAGATAGTATCGAGCCCATGGTTTATACATAAACCATTTTCCCAGAAACTCACTTGTTTCATAATCATTGGACTTTTGTGCATACTAGGAAGTTGCAGGACCCAAATTATTAGCCCAATTATCCCAAAGCCCCCAAAATCTAGTTCTTTTCTGTGCTTCACAACCCATATCCAACTTGTGGATTCTTTTAACAGAGGACACCCAGTCTAAAAATTTTGGCGAATTAGGTGATATCCAATTTAGACAGATTTCTCTTCTTGCCAGAAGGATTAAAACAAACAATAATGAAGTTTGGAGATTTGACAGTTTGGTAATAATACTGTCTTCAGGTAAAATTCCGAAAATGATTAATACCAAGCTTACCTGACTTTCTTGGCCAATTACATCTGAGATAGTCTTACCAACTTGCCTCCAGAAGCCCTGGATCCGAGGACACTGCATGAACATATGCACATCATCTGCGCTTCTCAGATTACATTTCACACAGAACTTCTCTCCGCCTCCAAGCTTGGAAAGCCTCTTCAGGGTCCAGTAAGCTCTGTGGAGTGTGAACAGATGGTTTCTCCTCAATGATGCAGCCTTGACAACCTTCCACAAAATGCATATAGATACTTGCCAAAAAGATGAGATGTCGCTGGAAGGCAGTTCTCTTCTCCAGGGCTCCTCCATAGGCAACAGTGGCAGATCTCCTTTAATCAAAGTCCAGTACCATTTCGCCACTTCTTTGCTTTGGTAGCACAGGACTAAAAACCTGCTCTCCAGTTCCTCGCTAATAACTTCATTTTTGCCCTGATTTGTAGCCCAGCAGGAGAGTTGATAAAATTTGAATCTGGATAACCTTTGATTTGTTTGAGATTTAAGCTCATCCCATGGCAAGAGTTTGTTATCTTGCAGTAATTGGCCCCATTTCTGAAATCCGTTTTCCCATAGAGGGGCTGATAATCTGTCATTTAGGCATTCTGTAGTGCCTGGAGAGTTCCATATGGGAGCGTTAGAACAGTAGTATGGAATTTTAAGCAGCTTCCTCATCTAGAACCATAATTCACAGGCCGACCGTAACACCTTCAATTTAATTTTTTTAAAGTATTTAGGGGTCCGAATTTAAAAAGAAACCCATCACCCCCCTGCGGTACACTGTTAGACATGGCTAAGAAGCAAGGCGTAAAATAGGTGGAGTCAAGAAGAAGGGATCTCATGTTCTTAAAAAGGAAAGCCCAACTGTAAAACTCAAAATCAGGACTAGCTATTCCCCCAGCTGCTTTCTCACATCTCAATTTCTTCCATGCAATCCTCACCCCTTTATCAGCCCAGAGGAAGCTATTAATGTCCGACTGCACATTTTTTAAAGCGGCTGAACTAAATAGTAAAGGGATTGCATCAAAAATGAATGTCATTTTGGGCAAAACCGACATTTTGACAAGATTGGAACGACCAAGAATTGATAATGGGAGATTGCACCAAGATTTCAGTAAGGCTCTAATCTCCTTCCTTTTAACCTCTAAATTAACCTGGGCCAAATCATTGATGTTCTGAGTGATTTGAATACCTAAGTATCTTATTTGATGGTGTACTAATCTCGGTTTTTTGTGAGTTGATTTGATAACCTGAAATCTTCCCAAAATCTGTCAGGAGTTGTTCCAATTTTGGCAAAATCGCTGGTGATTCTTTCGTAAAAATCATCAGGTCATCAGCATACAGGGCTAACTTCTTTGACCATCCCCTATATTCAAATGGGACAAAGAACTCACTGGACCTGATGATTTGTGCCAGTGGTTCTATGTACAAATCAAAAAGGAGAGGGGAGAGGGGACAGCCCTGCCTAGTGCCTCGCTCTAAAGTAACCGAATTGGTTAGGTTTCCATTAACTATAATCCTAGCTGTGAGAGTTTTATATATGTTCCTAATAGTTCTTGCGATATTTTCTCCTAGGCCAAACGCTTGAACTAAATGATGTAAGCAGGTCCAGTTCACCCGGTCAAAAGCTTTGGCCGCATCGAATGCAAAGATCGTAAGTGGCAAATTATTGGCTGAAGCTCATGAGTTAAGTCATGCAGTTGGCGCCCTCTGATAAACCCCTTTTGATCCGGGTGAATTAATTTTCCCATTATATTATTCAGTCTCCCTGCTATAATTTGCGCAAAGATTTTATAGTCACAATTAAGCAGGGAGATGGGTCTATAAGACTCACATTTTTTTTTAATCTTTATTGGGTTTTAGGATCATGGTAACGGCTGCCTCATTTCATGAACTAGGGATTGGGGAGTTAGTTGAAAAAATGCTATCAAATAGTTTCTCCAAGACCGGGGCAAGCGTCTCGTTAAGGACGATATAAAACTCGTTAGGAATAGCATCTAGACCTGCAGCACTGCCTCTCTTTAACTTTTTTATTACAGTTCTAATTTCAGATAGTGAAAGCTTCCTATTAAGTTGTTGAGCCTGATCTTCAGGTAATGACTATAAGGAGGCTTTATCTAGGTAATTTTTAATTTGGGAGTCAGTAACTACTAGGTCTTCAGTGTACAGATCTTTAAAAAAAAGTTCAAACTCGTTTTCCATCTTGACCCTATCTGAAAATATCTCCCCTGTTTCTATATTGTATATCTCTTTAATCAGGTTTCTAGTTAGGTTGACTCGAGATTTCCAGGCCAGGAGCTTCCCACTGCCTTCTCCATATTCATAGTTAGCAAGTTTGCTAACTTCCTTCTTCTTCTAATAATATTGTCAAGATAGTCTGCCATATCTTGTCGCTTAGCTAGTAGCTCAGGACTTTCCTCCCTCTGTTCTACACTGCTCCGATTAGTTGTTTGGTTAAGCGAGGCTCTAAGAATTTCGGCTTCCAATAGCTTAAATTTTTCTTTATTATCCTTGTTTATTTTAGCTGAGATGCCAATAATTCTGCCTCTGATAAAAGCCTTATAGGCGTCCCATATTATCTCCAAAGGAGCATACCGATCGTTTATTTCAAAGAAAAACAACGTGTCCGTTTTTAACTGTTCAATCACTAACTCCTCTTTAAGGATAGTTTTATCGAACGTCCATCTTTTTGTTTCTGATTGGCTGGAAAATTTTAGATTTAGCTGGACCGCTGAGTGATCTGATAGATGTTCTGGGATGTGGGAAACTACACTGACCAATTCTATCAACCTGGAATCTATCAGGAAATAGTCTATTCTAGAGTGATATTTCTGTTTTTTATTATGAAACGTAAAATTAAAATTCTGGGGGCCAGTTATAGTCTTATTTTTTACTCTCCAAATATCTACAAGATTTAAATCGCCCATTAGAATTTTAATCAGTGAGCCCATTTTCGTATGTATCATTCTCCCCCCCTTGGACCTATCAAGAGAGGGGTTCAAAAGAACATTAAAATCTCCACCCATAATAATGGGGAAATTAGTATCAAGTAAGTGATTGTAAATTGTTCTAAGAGTTGAATCATCGTCAATGTTTGGGCCATAGTATCCCACCAAAGTCACCCACTCATTTCGTATTTTTATATCCGTTATAATCCAACGACCCCTGTTATCTATCTTAGAAGAGCCCAAGATTGCTTTGGCCGATTTTTCAACAATGATGGCCACGCCTTTAGTACAGAAGGGTTGTGTGGTATGAAGTGAGCCGTCTATCCATCTTTGCTTAGCAATTGCCAACTCCCATTCCTCAGCTGTGAGGTGAGTCTCTTGTAAAATCATAATATCAAAGTCTGCTTGCCTTAAGTATTGAAATATCCTCTTTCGCCTACTTAGGACCCTTAAGCCATTGATGTTCCAAGTACAAATTCTAGTTTCAGTCATTTATACCATTTGTACCAGGCCAGCGTGCCCTAACTCTGGACCAGGAGAACGCGTTCTGGTTACAGGCTATTCTTGTCTGGTTAGCAACTTCCTTAAAAAAACTGTGTAAATGAGGACTTTTTCTTTTTTTCCCCCTATTTTGCTCCCCACCCAGTGAAAACTTAACATTACATTCTTCTCGTGTGTCCCCCCCCCTGGAAACCCTCCTATACCACATGGGGTTTGATGTAGAATAACCCCTGTGAACTCACCACCCACCTACCCGGCAACCAATACTTGTCATGCAACTTCTGTGCAAGATTATCCCTGAGCTTTAATTTGGTCAATAAAGGTCCCTACCTCCTTAGGGTCCCTAAAATTAAACATTTTGTTTTTCCACATCACCCTAAGTAAGGCGGGGAACCTCAACTGTGCCGTGGCACCCAGTGATCTTAAAATTGGCATGAATTTTCCCAATTCCCATTGTCTATCCTGCGTAATTCTTGAAAGATCCAACCTTATCCGGAAGACCCAGTCCCCCTTCGTGAAAGTTCCAGCTTTTAAGGCTCCGATAGTACCCGCTCTTTTAAAGCATACGTTTTAAAATTGACCAGAATTCGCCAAGGATTTTTTCTATTTGGGTTCTTGGAGAAAGGATCTCTGTGAATTCTCTGGATGTCTGTTTCTAGTTCCTTACATCTACCACGGGGATAAAGTCTTTTAACAGATTTATGACATAGGTTTTAATGTCCTCCCCCTCTGAGCCCTCTGGAATGTTCAAGATTTTAATGTTGTTACGTCTAGCATTATTTTCCAGTGTCTCCAACTTATCTAGCATGTCTTTTTCTCCTTTTTTTAATGCCTGAATCTCAGTACAGTTCAGCTCCACTTGTTTATTCAACGCTTCTATTGAGTCCTCCATTACACATATTCTTTCGGTAATCGCCGACATTTTAGCTTCTAGGGATTCACATGAGTCTTGGATCTTGGCCTGGTTTGTCTCAGAAATGGCGAACTTACTCCGAATTTCTGATGAGAGGGCATCTAACATCTGTGCCAAATTTAGCTGGTCGGGGGCAGTTGACATTGCTGATATAACCGGAGTGGTAGATGTGGAGTTAGAGGTATCAGAACCAGAGGCAGATCCCAGGCCATTCTCGCCTAATACCTCAAACATATTACCTGTTGTAATGTTGGCAAATTCTGCCCCACCAGGAGCCAGGATAGCCGGGATAGTTTTCCTTGTATCCATTTTGGTCTCTAGTACCTTCATTGATGATGTCTTCCCACTGCCGTTATTTATGGAAGGCTGGAACTCCTCCAGTGGCAGGGGAGAGATTAGTTGTGTTTTTTCCTGTACTTTAAAAAAAGATCTTAGAGACGGCGTAACTTTAAGTGTAGAGGTGTCCTTTAGATGTCGCGAAGACAGAGACGAGATAATTTGCTGATTTCTGTTTAAATTCTTGCCTGATTTTTTAATAGGTTTTTAGTAACAGTATTCCCTACTATAGGGGCCCGAAGGGAAGTGATAGGGGAATCTTCCAAGTGCTCCACCTGGCTGTAAATTTTATTACGTAAAGTATACCTATTAAGGTGCTCTAAGGTTGTAGACCTTTCCTCTGTGACCACTTGAGAATGCTGGCTCTCCGATATTTCATAAGATTCAAAGGGATTAGGCTGATTAACGTCTTCAGATAGAACCCCCTTATTTATACTGTCTGAACTATGTACTTGAGGAGGTACCGGAGCTGGTGGCCTAGGTTTTATATTTCTTCCTCTCTTTGGTGGCAGATTTGAAGGGGAGCTCACATTCCAGCCCCCTTTGTTTGAAAGTTTGGCTCGTCTGGGGGTCATAGGCTGGCTCAAGTTAAGACACCCCTGTGATCCCGTATAGCTACACTGGAATTTGCTAGAGATCGGGGATGTTTGAAGGACAATTCTGTGCCCTTGTAAGTATTGTAAATATTGTGTGTATTGTAAATGCTGTAAATGTTGAACGTCCTCCTGTTGTAAATCCGTCAAATTTCTGCCCAGGAAAAAACTCCTGCTACTCAGTCCAAACTCTATCTTAGCCCCACTTACACCACAACAATTGTGAGCAGAATTTTGATAAAAGGAGATCCTACCTGGCGTTCCGCGCAGAGAAATCCTAGCGGTTGCACGCCTGTCGGAACGGACCCCAGACACTGCCTGGAGTAACCTTCCCCCACCGTGAGCAACTGCGGACCCCCCGCTCAGCTGCGCCGGATCCCGATCCAGATCCACACTCGGGTCCGCCCAGCCACTGCAAGCCGGACCAAGTGCCACCCCTGTGAGAAGTTGGCCTGGTATATGCTGTCCACTAATTATAGTGGGCACCTTGCACCAGTCCAAACAACCCCTTATTGGAGATAGGTTAAAGACAACCTTTATTGAAAGCTATCCTAGTGGTAGCTATGGAGAGCAGCCTTAAGGCTAAGTCTTGAAGGAATGTAAAGCAGCTTGTTTTACCAGTCTATAATCTCTTGAGTGACCAAATGAAAGAGGACCACACCCGGTATATATTTAAAATATATGTATTTAGTCTTAAACACACCCCTCTAGTCTCTTTATGAGGCTAGAGTTCGAAGTACATAAGTTATAAGTTAGTTATCAACAGTAATAGCACAAATACACGTTTGAGCCCTAGGGGCGTACCAAACCATATACCAATAAAGTGGTATAAGAACCACGACTGAGCTAGACACAAGGCCTAGAGCCTGTAGAAGTGCTTGGACCACAAGGAACCACCCAAGGTAGTGACACAGGGGACCCACGGGGGACGCGTGCAGTGTGAGAACACAGCCGCGAATCGCCGTTGACTTCTATGGGGAAAGTCGCGGTTGGAATTTTAAAGAAAAGGGACACTTAGAGGAGGACTTGGAGCAAACCCCTTTAGAACTGGGTTGTTCTAGAGTCTATACACACGGGAGCACCGGAGTACTCGAGTTACCTCACCCAGGGAAGCCGGGTGCATACGTGTCTTTCAGGGTCGGGTTTCGTCGTTGTTTTCAATGGCGATCTGCTGCAAAGTGCTGCTGGCGGCCAAGTCGAAAGTGTTCGGGTGGATCCAAAGGTGGATCGAAGATCTGAAGAACCTGAAAGCAGAGGGGACAGAGTCTGGGTCACTAGCCAGTGACCAGGAAGGCGATGAGCGGATGCCCACCGATGTCGGGTGCTTCAGGTAGGTTGACGGTCGTCTTGACTCTTCAGCCACGAGGTCCAGGAGGTGTCGACGACAACCAGGAGCTGGATTCAAGCTGCCCCACGACGTCTGTCGATTGCAGGGGTATCGGCAAACAGATTGGACCCAACAAGCCTTGGCAACGGCAAGTCTCGTGGAAAAAGAAGAAGGACGGTGGTGCAGACCAGCAAGGTCTGAGGGACTCACCCAGCAAGGGTAAGTCAGGGCACGCCTGGAGCAATCAGAGAAGCCCAAGCAGCAGAAGAGTCGCCTTCGGGAGGGCCCACTAGCCAATGGACTAGTGACCGCGAAGGAGCCTCGAGTGGACGCACTTGGAGCTGGCTCACGGGACACTCGTGGAGTGGAGGCCAGTGATCTTTGGTGCAGTCAATGCTGGAGGCGGGGGATACTGGGAGCCCAAAGCACAACTTCATGGGAGACCAGGAAGAGGATGCACTTGCAAATGTGCTCGGTGTCCAGGGGTCACGGTTCCACGTTACCCACGACAGCTACGGGTCTCAGCTTTGCTGGAGACTCAGGGCAGCCTCGGGGAAGTCTGGAAATCTACCTCTGGTGATGCAAAGACTTCGGCGTCCGGCGGGTGCTTCAGCGATGCAGACCGGACAAATTGCTTTGTTGGTGCCTGCCAAGCAGGGGAGTCACTCCTGGACCCCAAGGGAGATTCTTCAGTCCTCTAATCTTAAAGTAGAGCGTCAAAGGTCCAGGATTCTGTATCAGAGTTTCATCCAGGTAAATCTAAAGTCCTAAGGACTGGGGTCCCATACTTATACTAAGTTAGGGTGTTGGACATACTCTGGGGACCCACCTATGGGAGGTTCAGGGAAGAGGGGTGGTTACACCCATTCCCTTTGTCCAGTTTCGTGCCAGAGCAGGGGCTGGAAGCCCCTGAACCAGTTTGAACTGGGGTATGCACAGGGACACCAAATGTGCCCCCAGTGCAGGACTTCAAAGCACCAGAGAGTGCTCCTGCCCAGCCCCAATACACATTATCCTGTCTGGGGAGGTGGTTACACCTCCCTGGGACAGGAAACCTATTGTCCAGGCCTCCCTGCCGGAGTTTCAGTCAGCAGCAGGAGGCCAGACCCGTGTCTGTGGCAGCGGCATCCATTTTGTGATGCCAGGGCTTGGAAAGAAGTTACCGGGCAGGCCGGTGTGTACATGTCTCTCCTCTAGAAGGGTGGAATGCTACCCCCGCTGCCAGAACTGGCGGGGGGGTAGTATTCCAAGATGTTTGACACCAAACACAACATGTTTCCGTGCAGCCTTCCCAAAGTTAGCATTTAACGCGAGGTTATAATGCGCTTAAGAGTATATGGTCAGGCTGCACTACAAACAGCATCAGAGAAGGGTCTCCGAACACTGCAGAGGGGCTCTGCTCATGCAGGGGCACCCTCTCACATAGGAACCAAGCACTCTGCCTTCAGGATTGACAAGGCCTGCCATAGGAGTGACTTATATGTTTATATGTGTGTAGGTATGTAGTGATATAGGTAACCTATATCACAGTAAGGGGTGCATGCACCACCTTACCCAGGCTGCAGTAGCAGACCTGTGGTGTCATTTTGGATGGCCTTCCAGGGGTGGCACAATACATGCTGCAGCCCCTGGTAGGCCTCTGAGGTACCTATGCCCTGGGTACATAGTATACCATATACTAGGGACTTATAAGGGCACTCCAGATTCCAATCAGAGATGTGCTTAAGGCACATGGAAAACATTTTAGAGAGGAAGCAGCTAGGCTGGAGATCTGATTAGCAGGGCCCCAGCCAGACTAAAGTCGAAAAACAGTGAAGCATCAGCAAAAAGTGGGGGTACCCATGTGAAGCAGATCCTACTCTCCTACACAACCCCCCCCCAAACGTAGGGACATTAAACTAACCTTGTCCAGTTAAGTCTTCATGTTCTAAGTGGAAGTACCTAGAGAGTCCATCTGCATTGGCATGTTTACTCCCAGGTCTATGTTCCACTGTGAAGTCCATCCCCTGTAGGGAAATGGACCACCTAAGCAGTTTGGGGTTTTCACCCTTCATTTGTTTTAGCCATAAGAGGGGCTTATGGTCTGTTTGAACAAGGAAGTGAGTACCAAACAAGTATGGCCTCAACTTCTTCAGAGCCCAGACCACAGCAAAGGCCTCCTCTCAATGGCTGACCAACGTTTCTCTCTAGGGGTCAGCCTTCTGCTAATAAAAGCTACTGGCTGATCCTGACCTTCATCATTCAATTGTGACAGTACAGCCCCTACCCCCAATTCAGATGCATCTGTTTGGACAATGAACTTCTTGGAGTAATCAGGACTCTGTAGAATGGGAGCAGTGCACATGGCCTGCTTTAGGTCATCAAATGCCTTTTGACAGCTAACTGTCCACTGAACCTTTTTGGGCATTTTCTTGGAAGTTAAGTCATTCAGGGGTGTCACTATTGATCCATACCCCTTGACAAATCTCCTATAGTACCCAGTCAGGCCTAAAAAGGCTCTCACCTGAGTCTGGGTAGTGGGAGCAGTCCAGTCTATGATGGTCTGGATCTTGCTCTGCAAGGGTTGAACCTGGCCTCCACCCACTTGGTGGCCCAGGTACACAACCTGTCTCTGCCCTATCTGGCACTTTGTGGCCTTGATAGTCAGGCCTGCTTTCTGCAGGGCCTGCAAAACATTTCTGAGGTGGACCAGGTGATCCTCCCAGGTGGAGCTAAAGACAGCAATATCATCTAGATATGATGCACTATAGGCTTCCAGACCTGTAAGGACTGTATTCACCAACCTCTGAAAAGTGGCAGGTGCATTCTTCAGACCAAAGGGCATTACCACAAATTGATAATGCCCACTAAGGGTTGAGAATGCTATCTTTGGCTTTGCATCATCAGCTAGTCTGATCTGCCAGTAGCCAGCTGTCAGGTCAAATGTGCTTAGATACTTGGCTGAGGCCAATGTGTCTATTAGCTCATCTGCCCTAGGTATTGGATGGGCATCAGTCCTAGTGACTGCATTGAGACCCCTGTAGTCCACACAAAACCTCATCTCTCTTTTGCCACCACTGGTGTGAGGTTTTGGCACAAGGACCACTGGACTAGCCCTAGGGCTCTCTGAGGGTTCAATAACTCCCAAAACCAACATTTTCTGGACTTCTGTCCTGATACAGTCCCTGACATGGTCAGGTTGCCTATAAATCTTATTTTTAATAGGCAGACTGTCCCCAGTGTCCACTTCATGAGTGCACCAGGTGGTCTGACTTGATGTCAGAGAGAACATATGTCTGTACTGATTGAGCACTTGTCTACAATCAGTTTGCTGCTGAGCAGTGAGGCTGCCTGCCAAGGCTACACCATCCACTGACCCATCATCAGGGTTCTGTGAGAGCAGGTCAGGGAGTGGGTCACTCTCTTCCTCCTATCCCTCATCAGTAGCCATGAGCAAGCCCATGTCTGCCCTGTCCACATATGGTTTCAATCTGTTGACATGGAGAACCCTGTGGGGACTCCTGGGTGTTCCTAGGTCTACTAAGTAGGTAACCTCACCCTTCTGTTCAACAATGGTATGGGGTCCACTCCATTTGTCTTGGAGAGCTGCTGGGGCCACTGGCTCCAACACCCACACCTTCTGTCCTGGCTGGTAAACAGTCAGTACAGCCTTTGGTCATGCCAGGCTTTTTGAAGTTCCTGGCTAGCCTCAAGGTTTGTAGTTGCCCTTTTCATGTACTCAGCCATCCTGGAGCGGAGACCAAGTACATAGTCCACTATGTCTTGCTTTGGGGGCTTGAGAGGTAACTCCCATCCTTCCTTCACCAAGCACAATGGACCCCTGACAGGGTGACCAAACAAAAGTTCAAAAGGGCTGTAGCCAACCCCTTTGAGGCACCTCCCTGTATGCAAATAAAAGGCAGGGCAAGAGTATGTCCCATCTTCGCCTAAGCTTCTCTGGGAGCCCTTTAATCATGCCCTTTAAGGTTTTGTTGAATCTCTCAACTAAACCATTGCATTGTGGGTGATAGGGTGTGGTGAACTTGTAAGTCACTCCACACTCCTTCTACATTGCTTTCAAGTATCCAGACATAAAGTTAGTACCCGTGTCTGATACAACCTCCTTAGGGAAGCCCACTCTTGAGAAGATTCCCAGGAGGGCTATTGCCACCACAGGTGCTGTAGTGGTCCTAAGGGGAATAGCCTCTGGGTACCTGGTGGCATGATCCACTACCACCAGGATAAACCTGTGCCCAGATGCTGTTTGGGGATCCATGGGACCAACAATGTCAATCCCCACCCTTTCAAAGGAAACCCCCACCACAGGTAGTGGTATCAGGGGGGCCTTTGTAGTGCCACCTGCCTTGCCACTGGCCTGGCAGGTTACACAGGAGCGACAAAACTCCTTGGTGTCTTCAGACATGTGGGGCCAGTGAAAGTGAGGGACAATTCTGTCCCAAGTCTTGTTCTGGCCCAGGTGACCTGCTAAGGGAATGTCATGGGCTAGGGTCAACAGGAAGCCCCTGAACTTCAGAGGTATAACCAACCTCCTGGTGGCACCAGGCTTGGGGTCTCTACACTCTGAGTACAAGAGTCCATCATCCCAATACACTGTATGGGGACCACTAGCTTTCCCAGCAGCCTCAGCAGCAGCTTGCTGTCTGAGGGGTTCAAGAGAGGGGCAGCTCTGCTGCTCCTGGCTCAGATATGCCCTGGAAGGGCCCCCTGTCCCTAAGAACTCAACCTGATCAGGCTCAAGCTCCTCTGGGACAGTTTCTTCCTCAGGACTGAGATCATCTCCCTGAAGAGACTGATCTTCCTTCTGAGCCAAGGGGGAAGGCACTGCCTTTACCCTACTACTCCTCTTCTTGGAGGGCACTTGGTCCATTATTCCAGAATCCAAGGCCTGTTCAGTGTTAGACTTTTTGGCCTGTGACCTGGTCACAGCAAACACATCTGCAGGGATGCCCAGCATTTCTGCATGGGTCCTGAGCTCCACTTCTGCCCAAGCTGAAGTTTCTAGATCATTGCCAAGCAAGCATTCAACTGGTAGGTCTGCACTTACCACAACCTTCAGGGTCAACCCTACTAAACCCTTGCCTTGTGTAGTCCCACCACCAACTGTAACTGCACTAGGGGGAGCAGGTGCCTTAGGGGCATTGGTGGGGGCTGGAGTAGAGTCTTTGGACTTGGTGCAATCACTGGTCCAGTGGGTCTTTTGCTTACAGACCTTGCACCATGGTTTCTTTTGGCCTTTCCCTTTGTTAGACTGTGAATCCCCACCTGAAGAAGATTTTTGGGGGCCTTGTGAAGACTTCTGGTCTTTACCCTTCTCCCCACCCTTATCAGAGTTCTTAGAATCTTGCTTCTTTGGGTCACCACCTTGGTTCTGTACCTTCTGCCTCACCCTGGTTCTGACCCATTTGTGTGCCTTCTTTCCCAATTCTTGGGGAGAGGTCAGATCAGAGTCCACCAGGTACTGATGCAACAGCTGATTTTGACAGTTATTAAGAATCTGCTCCCTCATGATAAGATTGTACAATCCTGTGAAGTCACATACCTTACTGCCCATCAACCAACCTTCCAGAGCCTTAGCAGAACAATCCACATAGTCTACCCAGTCTTGAGTCTGTGCTTTTTGGGTATCTCTGAACTTTAACCTGTATTGTTCAGTTGTTAGGCCAAACCCATCAATCAGAGCACTCTTCAAAACTTTGTAATTGTCAGCATCCTCTTCTCTTACAGTGAGGAGCTTGTCTCTACCTTTGTCTGCAAAGGAGAGCCACAAGATTGCTGCCCACTGCTCCTGAGGGACCCTCTGTACTTTACAGGCCCTCTCCAGTGCAGTTATCCATTTGTGGATGTCATCCCCACTCTGGTAGGGAGGGACAATCTTTCTCAGGTTTCTATGGTCATAAGACCTTTCCCTATCTCTGGGGAAATTGCTGCCATCATGGGTCTCTAGTCCCATCTTTTTCTTTGCTTTTCAAGCTCTAGGGACTCCCTGTCTATAGCCAACTGCTCTCTTCTGAGCTTCAACTGAGCTTCTCCATATCTGAGCAGTCTCTCTTTCCTTTCATGAGAGGATTCCCTCCTATGAGAGGAAACAGAGGTTCCTATTGAGGTCAGAGTGGTTAGACTCCTGAGAAGGAGATCTAGGCCTTCTGGGCACACTCACAATTCTTCCTGGGGGGACAAAGGGGAGCTCATTCTGATCCTCCTCCTCCTCCTCCAGAGGAGGAATTGGGTTTTCCAGGTCAAGGTCATTTTCACCTTCCTGGCCAGTTTCAGAGGGGGGGGCCTGGGTTTCTTCACCCCTGACCCCTTCCTCATCTTCTGCCCCACCCTGTCTGCCTACCCCTTCAGACCCTAGGGGTCTGCTGAGATCATCTGACAGTAGCACCTCCCTGAGGTGTTGGGTGCTGGCACTTTTGCCTGTCTTCAGCTTCCTAGTATTGCACAATGCTCTCAATTCCAAGAATGGGAGATTATCATACTTGGAGGGAAGAAGCCCACTGGCTTCTGGCAAGGACTCACTGGGTCCTGGCTTTGAAGACATTACTAGTGAGGTGTGGTGTATGCACTACCTACTCTAGTGTGGCCTACTAAACTCTCTTGAGTTGTAGAAAGGGTGTGCTATCCCTTAACACACAACTCTAAGTTCAGTAGAACTTACTGTATCCTAAGCTTGATTTATATGTACCTAAGGTACCCTTAGTGGTTTTCAGTTGATCAATTCAATTGAGATTATCTGGTAAAACAATAGCAAGCTGGAATCCCACACGCTGCATACCAATGTGAGAAGTTGGCCTGGTATATGCTGTCCACTAATTATAGTGGGCACCTTGCACCAGTCCAAACAACCCCTTATTGGAGATACGTTAAAGACAACCTTTATTGAAAGCTATCCTAGTGGTAGCTATGGTGAGCAGCCTTCAGGCTAAGTCTTGAAGGAATGTAAAGCAGCTTGTTTTACCAGTCTATAATCTCTTGAGTGACCAAATGAAAGTGGACCACACCCGGTATATATTTAAAATATATGTATTTAGTCTTAAACACACCCCTCTAGTCTCTTTATGAGGCTAGAGTTCGAAGTACATAAGTTATAAGTTAGTTATCAACAGTAATAGCACAAATAAACGTTTGAGCCCCAGCGGCGTACCAAACCATATACCAATAAAGTGGTATAAGAACCACGACTGACCTAGACACAAGGCCTAGAGCCTGTAGAAGTGCTTGGACCACAAGGAACCACCCAAGGTAGTGACACAGGGGACCCACGGGGGACGCGTGCAGTGTGAGAACACAGCCGCGAATCGCCGTTGACTTCTATGGGGAAAGTCGCGGTTGTCTTTCTGGGTCGGGTTTCGTCGTTGTCTTCAATGGCGATCTGCTGCAAAGTGCTGCTGGCGGCCAAGTCGAAAGTGTTCGGGTGGATCCAAAGGTGGATCGAAGATCTGAAGAACCTGAAAGCAGAGGGGACAGAGTCTGGGTCACTAGCCAGTGACCAGGAAGGCGATGAGCGGATGCCACCGATGTCGGGTGCTTCAGGTAGGTTGACATTCATCTTGACTCTTCAGCCACGAGGTCCAGGAGGCGTCAACGACAACCAGGAGCTGGATTCGAGCTGTCCCATGACGTCTGTCGATTGAAGGGGTGTCGCCGACCGGATTGGACCCAACAAGCCTTGGCAACGGCAAGTCTCGTGGAAATAGAAGAAGGACGGTGGTGCAGACCAGCAAGGTCTGAGGGACTCACTCAGCAAGGGTAAGTCAGGGCACACCTGGAGCAACCAGGGAAGCCCAAGCAGAAGAAGAGTCGCCTTCGGGAGGGCCCACTAGCCAACGAACTAGCGACCGCAAAGGAGCCTTGAGTGAATGCACTTGGAGCTGGCTCATGGGACACTCGTAGAGTGGAGGCCAGTGATCTTCGGTGCAGTTGGTGCTGGAGGCGGGGGCTATTTGGAGCCCAAAGCACAACTTCGTAGGAGACCAGGAAGAGGATGCACTTGCAAATGTGCTTGGTGTCCAGGGGTCACGGTTCCACGTTACCCACGACAGCTACGGGTCTCAGCTTTGCTGGGGACTCAGGGCAGCCTTGGATAAGTCTGGAAATCCACCTCTGGTGATGCAAAGACTTCAGCGTCCGGCGGGAGCTTCAGCGATGCAGACCGGACAATTGCTTTGTTGGTGCCTGCCAAGCAGGGGAGTCACTCCTTGACCCCAAGGAAGATTCTTCAGTCCTCTAATCTTAAAGTAGAGCGTCGAAGGTCCAGGATTCTGTATCAGAGTTTCGTCCAGGTAAATCTAAAGTCCTAAGGACTGGGGTCCCATACTTATACTAAGTTAGGGGGTTGGACATACTCTGGGGACCCACCTATGGGAGGGTCAGGGAAGAGGGGTGGTTACACCCATTCCCTTTGTCCAGTTTCACGCCAGAGCAGGGGCTGGAAGCCCCTGAACCAGTTTGAACTGGGGTATGCACAGGGACGCCAAATGTGCCCCCAGTGCAGGACTTCAAAGCACCAGAGAGTGCTCCCGCCCAGCCCCAATACACATTATCCTGTCTGGGGAGGTGGTTACACCTCCCTGGGACAGGAAACCTATTGTCCAGGCCTCCCCTGCCGGAGTTTCAGTCAGCAGCAGGAGGCCAGACCCGTGTCTGTGGCAGCGGCATCCATTTTGTGATGCCAGGGCTTGGAAAGAAGTTACCGGGCAGGCCGGTGTGTACATGTCTCTCCCTCTAGAAGGGTGGAATGCTACCCCCGCCGCCAGAACTGGCGGGGGGGTAGTATTCCAAGATGTTTGACACCAAACACGACATGTTTCCGTGCAGCCATCCCAAAGTTAGCATTTAACGCGAGGTTATAATGCGCTTAAGAGTATATGGTCAGGCTGCACTACAAACAGCATCAGAGAAGGGTCTCTGAACGCTGCAGAGGGGCTCTGCTCATGCAGGGGCACCCTCTCACATAGGAACCAAGCACTCTGCCTTCAGGATTGACAAGGCCTGCCATAGGAGTGACTTATAGTTTTATATGTGTGTAGGTATGTAGTGATATAGGTAACCTATATCACAGTAAGGGGTGCATGCACCACCTTACCCAGGCTGCAGTAGCAGACCTGTGGTGTCATTTTGGATGGCCTTCCAGGGGTGGCACAATACATGCTGCAGCCCCTGGTAGGCCTCTGAGGTACCTATGCCCTGGGTACATAGTATACCATATACTAGGGACTTATAAGGGCACTCCAGATTCCAATCAGAGATGTGCTTAAGGCACATGGAAACCATTTTAGAGAGGAAGCAGCTAGGCTGGGGTTCTGATTAGCAGGGCCCCAGCCAGACTAAAGTCGAAAAACAGTGAAGCATCACCAAAAGTGGGGGTACCCATGTGAAGCAGATCCTACTCTCCTACAACCCCCACCGCGCCAAGCAGCAAGAGGCGGCAGCGAGAGGCAACGCGAGGCAGATGAGCAGAAAGGAAGGAATCCCCGAGAACGCCGAAGACGCCACGCCCGACCAACAAACCAACAAACAGACCGAAATGGAGAAAGCGGAATAACCCGGCAGCCCGCAAAGAACCACAGCCTTCCGTGAGTAATTTCAGCCCACTTTCATTGCTCCCACTAGTTCTTAGTGCTCAGGAATCCTTTTAGAAAGTGCCGGGAGGTGGAAAGGAGCTCGCGGCGTGAACTAGCCCGCCGCCATGTTCCTCTCTTTTGTCTGGAGTTTGGCAACTTAGCTTTTGATAACTGATTAAATGTCCTTAGTTATGAATCACCAAACATCCTTTACATCCAGCCACAGCAAATTTACCTTCATCTCTGTTTTCACTGACATTACTTCTGAAAGAATAATGTGAAGTATTTCATAGAGACACATCCTTTCCAGATGAGGACTTTTTCTAGGATAGTACGAATCCAGCATGTTCCTCTTCAGAATATCTGTACTGTGTGGCTCAAAATCTGCAAGATATTGAATTTCACGAAAATACTTCAGTACTCTGTTATGAGTATTTACAAGCCCTAAACTCACCCATAGAACTCCTCAAGATTTAGAAAACAAACTAGCTGAACTTAACAGGTCTACACATTCATACAAGCCTATCTCTCTGTGAGAAACAATTTTCAAACTAAAACTGTACAAATTCTTCATAAGACTTTTTTCTGCTGAAATATCCTACCACATCTCCTTCATCTCGGTTTTTTCTGACTTTATTATATAAGATGTATTGTACTGAGCAACAGCAATTGAGTTGCCTGCAACAAACTGTCCATCTATGTTTGCTTTCGACATCTTCAGAATCATAGGGTTGTAGTCATTAATGTACTTGGAGGCCTTTGTTCTTCTTAGGTTGTATGTATTTTTCGGTGATTCCTTGTAAGTGTATGTCTGACTGCAGACAAAAAGCTTTTGACTCTTCCTTGTGAGATGACAGGTCATGGGAATCCAAAACAACATCTTGTATAAAATGTCCCTTTTGCTCTGTATTTTTCCCTTAATATGTTGTTACTACTCTCCTTTGGGATGGAGCAAGTTACATAATGCTCAATAAAAGACACCACAGACACATCACTGTCTGTTCCAAACTTTGGGGCATCTTTTACCCACAACAGCATGTGAATATGCGAGCACCTCAGGCTTGGTCCTCTTTACGCTAAAAGAACATCAATCACTTCACAAAGAGGAGGTTTTGTTTTGTTCAAGATGCAAGACATCATTGCTTGAAATCTGTGATTAAAATATCCGCAAACATTTGCAGGGTCTAGTGAGCAAAGTTCTCCTGGCATCTTCAGATGAAGGTCTTTTATATTTGAATTTGCCTCCTGTAAGAAGTCTAGCAGGTCATCCCATTCATATTCAGCACAATTCAGCATCAGGAACCAAGTAGGTGCTCCAGTTTCCTCAACATGCACTTGAGTTCAACATGACGCCGATTCATTAGTCCCACCCTGACATGCCATTAGGTTTCATAAATTGTATTCCAAGTGCTCATCTTTTCCTTGTACTTTTTCCTAAGGTTCGCTTGCTGATATAATATGCAAATTAACTCCTATTTTTAGAATATGATTCACGACATATGAGAGGCCAGACAAGTTATGCTCAAATAATAGGTGAAATATATATGGAATACTCTGATGAAATCTAGGTTCTTCACAATAAAGTCTACTATATCTATACTCAGCTGCAGGTATTTGCAAAGACCGCTCATCATACCTGCCACCTACTCCAGTAGGAAAAAGATGTGGGAAACACCAAGCTTCTAAACTTTTTTCCCACACACTTAATGGAGCTCCTTTTGCCTCCTTCATTTGAAACAGCTCAATGGCATCACCAATAACCTCTTTAGAATGCAAAGGGTGCATGCTGTAATGTACATAAATTTCTTTTGTTCTGGACTGTTCCACCTTCTCAATCTGACCTGTTGATGGAAATGACGGATCCTCCATATGTGTGATATTGTGCAGGCTTTGCACATTTCTATAGTAAACATTGTTTTGTTCCAGATATAACGTTTTCTTTTTTAATTTTGATAACATCTACTAACTCCTGCCATCTCTTCTTGTTCTTGGTAGGCACACCATTTACAAGAATTACTAGTCCTTCCTCTAAACATCTACATATCCCTACAGTTTCAATGTTTTCAATGTTTTTCTTGACATCTAATGGCAAATACACTACTCTACCTTTTAGATCTTTCTGCAGCTCTGTTGGGGGTAACTTGCCTGTCTATTTCTTATCTTTTTGTTATCCTCAAATTTATTGTAGCAGTACTTACATATAACTTGTTGTGTGGACGAAGTCAAAGCATTCTTTTACAAATAAGAACGTGCAAACTTTTGCCAGTTATCATTATTCTCTTTTTCACTTTTTAAATATAAGTCAACAGTCCGCGTTTGATTCTTGTAGTGACAACATATACAAACATACTCTGGTTTTTCAGAACATACTGTCTTAAATTTTGCAATCTCTTCTTGAAAACTATCAACTGTTTTACCTGTGTCCTGTTCTGCAACTCCTCCTGCCATCAAATCTTCAATTTCCCTACAGTCTTGTTCTGGACCAAAGAAACGAAACTGCACATCATCACAAACCTTTTCTACCTTGCCACAGTAAATGAATAAGAGTGCCCTATTCATTTCTACTAAACATAAAGCAGGAGTTTCCAAATAGTACAGCCTCCTAAATAAAGTTTACATTGTTGAGTGGAGTACAGCTAACTTCCTAAAATGATGAAAAGTGCTTTGGCACAATTTCTTTGATAAACCAGCTAGTGAGTATCCCTGCAAATTTGTATGCTTTCTCAGCTTGCAAGGATCCAAACCTTGTAAAGTACGTATTTTGTGTTTTAAACTTTGCCTTGGAAATATATGTAGGAATTTACTTTACATATCAATGGATTGGTGTCTAATACTACAAACACCACTGCAATTCCAATTGTATACAGGGGCCTGACTACGCCTTCCTTGTACCTCTTCTCCAATAACTTCTTCTACATTACTAGGTTTCACCACCTCTTTTGCTATAGGACTGCCATTCTTCATTTCATAACATCGTCCTCTTTCCTCAAAAGCATGAACTAATCTGCTATCCTGGATTAAGCTTTCTTCATTAAATAAAGGCTCTTTACTAGACGTATGTATCCATTCTCCCCAAAAAACTATACAAACGTTACTTCTATCCACTAATCTGTTCTTCTGGTTTTGTCGCCTCATGTACAACACCATTTTGCCTTCATTCTATTTAGAATCAACAAGAAAGTCCTCCGCAAACTCCACACCATTCAGAACGCCACAGCCAGACTAATCCTTGATATCCCAAAGCACAACCACATCATCCAACACCTCTGCGACCTCCACTGGCTCCCCATCGAAAGAAGGATAACTTTCAAGCTGCACACGCACGCATACAAGGCCCACCACAACATCGGACCTCAATACACCAACGATCGCCTTTCCTTCCACGCACCCAAAAGAAATCTACGATCAGCCGACCTCTCCCTAGCCACCTTCCCAGGCTTCCACAGGAACAGAGAGGGTGGAAAGTCTTTATCCTAACTTGCAGCCAAGACATGGAACAAGCTCCCCCTCCACCTCCGGCGAAGTCTGACACTGCACCAATTAAGGAAAGACCTCAAGACCTGGCTCTTCGCATAACCCCAATGGAGGTGCACATACCCCCCAGTGCCTTGAGATTCTAACGGGTGAGTAGTGCGCTTTACAAAAACACTGATTGATTGATTGATTGACTGATTGATAGAATCAAAATGAAAAGTTTCCTCTTCAAAGCAAAGCCTTATCAACTACTCTCTCAGCTCGTTCTTTCTGTTTCATTGCATCCCTCCTTCTTCTATACTTTTCAAATTTCTCAGTAGATTTACAACCACTCTACTACGAAACATCTTGGCTCTGATTTCCCTAAACTGTTTCTATCTCCTGGTTAAGGTGTGTCCATCTTTATTACAATCTTTTCTGTTCTTGCAATGCACACTTTGTCCACTCCTATTGTTTCTCATAGTCATAATTTCCTTTTTTTAATTTTGTAATCTTTGCAAATGTCCACATATATTTTTAAGAAATGGTGTTGTTCTCTTTTTCTTTCACCATTTTTTCAGCAGTTTGCCCCTTTTCGTAACTCATTTCTGCAATACTGTAGTTGCTTCTGGTGCTTTTTAGTCTGAGCTTTTGTAGGCATTCTAACTGTGTGTAGTTATGTAGATATTGTTCTGTGAAAAAACAAATATATTTTTATTTTTACCCTATCCAATGTTCCAACTACTTTACTACTCACTTACACATAATTCAAAAACAGTTTTCATGTTATGTTCTAGTTTTATATCTACAGATGAACCTAGATATATTACTAAATGCACTTACTTCAATATAAGAAACCCAAAGCAAAACACAAACTTTATTTATTAGTTATCTTTTAACATTTTAGCACCCTGTCGTACATCACAGCTGCACCATATCTCACTTCTCATTTATACATGGTGAAAGAACAGTGCATTCCTTCTGCAGTAAATTTTAAAATGAACATCAAGCCTAGGGGGTGTATTTACAAGCCCCATGCACTGCCAGTGTGTCACTTTTTTGACACACCAGTGGCATACTGCAGTGCTCCAAATTTACAAGGCCACATAAAGCCACTCTGCACGGCTTTTCATTGCCTTATAAATACAGGCCCTTTTCATGAAACACTTTGCGCAAAAGATGCATGCTTTGGGTGCGGCTGTGGGTGTTCCCACGCAACACCCATGAATTCTTCCTAATTCCCAAATTTACAACAATTCATAAACTTGGGAATGCGTCAGAATCCTTTGCCTCCCCAGGCAAGATGTAGGGAGGTGCAATGAGGAGAAATGCTTTATTTCTCCTCATTTTATGCTCTTTTCTTTTCGTGCTGCATTCTCCCTTCCTGCCCAAAAAACAATCATCCCCACTACACAGGCCCCCTTGCACCATGGTGCAAGGGTGCCTCCATTGGCGGATGTTAGTCAGTTGTGTGCCAGCACAGGGGAGAGCATAGGGGTCCATCATATTGTTGTAAAAATGATTCATGCTTGTACTTTGAAAGTAATGCAGCATGGCTAAGCTTCCATCTCGACCCAGATTAAAAAATTGGCTGGGAGTTGCTTTGGGATATTAAAGTCCCTCAAGAAATTCCTTCCACTGTTATCTAGGGCAGCAAAGGAAACAGTGACTCGGGCACTGATCCTTTCTCGAGTAGACTATGCCAATGGGTTGTATCAGGGCCTTCCTGACTACACTCTTAAAAAACTGCAGGTGGTCCAGAATGCAGTAGCTAGGCTGGTGCTCACCATTCCGATTAGAAAGAGCGTCAAGCAACATCTGCGTATGCTGCACTGGCTACCTGTTATGAAACGCGTTAAGTTCAAGGCCCTGGTTATAGCACATCGTGCTTTGTATGCTGGAGGACCTGCATTCCTCAGGAAGCGCTTTGCTTTCTACACGCCTGCCAGACATTTGAGATCCTCATCTCAGCTGCTTGCACAGGTTCCCCGTGTGTGCCTTCAAAGAATGGGGGGCAGATCTCTTGCCGTTAGGGCAGCCACGGCTTGGAATTCCTTGCCCTTTTCTTTGCGCAGCATTCAAGAGCTGGGGCAATTTAGGAAACAGCTCAAAACTTTTCTGTTTTAATCTCTTCTTAACTAGCACCCCATAGGCTCGCGCCGGGACACTCCCAGGAGTAGCTGCGCGCGTTATAAAAACCCAATAACATAACTATGTGTTGCATTACTTTCTTGTAAATTTAGCCCCAAGTGTACAAGTACATACAGTGGGGCCGATTCCGATCTCGGCCGGTAGGGCTCCGAATCGGATTCGGCATAACCGGATCCGATTCGGAGCCCTATTTCCCGACCGATTCGTACGCGCGTCCGGACGAGCGAGTACGATGCGAAATCGCCGACCGACTCGTTCGGGCGTCCCAACCGCTCCGACCGACTCGTTCCCGGGTCTAACCGCACCGACCGACTCGCTCGGACACGACTCGCACCGCGCAATGGAGACGTTCCCAGGCTGGGTAAGTACGATGCGCGCCGCGAGCAGTCCGACCGACATGCGCCGTCCGGCTCGAAAGAGCAGTTGGAGCCGTACTCGGGGGTCCGTGTCAGACCCCCTGTGCGCGTAGCCGCGCGAGTCGCACACAGGGGGGACCCATGGGTCCCCCCTACCTGTGCGTGTACGGCGCGAGTCGCTTCGCCGTGTACCCGCTGTAGGGGGCGCCCTTGTTCGCCTCGCACCCATTGAGGCAATGGGAGCCCGCGTACGTGTTGTACGACCGGCTCCCATTGACTTCAATGGGAGTCCGACCGACTCGAGTACGATAGCATACGGACGCATCGTACTCGTTCGGTCGGGCTGCACGGGTCCGATTCGGTCGGAAATCTCTCCGGGTCCGGCTCGGTCGGAGAGATTTCCGGCCCGAATCGGAATCGGCCCCAGTGTCTCAAAACTGTAAATTTGAAAACACAACATAAGAGCTATTTGCTTCCCTCTCTTCACTGTGTCACACTGGTGTATTTAGTATCTCAGTACTGTTCTACTTAAATGTATCAAATTCAAATTTTGGGAAACGGTGCATATAACAATCTGCACATTAATCTCTATCAAAGCATATAGCTCACTAATTCTTCCCAGTACATGCAAAGAGTGTGTCACATCTTGCATATATAATTCACCAGATGGTTCTAAAAGACTACATATTCTTCAGTAAAATTTGTAAGTACATGTGTTTGAATACATGAATACTCCCTGAATGATTGAATTGCTGCATATGTTGTGTCTAGGTGATTCTTTGAGGATACAGGTAGTGCCTGGATGATTCCCTGAGTATATGAGAACTCCATGGTTTACATAGTTACTGCCTGCATGCTTGCATGAGTATGTCACTACTATCTGGGTGTTTGGATGAGTGCATGAGTAGCAACTGAATCATTAGATAAGTGCATGACTAATTGCTTGATAATTCAATTCATGCATAGATAGTGGTTATATGATTAATTGAGTGCAACTCTAGTACCTGGATTATTTCAGGAGTGCATAGATAGTATATAGGTGATTTATAGAGTGCATGGATAGTGCATACATGATTGCTTAATTACATGCATAGCACCTAGCAGATTGGATTATTGCATGAGTAGTGTTTCAGTGATTGGATGAGTACATGGCTGCTGCCCATGTGTTTTTGGTTCAGTGAACAGGAAGTTTGGATGACTACATGGGTAATGCCTTGATAATTCAATAAGGCAATTAGTAGTGTGTGGCTGATTAGATGAGTGAATGACTAGTGTCTGAATGAGTGTATGACTCCATTGTTAAAGCTTTAGAGATTGAATGAAAGTAAGTATACTGCTGGGTGATTGTATTAGTGCAAGAGTATTGCCTCAGTAATTAAATGAGTTTTTTATTTATGACTACACAAGTGCTGTTTAATAAAGTTAATAAAAGTACTACAACTGTCACAATGCAAATAACAGATGTATGTATTCTGCACATGATGTATAGACATGTAAAACATTCTTAGCTCCTCATTGGAACTTTCCACAATACTATACTGTTATTTTTCAATAAAGTACACAATGTAATAAAGAGCCACTAATTCATTTTTCTCTTACTTTCCAAAATATTCACTACTATCTCTTAAACACAAACCCTCTAATTGATACAGTTCATCTGATATATTTCTTCATATTTCTGTGATACTCTTTTTATCAAACTCCTATATACATCTTCATTTGTAATGTAATTTTTATAAAGAATTAAAAAGTTATGTACATACCAGTGAATTTAGTTTGTAGACTATATTGTTGTTTTAGTTCTTTGTGGATAGTTTTGATACTGCTAGGATGTGTAAAAACTAAGCACAAGAATGGTACACTACTCTCATAGCAAAGCAACCATAAATGACAATCTCTTCAACTTTGCACGCTGTGATCATGAGAAAGGCAGCAAATGAAACCATGTCTTTCATTTTAGGCTACACTATCTACACTTGTGAATGGTTAGTATCTGTTAACCCTTTCTCTCTCTTTCAAAAAAAGGTTCTAAAGTATCTAAGTATCAGGTATGTCATCCTGTGGGTAGTGTTAACAAATTTGTACCTTAAGGTAAAGATGCGTGACGTTCAAATAACATCGAATACTTCCGTTCAAGGCTGAAAAAAGACTTAAAACAAAAAGACCACCATTAAAAGATGTAGGTCATCCAGCTATGTTTTGTAGGCATCAGCATAGCAGGGAAAGATAATAATAATGACAATATTAGTAGAAATGAATTAATATTAGTAGCGAGAATTATTTGAGAAATTCAATGAAGGAGACGTTTTTAAAATTGAACGTCATGCATCTTTACCTTAAGACATGACTTTGTAAACACTACCCACAAGATGACAGACCTGGGTTAACATTCTAGATACTTTGGAACTTTTATAATCTTCACTTCCGGGTTCACGCGGTCCTGCTATATATAATATATATATATATATGTCTTCAAACTCCTCCGACCTCCGTTCCCAAACACGACTCCAGCAAGGGAAACGGCGAAAGATCACAGCACCACGCACAGAAGGTGTATCTTCAGTGATAATTTATTAATCCATAAAAACCAAGTGCAAAAACAAAATGGTAGAGGACGGTCTACGCGTTTCGGCTCCCAGCCTTCTACTGGACCATAGAGTCCTGGGACCTAGAAAGTCTCTTTTAAAGTGCCAATTTTACATATCTTTTTTTTCTTTCTTTTTTATATTTTCATAAGGAGAAATACTAGGCTATACACAATCCTTAAAGGGTAAAGTTTTTTTTATATATATATATATATATATATGTATGTGTGTATATATATTATCTACTGGCGGTCGCCAGTGGATAGTTATAGTTAGGACCTATTTTCCATAGTCAATCCGCAACATTCTATTTGAAATAACGTTGGCGCCGGTTGACGAATCTTTGCGAAAGTTTCCAACTTGTTGGGGCGCTCCGGTCCGCTCCTATCCTGAAAGTCTCGGGGTGATTCGTCAAGCGGGAGCCGAGAAAAAAGGGGGTCCCAAAACGCGTTTTCCCCATTCATTTTTCCATAGGAACCTTTAGTCACAGCTACAGCCCGAACTGCTGAACGGAATTACACCAAATTTGGCAAAGAGGTAGCCCTTGGTTCAGTGTCGTGCCTTTTGCTTAAATGGTGTAAATCCGTTCAGTAGTTTCTGAGAAAATCACATATATATCTATGGCCGAGTAGGGTCCGCGTACCCTTCCGATCACGAGCTGCATGCTAATTGGCTGTCAACACTCCAAATCAGGAAGTGTTGGCAGCCATTTTGTCCCTCGGTAGAACCGAGGGACAGAAACAAGTGCGCAAAGCACAAAAGGGGGCAGGGTAGAAACACCCTGACCCCTAGGTCTGCTCAGGGGTCCCACAAGGACCCCTGGGCAGAAAAAAGCATTGTTTTTTTAAATCGGCGGGATGCGCTTAGGGTGCATGGATCCCGCCAATTAAAAAAAGAAACAAGTGCGCAAAACGCACAAAGGGGGCAGGGTAGAAACACCCTGACCCCTAGGTCTGCTCAGGGGTCCCACAAGGACCCCTGGGCAGAAAAGCATTTTTTTAAAAAAATCGGCGGGATGCGCTTAGGGTGCGCGGATCCCGCCGAAAAAAAATCGAGCGGGGTCTCCCGTGCTTCGATGTTAATTTGCCCCGGGTGGCCCAAGTCCCGGGGGCATGCGGGGGTGGGTTTAGATTTTATGGGGGGGCCTCTAAGGCCCCCCCAAGCCCTGGGGAACACCACCCCCCAGGGCTTTAAATACAAAATGGTGCGGGAGGGCACTCTGCCCTCCCGCAGCCCCGGGGACCGCCACCCCCTGGGGCTTCTTTTTTTATTTTTAATAACATGTATGGGGGCTCCAGCCCCCCACACGCCCTGGGGACTGCCACCTCCCGGGGCACTTAGAAAATAAATGTGGGGGTCCGTTTCGGACCCCCGAAGCCCCGGGGACCACCACCTCCCCGGGGCTTTGCAGATGGTGGGAGGGGGGCCGCGTGGCCCCCCTCCTGGAGCCCTCCATGGCCCTGGGGACCACCACCCCCCCAGGGCCGGCTCCTGCAGTGTCCCGGGGTGCCTACCCCCAGGACACTGTAGTTTGCAATGACAGGACAGGAGCCTAACGGCTCCCGTCCTGTCATTACAAACTGCTTTGAATTTTGGAAGAGAGAGCAGGAAACCTGCTCTCTCTTCCAAAATTCAAAGCACATTGCTTTTCCACACGGGGAGCTGCATGTTAGCAGCTCTCCATGTGGAAAAGCAATGCCGGCTCCCGCAGGAGGCGGGGAGCCGGCAGGGTCCGTGGGGGAGTTGGGGTCCCCCCACAGACCCCAAAGGATAGGGCCAGCCCCGGGGGATGGGGTCCCCGGGGCAAGTAGTGGCCCGGGAGGGGGGCCACGCGGCCCCCCTCCCCAAATGTTATTTAGAAAAAAAAAAAAACAAAGGCCAGCCCCGGGGGATGGGGTCCCCGGAGCCATAAGTGGCCTGAGGAGGGGGCAACGCAGCCCCCCTCCATAAGTTTTATTTTTTTAAAAAAAGAAGGCCATGCCCCGGGGGATGGGGTCCCCGGGGCCGATTAAGGCCTGGGGAGGGAGGCCACGCGGCCCCCTTCCAAATTAAAAAAAAAAAAAAAAAATATTAGGGGCAGGCCCTGGGGGATGGGGTCCCCAGGGCCCAAAAATTAGAAAAAGAAGGGGGCCACACAGCCCCCTTCGTAAAAAACAAATAAACAAAAATACCGGCATCGCGCCGGAGGCCACGCCCCTCCTTGGAGCACTCTGCAAACGCGCCCTGGCGTGTTTGCAGATGGGAACGAATTCCCCTTGAATACTGGGGGTCCCTGGGGCCAACTAGCCCACCAGGAACCTCCAGTATGCGCTAGGGGCTGCGTTGCAGAGAGGTGTACAGAGGCCACGCCCCTTTTTACACCTTTCTGCAACGCAGCTTTCTGGCGCTTTTTGGAGGTACATGGTGGGCTAGTTGGACTCCAGGGACCCTCAGGATTCAAGGGGACTTAATCCCCCAACTTAAAACGTGCCACAGGGCGCGTTTGCACAGTGGTGAAGGGAGGGGGCGGGGCTTCAGGTGACATGTGTGCAAACAGGCCCCGTGGCGCGTTTTAAGATGGGGAATTAAATCCCCTTCAATCCTGAGGGTCCCTGGGGGCCAACTAGCCCACCAGGTACGTCCAGAAAGCGCCACAGAGCTGCATTGCAGAGAGGTGCAAAAAGGGGCGTGGCCTCTGAACACCTCTCTGCAACGCAGCTCCCTGGCGCATACTGGAGGTACAGGGTGGGCTACTTGGACCCCAGGGACCCTCATGATTCAAGGGGACTTAATCCCCCAACTTAAAACGCACCACGGGGCGCGTGCCGATAGACGAATTCCGATTTACTCACCTGTTATCAGGAGAGAACCCAGTGCTGCATCTTTTAGCCCAGCACTGACCTTGAAAAGTAATTCTAACTGTACTTACCAGTAACTTGAATTTCCTTCCATAGGCTAACATTGACTGGTTTCACTTGGAAATTGTTCTGTGTGTGGAGTTTTGGAACTTTATAATATTCCTCTAAAATCAGCCGAACGACGAATTCCGATTTACTCACTTGTTATCGGGAGAGAACCCAGTGCTGCATCTTTTAGCCCAGCACTGACCTTGAAAAGTAATTCTACCCATACTTACCAGTAACTTGAATTTCCTTCCATAGGCTAACATTGACTGGTTTCACTTGGAAATTCTTCTAAGTGTGGAGTTTTGGAACTTTATAATATTCCTCTAAAATCAGCCGAACTACGAATTCCGATTTACTCACCTGTTATCAGGAGAGAACAATGGCAGCCTGTAATTTACAGTGGGTGTATCAAAAGTTATATTAGGGTGTGAGAATATGCATCAAATTATCACATGGATGATGTCATCAGTGATGTCATCAGTGATGTCATTTGAGATGTCATCAGTGATGTCATCAGTGATGTCACTGACCATGTCATGAGTGATGTAATATGTGACGTCATCAGAAGTGCATTATGAGGCGCGAGTTATAGTTACCTGAACTAACTATAACAGGGGAATTTCACGGGTTTTGTACGAGTGCAATGTCCAACTAACTATAACTGTCCCTAAAACCTATGTTTTTTCAGTGAATTTGTAAGGTTTTTTAAATGCTAATTTCTAACTATAACGTGCCTGAAACCTATGGTTTTTTCAGTGAATATATATATATATGTATGTGTGTATATATATATATATATATATATATATATATATATATATCACCTACTGGCAGTCGCCAGTAGGTAGTCATAGTTAGGACCTAGTTTCCATAGGAACAGAATTTTTTGATTTGCCAATATCTTTGGCGCCGATTGACGAATCTTTGTGAAATTTTCAAAACTAATGGCCCGCTCCAGTCAGCTCCTGTTTTAAAGGTTTCAGGGTAATTCGTCAAGTGGGGGCTGAGAAAAAAGGGGGGTCCTAAAACGCATTTTCTCCATGTTCATTTCCATAGGAAATTTTGTCACGTCTACAGCCCAAACTGCTGAACGGAATGACACCAAATTTTGCACAGAGGTAGCTCTTGGTCCAGTGTGCACTCTTTGATTTAAATGGTGTAAATCCGTTTATTAGTTCCTGAGAAATTTAAAAATAGAAAATATTGAAATCTGGTGACCGGGGAGGATTCGCGAACCCTCCCGATCACGAGCTTCAATCTGATTGGCTGCCAACACTTCAAACCAAGAAGTGTTGGCAGCCATCTTGTGACTCGGTAAAACCGAGTCACAAGAAAACAGTAAAAAAAAGATAAAAAACAAGAAAGGGGGCAGGGTAGAAACACCCAGACACCCTAGGACCCAGGCCCAAAAAAAGCATTTTTTTAAAAAAATGTTCGGTAGGAGTCACGCCGTGTGCGCAAATCTGGTAGAAAATTGAAAATAAAAACAAAGCGCGGGCTCCCGCACTTCGTTTTCCTTAAGCCCCCGGGTGGGCCAAGTCCCAGGGTCAATCAAAATTTATGTTGCGGGGGCCCGCGGGGGCCCCCACAGCCCCAGGGACTGCCACCTCCCCGGGGCTTAGCTCATAATGTACGGGGGGATGTGGCCCCCCACCTCCCTGGGGCTTTTTAAAAAAAACTGCTTAGGGGGCTCCTGCCCCCCCACGCTGCCCCAGGGATCGCCACCTCCCTGGGGAATGTCTTACTATGGGGCGGGGGGCCTCATGGGCCCCCCAAGCCCCGGGGACTGCCAACTCCCTGGTGCTATTAATGACAATATGTGTGGGGGGGCTCAAGTCCCCCCACACTGCCCCAGGGACCACCACATCCCCGGGCACTTATTATTGAAATGCTGGGGTCCGTTGCAGACCCCCGGCCCCGGGGACCACCACCTCCCCGGGGCTATTTTCACATTGGGATGGGGGCCGCACGGCCCCCCCTCCTGGAGCCCTGTATGGCCTTGGGGAACACCACCCACCAGGTCCAGCTCCGGCAATGTCCCGGGGTGCCCTCCCTGTCATTTCAAACTCTGCTTTGCTGCATTGAAGCGAGAGCAGGAAACCTTCTCCTGCTTCTATGGAGCAAAGCAGATTGCTTTTGGACAAGGGGAGCTGCATGTCAGCAGCTTCCCTTGTCCAAAAGCAATGCTGGCTCCCGCAGGAGGCGGGGAGCCGGCTGGGACCATGGGGGCATTAGGGCTCCCCCTGCGGTCCCCAACATAAGGCCAGGCCCTGGGGGATGGGGGCCCCGGGGGATGGGGTCCCCAGGGCCATAATTGGCCTCAGGAAGGGGGCCACTTGGCCCCCCTCCAAAATAAAAAAAAAATTGGAAAGGCTGGCTAGGCCCCGGGGGATGGGGTCCCCGGGGCCAATAGTGGCCCAGGGAAGGGGGGCCACATGGCCCCACTCCCAAAAAAATATATATATTTTTTTAAATGAGCCAATGCCTCTGGGGATGGAGTCTCCAAGGCCGAAAAAGGCCTCAGGAGGGGTGTGGCCATGTACCGGGGGATGGGGTCCCCCAGGCAGAAATCGGCCTCAGGAGGGGTCCACGTGGCCCCTTTCCGTTTTTTTGTTTTTAAAAAAAAATGAATAGTGGCAGGACCTGGAGGATGGGGTCACCAGGGCCCAGAAAATATTGAGAGAAGGGGGGCCACACAGCCCCCCTTCTAACCCTCAAAAAAAGGAAAAAACAGCAGTTCGCCAGAGGCCCCCCCCTGCCTGCAGCACACTGCAAACGCGCCTCCCGGTGCGTTGTGGGTTGGGGGATTAAGTCCCCTAGATACTTAAGGGTCCTTAGGGGCCAACTAGCCCACCAGGTTTCTCCAGTAAGCCCCATACAGTGGGATTGCTGAGTGGTGGTCCGAGGCCATGCCCCTTTTTACTCCACTCTGCAAATGCGCCTCTTGGCGCACTGCTGGTGGGGCGATGAGGTCCACATGTGTCCTCAGGACTAAAGTGGACTTCATCCCCCGAGCAGCAGTGCACCAGGAGGCGCGTTTGCAGAGTGGTGTAAAAAGGGGGCAAGGCCTCGGACCACTCTCAGCAATCCAGCTGTGTGGGGCTTACTGGAGGTACTGGGTGGGGTAGTTGCCTCCCAGGGACTCTCAGGATTCAAGGGGACTTAATCCGCTAACCAAGAATGTGCCAGGAGGTGTGTTTGCAGAGTGGTGGAGAAAGGGGACATGGCCTGTGTCCGTCTGTCAGCAATCCGACTATCTGGGGCATACTGGAGGCATCAGGTAGGCTAGTTGGCCCCTAAGGTCCCCCAGCAGTGAAGGGGACTTTAATCCCCATCCAAGAGCGCACCGGGGAGCGCGTTTGCAGACTGGCGGTCAAAGGGGGCATGGCCTGCAATGAGTACTTACCAATGCTGCTGTGTGGGACTTACTGGAGGTAATAGGAGGGGTAGTTGGCCCCCAAGGTTGTCCATGGGGGACAACTACCCCTCCTGTTACCTCCAGTAAATCCCACACAGTGGGATTGCTAAGAGGTCTTCGGAGGCCACACACCCCCTTTCTCCACCACTCTGCAAACGCACCTCCTGGCTCACTACGGGTTAGGGGATGAAGTCCACTTTACTCCTGAGGGACTTTGGGGGCCAAGAAGCCCTCCTGGTACCTCCTGTAAGTCCTACTTAGCGAAATTAATGAGCGCTGGTTGGAGACCCAGCCCCCTTTCTCCACCACTCTGCAAACGTGACTACCAGTTAAAGAAGTATTTGTAATGTAAAAGGTCTCGCATTTGCAAGAGTTAGAGCTCTTGGTGTTGTAAATGAAAAAGTTTTTAACTAATGTTTTTTGGAGTGGAGTGGATGTATGTTGTGTGTAGTGGAATTATGTGGTATGTTGTGCAGTGAAATTATGTGGATATAAAGTATGTGCTATTTAGTGTATAGGAATTATGTAGAGTGGGATTATGTGTTATGGAGAGTAATTATGTGGTATGGTAGTCTTTGTTGTGGAGTGGCAACCTCAGGTTTAGTCCTCGTCGTTTCCATAGAAGCAAAACTATGAACTGAATGAGACAAAAAAAGAAGGAATCACTGAGGAGCACTTCTTGACCTAGTCAGAGGTATGAGCAGGGCCACTGGAATTATGCGACTGTTTGGCTGCACCGACTTTCGCACAATTATACATTTTCTGCATTAGCCACATAATCCATCATCTGCTGCCTAATCTGCAGATTTGTAAAAAAAAGCCGTGTTTCTAGCTCAAACGTTTCCCAAAAATGCAGCGACAAGTGTTACAGCGTGGTGGAAGGTCCTTTGCAAACCTAGAATGGTCACCTCTTACTTATTGCTAAATGTGAGTGTTAAATTGGTACTAATGGTGTGCAAGCCACCCTTGCTTCTTTCTGTGCCTCTCTTGCTTCTTTCTGCATTTCTGTTGCTTCTTTCTGCACCTTTCTTTCTTTTTTCTGTACTTCTCTTGCCTCTTTTTGCAAATCTCTTCTACTTTCTGCACCTCTTTTTCCTCTTTCTGCACCTCTGTAGCGTCTTTCTCCAATTCACTTGCTTCTTTGTGCACCCCTCTTCCCTCTTTCTGCACCCCTCCTGCCTCTTTCTGCAACTCTGGTCCTTCTTTCTGCACTTCTTTTGTTTCTTTCTGCACCTCTCTTGCTTCTTTCTGCACCCATCTTGCCACTTTCTCCACCCCTCTTCCCCCTTTCTGCATCTCTGTTGCTTCTTTCTGCACTTCTCTTTCCTCTTTCTCCACCCCTCTTCCCCCTTTCTGCATCTCTGTTGCTTCTTTCTGAACTTCTCTTGTCTCTTTCTCCACCCCTCTTCCCTCTTTCTGTACCTCTGTTGCTTCTTTCTGCACCTCTCTTGCTTCTTTCTGTACCCCTTGTGCCTCTTTCACACCCCTCTTCTTGCACCCCTCTTGCCTCTTTCTGCACCTCTGTTCCTTCTTTCTGCACTTCTTTTGTTCTTTCTGCACCTCTCACTTCTTTATGTGCCCCTTTTGCCCCTTTCTGCACCCCCCTTCCCTCTTTCTGCACCCCTCTTGCTTCTTTCTGCACCTCTGTTCGTTCTTTCTGTACTTCTATTTCTTTCTGCAGCTCTTTTGCTTCTTTCTGCACCCCCTCCCTCTTTTTGCACCCCCTTGATTCTTTTGGCAACTCTATTGATTCTTTCTGCACTCCTCTTGCTTCTTTCTGCACTCCTCATGCCTCTTTCATACCCCTATTCCCTCTTTGTGCATCCCTCTTGCCTCTTTCTGCACCTCTGTTTCTTCTTTCTGCACTTCTTTTGTTTGTTTCTGTGTCTCTCTCTTCTTTCTGCACCCCTTTTGCCTCTTTCTGCACCCCTCTTGCCTCTTGCTGCCCCTGTGTTCCTTCTTTCTGCACTTCTTTTGTTACTTTCTGCAGCTCTCTTGCTTCTTTCTGCACCCCCTTGCCTCTTTCTCCACCCCTCTTCCCTCTTTCTTCACGCCTGTTGCCTCTTTCTGCACCTCTGTTCCTTCTTCCTGCACTTCTTTTGTTTCTTGCTCCACATCTCTTGCTTCTTCTTGTACCCCTCGTGCCTCTTTCTGCACCCCTCTTCCCTCTTTTTGCACCACTCTTTCCTTTTTCTGCACCTCTCTTTTTCTTCTTTCTGCACTACTCTTGCTTCTTTCTGCACCTCTTTGCTTCATTGTGCACCACTCGTGCTTCTTTCTGCACCCCTCTTACCTCATTCTGCACCCCTCTTGCCTCTTTCTGCACCTCTGTTCCCCCTTTTTGCATCTCTGTTGCTTCTTTCTGCACTACTCTTGCCTCTTTCTTCACCCCTCATCCCTCTTTTTGCACCTCTGTTGCTTCTTTCTGCACTTCTCTTGCTTCTTTCTGCACCGCTGTCCCTTCTTTCTGCAACCCTTGTGCCTTTCTGCACGCCTCTTCCCTCTTTCTGCACCCCTCTTGCCTCTTTCTGCACCTCTGTTCCATCTTTCTGCACCATTCTTGCTTCTTTCTGCACCCCTTGTGCCTCTTTCACGCCCCTCTTTCCTCTTTCTGCACCCCTCTTGCCTCTTTCTGCACCTCTGTCCTTCTTTCTGCACTTATTTTGTTTCTTTATGCACTTCTCTTGCTTCTTTCTGTATCCCTCTTGCCTCTTTCTCCACCCCACTTTCCCTTTCTGCATGTCTGTTGCTTCTTTATACACTTCTCTTTCTTCTTTCTGCACCTCTGTTCCTTCTTTCTGCACTTCTTTTGTTATTTTCTGCACCTCTCTTGTTTCATTCTGTATCCCTCTTGCCTCTTTCTCCACCCCACTTCCCCTTTCTGTATCTCTGTTGCTTTTTATGCACTTCTCTTGCTTCTTTCTGCACCTCTCTTGCTTCTTTCTTCACTCCTCTTGCCTCTTTCTGCACCTCTGTTGCTTTTTTCTGTACTTCTTTTGTTTCTTTCTGCACTCCCCTTGCCTCTTTCTGTGCCTCTGTTCCTTCTATCTGCACTTCTTTTGTTTCTTTCTGCACCTCTTGTTACTTTCTGCACCCCTTTTGCCTCTTTCTGCACCCCTCTTGCCTCTTTCTGCACCTCTGTTCTCTGCTCTCCTTTTGTTTCTTTATGCACCCCCTTGCCTCTTTCTCCACCCCCTTCCATCTTCCTTCACCCCTGTTGCCTCTTTCTGCACCTTTGTTCCTTCTTCCTGCACTTCTTTTGTTTCTTTCTGCACCTCTTGTTACTTTCTGCACCCCTCGTGCCTCTTTCTGCACCCCTCTTCCCTCTTTTTGCACACCTCTTGCCTTTTTCTGCACTTCTGTTGCTTCTTTCTCCACTACTCTTGCTTCTTTCTGCACCTCTTTGCTTCTTTCTGCACTTCTTTGTTTCTTTCTGCACCTCTCTTGCTTCTTTCTGCACCCATCTTGCCACTTTCTCCACCCCTCTTCCCCCTTTCTGCATCTCTGTTGCTTCTTTCAGCACTTCTCTTTCCTCTTTCTCCACCCCTCTTCCCCCTTTCTGCATCTCTGTTGCTTCTTTCTGAACTTCTCTTGTCTCTTTCTCCACCCCTCTTCCCTCTTTCTGTACCTCTGTTGCTTCTTTCTGCACCACTTGGGCTTCTTTCTGCACTCCTCTTCCCTTTTTCTGTGCCCCTCTTGCCCTTTTTCTGCACCTCTGTTCCCTTTTTCTGTTCTTATTTTGTTTCTTTCTGCACCTCTCTTGCTTCTTTCTGCACCACTCTTGCCACTTTCTCCACCCCTGTTCCCTCTTTCTGCACCTCTTTTGCTTCTTTCTGCACCTCTGTCCCTTCTTTCTGCAACCCTTGTGCCTCTTTCTGCATCCCTCTTCCCTCTTTCTGCACCCCTCTTGCCTCTTTCTGCTCCTCTGTTCCTTCTTTCTGTACTTCTTTTGTTTCTTTCTGCAACTCTCTTGCTTCTTTCTGCATCCCACTTGCTTCTCTATACACCCTTTGTGCCTCTTTCACACCCCACTTCACCCCTTTCTGCATCTCTGTTGCTTCTTTATGCACTTCTGCTGCTTCTTTCTGCATCTCTCTTGCTTATTTCTGCACCCCTCGTGCCTCTTTACAACCCTCTTCCCTCTTTCTGCATCCCTCTTGCCTCTTCCTGCACCAATGTTCCTTCTTTCTGCACTTCTTTTGTTTCTTTCTGCACCTCTCTTGTTTCTTTCTGTATCCCTCTTGCCTCTTTCTCCACCCCACTTCCCCGTTTCTGCATCTCTGTTGCTTCTTTATGCACTTCGCTTGCTTCTTTCTGCTCCTCTCTTGCTTCTTTCTGCACCCCTATTCCCTCTTTCTACACCCCTCTTCCCTCTTTCTGCATTCCTCTTGCCTCTTTCTGCACCTCTGTTGCTTCTTTCTGTACTTCTTTTGTTTCTTTCTGCACCCCTCTTGCCTCTTATGCACATCTGTTCCTTCTTTCTGCACTTCTTTTGTTTCTTTCTACACCTTTCACTTCTTTCTGCACCCCTTATGCCTCTTTCTGCACCCCTCTTGCCTCTTTCTGCACTTCTGTTCCTTCTTTCTTCACTTCTTTTGTTTCTTTCTGCAACTCTGTTGATTCTTTCTGCACTCCTCTCGCTTCTTTCTACACCCCTTTTGCCTCTTTCTGCACCCCTCTTGCCTCTTTCTGCCCCTGTGTTCCTTCTTTCTGCACTTCTTTTGTTTCTTTCTGCAGCTCTCTTGCTTCTTTCTGCACCCCCTTGCCTCTTTCTCCACCCCTCTTCCCTCTTTCTTCACCCCTGTTGCCTCTTTCTGCACCCCAGTTCCTTCATCCTGCACTTCTTTTGTTTCTGGCTCCACATCTCTTGCTTCTTTCTGCACCCCTCATGCCTCTGTCTGCACCCCTCTTCCCTCTTATTGCACCCCTCTTGCCTTTTTCTGCACCTCTGTTGCTTCTTTCTGCACTACTCTTACTTCTTTCTGTACCTCTTTGCTTCTTTGTGCACCACTCATTCTTCTTTCTGCACTACTCTTACCTCATTCTGCACCCTCTTGCCCCGTTCTGCACCTCTATTCCTTCTTTCTGCTCTTTTGTTTCATTCTGCACCTCTCTTGCTTCTTTCTGCGCCCCTCTTGCTACATTCTCCACCCTTGTTCCCCATTTTTGCATCGCTGTTGCTTCTTTCTGCACTTCTCTTGCCTCTTTCTCCACCCCTCATCCCTCTTTCTGCACCTCTGTTGCTTCTTTCTATACTTCTCTTGCTTCTTTTTGCACCTCTGTCCCTTCTTTCTGCAACCCTTGTGCCTTTCTGCACCCCTCTTTCCTCTTTCTGCACCCCTCTTGCCTCTTTCTGCACCTCTGTTCCCTCTTTTTGCACCACTTTTGCTTCTTTCTGTACCCCTTGTGCCTCTTTCACGCCCCTCTTCCCTCTTTCTGCACCCCTCTTGCCTCTTTCTGCACCTCTGTTCCTTCTTTCTGCACCTCTCTTGTTTCATTTGGTATCCTTCTTGCCTCTTTCTCACCCCACTTCCCCTTTCTGTATCTCTGTTATTTCTTTATGCACTTCTCTTGCTTCTTTCTGGACCTCTCTTGCTTCTTTCTGCACTCATATTGCCTCTTTCTGCACCTCTCTTGCTTTTTTCTGCATTTTGTTTGTTTCTTTCTGCACCCCTCTTGCCTCTTTCTGTGCCTCTGTTCCTTCTATCTACACTTCTTTTGTTTCTTTCGGCACCTCTTGTTACTTTCTGCACCCCTTTTGCCTCTTTCTGCACCCCTCTTGCCTCTTTCTGCACCTCTTTTCCTTCTTTCTACTCTTCTTTTGTTTCTTTCTGCACCCCTTGCCTCTTTCTCCACCCCTCTTCTCTCTTTCTTCACCCATGTTGCCTCTTTCTGCACCTCTGTTCCTTCTTTCTGTACTTCTTTTGTTTCTTTCTGCAACTCTCTTGCTTCTTTCTGCATCCCACTTGCTTCTTTATACACCCTTTGTGCCTCTTTCACACCCCACTTCACCCCTTTCTGCATCTCTGTTGCTTCTTTATGCATTTCTGCTGCTTCTTTCTGCATCTCTCTTGCTTATTTCTGCACCCCTCGTGCCTCTTTACAACCCTCTTCCCTCTTTCTGCATCCCTCTTGCCTCTTCCTGCACCAATGTTCCTTCTTTCTGCACTTCTTTTGTTTCTTTCTGCACCTCTCTTGTTTCTTTCTGTATCCCTCTTGCCTCTTTCTCCACCCCACTTCCCCGTTTCTGCATCTCTGTTGCTTCTTTATGCACTTCGCTTGCTTCTTTCTGCTCCTCTCTTGCTTCTTTCTGCACCCCTATTCCCTCTTTCTACACCCCTCTTCCCTCTTTCTGCACCTCTGTTGCTTCTTTCTATACTTCTCTTGCTTCTTTTTGCACCTCTGTCCCTTCTTTCTGCAACCCTTGTGCCTTTCTGCACCCCTCTTTCCTCTTTCTGCACCCCTCTTGCCTCTTTCTGCACCTCTGTTCCCTCTTTTGCACCACTTTTGCTTCTTTCTGTACCCCTTGTGCCTCTTTCACGCCCCTCTTCCCTCTTTCTGCACCCCTCTTGCCTCTTTCTGCACCTCTGTTCCTTCTTTCTGCACCTCATTTGTAATTTTCTGCACCTCTCTTGTTTCATTTGGTATCCTTCTTGCCTCTTTCTCACCCCACTTCCCCTTTCTGTATCTCTGTTATTTCTTTATGCACTTCTCTTGCTTCTTTCTGGACCTCTCTTGCTTCTTTCTGCACTCATATTGCCTCTTTCTGCACCTCTCTTGCTTTTTTCTGTACTTTTTTGTTTCTTTCTGCACCCTCTTGCCTCTTTCTGTGCCTCTGTTCCTTCTATCTACACTTCTTTTGTTTATTTCTGCAACTATCTTGTTCTTTCTGCATCCCTCTTGCTTCTTTCTGCACCCCTCGTGCCTCTTTCACACCCCTCTTCCCTCTTTCTGCACCCCTCTTGCGTCTTTCTGCACCTCTGTCCTTCTTTCTGCACTTATTTTGTTTCTTTCTGCACCTCTGTCGTTTCTTTCTGTTTCCCTCTTGCCTCTTTCTCCACCCCACTTTCCCTTTCTGAATCTCTCTTGCTTCTTTATGCACTTCTCTTGCTTCTTTCTGCAACCCTCTTCCCTATTTCTATAACCCTCTTCCCTCTTTCTGCATTCCTCTTGCCTCTTTCTGCACCTCTGTTGCTTCTTTCTGTACTTCTTTTGTTTCTTTCTGCACCCCTCTTGCCTCTTATTCACCTCTTTTCCTTCTTTCTGCACTTCTTTTGTTTCTTTCTGCACCACTTATGCCTCTTTCTGCACCCCTCTTGCCTCTTTCTGCACCTCTGTTCCTTCTTTCTGCTCTTCTTTTTTTTCTTTCTGCACCCCCTTGCCTCTTTCTCCTCCCCTCTTCCCTCTTTCTTCACCCATGTTGCCTCTTTCTGCACCTATGTTCCTTCTTCCTGCACTTCTTTTGTTTCTTGTACCACATCTCTTGCTTCTTTCTGCACCCCTGGTGCCTCTTTCTGAACCCCTCTTCACTCTTTTTGCACCCCAATTGCCTTTTTCTGCACTTCTGTTGCTTCTTTCTCCACTACTTTTGCTTCTTTCTGCACATCTTTGCTTCTGTCTGCACCACTCGTGCTTCTTTCTGCAGCCCTCTTCCCTTTTTCTGCACCCTTCTTGCCTCTTCCTGCACTTCTGTTCCTTTTTTCTGTTCTTCTTTTGTTTCTTTCTGCACCTCTCTTGCTTCTTTCTGCACCCCTCTTGCCACTTTCTCCACCCCTGTTCCCCCTTTTTGCATCTCTGATGCTTTTTTCTGCACTTATCTTGCCTCTTTCTCCACCCCTCATCCCTCTTTCTGGACCTCTTTTGCTTCCTTCTGCACTTCTCTAGCTTCTTTCTGCACCTCTGTCACTTCTTTCTGCAACCCTTGTGCCTCTTTCTGCATCCCTCTTCCCTCTTTCTGCACCCCTCTTGCCTCTTTCTGCACCTCTGTTCCTTCTTTCTGTACTTCTTTTGTTTATTTCTGCAACTCTCTTGCTTCTTTCTGCATCCCTCTTGCTTCTTTCTGCACCCCTCGTGCCTCTTTCACACCCCTCTTCCCTCTTCTGCACCCCTCTTGCCTCTTTCTGCAACTCTGTCCTTCTTTCTGCACCTCTTTTGTTTCTTTCTGCATCTCTGTCGTTTCTTTCTGTATCCCTCTTGCCTCTTTCTCCACCCCACTTTCCCTTTCTGCACCTCTCTTGCTTCTTTCTGCACCCCTCTTGCCACTTTCTCCACCCTTGTTCCCCCTTTTTGCATCTCTGATGCTTTTTTCTGCACTTATCTTGCCTCTTTCTCCAACCCTCATCCCTCTTTCTGCACCTCTTTTGCTTCTTTCTGCACTTCTCTAGCTTCTTTCTGCACCTCTGTCTTTCTTTCTGCAACCCTTGTGCCTCTTTCTGCATCCTCTTCCCTCTTTCTGCACCCCTCTTGCCTCTTTCTGCACCTCTGTTCCTTCTTTCTGTACTTCTTTTGTTAATTTCTGCAACTCTCTTGTTCTTTCTGCATCCCTCTTGCTTCTTTATGGACCCCTCGTGCCTCTTTCACACCCCTCTTCCCTCTTTCTGCACCCCTCTTGCCTCTTTCTGCACCTCTGTCCTTCTTTCTGCACTTATTTTGTTTCTTTCTGCACCTCTGTCGTTTCTTTCTGTATCCCTCTTGCCTCTTTCTCCACCCCACTTTCCCTTTCTGCCTCTCTCTTGCTTCTTTATGCACTTCTCTTGCTTCTTTCTGCACCTCTCTTGCTTCTTTCTGCACCTCTCTTGCTTCTTTCTGCACCCCTCTTCCCTATTTCTATAACCCTCTTCCCTCTTTCTGCATTCCTCTTGCCTCTATCTGCACCTCTGTTGCTTCTTTCTGTACTTCTTTTGTTTCTTTCTGCACCCCTCTTGCCTCTTATGCACCTCTTTTCCTTCTTTATGCACTTCTTTTGTTTCTTTCTGCACCTCTCGCTTCTTTCTGCACCCCTTATGCCTCTTTCTGCACCCCTCTTGCCTCTTTCTGCACCTCTGTTCCTTCTTTCTGCTCTTCTTTTGTTTCTTTCTGCACCCCCTTGCCTCTTTCTCCACCCCTCTTCCATCTTTCTTCACCCATGTTGCCTCTTTCTGCACCTATGTTCCTTCTTCCTGCACTTCTTTTGTTTCTTGTCCCACATCTGTTGCTTCTTTTTGCACCCCTCGTGCCTCTTTCTGAACCCCACTTCACTCTTTTGCACCCCTCTTGCCTTTTTCTGCACTTCTGTTGCTTCTTTCTCCACTACTTTTGCTTCTTTCTGCACCTCTTTGCTTCTTTCTGCACCACTCGTCTCTTCTTTCTGCAGCCCTCTTTCCCTTTTTCTGCACCCCTCTTGCCTCTTTCTGCACTTCTGTTCCTTCTTTCTGTTCTTCTTTTGTTTCTTTCTGCACCTCTCTTGCTTCTTTCTGCACCCTCTTCCCTATTTCTATAACCCTCTTCCCTCTTTCTGCATTCCTCTTGCCTCTTTCTGCACCTCTGTTGCTTCTTTCTGTACTTCTTTTGTTTCTTTCTGCACCCCTCTTTCCTCTTATGCACCTCTTTTCCTTCTTTCTGCACTTCTTTTGTTTCTACCTGCAACTCTCGCTTCTTTCTGCACCCCTTATGCCTCTTTCTGCACCCCTCTTGCCTCTTTCTGCACCTCTGTTCCTTCTTTCTGCTCTTCTTTTGTTTCTTTCTGCACCCCCTTGCCTCTTTCTCCACCCCTCTTCCCTCTTTCTTCACCCATGTTGCCTCTTTTTGCACCTATGTTCCTTCTTCCTGCACTTCTTTTGTTTCTTGTACCACATCTCTTGCTTCTTTCTGCACACCTCGTGCCTCTTTATGAACCCCTCTTCACTCTTTTTGCACCCCTCTTGCCATTTTCTGCACTTCTGTTGCTTCTTTCTCCACTACTCTTGCTTCTTTGCTTCTTTCTGCACCACTCGTGCTTCTTTCTGCACCCCTCTTCCTTTTTCCTGCACCCCTCTTGCCTCTTGCCTCTTTCTGCACTTCTGTTCCTTCTTTCTGTTCTTCATTTGTTTCTTTCTGTGCCTCTCTTGCTTCTTTCTGCACCCCTCTTGCCTCTTTCTGCACCTCTGTCCTTCTTTCTGCACTTATTTTGTTTCTTTCTGCACCTCTGTCGTTTCTTTCTGTATTCCTCTTGCCTCTTTCTCCACCCCACTTTCCCTTTCTGCATCTCTGTTGCTTCTTTATGTACTTCTCTTGCTTCTTTCTGCACCTCTCTTGCTTCTTTCTGCACCCTCTTCCCTATTTCTATAACCCTCTTCCCTCTTTCTGCATTCCTCTTGCCTCTTTCTGCACCTCTGTTGCTTCTTTCTGTACTTCTTTGTTTCTTTCTGCACCCCTCTTGCCTCTGATGCACCTCTTTTCCTTCTTTCTGCACTTCTTTTGTTTCTTTCTGCACGTCTCGCTTCTTTCTGCACCCTTATGCCTCTTTCTGCACCCCTCTTGCCTCTTTCTGCACCTCTGTTCCTTCTTTCTGCTCTTCTTTTGTTTCTTTCTGCACCCCCTTGCCTCTTTCTCCACCCCTCTTCCCTCTTTTTTCACCCATGTTGCCTCTTTTTGCACCTATGTTCCTTCTTCCTGCACTTCTTTTGTTTCTTGTACCACATCTCTTGCTTCTTTCTGCACACCTCGTGCCTCTTTCTGAATCCCTCTTCACTCTTTTTGCACCTCTCTTGCCATTTTCTGCACTTCTGTTGCTTCTTTCTCCACTACTCTTGCTTCTTTCTGCACCTCTTTGCTTCTTTCTGCACTACTCGTGCTTCTTTCTGCACCCCTCTTCCCTTTTCCTGCACCCCTCTTGCCTCTTGCCTCTTTCTGCACTTCTGTTCCTTCTTTCTGTTCTTCATTTGTTTCTTTCTGTGCCTCTCTTGCTTCTTTCTGCACCCCTCTTGCCACTTTCTCCACCCCTGTTCCCCCTTTTTGCATCTCGGATGCTTTTTTCTGCACTTATCTTGCCTCTTTCTCCACCCCTCATCCCTCTTTCTGCACCTCTTTTGCTTCTTTCTGCACTTCTCTAGCTTCTTTCTGCACCTCTGTCACTTCTTTCTGCAACCCTTGTGCCTCTTTCTGCATCCCTCTACCCTCTTTCTGCACCCCTCTTGCCTCTTTCTGCACCTCTGTTCCTTCTTTCTGTACTTCTTTTGTTTATTTCTGCAACTCTCTTGTTCTTTCTGCATCCCTCTTGCTTCTTTATGGACCCCTCGTGCCTCTTTCACACCCCTCTTCCCTCTTTCTGTACCCCTCTTGCCTCTTTCTGCACCTCTGTCCTTCTTTCTGCACCTCTGTTGCTTCTTTCTGTACTTCTTTTGTTTCTTTCTGCACCCCTCTTGCCTCTTATGCACCTCTTTTCCTTTTTCTGCACTTCTTTTGTTTCTTTCTGCACGTCTTGCTTCTTTCTACACCCCTTATGCCTCTTTCTGCACCCCTCTTGCCTCTTTCTGCACCTCTGTTCCTTCTTTCTGCTCTTCTTTTGTTTCTTTCTGAACCCCCTTGCCTCTTTCTCCACCCCTCTTCCCTCTTTCTTCACCCATGTTGCCTCTTTTTGCACCTATGTTCCTTCTTCCTGCACTTCTTTTGTTTCTTGTACCACATCTCTTGCTTCTTTCTGCACACCTCGTGCCTCTTTATGAACCCCTCTTCACTCTTTTTGCACCCCTCTTGCCATTTTCTGCACTTCTGTTGCTTCTTTCTCCACTACTCTTGCTTCTTTGCTTCTTTCTGCACCACTCGTGCTTCTTTCTGCACCCCTCTTCCTTTTTCCTGCACCCTCTTGCCTCTTGCCTCTTTCTGCACTTCTGTTCCTTCTTTCTGTTCTTCATTTGTTTCTTTCTGTGCCTCTCTTGCTTCTTTCTGCACCCCTCTTGCCTCTTTCTGCACCTCTGTCCTTCTTTCTGCACTTATTTTGTTTCTTTCTGCACCTCTGTCGTTTCTTTCTGTATTCCTCTTGCCTCTTTCTCCACCCCACTTTCCCTTTCTGCATCTCTGTTGCTTCTTTATGTACTTCTCTTGCTTCTTTCTGCACCTCTCTTGCTTCTTTCTGCACCCTCTTCCCTATTTCTATAACCCTCTTCCCTCTTTCTGCATTCCTCTTGCCTCTTTCTGCACCTCTGTTGCTTCTTTCTGTACTTCTTTTGTTTCTTTCTGCACCCCTCTTGCCTCTGATGCACCTCTTTTCCTTCTTTCTGCACTTCTTTTGTTTCTTTCTGCACGTCTCGCTTCTTTCTGCACCCCTTATGCCTCTTTCTGCACCCCTCTTGCCTCTTTCTGCACCTCTGTTCCTTCTTTCTGCTCTTCTTTTGTTTCTTTCTGCACCCCTTGCCTCTTTCTCCACCCCTCTTCCCTCTTTTTTCACCCATGTTGCCTCTTTTTGCACCTATGTTCCTTCTTCCTGCACTACTTTTGTTTCTTGTACCACATCTCTTGCTTCTTTCTGCACACCTCGTGCCTCTTTCTGAATCCCTCTTCAATCTTTTTGCACCTCTCTTGCCATTTTCTGCACTTCTGTTGCTTCTTTCTCCACTACTCTTGCTTCTTTCTGCACCTCTTTGCTTCTTTCTGCACTACTCGTGCTTCTTTCTGCACCCCTCTTCCCTTTTCCTGCACCCCTCTTGCCTCTTGCCTCTTTCTGCACTTCTGTTCCTTCTTTCTGTTCTTCATTTGTTTCTTTCTGTGCCTCTCTTGCTTCTTTCTGCACCCCTCTTGCCACTTTCTCCACCCCTGTTCCCGCTTTTTGCATCTCGGATGCTTTTTTCTGCACTTATCTTGCCTCTTTCTCCACCCCTCATCCCTCTTTCTGCACCTCTTTTGCTTCTTTCTGCACTTCTCTAGCTTCTTTCTGCACCTCTGTCCCTTCTTTCTGCAACCCTTGTGCCTCTTTCTGCATCCCTCTACCCTCTTTCTGCACCCCTCTTGCCTCTTTCTGCACCTCTGTTCCTTTTTCTGTACTTCTTTTGTTTATTTCTGCAACTCTCTTGTTCTTTCTGCATCCCTCTTGATTCTTTATGGACACCTCGTGCCTCTTTCACACCCCTCTTCTCTCTTTCTGCACCCCTCTTGCCTCTTTCTGCACCTCTGTCCTTCTTTCTGCACTTATTTTGTTTCTTTCTGCACCTCTGTCGTTTCTTTCTGTATCCCTCTTGCCTCTTTCTCCACCCCACTTTCCCTTTCTGCCTCTCTCTTGCTTCTTTATGCAATTCTCTTGCTTCTTTCTGCACCTCTCTTGCTTCTTTCTGCACCTCTCTTGCTTCTTTCTGCACCCCTCTTCCCTATTTCTATAACCCTCTTCCCTCGTTCTGCATTCCTCTTGCCTCTTTCTGCACCTCTGTTGCTTCTTTCTGTACTTCTTTTGTTTCTTTCTGCACCCCTCTTGCCTCTTATGCACCTCTTTTCCTTCTTTCTGCACTTCTTTTGTTTCTTTCTGCACCTCTCGCTTCTTTCTGCACCCCCTATGCCTCTTTCTGCACCCCTCTTGCCTCTTTCTGCACCTCTGTTCCTTCTTTCTGCTCTTCTTTTGTTTCTTTCTGCACCCCCTTGCCTCTTTCTCCACCCCTCTTCCTTCTTTCTTCACCCATGTTGCCTCTTTCTTCTCCTATGTTCCTTCTTCCTGCAATTCTTTTGTTTCTTGTACCACATCTGTTGCTTCTTTTTGCACCCCTCGTGCCTCTTTCTGAACCCCTCTTCACTCTTTTTGCACCCCTCTTGCCTCTTTCTGCACTTCTGTTGCTTCTTTCTCCACTACTTTTGCTTCTTTCTGCACCTCTTTGCTTCTTTCTGCACCACTCGTTCTTCTTTCTGCAGCCCTCTTCCCTTTTTCTGCACCCCTCTTGCCTCTTTCTGCACTTCTGTTCCTTCTTTCTGTTCTTCTTTTGTTTCTTTCTGCACCTCTCTTGCTTCTTTCTGCACGCCTCTTGCCACTTTCTCCACCCCTGTTCCCCCTGTTTGCATCTCTGATGCTTTTTTCTGCACTTATCTTGCCTCTCTCTCCACCCCTCATCCCTCTTTCTGCACCTCTTTTGCTTCTTTCTGCACTTCTCTAGCTTCTTTCTGCACCTCTGTCCCTTCTTTCTGCAACCCTTGTCCCTCTTTCTGCATACCTCTTCCCTCTTTCTGCACCACTCTTGCCTCTTTCTGCACCTCTGTTCCTTCTTTCTGTACTTCTCTTGTTTATTTCTGCAACTCTCTTGCTTCTTTCTGCATCCCTCTTGCTTCTTTCTGCACCCCTCGTGCCTCTTTCACACCCCTCTTCCCTCTTTCTGCACCCCTCTTGCCTCTTTCTGCAACTCTGTCCTTCTTTCTGCACCTATTTTGTTTCTTTCTGCACCTCTGTCATTTCTTTCTGTATCCCTCTTGCCTCTTTCTCCACCCCACTTTCCCTTTCTGCAGCTCTGTTGGTTCTTTATGCACTTCTCTTGCTTCTTTCTGCACCTCTCTTGCTTCTTTCTGCACCCCTCTTCCCTATTTCTATAACCCTCTTCCCTCTTTCTGCATTCCTCTTGCCTCTTTCTGCACCTCTGTTGCTTCTTTCTGTACTTCTTTTGTTTCTTTCTGCACCCCTCTTGCCTCTTATGCACCTCTTTTCCTTCTTTCTGCACTTCTTTTGTTTCTTTCTGCACCTCTCGCTTCTTTCTGCACCCCCTATGCCTCTTTCTGTACCCCTCTTGCCTCTTTCTGCACCTCTGTTCCTTCATTCGGCTCTTCTTTTGTTTTTTTCTGCACCCCCTTGCCTCTTTCTCCATCCCTCTTCCCTCTTTCTTCACCCATGTTGCCTCTTTCTGCACCTATGTTCCTTCTTCCTGCACTTTTTTGTTTCTTGTACCACATCTCTTGCTTCTTTCTGCACCCCTCGTGACTCTTTCTGAACTCCTCTTCACTCTTTTTGCACCCCTCTTGCCTTTTTCTGCACTTCTTTTGCTTCTTTCTCCACTACTCTTGCTTCTTTCTGCACCTCTTTGCTTCTTTCTGCACCACTCGGGCTTCTTTCTGCACCCCTCTTCCCTTTTTCTGCACCCCTCTTGCCTCTTTCTGCACTTCTGTTCCTTCTTTCTGTTCTTCTTTTGTTTCTTTCTGCACCTCTCTTGCTTCTTTCGGCACCCCTCTTGCCACTTACTCCACCCCTGTTCCCCCTTTTTGCATCTCTGATGCTTCTTTCTGCACTTATCTTGCCTCTTTCTCTACCCCTCATCCCTCTTTCTGCACCTCGTTTGCTTCTTGCTGCACTTCTCTTGCTTCTTCTGCACCTCTGTCCCTTCTTTCTTCAACCCTTGTGCCTCTTTGTGCATCCCTCTTCCCTCTTTCTGCACCCCTCTTGCCTCTTTCTGCACCTCTGTTCCTTCTTTCTGCAACTTTCTTGCTTCTTTCTGTATACCTCTTGCCTCTTTCTGCACTCCTCTTACCTCTTTCTGCTCTCCTTTTACCTCTTTCTGTACCCCTCTTGCCTCTTTCTCCACCCCTCTGCCCCCTTTTTCACCTCTGTCCTTCTTTCTGCACTTAGGGCACATTACGATGACGGGTGTCTGTCCGCCCGCCACCGTAACGGAATGTGGGACCGTCCGCCAGGAGTGCGGCGGTCCCGCACCTGCTATTAGGATGCCACCGCCACTGTGGCGGTGGCATCCTCCATTCCCAGCATTGTGGCGGGCGGTGCTCACAGCACCACCCGCCACAATGCTGGAATGCACGTGTGCATTTGCATGCACAAGGTGACAGGCACCGCGTGGTGCCTGCCACCTTGTGCATGCAAATACAGGGGTACCATAGGTACCCCCAAGTGTACCCCCACCCCTCAACACCCTGGGGGCCGCAACGGGCACCAGCAAGCTAACACCGTATGCCTTTCCATGGCGGCAACGCCGCCATGGAAAGGCTGCTCTCCGCATGTATCATAATATGGATGGCGGTGTCTTGCAGACACCGCCATCATATTAATGGTGTTTTCTGCCCGGTCGACGTGTCGACCAGCGGAAATGCAGCGGACGGTCATTCCGTCCGCTGCGGACCCCCCAACCATCCTAATATGGCGAGGGGTCTTTCTGGTGTGGTGTCGGGTGGTTTGCCCCCGCCGGGCCGGTGGTGGCTACCGCTGGCCCTGCGGGGGCGAACCGCCTGACATCGTAATGACCCCCTTATTTTGTTTCTTTCTGCACCTCTCTTGCTTCCTTCTGTATCCCTCTTGCCTCTTTCTCCACCCCAGTTTCCCTTTCTGCATCTCTGTTGCTTCTTTATGCACTTCTCTTGCTTCTTTCTGCACCTCTCTTACTTCTTTCTGTATCCCTCTTCCCTATTTCTACACCCTTCTTCCCTCTTTCTGCATTCCTCTTGCCTCTTTCTGCACCTCTGTTCCTTCTTTCTGCACTTCTTTTGTTTCTTTCTGTACCTCTTGCTTCTTTCTGCACCCCTTATGCCTCTTTCTGCACACCTCTTGCCTCTTTCTGCACCTCTGTTCCTTCTTTCTTCACTTCTTTTGTTTCTTTCTGCAGCTCTCTTGCTTCTTTCTGCACCCCCTTGCCTCTTTCTCTACCCCTCTTCCCTCTTTCTTCACCCCTGATGCCTCTTTCTGCACCTCTGTTCCTTCTTTCTGCACTTCCTTTGTTTCTTGCTGCACATCTCTTGCTTCTTTCTGCACCCCTTGTGCTTCTTTCTTCACCCCTCTTCCCTCTTTCTGCACCCTTCTTGCCTCTTTATTCACCTCTGTTGCTACATTCTGCACTAATCTTGCTTCTTTCTGCACCTCTCTTGCTTCTTTCTGCACCACTCGTGCTTCTTTCTGTACCCTTCTTCCCTCTTTCTGCAACCCTCTTGTCTCTTTCTGCACCTCTGTTCCTTCTTTCTCCTCTTCTGTTCTTTCTTTCTGCACATCTCTTGCTTCTTTCTGCACCCCTCTTGCCACTTTCTCCACCCCTGTTCCCTTGTTTTTGCATCTTTGTTGCTTCTTTCTGTACTTCTCTTGCCTCTTTCTCCACCCGCAAACGCATTTCTGCACCTCTGTTCCTTCTTTCTGCACTTCTTTTGTTTCTTTCTGCAACTCTCTTGCTTCTTTCTGTATCCCTCTTGCCTCTTTCTCCACCCCACTTTCCCTTTCTGCAGCTCTGTTGCTTCTTTATGCACTTCTCTTGCTTCTTTCTGCACCTCTCTTGCTTCTTTCTGCACCCCTCTTCCCTATTTCTATAACCCTCTTCCCTCTTTCTGCATTCCTCTTGCCTCTTTCTGCACCTCTGTTGCTTCTTTCTGTACTTCTTTTGTTTCTTTCTGCACCCCTCTTGCTTCTTATGCACCTCTTTTCCTTCTTTCTGCACTTCTTTTGTTTCTTTCTGCACCTCTCGCTTCTTTCTGCACCCCTTATGCCTCTTTCTGTACCCCTCTTGCCTCTTTCTGCACCTCTGTTCCTTCTTTCTGCTCTTCTTTTGTTTTTCTGCACCCCCTTGCCTCTTTCTCCACCCTCTTCCCTCTTTCTTCACCCATGTTGCCTCTTTCTGCACCTATTTTCCTTCTTCCTGCACTTTTTTGTTTCTTGTACCACATCTCTTGCTTCTTTCTGTACCCCTCATGCCTCTTTCTGAACCCCTCTTCACTCTTTTTGCACCCCTCTTGCCTTTTTCTGCACTTCTGTTGCTTCTTTCTCCACTACTCTTGCTTCTTTCTGCACCTCTTTGCTTCTTTATGCACCACTCGTGCTTCTTTCTGCACCCCTCTTCCCTTTTTCTGCACACCTCTTGCCTCTTTCTGCACTTCTGTTCCTTCTTTCTGTTCTTCTTTTGTTTCTTTCTGCACCTCTCTTGCTTCTTTCGGCACCCCTCTTGCCACTTACTCCACCCCTGTTCCCCCTTTTTGCATCTCTGATGCTTCTTTCTGCACTTATCTTGCCTCTTTCTCCACCCCTCATCCCTCTTTCTGCACCTCGTTTGCTTCTTGCTGCACTTCTCTTGCTCCTTCTGCACCTCTGTCCCTACTTTCTGCAACCCTTGTGCCTCTTTCTGCATCCCTCTTCCCTCTTTCTGCACCCCTCTTGCCTCTTTCTGCACCTCTGTTCCTTCTTTCTGCAACTTTCTTGCTTCTTTCTGTATCCCTCTTGCCTCTTTCTCTACCCCTCTGCCCCCTTTTTTCACCTCTGTCCTTCTTTCTGCACTTAGGGGCACATTACGATGACGGGTGTCTGTCCGCCCGCCACCGTAATGGAATGTGGGACCGTCCGCCAGGGGTGCGGCGGTCCCGCACCTGCTATTAGGATGCCACCACCACTGTGGCGGTGGCATCCCCCATTCCCAGCATTGTGGCGGGCGGTGCTCACAGCACCACCCGCCACAATGCTGGAAATGCACGTTGTGAATTTGTATGCACAAGGTGACAGGCACCGCGTGGTGCCTGCCACCTTGTGCATGCAAATGCAGGGGGGTACCATAGGTACCCCCCATGTGTAACCCCCACCCCCTTAACACCCTGGGGGCCCGCAACGGGCACCCGAAAGCAAACACTGTATGCCTTTCCATGGCGGCAACGCCGCCATGGAAAGGCTGCTCTCCGCATGTATCATAATATGGATGGCGGTGTCTTGCAGACACCGCCACCATACTAATGGTGTTTTCTGCCCGGTCGACGTGTCGACCAGCGGAAATGCGGCGGACGGTCATTCCGTCCGCTGCGGACCCCCCAACCATCCTAATATGGCAGGGGGTCTTTCTGGTGTGGTGTCGGGTGGTTTGCCCCCGCCGGGCTGAGGGTGGCTACCGCCGGCCCGGCTGGGGCGAACCGCCCGACATCGTAATGACCCCCTTATTTTGTTTCTTTCTGCACCTCTCTTGCTTCCTTCTGTATCCCTCTTGCCTCTTTCTCCACCCCACTTTCCCTTTCTGCATCTCTGTTGCTTCTTTATCCACTTCTCTTGCTTCTTTCTGCACCTCTCTTACTTCTTTCTGTATCCCTCTTCCCTATTTCTACACCCTTCTTCCCTCTTTCTGCATTCCTCTTGCCTCTTTCTACACCTCTGTTGCTTCTTTCTGTATATCTTTTTTTTCTTTCTGCACACTTCTTGCCTCTTATGCACCTCTGTTCCTTCTTTCTGCACTTCTTTTGTTTCTTTCTGTACCTCTTGCTTCTTTCTGCACCCCTTATGCCTCTTTCTGCAGCTCTCTTGCTTCTTTCTGCACCCCCTTGCCTCTTTCTCTACCCCTCTTCCCTCTTTCTTCACCCCTGTTGCCTCTTTCTGCACCTCTGTTCCTTCTTTCTGCACTTCCTTTGTTTCTTGCTGCACATCTCTTTCTTCTTTCTGCACCCCTTGTGCTTCTTTCTGCACCCCTCTTCCCTCTTTCTGCACCCTTCTTGCCTCTTTATTCACCTCTGTTGCTTCATTCTGCACTACTCTTGCTTCTTTCTGCACCTATCTTGCTTCTTTCTGCACCACTCGTGCTTCTTTCTGTACCCTTCTTCCCTCTTTCTGCAACCCTCTTGTCTCTTTCTGCACCTCTGTTCCTTCTTTCTCCTCTTCTGTTCTTTCTTTCTGCACATCTCTTGCTTCTTTCTGCACCCCTCTTGCCACTTTCTCCACCCCTGTTCCCTTGTTTTTGCATCTCTGTTGCTTCTTTCTGTACTTCTCTTGCCTCTTTCTCCACCCGCAAACGCATTTCTGCACCTCTGTTCCTTCTTTCTGCACTTCTTTTGTTTCTTTTTGCAACTCTCTTGCTTCTTTCTGTATCCCTCTTGCCTCTTTCTGCACTCCTCTTACCTCTTTATGCACTCCTCTTACCTCTTTCTGTACTTCTCTTGCCTCTTTCTCCACCGCAAACGCATTTCTGCACCTCTGTTCCTTCTTTCTGCACTTCTTTAGTTTCTTTCTGCATCCCTCTTGCTTCTTTCTGCACCCCTCATGCCTCTTTCACACCCCTCTTCCCTCTTTCTGCACCCCTCTTGCCTCTTTCTGCAACTCTGTCCTTCTTTCTGCACCTATTTTGTTTCTTTCTGCACCTCTGTCATTTCTTTCTGTATCCCTCTTGCCTCTTTCTCCACCCCACTTTCCCTTTCTGCAGCTCTGTTGCTTCTTTATGCACTTCTCTTGCTTCTTTCTGCACCTCTCTTGCTTCTTTCTGCACCCCTCTTCCCTATTTCTATAACCCTCTTCCCTCTTTCTGCATTCCTCTTGCCTCTTTCTGCACATCTGTTGCTTCTTTCTGTACTTCTTTTGTTTCTTATTGCACCCCTCTTGCCTCTTATGCACCTCTTTTCCTTCTTTCTGCACTTCTTTTGTTTCTTTCTGCACCTCTCGCTTATTTCTGCACCCCTTATGCCTCTTTCTGTACCCCTCTTGCCTCTTTCTGCACCTCTGTTCCTTCTTTCTGCTCTTCTTTTGTTTTTTTCTGCACCCGTTGCCTCTTTCTCCACCCCTCTTCCCTCTTTCTTCACCCATGTTGCCTCTTTCTGCACCTATGTTCCTTCTTCCTGCACTTTTTTTGTTTCTTGTACCACATCTCTTGCTTTTTTCTGCACCCCTTGTGCTTCTTTCTGTACCCCTCTTCCCTCTTTCTGCACCCTTCTTGCCTCTTTATTCACCTCTGTTGCTTCATTCTGCACTACTCTTGCTTCTTTCTGCACCTCTCTTGCTTCTTTCTGCACCACTCGTGCTTCTTTCTGTACCCTTCTTCCCTCTTTCTGCAACCCTCTTGTCTCTTTCTGCACCTCTGTTCCTTCTTTCTCCTCTTCTGTTCTTTCTTTCTGCACATCTCTTGCTTCTTTCTGCACCCCTCTTGCCACTTTCTCCACCCCTGTTCCCTTGTTTTTGCATCTCTGTTGCTTCTTTCTGTACTTCTCTTGCCTCTTTCTCCACCCGCAAACGCATTTCTGCACCTCTGTTCCTTCTTTCTGCACTTCTTTTGTTTCTTTCTGCAACTCTCTTGCTTCTTTCTGTATCCCTCTTGCCTCTTTCTGCACTCCTCTTACCTCTTTATGCACTCCTCTTACCTCTTTCTGTACTTCTCTTGCCTCTTTCTCCACCCGCAAACGCATTTCTGCACCTCTGTTCCTTCTTTCTGCACTTCTTTTGTTTCTTTCTGCATCCCTCTTGCTTCTTTCTGTACCCCTCGTGCCTCTTTCACACCCCTCTTCCCTCTTTCTGCACCCCTCTTGCCTCTTTCTGCAACTCTGTCCTTCTTTCTGCACCTATTCTGTTTCTTTCTGCACCTCTGTCATTTCTTTCTGTATCCCTCTTGCCTCTTTCTCCACCCCACTTTCCCTTTCTGCAGCTCTGTTGCTTCTTTATGCACTTCTCTTGCTTCTTTCTGCACCTCTCTTGCTTCTTTCTGCACCCCTCTTCCCTATTTCTATAACCCTCTTCCCTCTTTCTGCATTCCTCTTGCCTCTTTCTGCACCTCTGTTGCTTCTTTCTGTACTTCTTTTGTTTCTTTCTGCACCCCTCTTGCCTCTTATGCGCCTCTTTTCCTTCTTTCTGCACTTCTTTTGTTTCTTTCTGCACCTCTCGCTTCTTTGTGCACCCCTTTTGCCTCTTTCTGTACCCCTCTTGCCTCTTTCTGCACCTCTGTTCCTTCTTTCTGCTCTTCTTTTGTTTTTTTCTGCACCCCCTTGCCTCTTTCTGCACCCCCTTGCCTCTTTCTCCACCCCTCTTCCCTCTTTCTTCACCCATGTTGCCTCTTTCTGCACCTATGTTCCTTCTTCCTGCACTTTTTTTGTTTCTGGTACCACATCTCTTGCTTCTTTCTGCACCCCTCGTGCCTCTTTCTGAACCCCTCTTCACTCTTTTTGCACCCCTCTTGCCTTTTTCTGCACTTCTGTTGCTTCTTTCTCCACTACTCTTGCTTCTTTCTGCACCTCTTTGCTTCTTTCTGCACCACTCGTGCTTCTTTCTGCACCCCTCTTCCCTTTTTCTGCACCCCTCTTGCCTCTTTCTGCACCTCTGTTCCTTCTTTCTGTTCTTCTTTTGTTTCTTTCTGCACCTCTCTTGCTTCTTTCGGCACCCCTCTTGCCACTTACTCCACCCCTGTTCCCCCTTTTTGCATCTCTGATGCTTCTTTCTGCACTTATCTTGCCTCTTTCTCCACCCCTCATCCCTCTTTCTGCACCTCGTTTGCTTCTTGCTGCACTTCTCTTGCTTCTTCTGCACCTCTGTCCCTTCTTTCTGCAACCCTTGTGCCTCTTTCTGCATCCCTCGTCCCTCTTTCTGCACCCCTCTTGCCTCTTTCTGCATCTCTGTTCCTTCTTTCTGCAACTTTCTTGCTTCTTTCTGTATCCCTCTTGCCTCTTTCTGCACTCCTCTTACCTCTTTCTGCACTCCTCTTACCTCTTTCTGTACCCCTCTTGCCTCTTTCTCCACGCCTCTGCCCCCTTTTTTCACATCTGTCCTTCTTTCTGCACTTAGGGGCACATTACGATGACGGGTGTCTGTCCGCCCGCCACCGTAACGGAATGTGGGACCGTCCGCCAGGGGTGCGGCGGTCCCGCACCTGCTATTAGGATGCCACCGCCACTGTGGCGGTGGCATCCCCCATTCCCAGCATTGTGGCGGGCGGTGCTCACAGCACCACCCGCCACAATGCTGGAAATGCACGTTGTGCATTTGCATGCACAAGGTGACAGGCACCGCGCGGTGCCTGCCACCTTGTGCATGCAAATGCAGGGGGGTACCATAGGTACCCCCATCCCCTCAACACCCTGGGGGCCCGCAACGGGCACCCGAAAGCAAACACCGTATGCCTTTCCATGGCGGCAACGCCGCCATGGAAAGGCTGCTCTCCGAATGTATCATAATATGGATGGCGGTGTCTTGCAGACACCGCCACCATATTAATGGTGTTTTCTGCCCGGTTGACGTGTCGACGAGCAGAAATGCGGCGGACGGTCATTCCGTCCGCTGCGGACCCCCCAACCATCCTAATATGGCGGGGGGTCTTTCTGGTGTGGTGTCGGGTGGTTTGCCCCCGCTGTGCCGACGGTGGCTACCGCCGGCCCGGCGGGGGCGAACCGCCCGACATCGTAATGACCCCCTTATTTTGTTTCTTTCTGCACCTCTCTTGCTTCCTTCTGTATCCCTCTTGCCTCTTTCTCCACCCCACTTTCCCTTTCTGCATCTCTGTTGCTTCTTTATGCACTTCTCTTGCTTCTTTCTGCACCTCTCTTACTTCTTTCTGTATCCCTCTTCCCTATTTCTACGCCCTTCTTCCTCTTTCTGCATTCCTCTTGCCTCTTTCTGCACCTCTATTGCTTCTTTCTGTACTTCTTTTTTTTCTTTCTGCACCCTTCTTGCCTCTTATGCACCTCTGTTCCTTCTGTCGGCACTTATTTTGTTTCTTTCTGTACCTCTTGCTTCTTTCTGCACCCCTTATGCCTCTTTCTGCACACCTCTTGCCTCTTTCTGCACCTCTGTTCCTTCTTTCTTCACTTCTTTTGTTTCTTTCTGCAGCTCTCTTGCTTCTTTCTGCACCCCCTTGCCTCTTTCTCTACCCCTCTTCCCTCTTTCTTCACCCCTGTTGCCTCTTTCTGCACCTCTGTTCCTTCTTTCTGCACTTCCTTTGTTTCTTGCTGCACATCTCTTGCTTCTTTCTGCACCCCTTGTGCTTCTTTCTTCACCCCTCTTCCCTCTTTCTGCACCCTTCTTGCCTCTTTATTCACCTCTGTTGCTACATTCTGCACTACTCTTGCTTCTTTCTGCACCTCTCTTGCTTCTTTCTGCACCACTCATGCTTCTTTCTGTACCCTTCTTCCCTCTTTCTGCAACCCTCTTGTCTCTTTCTGCACCTCTGTTCCTTCTTTCTCCTCTTTTGTTCTTTCTTTCTGCACATCTCTTGCTTCTTTCTGCACCCCTCTTGCCACTTTCTCCACCCCTGTTCCCTTGTTTTTGCATCTCTGTTGCTTCTTTCTGTACTTCTCTTGCCTCTTTCTCCACCCGCAAACGCATTTCTGCACCTCTGTTCCTTCTTTCTGCACTTCTTTTGTTTCTTTCTGCAACTCTCTTGCTTCTTTCTGTATCCCTCTTGCCTCTTTCTGCACTCCTCTTACCTCTTTATGCACTCCTCTTAACTCTTTCTGCACCTCCGGTACTTCTTTCTGCACTTCTTTAGTTTCTTTCTGCACCTCTCTTGCTCCTTTCTGTACCCCTCTTGCCTCTTTCTCCACCCCTCTGCCCCCTTTTTTCATCTCTGTTGCTTCTTTCTGCACTTCGCTTGCCTCTTTCTCTGCCCCTCATCCGTCTTTCTGCACCTCTGTTGCTTCTTTCTGCACTTCTCTTGCTTATTTATGCACCTCTCTTGCTTCTTTCTGCACCCCTTGTGCCTCTTTCTGCACCCCTCTTCCCTCTTTCTGCTCTCCTCTTACCTCTTTCTGCACCTCTGTTGCTTCTTTCTGCACTTCTTTTGTTTCTTCCTGCACCTCTCTTGCTCCTTTCTGTACCCCTCTTGCCTCTTTCTCCAACCCTCTTCCCCATTTTGTCATCTCTGTTGCTTCTTTCTGTACTTTTCTTGCCTCTTTCTCCACCCCTCATCCATCTTTCTGCACCTCTGTTCCTGTTTCTGTACTTCTCTTGCTTATTTCTGCCCCTCTCTTGCTTCTTTCTGCACCCCTCATGCCTCTTTCTGCACCCCTCTTCCCTCTTTCTGCACCCCTCTTGCCTCTTTCTGCACCTCTGTTCCTTCTTTCTGTACTTCTTTTGTTTCTTTCTGCACCTCTCTTGCTTCTTTCTGCACCCCTTTTACCTCTTTCTGTATCCCTCTTCCCGCACCCCTCTTGCCTCTTTCTGTACCTCTGTTCCTTCTTTCTGCACTTCTTTTGTTTCTCTTGCTTCTTTCTGTACTTCTCTTGCCTCTTTCTGTACTCAAATGGGAAGTGTAAGCTGTCAAGTTTAAAGGTCTGCATGCTCTTGTGACTGAGGTATATGTCTACTTTTATATGTATTCTCACATGTGTTATGCATCTGAAGATGGTAGCTTTAAAAGTGGGTAGCTTCTTATATAGGTGGTTACATGTTCTCAGTTCTGCTCCGAAATTCAGTTGCACAGGCAGACATGTCTTATGTAAATAGGTGTTATAGAGCCCCTCAAATATACTATTGAATATCCATGTGCCCTGTATACTGAGCAGAAAGAAATACACACACCTTTTTGTACACATATTTTCAGAGTATGCTGTTTGAAACACAGGTATCCATGTATTTCTATGTTTATCTTTATGTAACATGTCACTCGGTAAAAGCAGAGACACGCAAGCATACCTTCACAAACTTGGTCAGACTTACAACAGTGATATGCTCAGGATTGCTGTTTTATATTTGGTAGGTAGGCCTAACATTCTGAGCAGTCGATTAATAGTGAACCTTCAAGAGGAAAGTGAGGTTTAAGACATCTTGGGAGAAGGATTTGTGATTAGGCTACTTTTTATGAGTCTGTTGTAAGTTACAGTCAAAGTAGGCCTCTTTCTGCACCTCTGTTGGTTCTTTCTCCACTTCTCTTGCTTCTGTCTGCACCTTTCCCTCTTTCTGTACTTCTGTTGCCTCTTTCTGCACTTCTATTGCTTCTTTATGCGCCTTTCTTCATCTTTCTGTACATGTCCTTCCTATGCAGGCATATTTAGAAATTAGCATTTAAAAACCTAAGAAATTCACTGAAAAAACAGAGGTTTCAGTGACGTTATAGTTAGGAATTAGCATTTAAAAACCTTTGAAATTTACTGAAAAAAACCATAGGTTTCAGGGACGTTATTGTTAGAATTTAGCATTTAAAAAACCTTAGAAATGCACTGAAAAAAACACAGGTTTCAGGGACGTTATAGCTAGTTGTACATTTCACTCATACAAACCCAGAGAAATTTGTCCGTTATAGATAGTTGAGCTAACTATAACTCGCACCCCAGCAATGCACTGCTGATGACATCACATATTACATCACTCATGACATGGTCAGTGACATCACTCATGACATCACTGATGACATCGCAAATGACATCACTGATGAGATAACTGATGGCATCATCTACCTAATATCTGATGTACCTCCTCACACCCTAATATAACCTTTCATACACCCACTCTAAAATACAGACTACCATTCTCGAAAACATAGACACACCAATACCAGTTAGTACATACCACTCACTGATTCATAGGTCTACACACAGCCACTCACTCACCGATACAGTCACTCATACACGTAGTCACTCATCAATATAGCCTCTGATATATGCACTCATACACCCATACAGACACTCACATACTGCCACTAATCCCCAGAGATACTCACACACCTAGTCAGTCACCCAAAGACTCAATCACGCTGCCATTTACTCACCCATACAGTTATACACATACCACCTCACTTATTCATACAGATACTAACACATACATACTCTCTTATACAATCACTGACACAAGCACACACTCATCCATACAGCCACTCTCACAATCACTCACTCTCACATATAGTCACTTATATACTCCAACATTCACATATACTGTCTTTCACATATGTAGTTACTCACAGATATACCACTGAGACATCCATTCACTCACCAACACAGCCATATGCACACTCACCCACCCATACAGCCTCTCGCAGACACACCCATGAACCCATACACCCACTGAATCGCCCACTCACACATCCATTTAGGGAGTCACACACCCCCCACACCCCCACACAGACACTCAGGCACCCATACAGGTAATCAGACAACGAATCATTAACCCATTTTACACTCATGTAGCTACTCACCAACCCATGCAGCCACTTACACACCAACTGACAGACTGATACAGACATTCACACAAATTAGTCATTCACCCATGCATTCACTAAGACATGTTTAATCTCTCACTTAAACAGTCAGTCATGCACCCAGTAAATCATCCATTCAGACACTCATACACCTACTCATTCTTCAATACACCTTTACGTATCTATAATTAACATTCTTAAACTTTTAAAAATCACCCAGTTTCTGGATGTTGTCATCAGTGATGTCATTTGAGATCTCATCAGTGATGTCATGAGTGATGTCACTGACCATGTCATGAATGATGTAATATGTGACGTCATCAGCGTGCATTGCGGGGGCGCGAGTTATAGTTAGCTCGACTTACTATAACGGACGAATTTCTCTGGTTTTGTACGAGTGAAATGTCCAACTAACTATAACATCCCTGAAACCTGTGTTTTTTTCAGTGAATATATATATATATATAAACAGTTTAGATTTTAAACCAATACATTTATAAATACGCTACAAACATTTCCTTTTTCTGTTTCCCATATGATTTATATCACCCGTGGACTTTTCTGGTGAGTAATACAAGAAAGAATTCCTCTTAATTTCACTCATTGAATTATAGATAGATTGCACCTTTTTCTATACTCTTTCCCTTGGATTAGACATTGTTTATTTTTCTTTGACAGAACTCAAGAAAAGAGAGCACTCTTTAATTTCATAATACCATATTATTTTTATATTGACTCCAGACTTCACGATTTGTCATGTAAGTATACTCTATCCAACTGCTTAGATAACCTGATAATAAACAAACATGAAAACATATTATGGACATTGCAATTTTATGTTTTATTTTAGGCATCATTTATTAGTTGTCCCTATGAGATCTTTTTCATAATTCCTCTAGTGTCCAGTTTTACAATATTTAAGTGAGCAATTTCGATTTTATATAATACTCACTAACAAATATCACTTTGGTATTTATTTATGTCAGGTGTTTTACCCTTCTTCACATCGAAATTCACGTTCTATATTCAAGCATATGATAGTCACTCTGGGGATGTTGGTTCTCTATATTCACGTTTTCCCAGCATTTTACAACATGGCAGGTGTTAAAACTTTTTTCTTAGGATAAAATTGAAGGTACTGACAATCTATATGGATTTTGTTAGTTATAATATAATTTGGATATTTTATAGGAGGGGTCTTTTTCCATCTTCTTGAACAACCTACAGTCCTGACCCTGATGATGGTCCTGCTGATTTATTGCTACAGAGACCGAAACATCGATGTAGTTTTCAAAGTCCTTTGAATCTTGTTGATCTATGTGTTATCTGAAATTGAGTTCCATTTTTTGAACCATTTTTAATTCTTATATAGGACCTGGACGTTTTTAACATACTGACGTGTGGTTTCGTATAATTAGGAAAGTGAATGTATAACCATTGTCACTGTGTGTTTTTCTTAAACTAACCCTATATCAACCCCTTGGCATACAATTTTTATTAGAAATTGTGTTTTGATTTTGAATATAAAAGATTTGAATACAACACCTGCCATTGAATTATTTTCTTTAAAAATAATATTTTCTTGTGAATTGTTTTTCCTGAATAACTGTGAAGTATATTATTGAAGTCATAATCTGACATACTGAATTTATATCAAAGTATCAAATATTTATATTAACAATTCCTTTGTGGGCACTTTATACTGATTACTTTATTGTTTACCCAAGCCCCCAAGGGAATATTGGGTTGCCCTGTTCCTTTTATATATTACTTAAAATGTTCTTTCTCTTTAACACTCTTCCCCCAATACACTCTTAGCTCAATGAACCTAACAACCCAGTGGAATCAGTAAGTCATAAATTCACAGCACATTCTAGAAGTACATGCTGCTTCTAAATGAGATATAGCAGGTGTGGTTTACTCCACAGATTCAAAAGAATATCCATGTCTGTATTATATTCCAGCCACTAATAAGACATCTTCCTATTCACTTTCTTGCTGACAGTACCCAATGAAATATATCTTTTTGGTTTTTTTAAACACCTCTAATTTAACTGCTATTTCTTTGGAAAACTACCTCATTCATCTCCAGCCTTCTCCTGGCTAATATTGCTCCTTCACTTCAAAATGCTTAGAGTGCGGATTGTGGGCCACAGCTATATCTATTGGGCTAAAGAGGCTGCAAAAAAGAGAGGTATTGACAGGTACTTGGGTTTGCCAAATGTGGAGATTACTTGGGGGCCCATTACGATGGCGGGCGGAAGCACAACCGCCGTGCTGGCGGATGCAAAAACCACCAGTTACCGCCGGCACGCAGCAGTCCACACGCCCGCCCAATTACGATGCGAAAAGTAGGCCAAACACCGCCGGCAAGCCAGCAACACCGTCCGCCATCAAAGTGCGCCCGTACACCTAGCGGCGCAGCACAACTGACACACACCGTCCGACGAAACACGTCCCACCCGGCGCATAAATTACGATGCCGCAAACAAACGGCTCCCACGGCCAAGAGATACCGTACGACAAACCGAAGCGGTAACACGGACGCCGAGCACGGACAACGAAGAAGCGGCTCCCCCGAGCATGAATCCAGCACTGCAGGCCCTCCCCATGCTCCTGCTGATGCACCACCAAGGACGCAACGTACCGCGGAGACGCAGGTAGGCACACACACAACAAGTGCACGCAAACAGCGCACACAGTGCAAGGGCGGAAAAGCGGACAACCCCCCACCAGCGCGTGTACACTACACATCCACCATTGCATCCACATATGACACACAGGCCAAATCGTAACATCGCGTAACACATGTGTACACACCACCTGGGACTAGGAACCAACCACCCCGTCACGGCCCCAAAGCGGCGATGACGCCGCCACACATGCGCACAACGCAGAGGCCAACCGCAGCGCCATGCATGCGTCGCACACAGACACAGGGACACAACCAAGCAGCACACACATCAGCCCCACCCCGAACGCACATGACACGTGACAGGCCTGCCACAGACATGTCCCCAACGCCCAATTCACGGACAACACCCAACGCCACACAACCGACGCACACATGTCAGTGAAGTCACGCAACGGCAGGACACACCCCAGTGTAACAAACATGGCGTAGCACACAGCGGCGGCAACACCAACTAGGAGAAGCAGGGCCCCTTCGGGAAGAGGAACGCCAGTACCACACTGAAACACCCATACCACCCTGCACATATGAACAAGACATATAAAATGGAACACCAAAGAGCCCGGGGACCGACAACAGGTGGCCCAAGAATAACATTCACACACAAGGCCCAACGCAGAGCGGAAAGGCAGCCTGCCGCCCACACAAGGGAGAGCAGACAGCACTGAATGACCTTCCATTCCAACTCCGAAACCACAGCCCTACGACAGAAGCCGGTGAATACAGCCATTGTCCAAGAATAGACCAACACAGGCTTGCCGAGGAGACCGCCCACAGGGCAGATAGCGCATATCACAGAAGCACACAACGGACGGGGAAGAAAGAAGAAAACACTCCCCATGTCGGCCACATGCAAGTTAATTGGAAGGAGTCACACATCACTGACCTTGAACTGTCTGAGAAGCATGTGGGAAGAGGGCCCGTGTCCTCCAAACAAGCCAACAGAACACAAGTCCTGTCTCCCTACGACTACACAGAGCTCACAGCAACCTCGGAGCGTGCACATTGCAGACTGCACACACAGCCGGAGCACGCCACCACAACGCACCGCTGCGAAATGGCAACCGCAACACACCTACCCAACTACGCCGAACAGCTCAAGCTGTACAAAACCAACCTGTTTCATACATTGGGATGCGATCTCCTGTCCCTGCTGAACGTAAGTTACCGACTGACTTACCGCATCACATTGTTCAGCTGCGTCATGCCCGTCTTCTACTGTCGGAGGTGTCCCTACCAGCATCCCGTGGAGATATGCCTCTCCAACCCGGCATGTCTGAAGGCGGACCTGCTACCACTACTCCTCCCTCTGGACGCACACGACAGGGCCTGCTCTGCCTATGGGGGCATGGCGTATGTGGCCAACATCGCACCCGCACTGAAATGGGACCACTGTGCCTCCACACGACGGATCATCGAGAACAGCTACATCGAATGTCACCCAGCATGCCCCATCATGGTCCTCCAAGGGACAACTTACGAACAACACCTTGACAGCCACCATCCGCTACATTGGCTGGCAAACATGTACACCACCAATGACATGGAAGCCCTGCTGGACGGCATCGCATACCTGACAACCTGTCAATTCGTCGGACCACAACGCAGGTTCCCCGATTGACCTATGATGTCCAACCCCACACCCATGCTTAGCTTCCGCACGGACTGGCCAGTCACCACCACAACAGCCATACCAAACGACCGGCAACTGTAACCACACCATCAACGACATCGCCATGACATCGGATATGACCGGGACATGCATACTGTTCCCCATCACATCCAGGAACACCGCATGCATCGTGGGAGGCAGTGGCATGGGCTCTGTGTATCGCACCCACATGGACGGAACTGCACGAACAACCAGGACACGACATGGATCCAGCGCCCATGGACACACACACCGCTCAGTGGACATGAATAGGTCGCCTGGAGTCTGTGGGTGCTGCACCCTCCCACCCCCGCCCCGGGAATCCCATACCAGGACCTTTGCATGGACGACAAGTGCATACAACAACAACACGACCCCAGTGACTGTGACATGTCCAGTAACCACCACAGTGCAACAACAAGTGGCACGCCGCTGCATGCACGCAAGCACATGCCCTGATGTCATCTCACATGCACGCGTGCATGAGGAACAACCGCAGCAAACCTGTCACATGGAACTGAGATGGACTGTGCCCATGATGCCAAGCGGTCTGGTAGGCTACATGTATACCGTCTGTGTCAAAGTCCGCAGCTCCGCAGCTATACGTAAATGTACATTAGCACAGCCTTGGCCAAGCAGATGTCACTCTGAAGCCCACATCCCACATGCAACAGCCAATCACATGTAACCCCACACCCTATCCCATTTGCAATCATGCTCAGTATATCCTCAACATGTATTCCGCTGCCAGTAGTGTCCACTATACTGCATCACAGAGGACAGAAGACTCAATATAATGTTTGAAACCAAAACTGTCTCCGCTGACTCATTTCACAAGTACGAATGAGAGAGGATGAGAGTATGTGAAGTACACGGCAGTCGTGACATGACCATGTAGTCCACTGGTATTGGATGTCAACGCAAATGAGTAGCACAACTGTGGAAGACACACATGTGTCGTGTGAAGTCGTATGGACGCAGTGCTCAGGTGGGTGGGTGCGACGGGTAGATGCGCACATGCCAAGTTGGAGCACGCCGTGTTGGGAGGGGTCATGAACAGTACACCACCGCTTCCCTGGGCATTGTGAGAGGACACCTGTCAGGGGAGTGAACACGTGTGTGCACAGCAGCCGGGCACACGTACAAAGCGGTACCAGGCGCACCTCAGCCCACCCTCTGTGGACAAGCTGGATCCTGTTGTGCGCCCGCCATGCCCCTTGACAAGGCACACACAGCCCCAGTCGACCAGGTGTAACCCCAACATAGTCAATCCACACAGGCGATACAGGGCACGGGATGGCAGTGGAGCATGGTGTGTGAGAGGTCTCCTCGCGCTCCTCCTGGTCATATCACGCAGGCAATAGAACCTCAACGTCTAGCATGGCACAAGTCAAATGGAAGTGTAGGGGACGCACCACAGCACGAGCAGCACTGACGTCACGGGAGGTGGCTCGCACCATCCCATCCATTGCCCATCTTACCAACCACGCCACATGCCATTGCGACTAAGTGCAAGCGCGTGCGCCACCACCCCGAGCCCTCCCCAGAGAGGCCAAAGAGTGAATGTGTGGGCCATCAGCCACAGACGGACGCGGCCTGGCCGCAAGGGCAGCCACAGCCACTGGGTGTCACAGGTGGCGGATCCGGAAGGCGAAGACTGTGATGCATAGTCCATGCAGGCCGGGTCTCCATTTGGGGCACCACGCAGGTGGACGGCGTCCCGCCACACATCATACCCTGAGACAGCCCACTCGTGCAACTGGACCCACACATACACTCCTTGCCCTCTCTGGTGCGAGCTTGGGGCTGCCTGTGCAGGCGCTAGCCTCGCAGGTGAGCATGCATATTGGGGGAGCGAGGGGAGGACATGAGGGCTGGGGCGAAGATGACTGTATCACTGTCAGTAAGTACAAGGGATGACCCAGATGTGGAAAGGAAGAGACGTGTCCCGTGTGTACTGCAACTAGTCGCCAATCCAACTACCCCCCATGTCCGGAATGTAAGCCCGCACCTAGGCCCGCCCATCCGCCACATCGAACATACCACCAGCACGACAACCTTCCCATTCGAAACACTGACTGGGGGTGGCGACCAGTGTACAATCATGTGTAGCCTACCCACGCGTACATGTGGGCCCTCCATGATCCATGTCACCTGCGGCAAAGTCATGACATGCGCAATGAGGGAAGTGAGGAGAGCTGTCCGCCCCACGCGCAGAAGGTGCATCAGCTCCACAGACCCAGCAGCGAGTCCAGCAGGGGTCACATGTGCAGGGGCAGCTGTGCCTGGTGTGAAGGCACATGCAAATAGACAGCACATCGACCAATGTGTAGTCTGCCCACATCTACAGTCCATCATCATGCGGACATAGGAATTGAACACAGGGCAACACATCTTCAGTTGGTGCACCCACCGTGACCAACAATGCGCAATCATCGACGTACCCGCCCTGTGCATGGCCCCCACCCAACGGAGGCACATCCAGTGCCACCATCCCACACACACAAGCCTTCCACGGAACATGCTGTGTCCAATGGTCAGTACAGAGTCAGCGCCCATCTGGTGGATCCTGAACAGGAGACACATGCACACACATGCCAGCTCCCACTATGTACGTCTGCCACCTGGCACGTGCAATGTAACCTCTCACCTGTGACGTTTGACTGCAAGCACACAGCCGTCTTGGCATGGGGCTGTCAATGTGGACACCTGTCAATGTTTCGGGAGGTGTGATCCGTACAGTGCTGTACATAGGGTGCAGTGCTGACACCTACTACTGTCTCATGTCCCCTCGTGCCACAGGTCCCACTTGTTTTGGCCGCTCAGCCTGTGCCCACATCGTCGTCATCGTGTGCCATACTCATCCAGCCGCGGAAGCAGTTCCATGCTCAGCAGACATTCATGTTGCCGTGGCGTTGCCGCTTGACGGATATGCAGTCAGTCCCCATCAGCACGCCCCGCAAGTCATTGGGGCCTAGATCCCCATGTGCATGCACATGGCAGTGGTTTGTATCACTAGCCATTGCCATTGTTGGGAGACCTGTGTAAGTGTATTGTGGCCGTGCCGTCCCAGCTTGACAGCTGGGCTGTGGCTCATGTGCTTGCTCAGTCATGTCAGTGATGTGTATGCGAAATTGCTATGTGTCGTGTTGCTTTGACATGTGTCCTCTGCCATTGTCCCTAGGCGGAGACCGAACATTGACCGCCCATACCAATTGCTGGCGGACATGGACGATACAGAGGTTATTAGGAAGTTTCGGCTGGACAGGCCAACCCTGCATCGACTGTGTGCCATGTTAGAACCCCATCTCCGTCCCCGCAGGGTGTATCCGACTGCTGTCACCCCCACGGCTAAGGTGATGGCCGCCATGCATTTCTTCGCCACTGGGTCATTCCAGCACACAGTGGGCATTGGAGGAGGGATGTCCCAGCCCATGTTCAGCAAGGTGCTGAGGGATGTACTGGCAGCCATGATGCTGTACCGAAACAGGTACATCCGCTTCCCCAGGGCTCGTGAATTGGCGGCAGTGAAGGGTGCATTCTATGCCCTTGGCAGAATCCCACACGTCGTTGGAGCCATTGACTGCACACATGTCGGCCTTGTTCCACCACAGGCCACTGAGCACCTGTACCGCAACAGGAAGCACACGCACTCCCTGAATGTGCAAGTGGTGTGCCTTGTGGACATGGTGATCACCCACGTGTGTGCAAAGTTGCCAGGCTCGGCCCATGACGCACACATAATGCGCAACAGCATCTTGCCACGACTGATGTCCAATATGCAACAGGATCGTGCCTGTATTGTCGGTGAGTATGTGGAGTGGTGTAGCGTGCTGGTTGTGCGATGCTGTCCCCTGTCCAGTTGGAATAGCGACGGTTCTCTGTGTCCCTCACACCCAGGTGACTCTGCGTACCCGAATGGGGCATGGCTGCTCAGTCCATTGAGGAATGCTCGCACCCCAGCAGACGATCGCTACAATGAGGCACATGGGAGGACCAGACGTGTGGTCGAGCGTACCTTTGGCCTCCTCAAGTCCAGGTTCAGGTGCCTGGACCGCACCGGGGGTGCGCTGGCGTACTCCCCACAGAAGGTGTGCCGGATAGTGGTGGCGTGCTGCATGCTGCACAATCTGGCCATTCGGAAGCAGATCCCCCTCATCGTGGATGACGGAGATCAACCAGGGCCCCAGCCCGCAGACCAGGACAGCTCGAGTGAGGAGGACAGCGGAGAGGAGGAAGCTGGTAATGTGCGGCAGCAGCTCATCGCCCGCTACTTCACTTGACGGTGAGTGTCCATGTACGACGGCTGATGTGGCTGTATCTGTGCAGGTGTGTGTGTGCTGTGTCAGGGTGGCCGTTTGTTCACTGCGTGCTGTGTGTCAACGCTCCATGGCCAGGGTAGTATGCCACTGTTGGTGGCTGTGGCATTGTGCCCTATTGCTCTGTGCGATGTGTGTACATTGCTTGTAGTTGTTGACATGTACTGTGTGATGGGTGTGTGACACACTCATTGAATGTGCTCCTGTTCTGTCTCCCACCCCTAGGTCCCTACAGGCCCTCCGGATTCAATTGCCATGCCACGCATCAGGTGCCTTTCCGCCCAAGGTGGCCGTTGTATTCCGTACAAATAAAACACAGGGCACAAACAGCAGTTAGTGTAAAAGGTGCATTTATTACAAACTGTGACATGTGATTGTGTGTAAGGTGATGACAAAAGTGGTGCGTGCAGTGACAATGAGCTGTCGGTCATGGCTGCGTGATGCTCAGGGTGTACCCACTGGTTCTATGTCCATAGTCCAACACACACATGCCATCCAGATGGCTGTGTGGAGTGGGATCGTAGTCCAAGTCAATGCAGTGGCTGGTCTAGGAAGGCTGGCGGAAGGCTGGCTGGCTGCCTCACTTGCGCTTGGAGCGTGCGAAGTCCTCCCGGGAGATCTGTTTCCACTTCGGACGGCCCCTTCCACGTTTGCGAGGGGGTGCCTGCTTGCGACATGCTGGTGGTTGAGGTGTGCTCACTGGCTGTGGACGCAGGGGAACTGGACACTGCTGCTCCACCCTGCGCCCGGCAGGTGGTGGCGGAGGGGAGCTGCTGTCCCTGGCTGTGACCTCACCGCCACCACCAGCTGGCCCATGAGGTCCACGATTTGGCCCATACGGGCGTCCATGGACCTCAGCACCCCCAGCACCTCACGCGTGTCTGAAGCAGACCGGACTCATTGTCCTTGGGCCTCTTCATAGGCCCCAAGGACTCTGGCCATTTGAGGCAGGGCATGGCTCCCAGGGGAGGCTAGCGATTCCCTGACCCTGCTCCTCCTACCAGTCCTGCTGCTACCGGCCTGCCCACTAGCCACATTGCTCACCACGGTCCTCGCTGTGGCTCCCAGGGTGGATCCAGTCGGCCGGGCCACCAACTGCGCTGGGGCTGGTGCCAGCGAAGACGTGGTGGTGGTGGCGGCGGTGGTGGTCGGTGCGGCGATGGTGGCGGTTGCGGCAGTGGTAGTGGCCACAATGACCGTGGGTGTGGCCGCAACGACAGTGGCAGCAGGGGGCTGGGAATGTTCAGCAGCCCTGGATGATGGGTTGGTGGGTAGGAGGGGTCCTGGGAGCGGCTCTGGCCCTGCCACACCAGATGGGCCTGCTTGGTGGTCCGTGTCCGAAGAGGAGGACAGATCCTCCAGATCCGTGTGTCCTCGTTGGGGGTTGTAGGCTGGCTGTGCTGGCTGCTGGCTCCATCCCCAGCATCCAGCAGTTTGTCACCTGTGGAGAGAATGAGATTTGTTATTGTGTTGCACCTGGCGAAGTATGTATTTGTCGTCTGACATTAACAGTTCGTGCAATCTCGTACATGGGTTTCCCGGAGGCGTGTGTGTGGCTGTAGCATCTGTAGTTGTGTGTGCTTGGCAATGGGACTGTGTGCTGTGCACATGTGGCATGGGACGGATTGGCCATGCCGATGGGTGTGTTGCTGTGCCCCTACTTATTGTGACTCTGGTGTATGCGGGCTCCTGGCCCATCCTGGGTCTGGTTTGTACTTTGCTTTTGGTGTTCAGATGGGACGCTTAGGAACGCATATGGCAACATGGGGGCCATGCCCCAGATTCGCATTTGGGAGGGGATATGCTTTTGGGGTTCAAATGGAACGCTTAGGAACGCATATGGCAACATGGGGGCCATGCCCCAGATTCGCATTTGGGAGGGAATATGCTTTTGGGGTTCAAATGGAACGCTTAGGAACGCATATGGCAACATGGGGGCCATGCCCCAGATTCGCATTTGGGAGGGGATATGCTTTTGGGGTTCAAATGGAACGCTTAGGTACGCATATGGCAACATGGGGGCCATGCCCCAGATTCGCATTTGGGAGGGGATATGCTTTTGGGGTACATGCTGTGAGCCATGGGTGCCGAACGTGACATGTGTTGTGGCAGCATGACAGTGCATGGTTTGAGGTGTGTGCATGCTTGACATGGCCTGCATATTTGCTGTCTGTTGTGATTACTGGACATGGCATTGGACGCATCGTTATGAGTGAGTGATGGTTGTGTGCCAGCCAACGTATTGCAGTTGTCCCATCTCCTTGGTGTGCGTGCTGCCCTGTGCCATGTGCATCACTGCAGTGCTCGGGGGTGTGGCCCATGTTGTGTGTTGTTGCTCACAGTGTGTCGTGCGCTTCATTGACTTCTGGCACATGGTTGGTCATGGGCATGTATCTTAGCGTGACTGCTGTATGTGTGGCAGCTGTGCGGATGACATGCCTTTCATGAGACTGGGGCTGACGGATGGGATGGATGGTATGTTGTATGTGCATGGTGTGTCTGTGTGTTTGATGGGTTCAGTGGTGTTCGTGTGCATTTATGTTGTTCCGCTCTGTTGCGTCTAGTGTTGTTTGTCTTACATAGGCGTAGTTGTGGGGTGTGTGGTTGACAGGCAGTAGGGGCTACATGGACAGGACTTCAATGGTGTTTCGGTTGTGTGTGATGAGTTGCACAGTGGCTGCCGTGTGGTACTATATTCAGTGTGGCTTGTGCATGCAGACGTGGCTCCTTGGGTGTTGCTGTGTCTGTGATGGGTCATGTGAGGTGTGAGTCTGTGGTTCATGTCCGTGTGCACATTGTTCACTTGTTCGTGACGGTGGGCGGTGCTGCGTGTTCGTCTGCTACGTGACATGTCCCATGTGTTGGTCGTGTTATGGTCCTCATGCCTCCAGTAATCCAGCCCTGTCCAGTTTCCCACCTGCAAGTTGTTCGTGCGTGCACTGTACTGGATGCCACATGGCTCTAAGCGGGGGTGCTCCATGTTGCAGGTCTGTTGGGGTGGGGGTGTTGTGGGTCGTGGGGTGGCTGGACACCCACTGACACCGATTGCTGTGGACCGTGATGTCTGCCTTTCGGCTGTCGCTGTGCACTGCGGTGGCTGACACGTGGCTGTGGGGTGTGGGGGATGCTCCTCCTTGCTGTGCTGTGGGACTAGGGGCCTGGTGTGTGTTGTACTTGGGCTGTCCACCGTCCCACCCACTGCACTTTGTGTTCCTGCCACTTACCTGTTACTTGTCGGTTAGTGCAGCTGTGGCGGACACATGGGTGTGGTGGGTGCTCGTTGTGGCGCTTCTGGCATATTTGGGGACCTGTTGGTGGTTACGTGGCTGGCTGAGTGTACACATGTCCCCACGTATGTTACAGTTGTTCGGTTTGGGCTGTGTGTGGTGGTGTCTGTTGCATGTGTGTGTGATGTGTTGTGTATTGTGTGCTGGACATGGGGGTGTTTGTCCCTGGGAGCTGTGGCATGGTGGTAGTGCATGTGAGTACATAGCGGTGTGCTGGTATACATTAGTTTGTACTCACCAGCCTCCACTCCTCTGCTAATCCGGCGAGGATCTCCGGATGTATTATGACTCGCACCTTCTCCTCCCACGCTTTGAAGGTCTTGAAGAGCGCGGGATTCCCTCCGCCAGTGACGGCAGCCAGCTCTCTGTTTTTTCCTCCTTCTTCTTGACCAGGCTCTTTACGTCATTCCAACGTTTGTTAATTTCTCCTCTGTTCCTGGGCAGGGTCCCGACTGCATTGACCTGGTCTACGATCCGGTTCCACATTCTGTTTCTGGTGGCTAGTGGTGTGTGCTGGACCATGTTCCCATAGATTTGTGGGTACACCTTGATGATCTCGTCGACCATGACCGTCAGCTCAATGGGCGTGTACTTGGGCATCCTTTGTGGTGCCATGGTGTTTGTGGTGCTGGTGCGGTGTGTGTTGTGTAATGTGCAGGGGGTTTGTGGTGCCGGTGTTTGGTGGTGGTGGTGGTGGTGGTGTGTGATGTGTGCGTTTCTGTGGTGTGCTGCTGTCCTTGCTGTGTCACTGTGTCCTCTCCTCTCCTCTCTGGTTTGCAATGTAGCAAGGGGTTGTGGTCTGTGGGAGTGCTGCTTTTGTACTCACCTATGTGGGTGTGTCCTCATGGTCTGTTGTTTTCAGGTGTGTTGTGTCTGGGGTTCTGGCCTTTGTATTTTTTGTTTGTCCGGGGGTGTTTTCGGGATGTGTACTGTGCTTGTGTATTTGTGCGTGCCTTGCTGTGTGGACTTGTTGGCCATGTTGTGTGCTATTGGTTTTGTGAGCGGATGGTTTCTGTGCAGGTACGTGGGCGCCATGGCTTCTGCCGTGTCGATTCTCATCGGCGTTGTTTGCGCTAGCGGGCGGTATATTTGTGGTTTTTCCGCGCTCATGGCGGTGCGATCGTAATTTCACGTGCGGTGTGTCGGCCGTGAGGGCGGGCGGTTTTGTGTTGTCGTGCGTGTTTCCGTCCGTGGCGGGCGGTTTGACTCCGACTCGGACGTTGGCGGGCGGTATTTTGTGTGATTTTTCCGCCGATGGCGGTTTTCGGTTTGTGTAATCGTAATGGCGTGGTCGGTGTTCAGACGGTGTGTGCGGGCGGATTTTTGCCGCTTCCATGCCTGGCGGATTTTTTTACGCCGGGTATCGTAATGGGCCCCTTGGTTTGGCCAGAGAGGGTTAAAGCTTAATCAGTTGCTGGCTTTGGTAAAACCATTGTGGATCGCTGAGCTCCTCACCCCATGACTGTAACTGTGGTGGCAATGACCTAGGCACCTTGACTGGGGTAGGGCTGGAAATCCTAATGAAAGAAACCTTTGCAGAACTGATGTAGCTTTTCCTTCACACTGTCTTGGTGTACTCTAATGTATGCCAAAGTCAGAACTGGAAGTGATCAAATCAGTTCTGTCCACAGATTGACAAAGCCAGGAAACATGTTAATAAAACTATTTCTGCATTCCTCAGAGACCATCGCATGGGCTGTATCTATAACAATCTGCGTTTTGACATGTATGGAATTTATAGAAATGATGGAGTGCACTTCACAGGTGAAGGCAGCAGGGTGTTTCTAGGTAACCTGAAACTCTGCACCCAGTCGTATGTATAGCAGCCATATGCACACAACCATTGCAATGGCTCTTGTCAGAGCCACTTTAGTGCCTGAAATATTGTGAAGTTTTTTTTCAAAGGTTTTTTTCATTCGTTTTTGACAATATTCACAACCACAACGTCACGATCCCTGCGGACGAGCCGCAAAAACGGAAAACAAAAGCAGATATTCTATGACCACCAACACATCCAAAAATAATATGTAAAAAAATCCATTCTGAACATTGCACTAGACATATTACTATATACATACTTCTTTCAAAGCATGTTTAAACTCATTTTTTTCTACTGAGTTTCTTTAAAAACCATCTTTCAGACTTATTCTCCTTTTTCTTGGGTATTTGGGACATCACAATGGGTAAATGGACATAATATCGAATTGTTAATATCGATTTGCAGCAATATCGAAGTTTTAATATCGATTGTACCATTATATTGAAGTTATGAATATCGTTGTAAAAAATATCGTTTTTTTTTTGGTTAAAAAATATCGAAGTATAAAATATCGAATAAGTAATATCGTTAGTAGATAATATCAATTTTTTAGTGTTGTAAAAATATCGAAAAAAATATAGAATGTGTAAAATATCTTTTTTGTAAATATTTAAGTAGTATTTATTGATATTAATTTATTATTAGTTTATTTGTATGAATATTTGTTTGAAATTGTATAAATATAATTTTTGTAAGATATGTTTTAGGAGTGGGATGTTGGGTTATTAGGGGATAAGGGTGGGGATTGTTTTAAAATAGTATAAATTTACATATTAAATTACATTTTTGAAATTAGAAATTATTTAAAAAAAGAAATTTAAAATAAAAATATAAATTATATGTTTTGTTTTAGGAGCGGGATGTTGGGTTATTAGGGATAAGGGTGAGGAGTGTTTTAAAAATATTAGTATAAAATTACATATTAAATTAAAATTTCGAGTTTTGAAAATAATTTAAAATAAGAAATATAAATTTAAAATCTAAATTATATTTTTGTTTTAGGAGTGGGATGTTGGGTTATTAGGGGATAAGGGTGGGAAGTGTTTTAAAAATATTTACATGAATTCACATATTTAATTACAAAATTTAAAATTTCAATTATTTTAAAATTAGAAATTTAAATTTAAAAATGAAATTATATTTTTTTTTAGGAGCATGATGTTGGGTTATTAGGGGATAAGGGTGGGGAGTGTTCTAAAAATATTACCATAAAATTGCAATTAAATAAAAATTTTGAAAATTGAAATTAATTTAAAAAAAAGTTAATTAAAAATGGAAATTATGGGGCCCATTTTGATAACGGGCGGATCGCCACCGCCCGTATGGCGGTGGCGATCCGCCCTCTATTTCCCTCCGCCCACCACACATATTCCCCCCGCCATATTACTATGGCTGGGGACCCGGCGGAAGGAAAACCGTCCGCCGCTTGTCATGCCGGTCGACTCGCCGACCGGGCGGATAAGGGGCATTATATGGTGGCGGTGTCTGCAAGACACCGCCATCCATATTACGATGCTGGTGGAGGTGTGCGTTTCCATGCAGGCGTTGCCGCCATGGAAAGGCATACGATAATTGCAATTGGGAGCCCGCTGCAGGCTCCCAGGGGTTGGGGGTACATGGGGGTACCTATGGTACTCCCTGCATTTGAATGCACAAGGTGGCAGGCACTGCGCGGTGCCTGTCACCCTGTGCATGCAAATGCACAACATGCATTTCCAGAATTGTTGCGGGCGGTGCTGTGAGCACCGCCCGCCACAATGCTGAGTATGGGGCATGCCACCGCCACAGTGGCGGTGACATCCTAATTGCAGGTGCGGGACCGCCGCACCCCTGGCGGACGGTCCCGCATTCCGTTACGGTAGGCGGCGGACTTTGTCCGCCCGCCATCGTAATGGACCCCTATATTTTTGTTTTAGGAGTGGGATGTTGGGTTATTAGGGGATAAGGGTGGGGAGTGTTTTAAATATATTACCGTAAAATTACACATTTAAATAAAATTTAGAACATTGAAATTATTTAAAAAATTGAAATTTAAAGTTAAATTAGAAACATTAATTTTGGTTTACTAGAGGGATGTTGTTTTTTTGTGGGACAAGAGTGGGGGGTGTTTTAAAAATAAAAATTTAAAAAAAAATTAAATTCAGAAAATATTTTAAAATTTGAAAACTTATTTGAATTTTGAAAATTAAAATGTTGTTTTAGAAGTGGGATGTTGGGTCATTAGGGGAAAATGGTGAGGTTGTTAAAATAGTAAATTATATATATTTAGGGGCCGATTCCGATCTGGGTCGGAAAGCTCTCCGACCGATCCGGATTGTTTTCCGACCGAGCCGGACCCCTGCAGTCCGACCGAACGAGTCCGATGCGGCCGTATGCTGCCCGACTCGGTTCGGTCGGACTCCCATTGAAGTCAATGGGAGCCGGTCGTACGACGTGTACATGGGCTCCCATTGACTCTATGGGTACGTTGCGCACAAGGGGGCCCCCTGTAGTGTGTACGCGTTGGTGCCATCCGGCTGTCCGGATCGTGCATCGTACTGGCTCGTTCGGCCCCCTAGTGTCCAGCACCTCTACTGACTTAATACTGACTGGAGTGGGAATTGTAATTTATATATGTTTAGTGTCCAGGACCTTCCCTGAATTAATAGTGACTGGAGTGGGAATAGTAATTTATATATGTTTAGGGGTCGATTCCGATGTCGGCCGGAAGTGCACCTAACAGTATTCGTCCGGAAAAGATACGAGCCGAACGCGTGTTTTCCGACCGACTCGAACACTCTACCGAACGAACAAGTACGATGCGTATAACAGCCCAGATTCCGAGCGAGCCGTACTTACCCATTCCAGCTCCTGTTCCCCGCCCGAGCCGGATCCGTAAACGCCGAATCGAGTCGCACGGAACCAAATACACAGCACCTTCCGGCCAGACTAGTACGATGCGTCTCCCGTACGCGCCGAACTTGTCGCTACATACGGCACGTTTGAGCATCCGGGAGAGCTGCACATAAGCTCCGATTCGCGCCACAAGACGATCCACGGCGACGAGACGAATAAGCCAGCGACGAGTACGAGTCGAAGACACGAGAAACCCGAACGAGACGAACCAACCATGAATCCCATCGCGCAGGTCCTACCAATACTCTACATCTATTACCGGGACCGGCACGGACGCGTACGGCGCAGACGGTAAGTCAAACACCCACAACACAAACAAACGACACGTACCCGAAATATGTCACACACACATAGGGATGCACAAATGACGTACACAAGCAACAGCAGAACCATAGGGGTGGGATGGCCAACACCAATGCCATACACACCCATAGGGGGATGGATGCCTACCACCAACACCACCCTACAACTACCCCTACTCATGGGTGGCTAGATGCCTGCCACCACCCCCCCCACTCATGGGGGGCTGGATGCCTACCACTACTGCCATCCCCACCCATAGGGGGCTGGATGCCTACCACTACTACCATCCCCACTCATGGGGGGCTGGATGCCTACCACTACTGCCATCCCCACCCATAGAGGGCTGGATGCCTACCACTACTACCATCCCCACTTATGGGTGGCTAGATGCCTGCCACCACCCCCCCACTCATGGGGGCTGGATGCCTGTCACTACTGCCATCCCCACTCATGGAGGGATGGATGGCTGCCACTACTACCATCCCCACTCATGGGGGCTGGATGCCTACCACTACTGCCATCCCCACCCATAGGGGGCTGGATGCCTACCACTACTACCATCCCCACTCATGGGTGGCTAGATGCCTGCCACCACCCCCCCCACTCATGGGGGGCTGGATGCCTGTCACTACTGCCATCCCCACTCATGGGGGATGGATGGCTGCCACTACTACCATCCCCACTCATGGGGGCTGGATGCCTACCACTACTGCCATCCCCACCCATAGGGGGCTGGATGCCCACCACTACTACCATCCCCACTCATGGGGGCTTGATGCCTACCACATCTACCATACCCACTCATGGGGGCTGGATGCCTACCACTACTACCATCCCCACTCATGGGGGCTGGATGGCTGCCACTACTACCATCCCCACCCTTGGGGGCTGGATGCCTACCACTACTGCCATCCCCACCCATAGGGGGCTGGATGCCTACCACTACTACCATCCCCACTCATGGGGGCTGGATGCCTACCACTACTACCACCCCCACTCATGGGGGGCTGGGTGCCTGTCACTACTGCCATCCCCACTCATGGGGGATGGATGGCTGCCACTACTACCATCCCCACTCATGGGGGCTGGATGCCTACCACTACTGCCATCCCCACCCATAGGGGGCTGGATGCCTACCACTACTACCATCCCCACTCATGGGTGGCTAGATGCCTGCCACCACTCCACCCCACTCATGGGGGGCTGGATGCCTGTCACTACTGCCATCCCCACTCATGGGGGATGGATGGCTGCCACTACTACCATCCCCACTCATGGGGGCTGGATGCCTACCACTACTGCCATCCCCACCCATAGGGGGATGGATGCCTACCACTAACACCACCCCCACTCATGGGGGCTGGATGCCTGTCACTACTGCCATCCCCACCCATAGGGGCTGGATGCCTACCACTACTACCATCCCCACTCATGGGGGCTGGATGCCTACCACTACTACCATCCCCACTCATGGGGGGCTGGATGCCTACCACTACTACCATCCCCACTCATGGGGGCAGGATGCCTGTCACTACAACCACCCCTACTCATAGGATGGGTAATGCATGGCACAACTAGCATACTCCCACATAAGGACTGTCTGTAAATTACATCCCACCCCCAACACCATGACAAGCGAGTGTGGTCTGTGTCAAATGCATACAACACTGAACATGACATTGAACATACAATGTGACCCCCTAACACATGTGTCACACATAATTGTGTGTGTGGCCTACACAATGCAAGCAGACTATAACCACTGTGGCAATGTGGCCCAAAGCCCCATCACCACAGTGCCCAAAGGTAAGTGTGTGCTCCATAGCTGAAGCACATTTTGAACAGTGTGGCAATGGGGACCAAAGCCCCATCACCACAGTGCCCAAAAGGCAAGTGTGTGCTCCATAGCTGAAGCACATTTTGAACAGTGTGGCAATGGGGCCCTAAGCCCCATCACCACAGTGCCCAAAAGGTAAGTGTGTGCTCCATAGCTGAAGCACATTTTGAACAGTGTGGCAATGGGGCCCTAAGCCCCATCACCACAGTGCCCAAAAGGTAAGTGTGTGCTCCATAGCTGAAGCACATTTTGAACAGTGTGGCAATGGGGCCCTAAGCCCCATCACCACAGTGCCCAAAGGTAAGTGTGTGCTCCATAGCTGAAGCACATTTTGAACAGTGTGGCAATGGGGCACTAAGCCCCATCACCACAGTGCCCAAAAGGTAAGTGTAGTCCTGGTAAAAGCTGCTAAACCAAAAATGCAGGGATTATTCCTGGCCACACAACACCAAACACTACAGTGGCATTGTAGTGCTTGTGTCCCATAGCAACATAGATTGTGTGAGGCAAGCAGTGCAGTGCCAATGACACATCGTTCTAGCCATGTGCACACAAACATCAGCCATGGGGGCCCACATTGTCTACATTCACAAATAACACAATGACAGAAGTGAGCGTCATAATGCAGACCCACATATCTGCAGCAATGGACACACAAATGTAGATATCCTGTGGAGACTGTAGATGTCATGTGAACAAATACCATACCATGGCAGCAATGGGACATACTAACCATGATCAATGTGCTGACTGATGACCTAGCAGTCCCAGGGCCAGCAGGGGAAAGCCAACAAACAACATACAGCCAATGGCAAACTAAAGATATGCCAATGCAGTGGTGCAAATGCACAAACACAAACAGGCAGACTCACACTGCATATCATACACAACAGTTGAGGGGGGTTGTGTGCCAGTGTCCCCAGGCAAACACACAACACATGAGGAGGCCAGATTCACTAATACACAGATGTCAACACAGTCACATACAAAACTAACTCATGGATTGGATTCTCCTATGTGGGCAAACAGGCATTGTGAGATGAGAGGGAGCCCAAATAACACATGTCACACAAGCTTGTAAGAACAGCAACAAACACAGCAAGAGACAGAACCACCACAGCACTCCCCCCAGGACCCCACATTGTGGTGACATTAGCCTGCATGACAATCACACTGTGATGGCAAAGGTAGATGTCATCCACACTGTGAACCACAGCCATGTGTCCTGAGCAACAAACTACCATCACACCTATACAAGCACAAAGCACTCAGCATGGCCTGCCAGCCAAGGACAACATGGAGGTAGTGCCCCAGCCGTGCAACAACTCACATTTGCACACACTCAACGCCACACACCTTGAACTCCACCAATGTGCAGCAGTGAAGCTCACATGGACTGCTGACATTGCACATGCCCCCATGAAAATCCCAGGGGTGGTGGGGGAAATAAGGTGCAGAAACCCATCACACATGGCCAGTCAACAATACTTGTGAATGTCTGACACACTGCACAGTATGCCGTACATGGGCATGACGTGAAATCCACCCCAAACAATGGGATCCTGGCCATAGTCACACACCAATGAAGAAGCCAAGCTGACCCACAAAGGACACACATAGACAACTTCCAACATTGCAGCTCTGACCCTGAGGAGTGGCAGCAGTCACACACACACCGTGTCACAATCACTGAAAGCATACACAAACAGAAAATCACATTACTCGTGTAACCAACAAGTGCCAAGAGGAATCTTGACTGTGTCCCATCTGCGTTTGCCCACATCCCCGGCCCTGACAACAAAGACAACTAGGGATGACAACCTCATTAACATTAGTTTGCCATGCACCCACATCCCGGAGAAACCAGGTCCAAGATGCTGGATGAACACAGAACAACTCAGCAAGCATCACAAACAGGAACATCCGTAGGGACACAGCCTGTGTAGGAAAAGGAGAAGGGTACACGCACAGACATGACTACACAACACACAACACGGGCACAGCCTATATCACGGAATCACGCACTGCCATGAGGGCACTATACTCCTGTGGAAGGTCAGCTGTGCCAAACCTTGTCTGTGCACGACTCAAACATGTCAGCAGAACACTCGGTCAGTGAGTCAACAACTACAACACACTGAAGGCTCTGCTCATATCAGCCTGGGCACGGGAGTGTCACGTCAGTCATCTGCATACACCCAAGACACGTGTCAAGCAACTTGCACTGTGTACACAGATGAGTCCTCCAAATTTGATGTGCTAAACTGCATGTCCATTGGAGACGGGCACACAGTCAGGGTACTAGGAACATTGGACAGTGGTAAGCCCACCAGATGTGCATCAGTGTAGGACAAAGATGGTAATCTACAAATGCTAAACGTACATCCCTGTGTCAAATGCTGAACATTACACCCTCAGACTGCAGCAAAGGTTGCTATAGATCCAGACTAGATTAGGACACATATCCCATGGACCACATGGAGCCCATCACAGCAAAACTTAATTTACCTGATCTGAACACTATTACAACAGCAAATGCATGATTCCACACATCTACATCATGTACCTCCAAAGATTAACCACAAGTAAACAAAAAGAGGCTTTATTCAGCAAGTGTGCAACTCAAATCAAAAGTCCAAAATAAACTAAGGCCAATGGCCAGTCCAAATATACAGTCCCAACAGGGTGATGTGTGACAACTTGTCAACAATTGCTTGCCTGCACAGGTACGGACAGGGGACATCCCCCTTGGAGGGGCATACGAGGGGCAGGCCAGGCACCACAGGGACAGGATCAGGGGATGCCAGAAGGAGGCAGTGAAGGGGAGGTGGGTGCAGGAGTGTCACTGGCAACTGCAGTGGAGGTGTCTGATTCAGGGGGGGCTGGCACCACCACAGGGCTCAAGTCAGATGGTGTTGGTGCTGCAACCACTGCAGTGGGCTGGTCAGATGGAGTGGATTGGGTCCCCACTGCAGTGCCGGAGTCAGACGGGGTGGTTGTGGACTCCACCGCAGTGCATGACTCCAAGGTAGTGGAAGGGGGGCAGAAGAGCTGGGCAGGACAGAGGGGGGACACGGTCTCCACACCAGTGGCACAAACAGGCAGAGCGTCTGGTTTGGGGGTGGAAGAGCAAGTGGCAGGGGGAGGGCCTAAGCAGTTTGGGGATGCGGTATCGGTGTGTGGGGGAACCTGGGGCAGGGTGTGGCGGTGGAACCTGTGGAGTGGTGGCCTGGGGGATGGAGGTGAGAGACTGGGTGGTTGACTTGCAGGGCGGTGGCGGGGTCTTGCTCTTCCGGGACTGGGGGACTTGTGGGTGGGGGCTCACTCTGCCTGCACCTGGGGGAGGGTGTCCGGGGGCGAGGGGCACTCCCTCTGTTTGGGTGGACTTCCTCTTCCCCCGGTATGCTGGATCAGCGGGATTGGAGGGGAAGAGGCTGAGGTCACTGAGGAAGAGCTGCTGATCAGGTGGGGTTGCAGGTGAGGCAAGGGAAGGGGTCTTGGAGGGAGAGGATCTTGAGGATTGCGGAGTGACTGTGGTTGCCTGTGTGTGTGTGTGTTCCCCATCCCCTGTGTCTGTGGTATCAGTCCCCTGAGGATGCTTGTGTGCACGTCTTGCCTTTCTCTTGGGTGTGTCTGTGCTGCTCGTGTCTGTGTGTTTGGGTGACTGTGCAGGTGGGCATGTGCTTTGGACAGGTAGGGGGCAGGAAGTGTGGATGGGGCAGAGGTGGGAGGGGTGAGGGACTGTTGGAGGAGGGACACTGCTGCCGTCAGGGAGGAGTCCATGGACTTATTGCTCCTCTGTAGGGCAGACATACCCGTCGAGATGCCCTCCATGAACAACACCAGCTGTGTCAACAGAGTGGTGTGTGCATGGAGGACACTCAGCATTGCTGTCTGCCCTACATGGAGCTGCCGAAGGAGGTACACAGACTCCTCACTCAGGGCAGCAGGGGACACAGGGGCAGGGGCTGCAGTGCCTGGCACGAAGGAGACACGCTCCGGAGTACGGGAGCCTCCACGGACCTCAGGAATGGGAGCCAATGGGAGGGCGGTGGTGGTGGTGGTGGTGGGGGCGGGGCCAGACAGACTAGCTGGCCTTTGGTGGCTGCTGAGACCCGCCTCCACAAGGGAGTCATACTCCGAGCTGCTGTGGTCCTCAGCTGAGGTGGATGGTGCTGAGGACTCCTCGTGTGGCTCCCCTCGCCCTCCGTGCCACTGGGTCCCTCTGACCACTCGTCCGATGCTGACCCAGTCTGGCTCCGCTGCTCCTCCTGGTCCGTGGAGCTGTCCCCTCCTGTGGCCGTGGATGTATCTGCAAACAATTAGGGAAACAGACAAACATCAGTCACCTGCACTGACCGCACACACCACAGTAAGTACAGCACATTACAGAGCAAGCCCCGGCATCGTTAGTTGAACATTGCCTAAAGTCCCCACACAGATTCGGGGAAGCCAATTGTCAGTCTGATGGTCAACCATGGGACTCACACCCCTCCTGCCCTTGCACCCATCTGTCTGGTGCCTGTCTGATGGTAAGACCCCAGTGCGGAGACATGCACCACCTACACAGTTGTTGGACATTGCAGGGAACACAGTGAAGTATGTGAACATGCACACATCACATCTCTTGCCACTGAGTCAGTGCAGGTGTCCGGATAAAGGGATGGCCAGAGTCTAAATAGAAATGCATGTGATGCATACCAGCACCAGACACCTTGATGCACCCATGTCCGGATAGTCAATGCCACAATGGGGTGCATGTTGCACATGTCACTCCCATGCAGGATCAGTCTCAGGAAGTTTAATGCCATGACACAGGAATGCGTGCAAAGTCATACATTACTGTCTCAAGTCACATGGCCATGGCAGCCAGCCAACAACAGTCTGCACTGTGTCACAATCCGTGGGCATGGGGAATGCAAGTTATGTGACTGACAAGTGCACATGTCCATCCCCCAAATACCACATCATCTGTACTACTATTTGTCCACGTCATACCAACTGGACATATGGGGGACATGAAACACAACTCTCTGAACATGAGCACCTCACAGTGTGCTGTGAATGACAACACAGCTGTCTGAAAGTCACAGTCGCAAACACCTGTGTGCACAGTCAAGTGATCAGACACCTATAAGTCACAGAAGTATTGTCTATCATGGTGACATCTCAGATGGCATGCTGAGCCCTAACCCATAAACATACCAGTAGTCCTGACAATGAAGACACAGCACAATGAGACAGAGGCAGACACCTGAGGGTACATTTCACTGATCACAACATGCCAGATGATACACGGGAGTGGGAGTACAGAGTGTATTGCATGCCCTGGAGTAGGCATGACTGTCCAGCTCCACCTGTAAGAGGGATGAGTCCTGGACAGTAGGCAGGTGGCTAAGCATGTGTGACACACTGGATACACATACTCCTGAGGCCCAAACATTGTTCCCACCAGCAGCATTGGTGTGTGCCAAATTCCCCAGGGACATGTGGTGAGTCAGAGCAGCAAGCGGACCACATATCAAAGTTACACCCAGATCACATGTCAGAACTTAGGCATTGTGTAAGCAATTGAGCCACCCATTAATCACACAACATAGTCACGGGAACAAATGCTGTCCCCCACCTTGAGCAAAGCAAAATGCAATGACACAGTCCCCAAATGACACAATTTCCCGACTATAAGGGCCACACATATGCGTATCAGAGGAGAAGTGGGCAAGTCACAAATGAGGGACATGGGTCCTGGACCACATGACTGATGTACTGTGGAAGTTTAACCAGGCCAGAGGAGGGCACATAGCATGTCAGACAAAGTGCACAGTGCAGTCATGGACTCACCCCCTCCTTGCTGCTGTCTGTCCTTCAGCTGCCCATCCCGGTCAGGGAAGACCACCGCCAGGATCCGAAGCATGTGGGGGGTCAGGGTCCGGTGTCCGCCCCTCCTGCGAGGAGGCGTCAGCTTCAGCTGGACCCTTGCGATCCTCCGGGTCCAGCCACGAAGGGTCCTGCGCCTGTAGACCCCCACGGATCTTACTTTCCGGGCTATGGTCAGCCACATTTCCTGCTTCTGGTGGGATGACAAAGTGAAAAGGCCATTACTACACATGCAACATATACGTGCATCACACAGTTGGATATACATGTCTCAATCACAGGGGCATATGATGTACACAGACAGTGCAACAATGGCTATGAACAGTTTGCCTGCAGTCACTACATGGTATCATTGCATGGGAAGTAAACCTAGTTGGAATGCACTGTTACTGCACTGTACCAGTTCAGTGCATGTAACTACACACTTTGGGGTGTGACAACTACTCAGTGGGCATGCTAGCCAGTGGTGTGCACACTGAAAGCCCTGCTAGTCAGACAACATGCACAATTAGTGAGGCAGTGGACAGCACACTCACCTGCTCCCCTGGTTTCCCATACAGCTTGCTGTACTGTGGAAGGAGGCTGTCCAGCAGGGCCTGGTTCTCCTCAAGGCTGAAGGCTGGGGCTCTCTCCACAGTACGTGCCATTGCAGGAGCCAGAGGATGCATAAACAGCAGCAGTGTTGGTGGCAGATGTCGTCCTGGAGCATGTAGTGCAGGCAAGTGAGCTCTCAGGGGAACAGCCAGCATTATATGTGTGCTGCAGAGGCAGATACTGTCCCATGTGTCCAAAGTGATAGGTCCAAGTCATTTGCATCTTCTGAATTTGACCAATCCATGGAATAGCAGCACTAAAACACACCCACAGCATCCTTCAAATCTTCAACTTCATGACACCCATGATTTTGCAACATTGTTGTGGCTGGCCAACTGAATTCACTGCATCAGACTCATTGGAGCTTCAAAAACGCATCCGTTGCCATGCCAGGCCCCAGCCAATGTGTGCGCACCATTCTGTCCATTGCTGTACAACGCGTACCAGGCATACAACGCGTACCCGCTCACATACAATGCAATGGGCCGGCCGGGCACACCGATCGGTCCATTGCTGTACAACGCGTACCAGGCATACAACGCGTACCCGCTCACATACAATGCTATGGGCCGGCCGGGCACACCGATCGGTCCATTGGTCCATTGCTCTACAACGCGCACTCCGCTCACATACAATGCAATGGGCCGGCCGGGCACACCGATCGGTCCATTGCTGTACAACGCGGCACCAGGCATACAACGCGCACTCGCGAACATACAATGCAATGGGCCGGCCGGGCACACCGATCGGTACATTGCTCTACAACGCGTACCCGCTCACATACAATGCAATGGGCCGGCCGGGCACACCGATCGGTCCATTGCAGTACAACGCGTACTAGGCATACAACGCGTACCCTCTCACGTACAATGCAATGGGCCGGCCGGGCACACCGATCGGTCCATTGCTCTACAACGCGTACCAGGCATACAACATGTACCCGCTCACATACAATGCAATGGGCCGGCCGGGCACACCGATCGGTCCATTGCTGTACAACGCGTACCAGGCATACAGCGCGTACCCGCTCACATACAATGCAATGGGCCGGCCGGGCACACCGATCGGTCCATTGCTCTAAAACGCTGTACCCGCTCACATACAATGCAATGGGCCAGCCGGGCACACCGATCGGTCCATTGCTGTACAACGCGTACCAGGCATACAACGCGCACTCCGCCACATACAATGCAATGGGCCGGCCGGGCACACCGATTGGTCCATTGCTCTACAACGCTGCACCCGCTCACATACAATGCAATGGGCCGGCCGGGCACACCGATCAGTCCATTGCTGTACAACGCGTACCAGGCATACAACGCGTACCCGCTCACATACAATGCAATGGGCCGGCTGGGCACACCGATCGGTCCATTGCTCTACAACGCGTACCCGCTCACATACAATGCAATGGGCCGGCCGGGCACACCGATCGGTCCATTGCTGTACAAAGCGTACCAGGCATACAACGCGTACCCGCTCACATACAATGCAATGGGCTGGCCGGGCACACCGATCGGTCCATTGCTCTACAACGCGTACCCACTCACATACAATGCAATGGGCCGGCCGGGCACACCGATCGGTCCATTGCTGTACAACGCGTACCAGGCATACATCGCGTACCCGCTCACATACAATGCAATGGGCCGACTGGGCACACCGATCGGTCCATTGCTCTACAACGCGTACCAGGCATACAACGCGTACCCGCTCACATACAATGCAATGGGCCGGCCGGGCACACCAATCGGTCCATTGCTCTACAACGCGTCCCTGGACAGGTCACACGCATATGTCACCATGCTGGTCACTGGTGAACCTATGCCAGCCACATTTACTTTCCAGGGACTCAGGGGCACACCTACAACACCACACCCAGTCCACACTGTATATAAGGCATGTGTGGCAGCATAACCTTATCTGTGTATGGGGGTGAATATGTGGATTTTGGGGTGGCACTTGGGGGCAGACACACCCAGGCTGTGCACGTGTTCATGGGGACAGGGTCCTTTGTGTGTTGTGCACCTGACCACTGTGGTGTGCAACTTTTCATTTCTGAGCATGTGTCATGGTCACATTTCCAGGTTGTGTATGTGTATGACATGTCACATACCCCCAGGCTCACATGTGGGAAGGCATGTACGTCACAGGGTGGCCCATTCCAACAATAGTTATGTCCCTCCACAGTCTGTGTGCATATTGTGTATCACATGTCTCTGACTCCATCTGCACAATGGGAGACAGTCTCCACATCCACGTGGTTTGTGCATGAACTTTGATGGTGTGTGTTTGTGTGTCACAGACGTCCATGTCTGTCCTGCAGAGGCTACAGGGGCCACTACCTGTGGGTGTCATGTTTGTTTTTCTGACGTGTACATGATACGCCATGTCATGCCAGTGTCCATGTGGCAAGACAGGGTCCCTGGGAATCTACCTGACAATGAGCTGTGATGCCTGTGGAGCATCTGTCCAGACATGTCACTGTGGTATGTGTGTGGAACGTGAGAGCAGTTAATGGGTACTGTGACACAGCCTAATGGTGTCCCATAGCACACCCTGGAACCTGTTGTCAACACTTGTTGAACAGAGATGTTAGATGATGTCCATGTAGGTGCCATATATGTCCAAACGGAATGACACACACATCAAGTACTTGTGTTTGTTAATGATGTATCATGTGAAATTGAGTATGGTGAACGGCACATAGGTGGGGTGACTGACAATCTTGCTTTCTTCACCTATGCACTGCAGTGCTCCTGCTGTCCATCGACCATTCCCAGACCTGGCAACGATGGTGGAACGTGACAGCATCTGACGGTACCGCTTCACCAGGCAGCTGATTGAGGATTTGGCAGTGCGGTTGGACCCACATTTGCAGCCTGGCCGGCCGTATCCTACAGTGCTGACCCCCAAGGTGAAGGTGATGGCAGCCCTACACTTCTTTGCCACCGGTACCTTTCAACACACTGTGGCAACTACTGGTGGGATGTCACAGACTATGTTCAGCCGTCTGCTACGCGATGTTTTGGGGGCAATGTTGAGATACCTGAACCAGTACATCTATTTCCCAACACGTCAACGACTCACTGACGTCAAGAGTGACTTCTATGCCCTGGGGAGGATGCCACATGTAATTGGCTCCATTGATGGGACACATGTAGCTTTGATACCACCACAGGCACATGAGCAGGCATACTGGAACCGTAAACATTACCATTCGATCAATGCTCTGGTGGTATGTCTTGCAGATATGACCATCACACATGTGTGTGCCCGTTTCCCCGGTTCGGCACACGATGCCTACGTGATGAGGAGTAGTCGCATCCCGAGGATGATGTCACAGATGCAGAACCAGCGTGCCTGTCTTGTTGGTGTGTACTGACTTTGTACCATTGTGTGTGTTCTGCTATGTTGTTTTCTGCACACATTTTCAAATCGGCTAATGTGCAATTGTCTGTATGTAGGTGACTCGGGATACCCCAACATGCCGTGGTTGCTGACACCCCTCAGGAACCCTGTGACACCAGCCCAGATGCGCTACAATGAGGCACATGGTCGGACGAGGAGGGTGATTGAGCAGACCTTTGGTCTCCTGAAGAGCCGCTTCCGCTGCCTGGACAAGACAGGAGGGGCCCTCCCATATGCCCCAGCAAAGGTGTGCAAGATTGTCATCGTCTGCTGCATGCTACACAACCTGGCAGTGCGGAAGGAGTTGCCTCTCATCCTGGATGATGATGACCAACGTCCCCACCTGTGGAAGATCCTGGCCTGGGTCACGATGCCAGTGAAGATGATGATGATGATGATGGTGATGTCCGCACACAGCTCATCACCAACTTCTTCAGCTGAATGTGAGTCTCCAGAGGGTTGTAATGTCAATGATTTGAGTTTGCATGATATGTGTGTGTGGTGCTCTGGTGCTGTTTGAGTGTGGCCATGTGCTACTTGACTGGATGCGTGCAGCGATGTGTCCTTGCAGGTGGTCTGTACTGCCCAACAGTGTTGACATGCTAACTTGGTTTTGTGTAGTTATCTCGTGACATGTATTAGACATGAGTATTGCCGTTCTGTGCTGTTCTTCAGTGGTTTTGACTGTGTGCCATGTCTGTCCTTCACAGGGTGCTGCCGGAGTTGTCTGATCAACTTGGATCCCCCGAATCCATGATTCAACTTCCAAGGTGGAAGCAGTTGTTTCCCTACAGGTGATGTGCCACACACCCCTGGACTTTCTATCTTCTGCACTTTTTGACTTTGTGGCCACAACCAGGTTGGATTAGCTTGCATTTGTAGTGGAAACAACATGTTGCAAATGTGTAATAAACCTGTGCTTCACTTTGGGATGTGCGTTGTCTGTAGTCACACATCTGACTGACATTTGCTTACTGCACCTGTAGTCTAGTTGACAGTGACTGTGAATAGGTGGCGTGTCTGTGCATTCCACTGTATTTCGTTGCAACATCAGTATAGGTGATGAGTCTGATGGCCCTGGTGTGTATGTGTTGTGTGGCCCTAGTGGTGTGTCTCCCTCATATGTGTCACGTCGCCATGACTGACATGACGGTGTTGGACTTGCTGTAGCAGTTAGCATGCACAGTGTCATTTAGCAGATCACCATCTACATGACAAAAACCACGTTGGAATCACAACAGAGGCAGATATGGTGTATTGGTGAGTTTATTTACATACAAGTGTGAGGATGGTGCACAGGATGGTGGGTGCTGTACATAGAAATTGGAATTCAAAGTTCCCATGTGAATTGGAAGTCTTGGTAGCTGAAATGTCCAGAGTAAAGTCCACAGTCATCTGATAAATTTGGCCAACTAGAGCACCCCATGTCATGTGGGAGAGTTGGGTTGGCTTCGACAGGGCGTGCAGTTTGTACACAGAGGAAAAGTTCCAGAACAGGTGTTGGCTTCCTGGGGGATGTAGATGGCCATCGGCCTCTCAGTTTGGCCTCCTCGGACGGCCCCTCTTCTTGGGGGGGGACCCTCAGGTGCAGGCTGCGGCAGTGCAGGGGACTCTCTGCCAGAGTCCTCCTCCCTCCCTGTGGCATTTGCAGTTGTTTCAGCAGCAGTTGTTGTGGGCACACAGGGAGGTGAGGCCATGTTGGTGCTGATCTGGTGGAGGCATGTCAGTATATCCCTATGCTCCGCTGTCAGTTGTTCCAATGTGTCCCCCTTGGACTCCATGCCAGACATGTGTGTCTCGACATGTGACATGTGTGTCTCGACATGTGACATGTGTGTGTCGACATGGGACATGTGGGAGTCCAAGCGGGCATGATGGGCAGCCTGCTGCTGTTGTATGTCCTTGAGGATCCCCACTACCTGGCTGACCTCTCCGGTGCTAGTCTGGTACGCATCCGCGATGCGTGCCAGTTGTGGGTCATCATGCAGTCCAGACCCCTCTGCAAAGAGCGACCTATGTCTACCATCCCTCCCACCACCCCTGGCGACACGTGCAGGACCTGCGGTGGCACACACAGGTGTTGTTCCTGGGCTCGTTGTCACCAGCTCCAGTTTGGGCCTAGGTCCCTGCGCTGTTGTCATCTGTGGTCCTTGGTCTGTCCGTGTTGGCAGGGGTGGCCTGTGTGTTGGCAGTTGTTGGAGGGGTGGGTGCAGGGGTGCAGATGTTGGTCCTGCTGGTGCTGCATGATGACTCACACCGGAGGGTCCAGCTGGTTCTTCGCCATCCGAGGAGTGCAGAGGCTGATCCACACCAGTGAGCTCAGTGTTCCCCGGAGCCTGGGACAGGGACTCCTCCTCGTCTGCTGCTGTGTCCCCATCATCACCTGTTTTGGGGAGAGACACAGATTGTATGTTATGTTTCTACTGGTATCAATTGTTCAAACACCTGACAGTTGTGACGGTACCTCTGGATGTGGGCCAGGACATTGCATTCTCCTAAATTGTGACAGTCAGAGAGTGATATTAGTGTAGCACATTGTCCTGCCAACCTGTGGCATGTCAATGTGAATGTTGAGGTGTGTGCATGACCAGCATTGTTGGTATTTGGTTGCCATCCAGGCCTCCTTCTCCCCCCAGCCCAGTTATCCCACCATGAAGCGTGCTTCCATTGCAGCGAGTGCAAGTTGTCTTTCAGGATGTCAGTCAGTGGTGTCCTGCTGTTTGTTGTTGCACAGTTCCCAGCCAGCAGGGCCTTGTGCTCCCCCCAGCAGTACCCAGTGTCAGCCATCTTGTGAGTCCTTTTCCACTCCCTGTGATGTGAGCATGGTTGAGAGTGGTGTTGATGGGCCAATTGTGAGGGTGAGCAATATCTGTGCCTACAACTCCCATCATGCTATTGCTTCCACCCCCTTCCCAGCATGCCCATCCTTCCTTCCTTTTGACTCTGCTTCCCTGTGGGGTGGGGTGCCTGTGCTGACAGGATGGCTGGGAGTGTTGTCCTGGCAGTTGTTTGGCTACAAGTCCCAAGAGTGTCCCTGTGCTTCACACAGCAGAACCCAGGGTGGTGGTTCTTTGTGGGATCTTCAGTTAGGATGTGAGGCATTGCATTCTCCCAGGTGGGTTATGTGGAGTTAGTGTTGAGGGGGTGTGTGAGGGGAGGTGCTTGTAACTATGGCCAGTGCTGTGAGTCCTCCTTCCCACCCAGGCAGATATCCCACCATGGAACGTGCTTCCATTGCAGGGAGTGCAAGTTGTCTTTCAGGATGTCAGTCAGTGGTGTCCTGCTGTTGGTTGTTGCACAGTTCCCAGCAGGGCCTTGTGCTCCCCCCAGCAGTACCCAGTGTCAGCCATCTTGTGAGTCCTTTTCCACTCCCTGTGATGTGAGCATGGTTGAGAGTGGTGTTGATGGGCCAATTGTGAGGGTGAGCAATATCTGTGCCTACAACTCCCATCATGCTATTGCCTCCACCCCCTTTCCCAGCATGCCCATCCTTCCTTCCTTTTGACTCTGCTTCCCTGTGGGGTGGGGTGCCCGTGCTGACAGGATGGCTTGGATTGTTGTCCTGGCAGTTGTTTGGCTACAAGTCCCAAGAGTGTCCCTGTGCTTCACACAGCATAACCCAGGGTGGTGGTTCTTTGTGGGATCATCAGTTAGGATGTGAGGCATTGCATTCTCCCAGGTGGGTTATGTGGAGTTAGTGTTGAGGGGGTGTGTGAGGGGAGGTGCTTGTAACTATGGTCAGTGCTGTGAGTCCTCCTTCCCACCCAGCCAGATATCCCACCATGGAACGTGCTTCCATTGCAGGGAGTGCAAGTTGTCTTTCAGGATGTCAGTCAGTGGTGTCCTGCTGTTGGTTGTTGCACAGTTCCCAGCAGGGCCTTGTGCTCCCCCAGCAGTACTTAGTGTCAGCCATCTTGTGAGTCCTTTTCCACTCCCTGTGATGTGAGCATGGTTGAGAGTGGTGTTGATGGGCCAATTGTGAGGGTGAGCAATATTTGTGCCTACAACTCCCATCATGCTATTGCTTCTACCCCCCTTCCCAGCATGCCCATCCTTCCTTCCTTTTGACTCTGCTTCCCTGTGGGGTGGGGTGCCTGTGATGACAGGATGGCTGGGAGTGTTGTCCTGGCAGTTGTTTGGCTACAAGTCCCAAGAGTGTCCCTGTGCTTCACACAGCATAACCCAGGGTGGTGGTTCTTTGTGGGATCTTCAGTTAGGATGTGAGGCATTGCATTCTCCCAGGTGGGTTATGTGGAATTAGTGTTGAGGGGTGTGTGAGGGGAGGTGCTTGTAACTATGGCCAGTGCTGTGAGTCCTCCTTCCCACCCAGCCAGATATCCCACCATGGAACGTGCTTCCATTGCAGGGAGTGCAAGTTGTCTTTCAGGATGTCAGTCAGTGGTGTCCTGCTGTTGGTTGTTGCACAGTTCCCAGCAGGGCCTTGTGCTCCCCCAGCAGTACCCAGTGTCAGCCATCTTGTGAGTCCTTTTCCACTCCCTGTGATGTGAGCATGGTTGAGAGTGGTGTTGATGGGCCAATTGTGAGGGTGAGCAATATCTGTGCCTACAACTCCCATCATGCTATTGCCTCCACCCCCTTCCCAGCATGCCCATCCTTCCTTCCTTTTGACTCTGCTTCCCTGTGGGGTGGGGTGCCTGTGTTGACAGGATGGCTGGGAGTGTTGTCCTGGCAGTTGTTTGGCTACAAGTCCCAAGAGTGTCCCTGTGCTTCACACAGCATAACCCAGGGTGGTGGTTCTTTGTGGGATCTTCAGTTAGGATGTGAGGCATTGCATTCTCCCAGGTGGGTTATGTGGAGTTAGTGTTGAGGGGGTGTGTGAGGGGAGGTGCTTGTAACTATGGTCAGTGCTGTGAGTCCTCCTTTCCACCCAGCCTGATATCCCACCATGGAACGTGCTTCCATTGCAGGGAGTGCAAGTTGTCTTTCAGGATGTCAGTCAGTGGTGTCCTGCTGTTGGTTGTTGCACAGTTCCCAGCAGGGCCTTGTGCTCCCCCCAGCAGTACTCAGTGTCAGCCATCTTGTGAGTCCTTTTCCACTCCCTGTGATGTGAGCATGGTTCAGAGTGGTGTTGATGGGCCAATTGTGGGTGTGACCAATATCTGTGCCTACAACTCCCATCCTGCTATTGCCTACACCCCCCTTCCCAGCATGCCCATACTTCCTTCCTTTTGAGTGGACTTCACTGTGTGTGAGTGTGACAGCAATGGCAAGATGGCTTACAGTGTGGTCCTGTTGTTTGTTGGTGCCCAGTTCCCAGCAGGGCCTTATGCTCCCCACAGCTGTGGCCAGTGTCAGACATCTTTGAAGTGGCTTTTGACTCCCTGTGAGGTGTGCATGCTTCAGTGCTAACTTGCTGGGCCATGTGGGTGTGAGATGTTGATCTGTGACTACCACTCCCATCATGCTATTGCCTACACCCCCTTCCCAGCATGCCCATCCTTCCTTCCTTTTGAGTGGACTTCAGTGTGTGTGAGTGTGACAGCAATGGCAAGATGGCTGACAGTGTGGTCCTGTTGTTTGTTGGTGCCCAGTTCCCAGCAGGGCCTTGTGCTCCCCACAGCAGTAGCCAGTGTCAGCCATCTTGTCAGTTGTTTTCCACTCCCTGTGATGTGAGCATGGTTCAGAGTGGTGTTAATGGGCCAATTGTGGGTGTGACCAATATCTGTGACTACCACTCCCATCATGCTATTGGCTACACTGACTTGACCAGCATACACAGAATTCCTTCCTTTCAGTGAGCTTCCTTGTGAGGTGATGTTCTAGTGGTGGGTAAATATCTGGGAGTGTTTGTTGGTTCTATTTGTGCCACTGCCTTGCTGTATTTGTTGTTAGGTTTGTAGATGTCATGACACAGTTACATATCACTATGAGATGGCAGGTATTGTGTTTATCTGACTAGCATTCACATCTTGGGATGGATATCTTTTGGTTGCTGTGTATTTGCTAAGTGTGCATGGTTTGCCTATCCCCTTGACTGTGATGTGTGTGTGTTGTCACACCATATTGTGTATATTAGTTGTGTACTCACCAGGCTCTGGGATGTCTGTTAGTCTGTAGGATGGCCCGCACCTTCTCCTCCCAGTCCTTTTTGAGTAGGTCCCTGACCCTCCTGCGCACATCATACCACCTGTTCTGGATGTCTTCCTTTGTGCGCAAACATGGTGATTGTGCGTTGACCCTGTCGACAATCCTCGCCCACATCTTGGTTTTCTGCGACATGGGGGTCTGTTGTACCAATGTACCAAACAACTGTGGCTCTACCCTGAGGATCTCGTCTACCAGGACTTCCAATTCACAATCTAGGAACTTATGGTTCTTCTTTGGGGGCATGGTGATGGGTGGTGGTGGTGATTGATGTGTGTGTGTGTGTGTGTGCAAGTGGGGGGGTGTGAGTGTAGGTTTAGCTGGGTGTGTGAGGGTGCTATTTGTAGGTGTGGTAATGGTGTGTGGCTTGTGTGATGTATGAGCTGTGAGTGTGTCTGTGGTTGCTGTGTGATGGTGTTCTGTCTGGCAGGTCAGTGGAATTTGCAAGGGATCATGGTAGGGATTTGTGGCCTTTATGTAGGTGGAGTTGGAGGTGTGTCCTTGTTCCATTTTTTTTTCCTCCCTGTATTTATTGGCTTAGTGGTTGCTTGTTTGGCCCTTTTTTCTAATTTTTCCTTGGTGTTTTTGGTGCATGTAGGAGTCGTTCTTGTGTCCGAGTAGGACGCTGCAGTTGTCTGGTGTGATCTTGTCAGACTCGTTCCCGGTGTGTGTCAGCTAGGTTTCATATGCGGTGTACGAGTCGGTCGCGTAGTATTGGGTTGCTTCGGCTGGGTTTTGTATGCGTGTCGGTCGTACGGCTTGTGCTCCGGGCGAGTCGGTCGTGTTTTGCACGCACAGCATCGTACTGCGCGGGTCGGAGTTCGTGGGTACCTTTTGTTCGGGTTCAATCCGAGTGCGTGTCGGTCGGTTCGTTTCGCGTGATTTCCCGGCCGGATGGCTTGTTTCCGTCCGGCTCGGTCAGTCGTTTTGTATTCCGTCCGAGTCTGTCGGATTTCACATGCAATTCATCGTACTACCCGGGTCGTACGGCGCCGGTCCGAGTCGGTCGGACTAAATTCCCGTACCGAGTCGGTCGGTATGTTTTCCGGCCCGAATCGGAATCGGCCCCACTTTCATTAAATACAATAACATTAATTTTGGGTGGAGTTGGAATAGTAAATTATATATATCTTTAGTGTCCAGCACTTTCTTGGACTTAATATTGGGTGGAGTTGGAATAGTAAATTATATATCTTTAGTGTCCAGCACCTTCCCTGACTTAATACTGACTGGAGTGGGAATAGTAATTTATATATGTTTAGTGTCCAGCACCTTCCCTGACTTAATACTGACTGGAGTGGGAATAGTAATTTATATATGTTTAGTGTCCACCACCTTCCCTGACTTAATACTGACTCGAGTGGGAATAGTAATTTATATATGTTTAATGTCCACCACCTTCCCTGACTATTATTTAACTGTATTGGGAATAGTAAACTATATATGTTTATGTAAAAAAGTTTTAAAATGTATTTATAATTTATCTAAGATTTTTATATTACATATATGTTATTTGCTGTGTATTTATTAATTTTATATAAATAGCTGTCGGAAAATTACAGTATGTGTTTTTATATGTGAACAAATATAAGAGGTTTTTATTATGTGCAGCGATAATGTATTTTTATTGTGTAATTGATGTATATTTTATAATTTACTAATAAAAAATAAAATTATGCTTATTTATAGTAATTTAAAATGGTACATTTATCAAATAAATACATTTAAGTAAAATATTCAATACTAGGATATACATATAAAAAAATTAGACATTTTTAATTTTCAAACAACCTTTATTTTTGTATAAGTAGGTAGAAAGAAAAATAAATTGTTTTATTTATAGTATGGAATACACATTAGTAAAAACACAGAAAATATGTACATTTTTATTTAAGGAACATACATTATTTTGCATACATTTATTAGTTAATGGAATTTTTTTATAATATATTTATACAATTAATATAAGTATTTTTTGTATATATGTACATAACATAAAGCATTGTATATTTAATAATTATTTAATATTGCAACATTATAATGCTGTAGTGAATATTCTTTAACATTTTGAGAACATAATAACTTTATTACATGTAAATAAAATTGTAATTAATATTATTAGTATATAAAATATTAATAATATTAATTATTACATTGTTGCATTGCATGACAATATTTTTTTTAAACAGGTAAGTTTAATTTTACATTTGTACATAATTAATATGTATGTTTAATATTGATTATAATTTAAAAAAAATACATATATAATTATAATAATAATACATTTATTTTTATATTAATTATTATTATAACTTTACAAAGTATAATAAAATATAAACTAATTTTTAAATATACAGAAAGAATTGTACAATATAAGAAAAATATATGTAACATTTACACTTTACTATAATGCATGTTTTTAACCTTATTCATTTTTTTAACATTTATTTAAGCAGCCATTTTTATTTCACAGGGACTATTTTGTAACCGCGTAATGTTATTTTGGGTCATTCAGGACCCGAGAAGCTCGCGGTTGGAAGCTGCATCACGTTGAGCAAGGTAAGGGGAATTTTAATTATTTTATCTAACTTAGGGCAACATTACGATGGCGGGCGGACAAAGTCCGCCCGCCACCGCAGCGGAATGCGGGACCGTCCGCAAGGGGTGCAGCGGTCCTGCACATGCTATTAGGATGCCACCGCCACCGTGGTGGTGGCAAGCCCTATTCACAGCATTGTGGTGGGCGGTGCTCACCGCACCGCCGGCCACAATGCTGTGAATGCACACCGTGCATGTGCATGCACAACGTGACAGGCACCGCGTGGTGCCTGCCACCTTGTGCATACATATGCAGGGTGGTACCATAGGTACCCCCCATGTGCACCCCCCACCCCCTCAACACCGTGGGGGCCCGCAACGGGTAGACCGGCAGAAAAGCGGCAGACGGTCTTTCCGTCCGCCGTGGACCCCCCAGCCATCATAATATGGCGGGGAGGCTTTGCTGTCTGGATGGCGGGCGGATCGCCCCCGCCGGCCCGGCGGAGGCGATCCGCCCGCCATCATAATGACCCCCTTAATACTTATGTTTTAGTCTAGTTAGGATGTATATATTGTATTTATTGTTAGCTTGTCGCGTTTTTGGTGTGCTGTAGGTGTTAGTTATATTTTAGTGAGATGTCGTGAGTTAGTGTTTGAGGCCTAGTGTAGACAGACGATAATATGACTAAATATGTGTTGTTTTGTTAATATAAATTAATGTTATTGTATTTAATGAATGTATTTGGGTGTATTTGTGTGGGTGGGTATGCTTTCGACATTTTTTGCAGGTTACTTTTAATCGACTTTACGTTGGAGAGAAAGACACGTTTTTAAAAAAAAAGAAGTGTGTATTAGTTTGTTCAACTAATATTGTTATCACACTTTCTTTTATTTTTCGGTATTTCCTGGAGCGATTTTTATATTTTTATATCTTTTTCAGGTTTTTGAGGGTTTCGACTACTTGGATTTGTCCAGGATGGATTTATATTGGACCTGTTGGATTTTTGCATTTTTTGGGGGGCTTTTTTAAACATTAACATGGATTAAAAGACAGATGCAAGGATTATTACTTGTTGGAATACATCGTCTACAGCTACATAAACCGTAAGTCTATTTTTTTGTATTAATTTGGGTGGGAAATGTTGTTATAATTAATTGTGATATATAGTATATTTTGATAAATATTATTTAATTGTAAATATATTTTTTTCATTAAAAAATATATATGACAATTAATTAATATTTGTGAAAATACAATATTAATATATGTGTGTAAAGTGTTTGTTTTGTCAACGAAAACAATTATAATTGCTGTGGAAATGTAGTTTATAATATGCTTTTGGCTATTTGGGATAGGTAATCTAGGCCTCTTGTTGATGGGTATAGGGTAACCTGACTTTGGAGTAGCTCAAACATTTTTTTAGTTTGCTTAGTTAATTTTGGACATATTTGAGTTACAGATTGTTCCATCCGTAATTCTTGATAGCTTTGTTCTTTCTGTATAGATTGTAGTAGTTTTTGTAGGGTAGGTTTACCTCTGCTTGTTGTTGCTTGGAAGGCATTATGCCATCCTTCAACACTATTATTTGTTTTGGCTTCTTTGTTTAAGGTACTTAGGTACACATTCCACCAAGGAATGTGGAACTTAGGTTGCCTTCTATGCCCTGACCTATGTAGTCTTCCCACCCAGGTGTCCTCAAAGTAGTCTAGTAGTGGGCTTAATTTGTCTGCGTTCCTTTTGTAATAGGGGCTCTCTATTAGAATATTGTAGTGCTCTGCTACATCAGTTACAGGTACATATGCTAGTGCTATTAGCTTTTTAATTTGGTAGGCGAAAGTACTGTCTGTAGCATATTGTACACTTAGGGGCCGATTCCGATCTCGCTCGGACAGCCCTCTGAGAGCTGTCCGTAGCCTTACCTTGCGACCGACTCGTACTGGGAGCCGGTCCGTCCGGGCGATGAAGTACGATGCGCAAAAGTGCCACAATTCCGAGCAACACGTAGGCTTCGATTCCAGCAACATTTCCCGTACGAGCCGCTTATCCAAACGCCCATCCGAGTCGCCCGGAAGCAGTTTCCACAATAGTTTCCGGCCGGACAAGTACGATGCGCAAATCCTACGCGCCGAACGGGTCGCCACTAGCAGCACGTCACAGCATCCGGGAGAGATGAATAGCAGGTCCGATTCGCGCCACAACACGATCCACTGCTACAAAACGGACCAACTCACAACGTGTACGAGACGGAGCAACAATCAGCAAGTATGAGACGAACCAATGATGAATCCCATCGCGCAGGTCATCCCAGTACTGTATATCTATGACCGGATCATGAACAGACGCGTACGTCGCAGACGGTAAGTCAGACACCCACACAAACAAACGTCACGAACACGCGAAATGCTACACACACATAGGCGGGGACATGCTGTCCACCAGCAAAAGCAAAACCACAGGGGTAGCATGGTCCACACCACCAGCAGTGCCCACACCTAGGGGGGGTGCCCAGCACCACTACCATCCCCACTCATAGGGGGCTGGATGCCCTGCACCACTACCACCCCCACTCATAGGGGGCTAGATGCCCATCAATACCAGTAGCCCCCACTCATAGGGGTTGGATGCCCTGCACCACTACCATCCCCACTCATAGGGGGCTGGATGACCTGCACCACTACCATCCCCACTCATAGGAGGCTGGATGTCCATCAATACCAGTACCCCTCACTCATAGGGGTCTGGATGCCCTGCACCACTACCATCCCCACTCATAGGGGGCTGGATGCCCTTCACCACTACCACCCCCACTCATAGGGGGCTGGATGCCCTGCACCACTACCATCCCCACTCATAGGGGGCTGGATGCCCATCAATACCAGTCCCCCCCACTGATAGGGGTCTGGATGCCCTGCACCACTACCATCCCCACTCATAGGGGTCTGGATGCCCTGCACCACTACCATCCCCACTCATAGGGGGCTGGATGCCCTGCACCACTACCATCCCCACTCATAGGGGACTGGATGCCCTGCACCACTACCATCCCCACTCATAGGGGGCTGGATGCCCTGCACCACTACCACCCCCACTCATAGGGGGCTGGATGCCCTGCACCACTAACATCCCCACTCATAGGGGGCTGGATGCCCATCAATACCAGTACCCCCACTCATAGGGGTCTGTATGCCCTGCACCACTACCATCCCCACTCATAGGGGGCTGGCTGCCCTGCACCACTACCATCCCCACTCATAGGGGTCTGGATGCCCTGCACCACTACCATCCCCACTCATAGGGGTCTGGATGCCCTGCACCACTACCATCCCCACTCATAGGGGCTGGATGCCCATCAATACCATTACCCCCACTCATAGGGGTCTGGATGCCCTGCACCACTACCATCCCCACTCATAGGGGCTGGATGCCCATCAATACTAGTACCCCCCACTCATAGGGGTCTGGATGCCCTGCACCACTACCATCCCCACTCATAGGGGGCTGGCTGCCCTGCACCACTAACATCCCCACTCATAGGGGTCTGGATGCCCTGCACCACTACCATCCCCACTCATAGGGGTCTGGATGCCCTGCACCACTACCATCCCCACTCATAGGGGGCTGGAAGCCCTGCACCACTACCATCCCCACTCATAGGGGGCTGGATGCCCTGCACCACCAGCATTCACACGCATAGGGTCACTAAGCAAACCCCCACCCCTACCATCTTTGCAAGATTCTATGTATGTGTGTGCCAAATGCCCACAACACTGATTCTGATAGTGAACATACAATGTGACTCCCATCACATGTGTGCCCAGAAGAGGAGTGTGGGGTTCAAAACTCCAGCATCTCAGGAACATTGTGGTAATGGGTTCCAAAGCCCACATCACTACAGTGACCAGGAGGTGAGTGTGGACAAACTAATAGCAGCATCACCAGACCAGCATTTGTGCTCCCCGGTCCCAAATCCACAACCAATGTAGTGGCAATTTGGTGGTTGTGTCACATACAAACATAGATTTGAGAGGCACAGATTGCTGTGTATCACAAGAACTCCCTCTGCCATGTGCAGACAAGCATTGGCCATGAGCCCTGACAAGGCCCACAGTGTCCAATTAGACTATGTGAAAAGTGAGCATCATGATGCATACACACATATCTCTACAAAAAGACACACAAACTGAGGAATCCTGTGGAGACTGTCGATGTTAGGTGACAAAGTCCCATACCATGGCAGCAATGGGACATACTAAACATGACCAATGTGCAGGAGGATGAGCTACAAGATGCATGGACATTAGGGAAAAACCTCCAAACTACATCCACACAATGGAACGCAAAAGCAATACCAATGCAGAGGTGCAGATGCACAAACACAGACAGGCAGACCCACACTGCATATCATACACAACACGTGTGTGTGTCTCAGTGTCCCCAGGCTAGTACACAACACATGATGGTGGGATGAACTCCAATCACACCGATGTGTCCACAGTGCCATACAAAAAGTATCTAATGAACTGGGCACCCCTTTGTGGTCAAGCATACATCGTCAGATGAGTGGTATAGCAACGTATTCATGTGACACAAGCTGGGTGGAACAGCAACCAACGCAGCAAGAGACAGACCCACTACAGCACTACCCTCTAGTACCCTAATTTGTGGTGACAGTAGCCTGTACGCCAATCCCACTGTGATGACAAAGGTCTGTTTTGCCTATACTGTGGAGCACAGTCAGCTGTGCATACTGGGTCATGTGTCCAGAACAACAAACTCACATCACACCTCCATAAACACAAATCACTGGCCATGTCCTGCAACCAATGTGCAAAATGTAGGTAGGGGTCTAGACATGAAACAACTCACATGTGGCCACCCTCAACACCGCACACCCTGATCTGCAACAATGTGCATCAGCTAGGCACACAGGAACTGTTGACATTGCTCAAGCACCCATTACAATCCCAGGTGTGGTGGGGGGATCTAAGGTACACAAAAATCAACACACATGGCCTGTCAACAACACCTGTGAATGCCTGCCACACTGCACAGTATGCGGAACATGGGCATAATGTGAAGACAACACGATTCATTGGGAACCCTGCCACACACCTACACCAATGAGGAACCAAAGGATACCCACAAAGAACACATGTTGACACCTTCCAACATTGCAGCAATGACCCTGATGAGTGGGAGTAGTCACACACACATACGAGTGAGCCTCACACTGACAGATACCACATAGGGAAAACAACATGATGTTTGAAACACATAAGTGCCAATGGGAATCCTGAATGTGTCCCATGTGCTTTTGACAACATCCCCTGAAATTACAACTAAAACAGCCATGGATGACAACCTAATGACCAGTAGTCTGCCATGCACCGACATCCCAGTAAACCCAGGGAAAAGAAGTCTGATGAACACAGGACAACTCAGCAAGTGAACATAACAGGAACATCTGCATGGAACACAGGCTGAGTCGAAAAAAGGGAAGGCAACACACACAGACATGCTCACACAACACACACCATGTGCACAGGCAATGCCACGGAATGACACAATGCGATGAGGGGTCTCTACTCCTGGGGAATGTCAGCTGTGAAAAACGTTGTTTGTGCAGGGTCCTGTCATGCCAGCACACCACTTGCACAGTGAGCCAACAATTACAACACAATGAAAGCTCTGGTCACAGCAACATGTGTACGGGAGTGTCCCTTCAGTCATCTGCACATACGCAATACACATGTAGAGATAGTTACACTGATGACACAGATGACTTGTGTACCATGGATGCACAAACCTGCCTGTCCAGTGTAGATGGGCCCAGTCAGGGAATCTCACCATGTGCCCAAATGTAAGTACAGCATATGTGCAACAGTGTATGCCAAAGATGTGAAGTAGCAAACCCAAAGAGATAATCCTGGTTACAACATTTTGCAATCATTACACCCTGTAATTGCAGCAAAGGATGTCATGGACACATAGCAGAAAAGTACACATATCCCATGGACCACATGGAGTCCATCACATCAACAAATCATCCTGTTGTACCTTCAAAACACAAGTACAACATCAAGTCCATGATACTCTTCATCAACATCATAAACATTAGATGCAACAACAATGGATAACAACAATTTGCTTTATTAAAAAATGAAACTCCTCAAAACTGGTAATTCGAGTCCACAATGTCAAAAGGCCAATTGCCAGTCCATTCCTCAATTCAACCATGGTGACATGTGACAAGTTGTCACCCATTGCTTGCCTGCACTGCTACGACCAGGGGACATCTCCCCTTGGAGGGGCATACATGGGGCAGGCCAGGCACCGCAGGGACAGGATCAGGAGACAGCAGAATGGGGCAGGGGAGGGTTGGTGGGTGCTGGAGTGTCACTGGCAACTGCAGTGGAGGTGTATGACACAGTGGGCACCGTCACAACTGCAGGGATGAAGTCAGATGGGGTGGTTGCCGGCACCACAGCAGTGGGCAGGTCAGATGGTGTGGACGTGGTCTCCACTGCAGTGCCAAAGTCAGACGGGGTGGATGAGCTCTCCACTGCAGTGCCAACCTCCAAAGTAGTGTCATGGGGTCCAGGTGAGGTGGGCAGGACAGAGGGGGAGACACGGACTCCACACCAGTGGCAGGAACAGGCTGAGCATGTGAGGTGGGGGTGGAAGTGCATGTGGTAGGGGGAGGGCCTAATCGTTTTGGGGATGCGGTATCGGTGTGTGGGTGAACCAGGGGCAGGGTGTGGCTGGGGGACCTGTGGAGTGAAATGAAATGAAATGAAATTTGTACTTGTAAAGCGCACTTAAACCCCCAAAGGGGTGTCCCGGTGCTGTACGCATACCGCTGTGGAACCCTTCCTGGCTTTTCCCTGTGAAATGTCCACTCCTGGGCACCCCCAAGGTGAAGCCAGACATCCCAGCGCTGTTGGGGCCGTTGTGGAGATTAAGCAAGCTATTGCCCAGAGTTGCAGAGTGGGACCCATGATTAGAATAGGCACCGAGGCGAGAATTATCAGGTCCGAGGAAATTGAGCCCAAGACCCGCCGAGGCGGGAATTGAACCCTGGTCCCGGGCCAGATCTCTGCATCAGGGTCTGCCGCTCTAACCATTGAGCCACACTTCTCCACACTGTGGTGGCCTGGGGGCTGCAGGACGGAGACTGTGTGGTGGAGCTGCAGGATTGTGGTGGGGTCTTGCTCTTCCTAGTCCAGGGGGACTTGCGGATGGGGGCCTCAGTGTCTGTGCGCCTGGGGGAGGGTGTCCGTGTGGCAGGGGAACTCCCCCCTGTGCGTGGTGACTTCCTCTTCCCCTTGTGAGTTGGAGCAGATGGATCGATGGGGAAGAGGCCAAGGTCACAGAGGAAGAGCTGCTGGGAAGGGGGGTTGCAGGTGAGGCAAGGGAAGGGGTTTTGGAGGGAGAGGCATCTGAGGACTGCGGAGTGCTTGTGGATGTCTGTTTGTGTGTCTGTGACCCATCCCCTGTGTGTGTGCCATCAGTCCCCGGAGTGTGCATGCCTGTGGCTCTGGATTTTGGCTTGCGTGGCTGTGTGCTGCTTGTGTCTGTTGTGGTGCGTGCCGGTGCTGGTGTGTGTGTGCGTTGGACAGGTAGGGCAGTGGGGATTGTGGATGTGGCAGAGGTAGGAGGGGTGAGGGACTGTTGGAGGAGGGACACTGCTGACGTCTGTGTGGAGGCCATGGCTTGAATAGTCCGATGTAGGGCAGACATGTTTGATGAGATGCCCTCCATGAAGGACACCAGTTGTGTCAACAGACTGGTGTGGGAATGGAGGACACTCAGCATCGCTGTCTGCCCTACATGGAGCTGCTTCAGCAAGTCCACAGACTCCACACTCAGGGCAGCAGGGGAGACAGGGGCAGGGGGTGCGGTGCCTGGCACAAAGGAGACATGCTCCCTTACACGGGGGCCTCCACGGACCTCTGGGATGGGAGCAGATGGGAGGGTGGAGATGGTGGTGGTGGCGGGGACAGACTCGCTCGGTGTTGTCTGGGGTCTGCTGACACCCGCCTCCACAAGGGAGTCCTCACTGGAGATGCTGTGTTCCTCAGCCGAGGTGGTTGTAGCTGAGGTATCCTCAGTGTGGCTCCCCTCACCCTCTGTGCCACTGAGTCCCTCCAACTCCTCTCCAGCAGACCCAGTCTGGCTCTGCGGCTCCTCTTGGTCCATGGGGCTGTCTCCTCCAGTAGCCGAAGATGTTTCTGCAAACAATCAGGATAAACAGATACACATAAGTCACTTGCTTCACCTGAGACATCACAGTCATTACAGCACATTACAGATGACGCATTTTCCGCATTTGCTAAATATTGCTAGAAGTGCTGGCACATATTTAAAAATACACCTGTCATTCTGCCAGTCAACCATGCCACTCATACACTTCCCCTCCATGGACCCATCTGTCTGGTGCATGTAGTATGCCACTACTTATATGTGCACACATGCACCACATAGACATATCTCAGAACATCTTAAATTGTGAATTAAATGTGTCAGTACACACATATCCCATCTCCTGCCACTGACTCAGTACATGTGTCAGGATGGGGGATGGCCAAACTCATTGTCAGTAAAATGGATATGCTTCCTTCACAAGACACCATGATGTGCCCATGTATTGATGGTCAATGCCACAATAGAGTGTATGCCGTACAACTGACATAACGGCAGGATACACATTAGCAAGTGGGATACCATGCTACGGGCCAGTCTGGCTAATCAGTCATCACTGGATAAAGTCACAGGGGCAGTGGATCCATAAATAAAAAAGTCTGCACTGTGTCACAATCATAATCATTTTGGGGAATGTAAGCCCTGCAGCTGTCAAGTGCACATGTTCCACTACTGCTACACACATCTTAAGGCATATGATGATCCCACGTAATACAAATGCGACAGTTGAGTGACTGCAAGCACCAATCTGTGAACATGATAACATCACAGTCTGATGAGAATGAATTGAGGCTGCCTGCACTATTATGTATAATACATCATTATGCACCGTCAAGTGATCACACACCTATGTTTTTCCCCATTGTGATGATCCATTAGCCACACCTCAGCTAGCTGCCAAAAGCAAAATGCTCAACACCACAGGAGTCTAATATGCTAGGCCACTCCAGAATGACACCGAGGCAGACACCATATTGCATATTTCACAATTAACTAAATGTAGGCTGACACACAGGAGTAGGAGCACAGAGTGTTCCTCATGTCCGGAGTAGGCATACCTGTCCAGTTCCATGTGCAACTTGGGATTACCCTGAACACTAGGCATGTGTTCATGCATGTGTGACACACATGATGTACATTATTATGAGGCCCCAAGATTGTCTCACCTGTTGCATGGCTGTGTGGTAAATACCACAGACACATATGGTGAGCCAAAGCATCAATTGGAACACATATCATTTTCCCACATAGAGTACATGTCTGATTTCTGGCAATGTGCAGACACATGGCAATCAATTGCCTCACTCATGAGGACAAAACAATGCACCGGTAGCAGATGCTGTTTACAACCTTTAATTTTGGACAACAGCAGGGACACACAACACAAGTGACACAAGTCACAGACAGAAAGGGCCAGACCTGTGTATCAGATGAGGATGGGCCATGAACTAATTTAGGAACATGACTCCTGTTCAAGCAGACAGGAGATCTGTGGGAGTGTAACCAGGATGAAGGAGTGCAAAGAGCATGTGAGACATAGTTCACAGAAAAGGCATTCACTTACCCCCTCCTTGCTGCTGTCTGGACTTTAACTGCCCATCCAGGTCAGGGAAGACCACCGCCAGGATCCGGTGCATGTGGGGGGTCAGTGTCCGTCGTCCGCCCCTTCTGCGAGGAGGCGACAGCTTCAGCTGAACTCTGGCGATCCTCCGGGTCCAGCCACGAAGGTCCTGCCACCTCTTCTGGCAGTTGCCGATGCGGCGTCTGTAGACCCCCACCGAACGAACAGCCCGGGCAATGGTCAGCCATATCTCCTGCTTCTGATGGGCATCAACCTGTGAGGATGACAAGGATAAAAGTCCATTACCAGAAATGCAACATGTTTGTGCAACACACAGTTGGATATACATGTCTTCATCACAAGGGCATATGATGTACACGGGTAGTGCAACTATGGTGATTGACAGTTGTCCTGCATTTACAAAATTGAAACATTGCCTGAGTATAATAACTGTGTTAAAATGCCCTTTTCATGTACAGTACCTGTCCACTACAGGTCCATACACACTTTGGGGGTAACAACTACTCAGTGAGCATGCTAGCCACTGGTGTACACAATGCCATTAGTGCCAGTAAGACAACATGCACAATGAAAAAGGGATGTGGACTGCACACTCACCTGCTCCCCTGGTGTCCCATACAGCTTGCTGTACTGTGGAAGGAGGCTGTCCAGCAGGGCCTTGTTCTCCTCCTCTGTGAAGGCTGGGGCCCTATCCACAGTATGTGCCATTCTTTGAGCCAGAGGATGCAGAGACAGTGGCAGTGGTAGCAGAGATGTCAATCTGGAGCATGTAGTGCAGGCAAGTGAGCTCTCAGGGGAACAGACAGCCTTATATCTGTGCTGCTGAGGCAGATTCTGTCCCATGCGTCCAAAGCGATAGGTCCAACACGTTTGCATCCTATGAATCTGGCCAATCCATCGCATTGCACGGCTCGTACACGCCTTCCGCATCGTTCAAATATTTCAAACCCATTACACCAACGAGTCTGATACATTGTTGTAGGGAGCCAACTGATTTTTCACAACACGAATCGTACAAGGGCCAAATCCGCGTCAGTCCCCATTGCAGTCAATGTGCAAGGCGTGTGTGCAAGGCGTGCGCTCGCCTCGTTCCCTAGGTGTCCGACGCGTCTTTTGAATTGGTCACCCACGTCAGTCCCCATTGCAGGCAATGTGCAAGGCGTGTGTGCAAGGCGTGCGCTCGCCTCGTTCCCTAGGTGTCCGACGCGTCTTTTGAATTGGTCACCCGCGTCAGTCCCCATTGCAGGCAATGTGCAAGGCATGTGTGCAAGGCGTGCGCTCGCCTCGTTCCCTAGGTGTCCGACGCGTCTTTTGAATTGGTCACCCGCGTCAGTCCCCATTGCAGTCAATGTGCAAGGCGTGCGCTCGCCTCGTTCCCTAGGTGTCCGACGCGTCTTTTGAATTGGTCACCCGTGTCAGTCCCCATTGCAGTCAATGTGCAAGGCGTGTGTGCAAGACGTGCGCTCGCCTCGTTCCCTAGGTGTCCGACGCGTCGTTTGAATTGGTCACCCGCGTCAGTCCCCATTGCAGTCAATGTGCAAGGCGTGTGTGCAAGGCGTGCGCTCGCCTCATTCCCAAGGTGTCCGACGCGTCTTTTGAATTGTTCACCTGCGACAGTCCCCATTGCAGTCAATGTGCAAGGCGTGTGTGCAAGGCATGCGCTCGCCTCGTTCCCTAGGTGTCCGACGCGTCGTTTGAATTGGTCACCCGCGTCAGTCCCCATTGCAGTCAATGTGCAAGGCGTGTGTGCAAGGCGTGCGCTCGCCTTGTTCCCTAGGTGTCCGACACGTCTTTTGAATTGGTCACCCTCGTCAGTCACCATTGCAGGCAATGTGCTAAGTGTTCCACCCACAATAACTTTCCATGGACTCATGGGCACACCAACAACAATACAGCCTGTGACACAGTATATCAAGGGGCATGTCAGGCTGCATTACCTGTGTGTGCATATGTGGGAAAACATGTGATTTGGTATGTGTCACTTAGTGGCACCCACTCCCAGGCAGGGCAAGGTGTCATGGGGACAGATACCGCTGTGTGTTGGACACATAACCACTGTGATTGACGACTGTACAGTTCAGGGCATGAGGCATGTACACAGTTCCCAGGGTACATTGTGTATGACATGTGACATACACCCTGACTCTTAGGTGGAATGGGATGTGTGTCACAGGGTGTCCCAGTGCCACAATTGTGATGTTCATCCACAGTATGTGTGCATTTAGCTACGGAGATGACTCTGATTTTATGTGCTCAATGTCAAACGGTCACCACATCCATGTGTATTGTCAATGTGAGTTGATGTGGCGTCTGTGTGTCACAGACACCATGTGTGAGATGTAAAAAAACGTTGTGGCACTTCATGTGTGTGTCATGTGTGCGTTGTGGTGTGTATATGAGATACTACATCATGATGGTGTCCTTGTGGCGACACAAGGTCCCTGTGTGTGTCTGTCAAAAACCTGTGATGTGTGGTAGACATCTGTCCTCACTAGTGACTGTGGTGTGTGTCTGGTATGTGACACTCATACTGATGTACTGTGGCATAGCCCATAGATTGGTCACAGCACAACATGGACCTTGTTGTGTGGACCTGTAGAGCTGAGATTTCAGATGATGGGCATGTATCTGACATGTGTGCACATACACTACAGCACATACATCATGTCTTTGTGTCCTGTTGTTTCATGTGCTATTTAGCATGTACACTGGCACCTAGATAGGGGAACTGACAAACTGTCTTTGCTCATCTATGTACTGCAGGAAACCAGCTATCCACAGACCGTTCCCTGACCTTGCCACCATGGTTGAACGTGACTGCATGCGACGGTACCGCTTCACTAGGCCACTGATTGAAGATTTGGCGGTGCAGTTGGCACCACACTTGCAACCTGGCCGGACATACCCTACTGCGCTGACCCCCAAGGTGAAGGTGATGGCAACCCTACACTTCTCTGCCACCGGTACCTTCCAACACACAGTTGCTACTGCTGGTGGGATGTCACAGACCATGTTCAGCCGTGTGCTACGAGATGTTTTGGAGGCGATGTTGCATTTCCTCAACCACTACATCCATTTCCCAACACCACAACGACTCTCTGACATCAAGGGTGACTTCTATGCCCTGGGAAGGATGCCACATGTCATTGGCTCCATTGATGGGACACATGTGGCTTTGGTACCACCACAGGCACATGAGCAGACCTACCGGAATAGGAAACATTTCCACTCAATCAATGCTCTGGTGGTATGTCTGGCCGACATGACCATTTCACATGTTTGTGCACGTTTCCCAGGTTCAGCGCACGACGCTTACATCATGCGGAGTAGTCGCATCCCAACGATTATGTCACAGATGCAGCACCAGCGTGCCTGGCTTGTCGATGTGTACTGACTGTTTACTATTATGTGATTTTGCTAAAGTTTATTTACACCCTCTTTTAAGACTCATCTAATGTGCTATTGTCTTTATGTAGGTGACTCCGGATACCCCAACATGCCGTGGTTGCTGACACCCCTCAGGATCCCTGTGACACCGGCGGAGATGCACTACAATGAGGCACATGGTCGGAGCAGGAGAGTGATCGAGCGGACATTTGGTCTCCTGAAAAGCAGATTCCGCTGCCTGGACAAGACAGGAGGGGCCCTCCCATATGCACCTGCTAAGGTGTGCAAAATCTTCATAGTGTGCTGCATGCTACACAACCTGGCAGTGAGGAAGGAGTTGCCTCTGATCCAAGATGACGATGACCAACATCCGCCAGCCAGGGAGGATCCTGCCCTGGGGCATGATGCCAGTGATGATGAGGGTGATGATGATGTTTGTAGCCAGCTGATCCTCAACTTCTTCACATGAATGTGAGTCTACACTGATGTGTCTTCAAAGTATTGTGTTTGCCTGATATCTGTTGGTGGTGCACTAGTGCTGCTTGAGTATGACTGTGTACTACTTGTCAGGATGCTTGCTGTGATGTGTCCTTTCAGTTAGTCTGTACTCCCAAACAGTGTTTAGCTGATTGATATGTTGTGTGTATGTAGTTTTGTTACATTTGCAGGCATGTATATTGCTGTTGTATGCTGTAATTCAAGGTTTTTGATTGTGTTTTCTGTCTGTCCTTCACAGGGTACTTTGGCTGCTGTATGGTGAGGTCTGAACCCCAAAACCCAGATCCTTGTTCCAGAGTGCAAGTAGTCGTTGTCCCAACCAATGATGTGCCACACACCCCTGGACTTTCCTTGTTTACAACTTGTTTAATGTTTGCTCACTGTTACGTGAGGTTAACTTGCATCAGTTGTGGGCTTTTCACGTTGTGAATCTGTAAGAAACCTGTGCTTCTCTTTGGGATGTGCTACGTGTGTATCTACACATCAGACAGTCATTAGCATCCTGTACCTGTGGAATGCTTGCCACTGACCCAGGATGGGTGTGGTATATGTGCATTCCACTGTATTTTCTGTTGACATCACTTATGAGGATGAGTTAACTGGACATGGTGAGTATGTCTTGTGTTGCCCTAGTGGTGTGTCTCCCTCATATGTGTCACATTACCATGACTCACATAACGGTGTTCACATTGCTGTGGTAGTTTGCATGCACAGTGTTCCTTATCAGATCATCATCGCCATGACACAGACAAAGTATAAATCATGACAGAGGCAAGTATTGTGTGAATGTGATTTTATTTACAGACATGTGTAAGGATGGTGAACGGATTTTGAAGTGCTGTACAATGTGATGGTAATCCAAAGTTCACAGGTGAGTTGGTAGTCTTAAGAGATTAAATGTCCAGAGTAGAATCCACAGTCATTAGCTGCATTGTCACAGCTTTGACCCTCCATGTCAAGTGGGAGATTTGTGTGTCAGTCGACAAGGTTAATTGGTTTGCACACAAGGGGCGACATACAGAACAGGTGATGAGTTCCTGGGGGATATGCATGGCCATCAGTGTCTCAATTCCACTTCTTTGGACGACCCCTCTTCTTTCTCGGGGGACCCTCATGTGCAGGCAGCTGTGGTGCAGAGGACTCTCCGCCAGAGTCCTCCTCCCTCCCTGTGGCAGTTGCAGATGTTGTGGCAACAGATGTTGTGGGCGCACAGGGAGGTGTGGACATGTTGGTGCTGATCTGGCGGAGGCAGGTCAGTATGTCCCTATGCACCGCTGTTAGTTCATCCAATTTGTCCCACTTGGACTCCATCCGGGACATGTGGGAGTCCAAGCGGGCATGATGTGCAGCATGCTGTTGTTTGATGTCCTTGAGGATCCCCACTACCAGTCCAAATCCTCTGGTGCTTTCCTGGTACGCATCTATGAGCGTCCCAGGTGTGGCTCATCATGCAGTCCAGCCCCCTCTGTAGGCCGTGTCCTCTGCCTGCCCACCCTCCCACTGCCCCTACCCACATGGGCAGGAGCTGCCGTGGCCGGCACAGGCAACACTGGGACCACTTGAGTGTTTGCGACAGTGGTGTTGTCCCTTGATTCCAGGGTGCCCTGTGTACCTGTTCCGTTGTTGTTCAGTGGCCTCGGCCTGTCCGTGTCTGTAGGGCTACTCGGTGTGGTATCAGATGTGGCAGGTGTGGTTGCAGGGGGTGCTGATGTTACTGCTGCTGGGGCTGCACGATGAGTCACCCCGGAGGTGCCAGGTTGTTCAGGGTCGTCGTCCGAAGAGGACAGGGACTGATCCACACCGGTGAGCTCAGGGTCTGCCAGAGTCTGGGACTGGGACTCTTCTTCAGGTCGTGCTGTGTCCCCAGCATCCCCTGTGTTTGGAGGAGACACACAATGTATGTTATGTTTCTACCAACATCAACGTTTCACACACATTACATTTGCCACTGGACATCATAATGAGAGTCTGTACATTGCATAGTCAAAAGTTGTGACAGACTGAGGTTGATATTGTTGGAGCACTTTGTCATGGCAACCTGAAGCATTTCGATGTGCACGTCAAGCTGTGTGCATGACCAGCTCATGTATTGATCAATTGTCTGTACATGTCCATTGCTACTCAGGTTCCATCACATGCCTGACACAGCTGTATCATACCTGTCCACATTTGTGCTATAACGATGACATAAGTACAATTTCACTTAGGGTATGTATCAAGCTTGGTGCATGTGTGGTGGAATTTGTTGCGTTGCTCTGTGCGTCACATTGGTGGGTCTGTGCAACATGGTCAGAGTCCGGTATGCCTGTGATCCAATGTGAGATACTTTCTGGTTATCTGTGTTCCTAGTTCACATCTCATTACAAACAAATCATGGTGTTACTGTGCCTACTGATGTTGGTGCAGAGTTTTGTCAGTGCTAACGTCTTTTATCTTGTCTATTTCCTCCACAGTGAGAGGGATTGGGCGCAGCAGCACTCTTTCTTTTCCATGCTCATGACAGTGATGGGCAGAGGTGTGTGTTACAGTTCTGCTGCTGTGAGTTGCATGCGTCATCCGATGCAGTCCAGGATAGTCATTGTGTTTGGATTGTCCATGACAGTGAGTGATGTGTTGTGTGAATGATGCGTACAACACAGACCGATGTGGTATTGACATGCAGCTCACAACTGCACATTTTGTGTATGACACCATGCTACAGTGTCAGCTATATGTGTGTGTCCATTCTAGTCACTGTCAGGTGTCCACTGTCAATGATGTATATGTGACATTGTGTGTGCTTGGTGCTATGTACTATGTCTGCATCTCCCCAATTGTCATCTACGAAACACACCTTCACAGGCAGGTCAGGGGACACCCCAGGGACACTGAATCTCCAGACAGTGGGAGGATACCTACAGTTCCAATGGCTGTGAGTGTAAATGTGTTTGAGTTGGCCAGTGCGTAGGTGTGACTTGCAGCCAATTCATACATCTGGACCATGTGTCAGACATCTTGCCAAGGCATTTACTTTTGGAGTGACTGGTCCCAGGGTGCAATTTGTTCGAGCAGAGAAGGTGTGTTTTGATGCGGCATTGATGGCATTTGGAGTCATTGCAGGACTTCCTTCACCCACAGTGGCCAGGTAATCCCCCATGTGGCTTGCTTCCACTGCAGGGAGTCACAATTTACGTTCAGTCTGTCAGTCAGTAGTTTCCTGTTGTTTGTTTGAGCACAAGTCCCAGCAGGGCCTTGTGCTCCCCACAGCAGAGGCCACTGTCTGTGTTCTTGGTAGAGACTTTTCACTCACTCTCTTGTGGAGCATAATTCTAGGTGTGTATTTTGGTGTTGTTGGGAGGGGTGTGTGTGTGCAAGTACCTGCTGGTAGATGTGGTCAGAGCAGACAGTACTCCTCCCCCAGTCCAGTTATCCCACCATGCAGCATGCTTCCATTGCAGGGAGTGTAAGTTACCTTTCAGGCTGTCAGGCATTGGTGTCCTGTTGTGTGTTTGAGCCCAAGTCCCAGCAGGGCCTTGTGCTCCACACTGCAGGGCCTAGTGTCAGCCATCTTGGCAGTGCTTTTGCACTCCCTGTGAGGTGAGCATGGTTCAGCGTGAGCTTGCTGGGACATGTGGGTGGGGACTGTTGGCTGTGACTTCAACTCCCATCATGCTTTTGGCTACACCCACCTTCCCACAATACCTGACCTTACTTCCTGTGAAGCTTTTTCCCTATGTGGTGGTGTGCCTGTGCTGACAAGTTGTCAGGCAGTGTTGTCCTGGTGTTTGTTTGCACAAAAAAACCAACAAGCCCATGTGCTTCACACTGCAGAACCCAGTGTGTTTAATCTTTGTGGGATATTTAAATGGATTCTGAGGGAATGCATTATACCAGGTGGGTTGTGTTGCGTTAGTGTTAAGGGAAGTGTGTGCAAGTACCTGCTGGTAGATGTGGTCAGAGCAGGCAGTACTCCTCCCCCAGTCCAGTTATCCCACCATACAGCATGTTTCCATTGAAGGGAGTGTGAGTTACCTTTCAGGCTGTCAGGCATTGGTGTCCTGTTGCTTGATTGAGCCCAAGTCCCAGCAGGCCCTTGTGCTCCTCACTGCAGGGCCTAGTGTCAGCCATCTTGGCAGTGCTCTTGCACTCCCTGTGAGGTGAGCATGGGTCAGTGTGAGCTTGCTGGGACATGTGGGTGGGGACTGTTGGCTGTGACTTCAACTCCCATCATGCTTTTGGCTACACCCACCTTCCCACAATACCTGACCTTACTTCCTGTGAAGCTTTTTCCCTATGTGGTGGTGTGCCTGTGCTGAAAAGTTGGCAGGCAGTGTTGTCCTGGTGTTTGTTTGCACAAAAGTACCAACAAGCCCATGTGCTTCACACTGCAGAACCCAGTGTGTTTAATCTTTGTGGGATATTTAAATGGATTCTGAGGGAATGCATTATACCAGGTGGGTTGTGTTGCGTTAGTGTTAAGGGGAGTGTGTGTGCAAGTACCTGCTGGTAGATGTGGTCAGAGCAGGCAGTACTCCAACCCCAGTCCAGTTATCCCACCATACAGCATGTCTCCATTGAAGGGAGTGTGAGTTACCTTTCAGGCTGTCAGACATTGGTGTCCTGTTGTTTGTTTGAGCCCAAGTCCCAGCAGGGCCTTGTGCTCCCCACTGCAGGGCCTAGTGTCAGCCATCTTGGCAGTGCTTTTGCACTCCCTGTGAGGTGTGCATGGGTCAGTGTGAGCTTGCTGGGACATGTGGGTGGGGACTGTTGACTGTGACTTCAACTCCCATCATGCTTTTGGCTACACCCACCTTCCCACAATACCTGACCTTACTTCCTGTGAAGTTTTTTCCCTATGTGGTGGTGTGCCTGTGCTGACAAGTTTGCAGGCAGTGTTGTCCTGGTGTTTGTTTGCACAAAAGTACCAACAATCCCATGTGCTTCACACTGCAGAACCCAGTGTGTTTAATCTTTGTGGGATATTTAAATGGATTCTGAGGGAATGCATTATACCAGGTTGGTTGTGTTGCATTTGTGTTAAGGGGAGTGTGTGTGCAAGTACCTGCTGGTAGATGTGGTCACAGCAGGCAGTACTACTCCCCAGTCCAGTTATCCCACCATGCAGCATGCTTCCATTGCAGGGAGTGTGAGTTACCTTTCAGGCTGTCAGGCATTGGTGTCCTGTTGTTTGTTTGAGCCCAAGTCCCAGCAGGGCCTTGTGCTCCCCACTGCAGGGCCTAGTGTCAGCCATCTTGGCAGTGCGTTTGCACTCCCTGTGAGGAGAGCATGGTTCAGTGTGAGCTTGCTGGGACATGTGGGTGGGGACTGTTGGCTGTGACTTCAACTCCCATCATGCTTTTGGCTACACCCACCTTCCCACAATACCTGACCTTACTTCCTGTGAAGCTTTTTCCCTATGTGGTGGTGTGCCTGTGCTGACAATTTGGCAGGCAGTGTTGTCCTGGTGTTTGTTTACACAAAAGTACCAACAAGCCCATGTGCTTCACACTACCGAACCCAGTGTGTTTAATCTTTGTGGGATATTTAAATGGATTCTGAGGGAATGCATTATACCAGGTGCATTGTGTTGCGTTTGTGTTAAGGGGGGTGTGTGTGCAAGTACCTGCTGGTAGATGTGGTCAGAGCAGGCAGTACTCCTCCCCCAGTCCAGTTATCCCACCATGCAGCATGCTTCCATTGCAGGGAGTGTGAGTTACCTTTCAGGCTGTCAGGCATTGGTGTCCTGTTGTTTGTTTGAGCCCAAGTCCCAGCAGGGCCTTGTGCTCCCCACTGCAGGGCCTAGTGTCAGCCATCTTGGCAGTGCTTTTGCACTCCCTGTGAGGTGAGCATGGTTCAGTGTGAGCTTGCTGGGACGGGGGGGGGGCTGTTGGCTGTGACTGCAACTCCCATCATGCTTTCTGCTACATGCACATTCCCAGCAGCCCAACCTTCCTTCATTTTGACTCAGCTTTCCTGTGAGGTGGTGTGACGTTGTTGGCGAAATGGATGACTGTGTTTGTTGTGGATTTATGCTAATGCCTTGCAGTATTTGTCGTTAGGTTTGTACATGTTATGTCGTAGTTCCATTTTACTGTGTGATGGCAGGTATTGTGTTTGGGTAACTGGCATACACATCACAGGAGACTTGCCCTTATGTTGCTATGGCTTTGCTGGCAGGAATTGGTTTAACAGTCCCCTTGAGAGTGAAATATGTGTATTGCCGCACAAAATTGAGTATATTGTTTGTGTACTCACCATGCTCTGGTATTCCTGTTAATCCATGGATGCTCTCCGGTGGTAGGATGGCCCGCACCTTCTCCTCCCAGGTCCTGAAGTGCGTTGGTCTGGCAGGAGGGCCACCGCCAGTGTCTGTGCTCAAGGCGTGGTCCCTGTTTTTTTTTTTTTTATAAATGTTATTAATCCATGACAGTCACAGTACATTACTTTTATATAATCAATGGTATAAAAATAAATATCAACTACATTATCGATACACATCCCAATACTCTAGGTAAGGCAAACATAGTGGTTGACAAATTCATCCTTTACAGTACATACGATATTATTTAAGCTCTAAAGTGCACAATGCAACATACAAAATATATAACTGTACATTAAAGTGCTAATGCATTCATCCTTTACAGTACCTACAATATTATTTAAGCTCTAAAGTGCACAGTGTAACATACTAAATATAAATCTGTACATTAAAGTGTTAATGCTCATATCTACTAAACGACACATCACTCATCCATATAAGAAAGCACCGGCCCCCATATTTCCCTACCTAATTTCCTCTTTCTAACCCCTTTTAATGCATATAAACTATGCTCTAAATTAAAAATAGTAAAAAATCTTGCCCTCCATAGTTCAAATGTCGGGGCATCTTTATGAAGCCACATTGAGGCAATACATAACCTAGCTATGGCTGTAACCATAAAGATCAAATATCGATGCCTATAAGCCAACTGGTTAGATCCATCACTCTCCACTACCCCTAACATCACCTGGATTATATCTAGTTTTATAGGACCCCCAACAATTCCGCTAAAAAATTCTCTAATTGCAGCCAAAAATTACTCAAATATCTACATGAAAAAAAAATGTGCACAATATCCGCATCATCAGTGCCACAGCGGAAACATTTACCATCATTTACTCCACCCCACTTTAATAACCTGGCTGGGGTATAATAGAGATTGAACACAGTTTTATAGTGTTGTGCACGAAGGTTAGCAGAGATCAATAACCTCCCCGCTAATTCAATAGAATCTTCCACCCGTATACCTTGACACCCAAGCCTATTTTCCCACTTAATGTTATGTCTGTCTACATCATTACCCTTAGTCTCTAATAACAAATTATATAGCAAACCAATGCGGGCATTTTTCCTTACAGCTTCAACTATAGGATTTAAATCAACCTTCCATCGACTTTTGCTTAAATAATCACGGATTTGTAAATATTTAAAAATTCCGTTCTAGGAAGATGATACTTCCCGACTAGCATCTCAAAAGACATCAACCCCTCATTAACATATAAATCCCCAATACATTGAATACCCCTTGTCTGCCATCTATCTGCAATCCTATCCCAGAATATAGGGGGTAAGAGGGTGGTGGCTGTAAACGGGGTATATTGGGAGACCCTCTCAAAGCCATACCACTTTCGCACCACTTTCCATACCTTATAAGCAGCATTTAAAACCTTAAACCTGGTTTTTTTATAATAACTAAGCTCCAGGGTCAAAAACAACCGATTCTTTGCATCACTACCCAACAGCATCTGGTATATAGAGGGGGCTTCGGCAATACTAAACGGTTCTAACCCCGTCAATAAAATATTCATACGCTGCAACATACACACCAGGTAATATAGTGTAAAATCAGGAACTACCCACCCACCTTTCTCATGAGGTAGAATCATGTATCGCATAGCTCTTCGAGGTTTCCCTTGCGCCCATAAGAACCTAGCACATATTGACTGCAATGCTGCCAGCTGGACGCGAGAGATTTCTAATGGAACGGATCTAAAAAATATAAAACTTTAGGCAAAATTAACATTTTAAGGACGCTACACCGTCCAACAAGTGAGAGATGTAAACATTCACATCGGTCTAGCTGCTTCTGCACCGAGATTAAAATATTGCCCCAATTGACCTCCACCAATGATTTTAAACATGTCATTATTGTAACCCCTAAGTAAGATACCTCTCTCAGGACCCGTTGATCATTCAAACCATCTTGATTTAAGCACAATATTTGTGTCTTGGAAATATTTAACTTATACCCTGAAGTGGCTCCAAACTCCAGCGCTAGTTGCTCTATCTTAGAAATAGCCCCCATAGGGTTTGGAGTAACCACTGCCACATCGTCTGCGTATGCAAACACTCGATAGTGCTCTTGTTTCCAGATTACCGGCTCTATCCCAACATTTTGTTCCAACATCATTAAAAAGGGGTTAATGTATAAAGAAAACAACAAAGGCGAACAGGGACACCCCTGCCTTGTACCCCGCGTTATACATACAGAGTCAGATTCAAGACCCATTATACAAATTTTAGCTGTTGGGCGTCTATATAAAACTTGAATAGCCAAGATAAAGTTTTGTTTAAAACCTGCCTGTCGTAATACCGCCCATAAAAATTCCCACGCGACCCGGTCAAACGCTTTTTCAGCGTCTAATAAGATCAAGCTGAATTTACTCCCTATAGTATTAGCTATATCCAACAGGGTTATCACTCTATTTATATGATTAGTCGTGTCCCTCTTAGGTATAAATCCATGCTGTCGACTTGATACCAACGGGGCTATCACATCAGCTAACCGGGTCGCGAGGATTTTGGCATAGATTTTACCATCTGCGTTTAATAATGATATAGGCCGATAGGAACCTGGCTGATCGGCAGGTTTATCTTTCTTTTTAAAAACTATTATACTAGCCTCATCCCAAGTCGAAGGGGCAGCTCCTACTTGGGCTTGGAGGAAAGTGGTAAGCATATCAACTTTAAGTTCATTAAAAAAGGTTTTATAAATTTCCAAAGGGAGTTTGTCAGGCCCTGCTGCTTTACCGGAAGCTAAACTATTAATAGCTCCATCCAACTTTTCCATGGTAATGGGCTCCTCTAATCTTTCTGCAGCTAACACATCCACTCTTTTACAATTAAGACTCTGCAGCAGGACTTCCCCAACCTGTATATCAGAGCACTCCTCAGTATATAGTGCCTCATAATAATCATGAAAAACCTTTAAAATCCCTATATCTGTATCTACCATATTCCCCCTAACATCTGCTACTGATCCAATTCTTTGCGCCGCCTCCCTTGATCGCACCTTTTGCGCCAAACAGCGCCCAGTTGCTTCTCCATATTCATAGCTATGGTTCCTATTAATAGAGTGTTTCCTGGCTATTTCTTTACTCCAGTGCAAGTTTATTTTAGCCTTACACCGCGCTACCTGCGCCTGCAGCTCAGAGATCTCAAGTCCCGCCTGAATCCCCTGCATAAGTTTTACTTCCGCTATTGATAGGCTGCCACATAATTCCTGCAAATCTGCTTGCATCTGTTTTTGCCTATGCAGCCCAAGACTCAAGGTCTCCCCTCTAAAACCTGCTTTTAAAGCGTCCCATATAGAACCAATTCGTGCCGTATTACGATTTATGTCCAAAAATTCCACTATCCAGACCTTCATATGTGTCACATATTCACTATCAAGAAGCAACTTTCTATCAAAAGAAAATGTTTGTGGCCTAATTCCTATCCTGGGCATACCAAGATTCAGTACTAGGGGTCCATGATCCGAAGAAATCCGCGGGTGCACCTGAATATTAGCACCCGAAAGCAAGCGACCGGATGAGAAAAATAATCTAGTCTTACCAATTTCTGGTGCGGATATGAATAAAAGGTATACCCGGGGTCAGTACCCCTCAATGCTGCCCATACGTCAACCAAACCATGATCCCCCAGTAACGACTGAAGTGCCTTAAAAACTTTGGGCTTCCTCCCTCTATACAATTTGCTGTCATCCTGTAACACCCCTGGCTCAAGATGTATATTTAAATCACCACACATGATCAACGGCGTGGGCCATAGTGCTAGTTCCACATTTAACCCTTCTAATACTAAGGCCTCATCTAAATTAGAGCCATAAATAGAGCAAATAGTATATTTTGAGCTACCAATCATACATTCCGCAATGGCCCATCTCCCTGCTTTATCCGCCAATACTCTTCCAGTCCCTTGTATATGATTTTTTGCCAGTATCGCTACCCCCCGCACAGTAGTAGATTGCTCTGTACATACTAGCACCTTAAATCCGAGTTCCGCCAATAATTTTCTTTTGCTCCATTGGATGTGAGTTTCTTGTACACATACCAGATCTAATTGGAGCGAGCGTAATTCAGCCAAGACCCATTGTCTTTTATTATAGTTGTTCAACCCGCAGACATTCAGGGAACAAAGCCGTATGCCATTATTTATACGTCTATCCCCCATCTATTTTCCCCATATATTTAAGCATAAAGACCATATGTCTAAAACCATCGAATTTTTTACTCAATCTTCCAGTACCATCATGGATTGTTTTTACTACTGCTGACCCCCCACCACCCACCCCGAACCACCCTACCCAACATGACTTCAGCCGAAGCCATGCACCCCCCCACCCTTCCCCCAATTAGAGGCTTGGAGACACAAGGCCTCTGAGATGGAACGAGCTACTACCCCCCCGGACCCCCCTGCCCTACCGCCAATACATGAACCATGCTTTACAAATGAACCCCTAAGTGACAAACACAACACCAAAAGACCATTCACCACTTAATCTAAAAAAAAAAAAAAAAAATGTTTCCCCCTTTCCTTATTAGTCCCCATCCCAGTACATCTAACCCAGTTCTAACACAATTCATTAGTATAAATGCTCCAATCCCCGCACCCCTTTACATTTGAGTTCCTCCCTTTATAGCATTCACAGAGAGTGCAGGTATTCCTTAGCCGCTGTCTCTGCTGTGAAGAACCGCACATGCTCGTTATAAATGACCTTAAGCTTGGCTGGGTTCAGCATTTTGCATTTGCATTGCTTGTGCATTTTTATCTCTAAATGGAGTAATGAGCTGACGCAATTGCCATCTCTTTTCCACAGTAAGGGGACAGTAGTCAGGGCGCACAAAAAACTCTATCCCCTTCCCGCTCTTCTTACGATCCGGACGCGCCAAATCATACACAGCCTCTCTTGCCAAATAGTTGTTAACTGATATCAAAATTGCCCTTGGTCTGCTAGTATTCTGGCCTGATCTATTACGCTGTGTGAAGGGGAACCTGTGCGCTCGCTGGATCTCCCGTTCCCAGTCCCATTGGGTTAACCCAGGAAAAGCTTCAGCAAACAGTTCAATAATAAATTTCCATGCATCCTGCCCCTCCGCCCCTCAGGAATGTCTAATACACGGAGATTATTGCGCCGCAGGCGATTCTCCAGATCAGTGATCTTCCAGAGGGTATCATCCTTTGCAGTGCGAAGAGCCTCCATTGTTGCTTTTGCATGGCGAGCTCGTCCTCTAAGTTCGAAATACGTGTCTCTGCCTCATTAAACCTATCAACAAACTCGGAGCATGTTTTCGCAATCCTCCGCACTAAGTTCTGTAGTTTCCTGCAGGCTCCCTGTGTGCGCTGGCTCTCGGTGCGGGTCTCCTCCCTGTGGGTCATAATACTCTGATAGATAACTGCCAGAGAGATGTCTTCAGATTTTTCCATAACATTAAAGTTAGATTGCATCCCACCAGCCGCTCCATTAGACCCAGCCTCACCCATGAATGAATAATCCCACTGGAAGGCATCTGTACTCTCCGCCATCTGATGACCTACGCCCGCACCTGCGTCACCCCTCTTACGCACTGTTTTAGGGCTGTTTTCCGGGGTACCAGACGACTCGATCCCCCAGTCTGCAACCTCCTTTGTCTGCCTACTATTGATACTGTTGAACTCCTTGCGACCCCTCCTTTTAGCCTGATTTTCTGCATCGGTCTCGTCCCCAGAAGTGTCAGAGGGGTCTGACAGCGAGAAAAAAGAATATCCCCCGAGTCACTCTCCTTTGTAGGGTCCTGATTGCAAATCTTTTTCCACTGATCCCCATATCCACACTCTCCGAGGGGTGTTCAACACTCTTTACACTCTTTACACCTTTCTCCCCTTCTTTAGATATATCTCTGGGATTATCCCCCGCTGTACTCTCCTTATCTGCAGACAGGTCAGAGGAAGAGTTCTCCCCCAACGTACCATCTCCCATGTTCTGTATGTCAATAGTTGCCATTAATGTGGGGGTAGCTGTTTCTTTGATTTCCCACTTAGAAACAATGCAGGCACCATTTTCTTACCGCCCTCCATGCGCGTTTTCTCCGTGTTTAAATCGGGTTTCTTCCTCTCTGCTTCACGTATTGCTCCGTTATCAGACAGCTCCATTGTATTTCTCCCTCTTCCCCGTCCTGCCTTTGGGGGCATAGTGGCGCTGTGTTTCTTCTCTGGGTCGGCGTCAGTGTTCCCTTCCGTCAACACTCTATGACTGCAGAGTCCGACGCACGCATACCCGGAAGCCCGCCTTGCAAGTGCCAGAAGCCACCACAGATCCAGATGGGAAGCTCGGCAAACGCTCCACAACATCACCGACTCAGGCCCCTACACCATCCAGTCTTGGTTCTTCTCCTACTCCCGCATGCTCGCAACCATGGTCAGGAAATCACCAACCGATACTGCGGTAAGTGGAACAGGGGGGGAGCTCCGGGAGCTCGAGCTCACACGACCGCACTCACGGCCGCCATCTTGCCTCTAAGATCTTAGGCATGGTCCCTGTTGATGAGCTTCTTGACCCTCCTGCGCACATCATAGTACCTGTTCTGTATGTCGTCCTTTGTGCGCCGACAAGGAGCTTGTGCGTTAACCTTGTCGACAATCCTCTCCCACATCTTGGTTTTCTGTGACATGGGGGTCTGTTAGACCAATGTGCCAAACAACTGTGGCTCTACCCTGAGTATTTCGTCTATCATGACTTCAAGCTCACTATCTGTGAACTTTGGATTCTTCTTGGGGGGCATGGTGCTCGGTGGTTGTGGTGATTGATGTGTGTGTGAGGGTGTAAGTGAGTGTGGTGGGTGTGAGTTTGTCAGTGAATATGTGATTTTGTTTTTGAGTAGTGCAAATGGTGTAGTTGTTGTGTGTTTTCTGTGTGTTGTGGTGTGTCTCTGCAGTGTGGTGGGGTTGTCTGCTGTCCTATGCCTGTAGTTTGCAAAGGATCATGGTAGGGATTTCTGGCCTTTATATAGTTGGAGTTGTGGGTGTGTCTTTGTTCCTTATTTTTTTTTTTTTTTTATAAATTGGCTGTGTCATTGCTTTTTAAAAAAAATGTTTTGTCTTATTTCCTTTGCTTGTGTTGTGCATGATGGAGACGTTCGTTTGACCGGGTCGGACGCTGCCTGTGGCTCGCGCAGGGTGATCCAAGTCTGTCACACTGACAATCTGCTGTGTTTCGACGTTGGTGTACGCCTCGGATGCGAAGGGCTCTATTGTTTGCTAGTCACTATTTGCTGTACGTCTCGGTTTTCATGCTCGTGCTCCGTGCGAGTCGGTCGCGTTTCACACGTATTGCATCGTACTACGCGGCTCGTGCATCGTGGGTACGTTTCGCTCGCGTCAATTCCTAATGCGTGTCGGTCGGTACGATTCACGGTCAATTTATGGGCGAATCAATGATTTCCGAACGGGTCGGGCGTGCGGCTTGTGTTCCGTGCGGGTGGGTTGTAATTCACACACACGGCATCATACTGCGCGGGTCGTATGGCGCAGGTCCGTGTCGGTCGGTCTCCATTCCAGGTCCGAGTCGGTCGGCACGGTTTACGACCGGAATCGGAATCGGCCCCTTAGGGTTGATTTTTGCAGATGTCTCCAGAGACTCTGGTTAAAATGATAATAGCAACCCTGTATTGCTGTGTGTGGATAATTTGTCAGTATAGCATTTATCATGGCTAATTCGAAATCAATAATTATTTTTGAAGGAAAATAATTATTGCTTTCTTGTTTTATTTTAGTTAGTATATCTATGTAGGTAGTTTGCTGCTTATTTGGTAATAGGGCATAGATGAATGGAATATTTGAATGTTGGTACAATCCATGCACTGTGTACAGCTGGTAGAATGGTTTTGGACAGACTTTGAAAGTTCCATCCATCATCCAGGTGTCACATTGCTGTAATTTAACTAAATTGTTTGCAGTAGCAAACATAATTATTCTTTTATCAGGGCATTTGTTATCAACAAAAATAAATGGTTCTTTAGTGTGAGTAATGCTTAATTCTGGGGGAATAACTACTTCTGCAAACGTTTTAGGGGCTGGTATGGTACTTGTAGTTGCTTTTTTTCTGTCTGGCAATAGTTCTTTTTAAAGAATCTATGGAGGGTAATTGTCCTGATGCATGTTGAGGTACCTTTAATAATTGCTCTTTGAGTATTTGGGTGGTGGGTTTATCAGTACTAGTGCTTGCTTCTTTAATACTTTCAAGAGCATCTCTAACCTCAATCTCTGTTATATTTGGGGGGTGATTATGTTCTTTTACAGAAACAACAGTAGTTTCATGAGTAATAGCTCTTCCATAGCATTTGTTAGAGTAGTATTTGCTACACTTCCAAAACACTTTTAGACCAATTTGTTTCTCCTGTGTATAGACATACCCCATATAACATAATAACATTTTATTTTTTTGTGACATTACAAATTCTGCACCTTCAGTCATGTTATTTTGTCTTACGCTTTTTAATATAATAAATGATACATATTTATTAAATACAGTTACATTTCAGTGAATATACTTACAATGTTTAGTTTGATGTAAACAAAAGGGTCCAGGAAATGATTTCAAGCTTTATTTTCTATTTTCTTGATGTATTTTCTGTTGGGAAGAGAAAACAAAACTTTAATAATTTGATTACATTGTTTGTAGCTGATAGGGATTTTAGGGGAAAGGGATATTTGGGTCGGTATTTAAGGGTGTTTAATAATTGAAAATTATATACTTACTTTTTAATTCTATTTAGTTGGTGAGTGTTTACAAAATGATTTTGGATGCTTTTGCAGTTCTCTGTAGAGGAGATAGATAAGAAACAAAATATACATTAGTGAATTACGGTTGAAAAATATTTTTAGGTGGCTCGGAAAAAAATATAATATACTTACATTTATTGTTCTTTTATTGGTGAGGATGTTGAAAATATTTTGCTGGCTTTGTAAGATATCTGTAGAGGAGATATAAATGTAAGAAATGAAAGATTAGTAAATTATGTGTCAGAAATAATTAAGGTTGAAGGCTAGTAGTATGGTTATATTTTAAATACAGTTTTACTTACTTAGTGCAGTTTTAAAGATTTCTTCAGGAATGAAAATTTTCTTTCAGGAAACAGTCAGGCAGAGTTTCACCTTCTTCTTTATTGTAGGTTAGAAGTGTAAAAGAGATGCAAACATTTAATGCTTATATAGTGTTTATTTAATTGGTTGCTTTATGTCATTGGTTTATTTTAAAATGTGAGCATTTGATTCGTTCAAGTTAATTGTTTTTATTGTTTTGGCTGTTTCTTTCCATATAAGGGAAACGCTAATTAAGAACTTGTTAGTAGAAAGTGATTATATTTTCGTTTTTCTTTTTAAAATATATTAAAGATTGTTTTGAATGTGACATGATGCAAGCATTATATTTTTCAAAGCTTTTATTTTATTACTGTAATTGTTATTTTGGAAAAAAGTTTAAGTTTTATATATTGATGTGTTTGCAAATGATTATTTTATGTTATTTAAGTGTTTTATATTGTTTTATAATGTCAATTTATATTTGGTGCTAAACATATATTTAATTTACCTGTTTTTCAACAGTCGATATTGTTAAAAAGTCGATAATATTGATGTCTATATTTTGGTATTCGATATTTTTGATATTTTGTATGTGTTTTAAAATTAATCGATATTTTATTTAACGATATTTTATATTTCGATATTGTGGTGTACGATATTTTTTATAGACGATATTGTGTACTCGATATTTTTGTCTTTTTTTAAATAAGTATTGGTAGTCGATATTATTGTAGTCGATATTATGACGACGATATTTTGTCAATACGATATTTTGGTTGTCGATATTATGTCAGTGATCCATCACAATGACATTGTTAACCATGACGATTGTGTCTTTTCCATAAAGTCTAAAACACATATATCCACACATACTACATTATTTTACACACTAGGGCTTTCTTACAGTATTCTCTAAAGTCATGTTTTTCTAGAGAGTTTCTATAAAAACCATATCTAAAACCTATTTTCTGTTTTTGCGGTGACCCCAGAGATCGCGATGAAGACAGTAATCGAGATCCCTGTGGACACATCGCGAAAATGGAAAACAAAAGCAGACATGCAATGACCACCAACACATCCAAAAATAATATGTAAAAAAATCCAATCTGAACATTTACTACACATGTTACTATATATATATATACTTCTTTCAAGCATGTTTAAACTCATATTTTTCTACTAAGTTTCTTTAAAAACTATCTTTCAGACAAATTCTCCTTTTTTGTGGTTATTTGGGACGTCATGATGCTGTCATTAACTGCAACGATTGTGTCTTTTTCATAAAGTCTAAAACACATATATCCACACATACTGCAGTATTTTACACAGGTGGGGTTTCTTACAGTATTCTCTAAATCATGTTTTTCTAGAGAATTTCTTTGAAAACCATCTCTAAAACCTATTTTCTGTTTTCATGGTGACTCCGGAGCTCGCAATGATGATGGCAATCGCGATCCCCGTGGACACGTTGCGAAAATGCAAAGCAAAAGCAGGAATTCAATAGACATTACCACATTCAACAATTATAACTATCTTGCTAATTCTAACCATCACACTAGATAAATCACTATCTAATTAACTCTATAATACATTTATCAATATCTCTATAACAGTCTGTATTAATGATTCACTCGGTTATGTAAGTGCATGCATAAGTCTCTGAGCAGGTCTGTCACTGCATATATAAGTCTATGAGTGAATATCAGAGTAGACTCAGGAGTCTTTCAGTAAGTGTGCCACTGGCTGCATAAGTCTCTGAGTTCATCTCTCTATCAGTGAATGTATCAGTGGAAGTATAAGTCTCTCATTGTCTCTGTGAGTCAGTATGTAATTGTTAGACTAGATCTTTGACTTAGTCTATCAATGTCTCAGTGGGCGTGTGAGTAGAATTATAAGGCTCTCGGTGGATCTATCTGAGTGAGTCTCTGACTGGGTGTGTGAGTGTATGAGTGGGTCTCTGAGTGGGTGCATGAGTGTCCGAAAAGGTCTGTGAGTGGGTGTATGAGTCTCTGACTGCATATGTGAATGGGTCTATGAGCCTATGACTAGATATATGAGTTGGTTTATGAGTGTCTGAGTGGGTCAATCTATCAGTGAGTGTGTCAGTAGAAGCAAATGTCTCACACTGGGTCTGTAGGTGGGTGTTCGGGTGTCCGAGTGGATCTGTACATGGGTGTGTCATTCTCCAAGTGACTGAAATTGTGTGCATGAGTACCTGAATGGGTATGACAGTGGGTACATCAGTATCTAAGTGTGTATGTGACTGGATATATGTGTGTGAGTGAGTATGTGAATGGGTGTATAAGCGCTGAGTGAATATGTGAATAGGTACATAAGTGTGTGACAGTCACCGGCCAGTGTGTGCAGATATATATATATTTCACACGAAAGATCCTCACACTTGAAATGAGGAAACACGAGCCTCTCCAATAGTTTTACAAGGTATTTAATCTTCAGGCAGAAAAATACGCATTTCAACCGCACAAGCGGTCTTGATCACATGACACCCAGCTGGGGTCATGGAGCTTTTAAAGGGAACATCATTGGTTGTAAAAGTGAGTCTACGCATAGACACAAAGAAAATACTATGTGAAATGTGCACACATTCTGTATATTCATTTAAAAAAAGTGAAAAGAAATATTTAACAATAATTTGTCATTTGGCGTCAGCATACATTTAAACAACATGTTGCATTTATACAGCGGAAAAGTCTGCCATTAAGCATGGGTAAATGTTGCTAATTAATAATGGTTCGAGGGTATATTACCCACATGAATGGAACAATTATAATATGCTACCCACAGTGTACCCATGTTCCAGGCTGTCACATTGCGTCATAGAGTGAAAAAACGTAAAGGGTGTAGTACCCAATTGTGGTGCCGAGTAGATCAGCTATCAATGGGCGAGATGTGTTCAAAGGAACAACAAGACGCATCCATGCTCTTAGAATTATAGGCTGTGAGTAGGCAGGAACCTTGGGTCCTCTATTGCAAATAGTGCCTGTAATACAAATAGAGAAGTATGATCATTATAATAAGGCACGACTATATATTCCTTATAAGTGGTTGCAACATGTATCATGTAATACCCCAATAATTGTTAGACAATATTAGTGATACAGAAAGAAAAAACAGTGCAAAAAGTTACAGTGCATTAAAGATAGTCATTTAAAAACAACAGAAGCTAGGAGTCTTGCAGTTCAAACAATTGGTCTAAATAACGATATTATAGGATTCTAAAGGTGAGAGTGCATTTCTTCATCAAGGTTAAGCCCATTGGGAAATTTGGTTCCTGCCTGTAGGATAAACCTGGATTCTAATCTACGTAGTGCCGCTGTTCTATTGCCTCCCCTCTGGTGTGGTAAAATTGAGTCCAGGCCAAAGAATTTAGCTTTGGTCCACTCTGCGTTGTGTTTGTCAGCAAAATGTTTGGCTGTACTGTAGCTTGCATCTTTATTGGTGATGGCTCTCCAGTGTTCTAAAATTCATTTTTTTTCAGGGAACGTGGTAGAGCCTATATACCAGAGGTTACATGGACAAATGATAGCGTACACCACGAAGTCAGTGGTAGAGGTAATAAATTTGGGAATAATCCAATTCTTCCCTATCCTCTCGAGCGTGACTTGGGTCGTATTCTCACTATTACGGCAGGCCTTACATTTACCGCATCTGCGGAATCCTTTGATTTGTTGTAGCCAGCTAGTCTCTTTAGGAGGGAGGTGGCTCTGAACCAGTAGGTCTTTAAGGGATGCACCTTTTTTGTAGGTAATAGAAGGATTTGTGCCTACTGCATTACGAAGTATGGGGTCTTGTCTTAGTACACCCCATCTTGTTTTTAGGATTTTGCGTAGTGCTGTTGCTTGGCTGCTGAATTTGGTGATAAAGCGGATAGGTTCCTTTCCTTGTGCAGTGGTAGCTTTAGTTCTAGAAGGCTTAAAGAGGGCATCCTCCCTACTTAACAGTCCCACCCGAATGTCTGCTTGTTTTATAGCCCTCTGGGGGTACCCTCTGGCTTTAAAGCGTTGGATCATTCCTGCTTTCGTATGTTCGTAATCGGGTTTGTTGCTACAATTCCGTTTTGCCCTTAAAAATTCACCGTAAGGTATCCCCCAATGGAAACACGGAGGATGGCAACTCATAGAGTGTAAGATCGAGTTGCCTGCGGTTTCCTTTCTGAATAATTCAGTGTGAATGGAGTCGCCCTCAACTTTAAGTTTTAGGTCCAGAAAGTCCACCGATGTTTTACTGTGGTGCATTGTGAATTTAAGATTGAGGGTGTTTTCATTGATCGTATTGATAAACATTTTCAAGTCAACCTCATCCCCTTCCCATAGAAAGAAAATGTCGTCGATGTATCTCACCCATTATTGCACATTGAACATCCAGTGTTCAGTTTTCTCATTCCAGAGCACCTGCTTCTCCCACCAACCTACCAAAAGATTGGCGTAGCTGGGAGCGAAGCAGATGCCCATGGAAGTTCCTTGTAGCTGTCTATAATACTCATTCTCAAACATGAACACATTCTCATTAAGACATAGTTCAATAAGTGACAGTATCATGTGAGTGTGCTCTAGTAGGTGTAAACTGCGTGATTTGAGGAAGAATTGGCAGGCCTTAAGTCTGTCATGGTGCCTAATGCTAGTATAAAGGCTCTCAACATCAAGTACCACGAGCCAGTGGTTCTCCTTGAATTTGATTTTATTGATTTTCTGCAAGAAGTCTTTAGTGTCCCTAATGCAGGATTTTAATTGAGTGACAAAAGGAAACAAAAAATGGTCAACATAAATGGATGTGTTTTCAAGAAGGCTTTCCTTCGACGAGACAATAGGTCGTCCTGGTGGATCTAATGCATTCTTGTGAATTTTAGGCAGAAGGTAAAAGGTTGGTGTTGTCGGGGACTCTTTAAGGAGGAATTTCCTCTCGTCCCAATTAAGAAGTTGTTTGTCGTACCAGCCTTGGATGAGTGTCTTATGTCTCAAGGTGAGGTTTGTGAGATAAGATTTATGAACTTTAGCATAGCAGGCTCTATCGTCAAGTTGGCGATAAGCCTCTTTCGTGTACATCTTTCTAGTCATTAAAACAACATTCCCCCCTTTGTCCGAGGGCTTGATAATCAAGTTGTTATCGGCTTGGAGATTTTTAACAATCTGCCACTGTTTCTTGGTCATATTCGTGCAGGGAGATTTCTGATTGGCAAGGTTAAGTAAGTCAAGTGCTACCCCCTCTCCAAACACATCAATGTTGTCTTTAATCATTGACGGTACAAATTTGGACGTTACCCTGAAGTTGGTACTCTCAGTTTCATTGGTACTTACGCCAAAAAGAGTGGGAATAGTGTCTATGTGTCTGGGATCAAAAGGATCCCCGTCTTCATTAGTGAAGATAGGTGGATCAGGGTCGCTGAGTTCTTGCATCACGCTCAGTGTGGGAATGTCTTCTATGGATAGAGCTTGATCACTAGTGGTTGCGGTTGTAGATAAGTTAGCAGTGTGGCGTGTGGTGTCTTTCTTGCGCAGTGCATGAAATTTAAACAGTTTAAGCTTCCTTTCAAATTTATAGAGATCAACTCTAGTTTGAGCATAATCTAAGCCAGTGTCAGGACAAAAAGATAACCCAAGTTGTAATACTTTGATCTCATCATCATCAATTACTCTCTCAGAGAGGTTAATTACCGTAAGCTGTTGTGATTTTTCTGCCCTTATGACTTCTTTGCTGTCTGGCCACGTGTTCCCATACCAGGTGCTTTCACGTTTCTTGCGTCTTTCTCTCCGTTTCTTGTTGTGCCTCTGCCTCGCACTTTCCCTTTGGGCCGCCCTCTTTGCGATTGTTCATTGGTCATTTGCATGAGGCGCACTTCCTCGGAAAAAGAGAGTTGCTCAACGGTACTTGATGAAGCGCTGTCTATGGACTCATGGTCGGAGCTCATATCTGTGAGTGAGCCACTTGCTTGCTGTTCGACTAGTCCCAATGTTCTATCCTTTGCCAGCTCAGATCTTGCCTTATCGAATTTCTTGGCAAAGGTCAGTATTCTGCCAGCTGCATAGTCTCTCTCATCCCTTATGAATTTGCGTTGTTTGCGGGCTATTATCTCTTGTTCATATTTCTTCAGCCTTGCGTCAATCGCTTTTAACATCTTTGTTGTCTCGGCTTGGTCAGTTTCATTTTGTAATTCATCCATAATTTGATTGATCTGTGCCATCAACTCCTTGTGTTCATCCCAGGCGTTGTTAATTAGGATTTCCAGCATGCGTTTGGAGCATGTATTGGTGTTGTCACTCCAATCCTTGAGCACCTGGGGTTTGGGAATTGCGAGGGTGGGGGTAATGAAAATTCTTAAGCCCCTCGGTATCCGGTTAACTTCCAGATAATTCTGGAGGGACGTAGATTCCCACCATCTGCTTAATTCCTTACGTCTTAGTTTCTCTAGCAGATTACCTCGTTGTCTCATTCCCACAGGTCTCGGCGCGGTGTTCACTTCAGTCGCGCCTTCCTCTAAAGTCGATGTTTTTTTGAAAACCAATTTTGCAGAGGCCGCCCGCACCTTTAAAAACTCATCTGCCATACTTGAAAATGTGGAGAGTCACCTCCGTTAGTAATCACCACAGCGTGCTTTGAGTTTACTGTACTCGCACGAACCCTGGCCACAGTTAAAACCCGGAATGGATTTCTCACGGCAACTTACTTTCTTTGCCAGTGGCAAGGTAAACAATGTTGCAGCATGTCCGCGCTTCGCTGAGAGCTCCGGAAATGCTTGTGGTGCACTTAGCCTTGCTGGTGTGATGTTGTTCGGGCTTTCACAGCTCCTGATGTCCGGGGAAACTTAGTGGCCGGCGGGCATCCTCCGTTTTAGTTCCAGATGCAGCTCGTGGTCGGATGGACTACGGATACCCAGCCTGTCGGGTCGGGGCTCGTAGGCGGGCGCCGCCGCCGAGATACTTCACACGAAAGATCCTCACACTTGAAATGAGGAAACACGAGCCTCTCCCATAGTTTTACAAGGTATTTAATCTTCAGGCAGAAAAATACGCGTTTCAACCGCACAAGCGGACTTGATCACATGACACCCAGCTGGGGTCATGGAGCTTTTAAAGGGAACATCATTGGTTGTAAAAGTGAGTCTACGCATAGACACAAAGAAAATACTATGTGAATGTGCACACATTCTGTATATTCATTTAAAAAAAGTGAAAAGAAATATTTAACAACAATTTGTCATTTGGCGTCAGCATACATTTAAACAACATGTTGCATTTATACAGCGGAAAAGTCTGCCATTAAGCATGGGTAAATGTTGCTAATTAATAATGGTTCGAGGGTATAGTACCCACATGAATGGAACAATTATAATATGCTACCCACAGTGTACCCATGTTCCAGGCTGTCACATTGCGTCATAGAGTGAAAAAACGTAAAGGGTGTAGTACCCAATTGTGGCGCCGAGTAGATCAGCTATCAATGGGCGAGATGTGTTCAAAGGAACAACAAGACGCATCCGTGCTCTTAGAATTATAGGCTGTGAGTAGGCAGGAACCTTGGGTCCTCTATTGCAAATAGTGCCTGTAATACAAATAGAGAAGTATGATCATTATAATAATGCACAACTATATATTCCTTATAAGTGGTTGCAACATGTATCATGTAATACCCCAATAATTGTTAGACAATATTAGTGATACAGAAAGAAAAAACAGTGCAAAAAGTTACAGTGCATTAAAGATAGTCATTTAAAAACAGAAGCTAGGAGTCTTGCAGTTCAAACAATTGGTCTAAATAACGATATTATAGGATTCTAAAGGTGAGAGTGCATTTCTTCATCAAGGTTAAGCCCATTGGGAAATTTGGTTCCTGCCTGTAGGATAAACCTGGATTCTAATCTACGTAGTGCCGCTGTTCTATTGCCTCCCCTCTGGTGTGGTAAAATCGAGTCCAGGCCAAAGAATTTAGCTTTGGTCCAGTCTGCGTTGTGTTTGTCAGCATAATGTTTTACTGTACTGTAGCTTGCATCTTTATTGGTGATGGCTCTCCAGTGTTCTAAAATTCGTTTTTTTACAGTGAACGTGGTAGAGCCTATATACCAGAGGTTACATGGACAAATGATAGCGTACACCACGAAGTCAGTGGTACAGGTAATAAATTATATATATTTTGTTCTATATATTTTCACTAATATTCGCGACAACGTCAGTAGTTGTGACGTCCCAGCGACGGTACACAGGGGGCCACACTGGCGGTCACGGCATTGTCGCAAATATTGTACGTGATTAAATAAAACATTTTTGAACACATAACTTGCCCATGAATGCAGCCTTTCTCACAACAATGAGCATTCAACATTTTGTCTCTTTTATACACCATTTTTTTTTAAATTTCCCCAAGTGACATGTGCAACAAAATTTCATGAAACTAACAGAAAGACTCACCAAATATGGGAAAATCACTGTGATCACATATGCGGTGATATTGTACCTCAGTTCCACAATAATTAAAATCTGGCATTCCACCCCAAATCATTACAAGGCCCGTATTTCTCAATGCCACAATTACAAACAATATTCTGTACAACATTATAATAATTCTGGTTGATGCATTTGTGCAAAGTTGCTAGAAAGATTTCTGTGAACGTTCATTATATTACTGACATATGACACAAGATTGATAGATTGGGTAACATGATTGTAACTTTAATCACAAGTCATCATCGCACTCAAATAAAAATGAATCTGTGCAAATTTGCAAAATTTTAAAAATCTAAGTTGCACTCACATATGACACATGATTGTTAAATTGGACAGCATGATTATTAACGAAATCACAACTCTATAGGCACTGCTGTGGGGTTGGTGCAATCACTCAGATATGTAGTCATGTACTGACACAACCAACTCAGCCATCCAGAGAAGTATACTTTTAAACATTTCTTGGGCCTGGTACTGCAGAGCCTGTGTGTGTAGCTTTACTGCCATGTTGACTTGACATTTAAAACCCTTTGTTAAGCCTTAAACTACTACTCTACTACATATAAGCCACCCGTAAGGTAGGGTGTGGGTATGCATAGGAAAGGTATGTGCTTTAAAGGTAAGATATATTTTGAAGTTTCAGTGAGTTACATGCACCTTTACACGTTACATGTTTACAATTATACATCCAGTCTCTCACCCCTACTGCAACACACACATGTATTTACAAAAGCATAGAGATACTCACACACCCACTCAGACAATGACAGAGACACTTAGACATTCACTAACACACTCACACAGCTCTTATGTATCCAGGTGATGCAGATTTCGTTGCACACAGTTACATATCCTAACACTAAGGGGCCGATTCCGATTCAGGCCGGAAAACGTACCGACCAACTCGGTACGGGAATGTAGTCCGACCGACTCGTACCGGCGCTGTCCGATCCGCGTAGTACGATGCTATGCATGTGAATTACGACCGACTAGTACGGAACACAAGCCGAACGACCGAACCGCACGGAAAGCAGCTATCCGGCCGGAAAATCTACGCGAATCGAACCGACCGACA